>CM066735.1:62507500-63707500 GCA_033961575.1 Aselliscus stoliczkanus
CACCATTTTATAGAGAGAATAAATAGCGTGCCTGAAGTCTGCCCCTTGGGAAGAAGTAGGTGTGGGAGTGAAGCCCACATCTTTCCCACTTGGGGCCTCGACCACGAGCTGCGCTGCAGTTTTGCATCCGTGTTAAAAGCAGAGGTTCCCAGATTCATGTCCCCCGGATCTAACTCAGGATGAACGTGAAGTTTCTCCCAGGGCCTCTTAATGCACACGCGTATCACTGAATGAGATGCCTGCAGACTTTGCCCTGTGGGTTTAGTTTCCATATATAATTTTAGAGTTAAAAAAAGTGGGAACTCTGAAATGACATTTTAAAATAGAGTGGCTGAAAATTTAAGTAGTAGGCCATTACGATTATAGTATTTTTAGTATTAGAACACAAATACCCTAAGTACCGTGTATTTTCAAAGATCTTTAATCCTTTGATGCATTACTTTAGGCAAGAGTACAAAACACATTAAACTAGCTGCTTTATAAGTAGGTTTCGCCCGATATTTTTAACTCATGAGAGTTATGTTTATATCACAATTTTACTGAGCCTTGTAACTTTTTCTTTTTTATTCCCCTTACTCTTCTAGATGCCAAGGAATAGTCTATAAAACCTAGCAAAGTATTTCAATTATTTTTTTCCTTTCAAGACATCTGGGATATTGAAAATGTGTTTTAAGGCATTTCTGTCTTTTTCAGGATGCATTTTGTGAGATAAGTGAGCAGTTCAACTTCGGTAGCAAGAAAAGGTACTGCTGCGTGGAGCCCTATGGACGCAGGTGTGTGAGTGTGTGTGTGAGTGTGCATGTGCGTGTAAGTGTGTGAGTGTGAGTGTGTCCCTTTGGCTCATCCTGTTTGAGTTGCTGTGCCAGAGCTTGCAGAATCTGTCCTGTCAGTGAGTTTTGCATATACTATTTAGTACTTCTAGATAGTAGACATTTGCATATACTATTTAGTACTTCTAGATAGTAGACATTTGCATATACTATTTAGTACTTCTAGATAGTAGACATTTGGTGGAAGCTGTGACTTGTCTAGATTAGTGGAAAATTTCTAGAACACGGACTAAGTGTTGTAGTTTTTTGTCCTGTGATAGGTTTTTCATAATCTTGACCCAAAATGAGAAATTGGAAAAGGGGGAAAGGTTTGATTCTTAACAGAATGTGTGCCATAAAGTGACCTTTCATTTTTTTCCATGCATACTACTAATCAATGTATAAAATCTCTAGGAAGTAGGAGATGGAGTGTACCCTATGTACAAACTTAAACCTATTTAAATATCCATCAAAAAGGTATTACTAGCTTGGCACCATTACATTTAATCATTAACTAAGTGACTCTATCATTTTAAGAATGATCACACTTTTCACTACCTAAAACATATGAGCACACAAGATGTGGAGAATGAAATACATAGCATTTTGTTCCTGCCATGTGTGTAATTTTATAAAATAAACTCTTGTTACAACCATTATAAGAAAATGACAATTCACCTTCCAAGCTTCCTACTCCCCAGAATTCCTTTGATATTTTCTATCACTCTCAAAAGCGTTTATTCATCCCTGTGTATTACTGAAGGCGCTGAATGCCGGACACTGGAAATGCCAAGTTCAGCTTTTCCCAGCAGCTGCTACAAGCTGGCTGCCTGGCGTTTTGAGTCCTGAACTCACTCAGTTTCACAGGGCGCCCCACCCACATGGTGACCGCACGGTGGAGGGGGCAGTGCTGTCAGCGCTGTAAAGAAGCCTCGTGAAATCAAATGTGTTAAACGTTATTCTTGATGGCACTGATTTTCATATCAAACTGTCATCACACGAGTGGTGTGAGCTGGAAGGGTCTTTCCCAAAGTATTCCTAAGATTCCTAAATATTCCTACATTCCCTGAAATACAGCATTAAGACAATACACTTCCGACTGAATTCATCATTTAAACAGATTTGAGATTCAAAATGCAAGTCACATTTATGACAACTCCTGGCAAGGTTTTTGCAACCTCCATTGGCTTTATTTCCTGCTGTGTGATTAGTATCTGTCTTTGGGTTCTTTTCTTGTTCAGTGTGGGAAGCGCCCCTTAGTGAGCCCTGAGCAGCATCTGTGGTGGAGCCAAGTTTGAAACCACAATGGCATCTACCTGAGAGGAATGACTCCCAGCGTTGACTTTGGTAGCCTTTGGGCTGTCTCCAGTTATTTTAAGACATACTGTAAAAGGTTAAGAACAAAACTAAGTCTAATTTACCCATTTATAAAAGGTGTATAATACAACTCATTTATGAGGTAAAACATTTTTGCATAATAAAATAAGGATGGAAATAAGTGCCTGGCGGACAGTAAAACTGATTTTGGTGAGGAGAGGGAATGATTTGGGTAGGATGTTAAACGTCAGGATCTTGTCATGGATAATAAATTCTTGGCATTGGGTTTCATTGCATCTCTCTTGGCCCTGGCTTTATTTCAAGCATCTGGAGCCTGCTGTCTTTCTTTGACAGCCCTGTAAACGTTAAATCAGCTTAAAGACTTGAAGAAGGCTGCTCCAGGTTTGGGGGCGGTTGGCAAGGACCTGCTTCTACCGGAAAAGAGAGCCGCTGAGTTGTTCGTGCTTGTGGCAGCCGGTGAAATTCCCTCACGGAACTTGCCTTCCTCCCTTCCTTCCTTCCTTCCTTCCTTCCTTCCTTCCTTCCTTCCTTCCTTCCTTCCTTCCTTCCTTTCTCTCTCTCTCTCCCTCCCTCTCTCCCTCCCTGCCTCTCTCCCCCCTCCCTCCCTCCCTCCCTCCCTCTCTCCCCCCTCCCTCTCCCCCCCCTCCCGCCCTCCCTCTCTCCCCCCTCCCTCTCTCCCTCCCTCCCTCCCTCCCTCCCTCCCTCCCTCCCTCTCCCCCTCCCTCCCTCTCTCCTCTCTCCCTCCCTCTCTCCCTCCCTCCCTCCCTCCCTCTCTCCCTCTCTCCCTCCCTCCCTCCTCTCTCTCCTCCCTCTCTCCCTCCCTCCCTCCCTCCCTCTCTCCCCCTCCCTCTCTCCCTCCCTCTCTCTCTCCTCCCTCCCTCTCTCCCTCTCTCCCCCTCCCTCCCTCCCTCTCTCCTCCCTCCCTCTCTCCCTCCCTCCCTTCCAGATGGCTATACTGTAGAGTTATGATGCAACTCTTCCTTTTTTGGGGGAAAACGTAGTGGAAGTCTATAAACAGCCTTCTGCTTTGGCTCGGAGGTGTGTGACCCATGGGCTTGACCTCCAGGAACATAGCCCGTGCCCCCTTACCCTCTCCCTGACTGCCTTGGCCAGACTTGCTGAGGACAGAGCAGCCATTCCTACCCTGGGCCTGCATCTCCGCTGGGCACAGCCCTGAGAGTAAGGAGACAGCACACCTTCCATCTATGGACACGCCTTTGAAGTGCTTCCACATGCATTTTCTAACTTGACTTGTACACCAACCCTGTGGGGAGGGGCAATGAGGAGGGCTTTCTCCCATTTAAAAGTGAGCACGCTGAGGGGCTAAGAGGTCCTAGGAGAACTGATCTTCTGGTCTCCTTCTGGCCTGCGGATAGCGTGAGCCATTGGAGGGGCTCCATGGCCTTCGTGGCCTTTTATTCCGGCTGCCCATTTTCACAACCGAAGAACTTCAACTCCGGAGCAGTTGTCATGGGCCCAGCCTCCCAGCTGTGTAGTCTTGTAGCCAGACAGAGGGTTTTCTCCTGATAATTCTCCTGAGCACCAGTGTGGAACTCTTGACGTGATACCCCACTAAAGCACCTTGCGCTTCATAAGGAAGTCAGAACATGTGGCATTTTCCTTGTTTCCTGGAAGGTGACATTGAAACTCAGAGGAACAAAGTTGTTTACCAGCATTCACACATCCCTTTGGTAGCAAATGCTAAGAATGGATTCGAGTGTAGGATTCATGGCTGGAAAATACAGCTTCTCGATACCTCATAGTCCCAAGCAATTAGTCAGTCTCCCTTTTATAACTGATTGCAATTTGTTTTTCTCTATTCAATATATTATATGGTATGGTTTTGAGTATAAAGATGAGAAGGAGGATTTAAGGAGGAATTCGATGCCACCAATTATTAATCTAAGACCTTTGCAAAGGTTCAGTTATCACACTCAGGATCACCGTGTGGCTGGCAGGCAGGACCCTGTGTGCTCTCGCGATGGTGCTATGAGCCCATTAGCATCCTCCTAGGACCCGCCTGCTCTTTGTCATCTCTGCACCAACAATCTCAGTTAGCAAAGTCAGAACATCGAAGCGCTAGAGTGAGAGCTAAAGTCCAGGACGCCCAGTTAAACCTGAACTTCAGATACAACTTACGCTGAAGAATTATTCATTGTTTATCCGAAACTCAGTTTAAACGGGGTGTCCTGTATTTTTATTTGCTAAATCTAGCAACTCTAAGAATGACTTTTCTGTCATTCAAATGTTGTTGTACATTCTTTTCAGTGCATTGTTTCAGATTTACAAAACGTGACTTGTTTTCAGAGACACAGATGTGGGGTTCGGTCAGATTGTTTTAAGGACACTGTCCTTAAGAATCTTTGTTCTTTGAGTCCTTTGAGACCGTGCTTTTATCTCGGTGGTTTAGTGTGCCATCCTTTTATGACCTGGCAGAAAGAATTACGTTAGCGAATGTGTACTTGTAAGTGATCTTACTCTCCGTGCCTGGCGTGCTGGAATCTGCCTCCGTCAGAGGCAGCTGGAAGGCGCAGAGTGACCAGCCTTGCTGAGCTGGGTCCTCTGTGTCCCCAGAGGTCACAACACACGGACAAGACCTGGATTTATCCCTGGTTCTGCCACCAAATGGCGGAATGTGTTGGGATCAGCTGCCTACTGTAGCTTCATATTTTAGAAAGTAGGATCATTAATGGCTGCCTCACGAGGTTTAAATACAATCTGCCTTTCCCCCCAACATCACTTATGTAAATGCTTTTCAAAATCCCATAGAGAAATCCCAAGAGAAAGAAGGGAGAGTAGAGATCCATCCCAGGCCACAGAAGCAACATGCCCCATCAGACCACTGCCCAGGCCTCCTGAATCTTGTCTGATACTTTTTACCCTTATGTTTGATGTGTTCACAGTCATCCATTTCATTATTATTCATTCGTATGCAATTACATTTAACTTCATATGACAGCAAAACCCAGTATGTATATAAATGAACTTCTGAATACAATATAAACTTTGATTTGGGGAGGAGAGGTCACTTAACTCTTGGTCGGGGTTGCCCATTACCGTATCCCTGGTCCAGCATGGTGCTGACACACTCAGGGAACATCACCTCATACACAAATCCATTCTAGAAAAAAAAAAAGGGGGGCCTTAAAAGTGAATGTAATTAAAATAGAAAAATCTTAGTGGAAGGTTTTGATTGGAACTTTGTCATGAAAAATAGAACCGCAGATTATAAAAGTAAATTTATGTAAAATTTAGTAAGATTTAAATTATAATGAAAACTCCATGCTAATTTTTAGAATAAACAATTCATTTTCTGACAAAACTATACCATGAATATCTTTACTTCATGGTTGACTTTTGCAGCGGGATCAAAAAGAGAGTCTTCTTTTTTTCCCCAAAATTGTGTTTTTGAATTAATATTTGAAAACCTCACCAGTTTTTCGAAGGATCTTTCTTAATCTAGAATGTAATTTTGTGAATAGAATTCTCTTTTCATGTATTTGTTATGTCTTTATCCTTGTCAATTCTCCATTGTTAGCTGGTCTTCAGTTGGGCATCACCCTTCATTGTCAGCGGCGTTGTGTAATATTAGAGCAGCTCTCCAGCGTCACTTTTGTCTACTTTTAGAACTTCTGAATCTTATGTAAGAATTTTAACTTCAGTTTTCCGGAGATTTATATTGTATAGAGACTGAGGTCTTCAAGGATGATCGGGAGAGGTCGACATTAGTCTTCAGAGGAAAGGCTCTCTTCCCTGGTACAGCCACGCAGGTCACGCACTGCAGGAACCCTGAGGGAGAGGCGTGCTAGCTGATTCGCTCTTACTTGTGGTTGATTCTAAGTGATTGCTGTGATGTTATGAGACCATATGCCTTCCTATGCATGCATGTAACTACAGGGACTCATAATCAATAAGATTATGGTCATGAGAAACCCTTTGCCCCCATGACTGGTGGTTAATGAAAATGGTTGATTGAATGACTGAGCATATTAAATCTGCTTTTCCTGTGTCATTTTGAGTTCATCTCCAAGAACATATCTAGAGATAAAACACTTGTGAAACAATTAAATACAGTAATAAGAACACATAACAAAGGACTTTTGAGCACCACCTCTGTTAAAGACACACATGAGGCACTGCAGGGAATCTGAGGATAAATCAGCCATGACATTATGAGGCTCACATCAGAAGGACGGTGAGCACTGATCGCTAAGATCATGTGGATTTTCTGTAACAGAAACACCAGCATTCAGATATTCAGGAGACTGTTGGCCCTTTTGATGCAGTTACATTAGGAGCCTTCATTTATTCATTCTTGTTGAGGGCATACTATATGACAGGCATTTTCTGAGTACAGGGCCTGCAGAGGTGACAAGACGGACAAGCAGTTTGGATGGAGTTAACATCTTGTTGGAAGAGACAGACAATAAACCAGCAGGCTGATAAACAATAAAATACCCGACAGTGAGAATTCAGGGAGCATGGGGTGGGAACATGAGGTGCTGGAGGCCAGTTTAGGTGGGTGATCAGGGAAGACCTGTCACGGCAGGGGGTGTGGAAGCTGTGATGGGCCAGGTGCCCTGAGAGGAGAGGATTCCAGACGGGGCCAGTTAGAGCTTGGTGTGCTGGAGCGCCAAGGAGGGCAGGGGTTTAAAGGAGTGTGGGTTGAAAGAAGGAAAGGATGGAAGGAAGGAAGGAAGGAAGGAAGGAAGGAAGGAAGGAAGGAAGGAAGGAAGGAAGGAAGGAAGGAAAGGGAGGAAGGGAAAGAAAGAAAGATTGTGGGTTTAAATAAATAAATAAATAAATAAATAAATAAATAAGAGTGTGGGTTTAGTCTCAGTACTGTAAGAAGCCAAGTGGAATAGTTCAGATGTTAAGATCTATTTTGTTAAAAGATTACTCTGGCTGCCATGTGGAGAACAGATTGAAAGGGGCAAGTATAATATCAGAGAGACCACAGGGGCTGTGGCCACCGTCCAGTGAGACATGTGGGGGTGGGGACCGGGGTGGTAGCCCACGAGCAGATTGGGATAGAAGGTTTGGGGAGTAAGTTGGCAGGACCGGGACTGGACATGAGAATGGAAGGGAACACATGTGGAGTAATTCCTCGGTGTTTGGTTTGAGCAACTGGGGTGTGTAGTGATGCTGTTTATTATATGAGAAAACTGGCGTCAGGGGGAGATTGGAGCAAGGTGACATTAGGAATTCTGTTTCCACCATTTTCAGTTGTCTGTTTAGACATCCACGCGGAGTTGTCACATAGATGGTCTGATTGAAAAATTTTTAAAATGATCGCCATTTTTGAACGAGATGATAAAAAGTAAGTTGTGGCTAAGCTTTAAGTTTGCTGCTGAAATAGTTAAAAATGCTTATTTTTATATTGAGTTATCAATTTAAGTTACATATACATATTTGAAAATCATACATTAATGTAGACATATTGCTTAGCTCCTATCTCATATTCTACATGACAGTTTTGTCCAAAAGCTTCCTATATTTGACAGCTTCACATGCATTTTTGACATCAATGCTTTGGCTCTATTACTGAAATTTCAGGGGGTTATATAAGCATTTCCCAGAGGATGGCACCCTCATTTATAAGTTTTTAAGATGCAACATTATTTTATCAGAGTGTGGTGTTGTCACTGGAAAGTTTGTCCCAAGCCACAGCATGAATTTATAAAATATTAGGACAATTATGTTTTAAAAAATCTCTGTACTGTAGGCATATACTTGTACCTACTATGTCATTTTTAAAAGAGACCTTTCTTTAAAAGGTTTTGATAATTTATCCAAAACTTGAAATTATGAGTCTTTCTTATATGTGTTACTTTTTTTTACCCCTTCCATCCTCGACTGGTAACATTAGAGAATAATATATATTTACCAAGCAATACATTATTGTTCAAAATAAAGTAATTAAGGGAACATCCCATAAATGAAAGGCTTAGTAGAGACTCAAGAATAAGGCAGCCTCTTCTTTTCCCCTCTGCATTCTTCTCTTTTCACTTAATAAATAGTGGAGATTATTCATGTCAGTGCGCACAACAGTGTTCCAATGCCTGCCTTGGGTTCCATTGTGCAAACCATTGTGCCCTGGTGAATCTAGCCACCTCCCACGGGCGGGGTCAGGCTGCTGCTTATCTTTGCTGTAACAAACCGCAAATGCCCTGGTCCTTCCTTTGCCACATGTGTGAAATCCCAGGTTCAAAAATCCCAGGTTCAAAGGATAAATGCATTTTAAAACTTGTTACTTATTGCCAAATGGCTTCCAAAGAGGTGATAACAATTTTTACTATGACCAAACGACTGTAGAATGTCTGTACCCCAACACCCTCCAAAACAGACTTCTTTATCCTGGCCATTTGGTGAACCTGGTCAGTGTGTTATTGTAGAGTGGGGATTGCATTGCTCTTGTTATAGGCAAATTCTTTTAACCGTCCTCAGTGATAGCAAGTTTTTCCTTTTGAAGATAAATTTTAGTTAAAATTCAAAACAAATAATTTGAATTTTCTTGAACTGAATTTTTAAGATGCAATACTGCCTACTTTTAAATTTTCTTCCTTTATACCAGGAGCAGATAATCTAGAAGAGATCCATTATTGGATGAGCATTATTAGGAAATATTTACAGAAGTCTAAATCTTTCTACGTACCACATCAAATTGTTTATGTTTTCCATGTCTTCTTCTGAATTTAATCTGTATATAGCAATATAGATAAAGCTATGTAGCTAGCCCAATTTAGATAAATATTTGTTTTTAACTTTTAAATATTTAACTTGGAAACAAGTTGTGTCTTTGAAACAACAAATTAGTTTTCACAGTTAAGTTTCTCTAAAATTATTGTCAAATTTAGTGTCTTTAACACAAAGTGATTTTGAGAGATGTAGACTTGATGCTTGATGTATTGCAAACCCAATATCTGAAAATGTACACATCTAGGCATCATACTTTATTAAAATGTTCATTGAAGCAATTATCCTTTATAGTTTTCACAATAGATCTGTCTTCAATAAACCACCTTGTTTACATTTTCTATGACAAATTGGATTATTATCTGATCAGCTTACCTCAAAAGAGTTTGTAGCAGCTTGCAGGGGCAGAGCCCTTCTTTCTTAAATATGTGACGCGTGTGCTGCTCTGTTCTGCAGAGACATGGTGAATGCGTGGTTTGCTGAGAGAGTCCACGCCATCCCCGTCTGCAAGGAAGGCTTCCGAGGCCACACGGAACCTTGCTCCTGCCCCCCGCCGCAGAGCCCCCGCCCAGACAGCAGCGCCCCTGGGACACCAACCAGGAAAATCTCAGCCTCCGAATTTGACCGGCCTCTTAGACCCATTGTCATCAAGGATTCTGAGGGAACCGTGAGTTTCCTCTCTGACTCAGAAAAGAAGGAACAGATGCCTCTGACCCCCCGAAGGTTTGACCATGATGAAGGGGACCAGTGCTCAAGACTCTTGGAATTAGTGAAAGATATTTCTAGTCATTTGGATGTCACGGCATTATGTCACAAAATCTTCCTGCATATCCATGGACTCATCTCTGCCGACCGCTATTCCCTGTTCCTGGTCTGTGAGGACAGCTCCAACGACAAGTTCCTGGTCAGCCGCCTTTTTGATGTGGCAGAAGGGACAACGCTGGAGGAAGCTTCCAACAGCTGCATCCGCTTGGAATGGAACAAAGGCATCGTGGGGCACGTGGCAGCGCTGGGCGAGCCGTTGAACATCAAAGATGCATATGAGGTAAGTAGGAACCGCTGGGGTGGGCGGTGGGGAGGGGAGCGTGAAGGGGGGCACTGGGCAGTACTGTCAATGGTGGGGATATTTGAAACGGAGATGGAACCTTTGCATATTTATTTAAAATTGGAGTGTATGTAGGAGTTTTGCACCTTTTAAATGCCAGAGTTTCTTCATTGATGGTTGAGGCAAACATGTGGGCCTGAGCGGAATCTTGTCTTCTTTTTCTCCCTGATGATACTTTAACATAGCTCATATCATAGCTGTCTCCTCTCATCTTTTTGCCTAGCACTGTACATACCTTATCTGTGTTATTTTCACATGAACTTCAGAGGATTTTAGTGAGATTCTAAAATGATGGGTGCAAAAAAATGGACAAAAAAAAACATACCCATAGTCTTTTTTTATTTATCCATTCATTCTTTCAAAATCATACTCATTCATTCAAAGTCTTACTAACACTACAGTTTGATTTTCTTTCTGTCTATCCATTTCATTAAGCAAGTAAATGTATGAATGACTTTAAAAAATGGACATTTTTGCTCTAAAATGTTTCAGTGGAAAGATTTGATATTCCACTTCTGCTACAGTATAGGTCTTTAATGATGAACTGAAAGATTATACAATATATTCTTCAAATTTCCTACTTAAAATGATCCTTTTTATTAATAGAATTACCAGTTTTAAACAGAGCATCTTAATGGAATGACACATGTGTTTATGAAATATTTTCTGGCGCTTTGAGAAAATAGTTGCTGTAGCTACTTGCCCCGTAGTGTATACTACACTCTAAAGGTCCATGGTCATCCCAGCTCACAGCTCCTCTGTGTAAGTCAAGGTTCGTAGCCGTTTAATTCACCCCTGCATCTCTGGTGCCTAATACAGTGCCTGGCGCATAATCAAGTCTTAACAAATATGGATTCAGCAAAACTTGTAGTAGATTAAGATAGATAAGCAGAGAAAGCAGATCATGAGAGATGCTGAGGACAGCGTGGTGGGTTCAGGGAAGCAGAGGGTGACAGCTGGTTGGCGAGAAGGAGAGGAAGCAACGTTTGACAATGGACCCTGGACAATAGGTAAGGTTTGAATACATTGAGTTGTGTGTGTGGTGAGATGGAGGTGGAAAGAGAAGTTTAAAGAAGAGACGGAAGTTGGACCGTGGGGTGCTTGTGTGGCAGCTCAGACGTTGAGGCCCTGTGGGAGCAGGGCCTGGGGTTGGCTGGGGTCTTGAGTGCCAGGCTGTGTGAGGTGTGCGAGTGAGGTGTGCGAGTGTGAAGCTGAAGATGGCTTCAAAGGGGGACCAGTGGGTTCAGACTGTGCTTTCAAAAGATGAATTTCATGGCGGTCATCCAACGAATTAGAGGGGAAAATACTAGAAGCTGGGATGGTAGATGATTTTTAATAGTATGAGGACGTGAGGATCTGACCAGGGCACTGGCCTTAAAGTTTGAAAGGAGGGAGTGGATTTCAAATGAAGGAATAGAATCTGCTGAACTTGGCAGCTCATAGGAGATAGAAGTGAGGGCAAAGGGGAGCTGAAGATGATTTGGGTTTTGAAAGTGGGTGAATGAATGAATGAATGAATAAATAAATAAATGTAACTGAGGGCAGGGATCTGGGGGGAGATGTGATAGTTCAAGTCCATTAAATCCTGAGATCGTTTTCAGAGTCCATTCTCTACAAGCAATCTATTCAATGTTGATTCTTCATGGAGCTGTCTCCATGACCTCTTTGAGCTCTGTA
Organism: Aselliscus stoliczkanus; assembly: GCA_033961575.1. Classification (NCBI taxonomy): domain Eukaryota; kingdom Metazoa; phylum Chordata; class Mammalia; order Chiroptera; family Hipposideridae; genus Aselliscus; species Aselliscus stoliczkanus. The sequence continues at coordinate 62,519,126 of CM066735.1, forward strand.
GTAACGTCACACCATAGCTGACCCCACAGGGGTGTTGAAGGACACTGCTGAAGGATTGCTGTCAGGTTTGCAGAATTTCCTCCCTGTCTTAGGTGACAGCTTGTCAATGGCTTGTCAATGGTCCTGTCATCCCAAGTATATGCTTTGGCCATGCTGAGAACACCTTCCTTTGTCCATGTGGCTGAAGTTTCTCCAAGCCTGAGGATGCACTGTGTTTAATCTGCTTGCCATCTTCAAGGGTTTGACAGTGTGGTGTTTCTTTTGCGTTGGTAGTGATTTAATTCTTCCCTGTGGTGTAACAGAGGCTGCGTCCCTACCTTTGGCTGCTCCCAGGAGAAGTCTCTGAGCCTGCGACGCCTGCGTGCCCACTCCGCCTTCGGTGCCTGTGATGGGTGGGTGCGGTGGCCTTGCAGAAGTCACTGGTGTCCCGGGAATTTCATTAGGAGTTGTGGGACTGGCCTATGACATACAATGTACATTGGTATTAGCAGTGGGAGTCAGCCCCACCAAGAATTCGAATAAACACAGTACTGCCTCATAGCCTTTTGTGAAATTAGTCATAATCTGAAAACACATCCTCCTGTTTTCTGAGTCCTATCTCTTCGAACACGCATCTGTAAAAACAACACCCTGTAGCCAGTATTTCTTAAGCTTATTTGACCACAGAACACTTTCAAAGCATATAATGTAGCATTGGAAAACCAAAGTGGCCATGGTTGAAGAAGCTAAGAATAAAACAATAGTCTCACAGATAAGAAATAGTCACCATTTGATTTGCTATTTAAAACTTCGTAACAGAATGATATAAATTAGAGAATTCAACTATTTTATTATAATAAGCTGACACGTTCATATATTTGACAAATAAGACAAAACCTCCCACTTAGACCAGATGTGCTCAGTGAGATCACGGACCCCCATGAAGGGGTTACTTGGTATTGACATTCGGTCACACATCATCTCCTGAGCCAGGGCATCATTCAGGCAGCCTTCTTGAATGTGGCACAGGATTTATTGATAATAAGATATTAACACATAATACCAGAACAGCAATATAAATGTGTTTGGTGTTTTCCTTGTATGTGAAAACTAGATGTGACCCAATATCTGGATTGGATTGTGTGTTAGTCAGGGTTCTTCAGAGAAACAGAACCAATAGCAGATATATATATATATATATATATATATATCTGGATTATCTATAGATATATAGATATATCAGAAGAGATTTATTATGGGAATTAGCTCACTTGGTTACAGAGGCTAAGGACTGCCTGCTCTCTCAAGCCGGAGAACCAGGAAAGCTAGCGGTAGACTTGACAGTCTAAAGGCCTGAGACGCGAGGGCCACTGGTGCGTGCCTGGTCTGGGCCGGAGCCTGAAAGCCTCAGAACCGGAAGCTCCGAGAGACGGCAGGAGGGCAGGAGATGGAAGGCTCAGCTCGGGCAGACAGCGGATTCACCCCTCTCTGCCTTCCTGCTCTCTCCAGGCCCTTAGCGGATCAGACAATGCCCCGCTCACTGGTAGAGATCTGTGTCACTCAGTCCACAGACACACCCAGAAAGAGTGTTTGACCAGCTGTCTGGGCATCCCTGAGCCCAGTCACACTGACACATAAAATTAATGGGCACAGGTTGCCTGGAACCCCTAATTCCATGTCCTGTGGGAACCATAAGGCTCCCTAAGATTTCCTACACCAAAAGACTCGCATTGTCAGAACACCCCTCTGTCTGCCAAGTCAACTGGAACGTAAAACTGGGCCTCTTCTGTCTCCACAGGGGAGGCACTCCATGTGCGCCCTGATTTCTAGGGGTAGACTTGGCGGCTCTTAGGGAAGAGTGGCATTGCCACCCATGTGGCTGCTGTTCCTCCACCCCCACTCCATGCCCTCTTTTCATTCTTTCTCCAGATAAATAAATTGTCACCATCTCTCACCCTGTGGGTCTCACTGTCTACCTCAAGTATTTATGTGGGTATTTTCCTACAGAAATATGAGTTCTCTCGAATGTATTTCTGATTAATAAAATTATTTCCAAAATGAATTTTACAAGAAAGAAATAACACTCATAAATATTTTAATTTTGATAAATCTACCAATCTTTCACGACATAATTGTGCCCCAGGGAAAGTGGTTTGGGAACTGCTATATCTGTCTTTGTTCAATGTTTTAATCATCGTTAGGCATTATCTTAAAAATGCCATTCTGTGGAAGAAAACCATCCTATAATTTGGCAAGTCTACTGTGTTGTTTCATTTTTTTGTTGTTGTTGTTTTCTGTTATTTTTATATAATTTCAAACTTACAGAAAAATTGCAAGACCCACATAAGAAGCTTCCATGTACCCTTTACCCAAATTCTTCAGTTGTTTATGTTTTGCCCCATTTTCTTTATAATTTTCTCTTTTTCTATACATAAGACATATGAGTACTATATGCATATTTTTTTCTGAACTATTTAATAAGTTGGAAGCATTTTTACTAAATATTTCAGTGTGTATTTTCCAACAAGCACATTCTCTTATACCATTGTAATACATTTATCAAAATCAGGAAATTTTATGACACAATATTATTATCTAACAGTCTGTAGTCTGTTTTGGTCCATTGTCCCATTAATGTCTTTTGTAGTTATTTTTTCCCTCTGATGAGAGATCTAAGCCCAGATGGCACCTGGCACATGCTTGTCCTATCTCTTTAGTCTCCTTTAAATATGGAATCATTTCTCAGTGTTTGCCCTTCTTGATGTGTGTTTTAGAAGGATACAGGCGGGTGGTTTTGTAGAGTGGCCTTCCTCCATAGATGCCACCCAGGGCATGGTCCGCCCTTTGTCTCGGTTGAGTGCCTGAGGAGTTCAGGGGGTCTCCTGGGCGGGGCTGGACCCAGCACCTCTGACCCTTCCGCTACCTGCTGCCACCCCCTGCTTAGCCTCCAGTGGCCATGTTTGCTCTTAGGGTCTTCCCTGTGCACGTCTGAACGGAATAGTCACTGGGTTTCTGCCATTTCTCCTTCACACCCTTCTCCCCAACCCCCAACACAGCCTTGCAAATTCCAGCCCCTCCAGGAGCCCCGAATTCTTTTCAGCTCCATTTGGAACTGTTGCCCCACCTGCCTGCCCCCCAGTAGGAAAGTGCCCCCGAGAAGGAAGACTGAGCCATGCATGTCGGTTTCCTGTCTTCGGGATCTGTGCTGTAACGCCTCACGCCTTTGATCGAGTCTTATGTTTTCAGCAGGAGGGCAAGTGGGTGCCAGCTGCTTTATTGCAAGTGGCATCCAGGGCTTGTGTATTTTACACTGGCCTGTTCTCATACAGGAAAAGGAATAAGCACTGTCACAGCAGCGCTCCGTTTTTCCCTTGGCGCTTGCTGGACCTGCCGGGGTTAGAGGCTCCCTGCGTGTGTTGCCTTTGCACTAAGAGCATTGTGAAGGGAAGCATCCTGTGAGATGCTCAAGTTCACCCACAGTGAACCTGAAGCCTGCCTTCCTCCCACCTCCCTCAGTGAAGAGTGAAAGCCAGGGCTGCTGTTGATCTGCGCCTCTAACATGCCCCCAAAGCTGCCAAAGTCTTCCGAATTCCAGTCAGTCAAACTATTGCCTTGATTAGATAGCTGGGTTTAATTCTCTACTTTACAAACTGGTCTTGGAATTAAAATGTTCATTAACAAAATAATGAACGAGGATGCATTTTTATTTATAATTTGATATTAGCTTGCAGAATAATTCACTATATAAGTTAATAATTTTTTTACTTCTTTAATTTATGAATATCAGTATCCTGTCCACTTTCATTAGATACTTTGCAATACAGTAAGTTATTTAAGAACTATATCTTAGAAACACTCAGCCAAGGTTTGTGTGTGTGTGTGTGTGTGTGTGTGTGTCCATGTAACTTTAATACTATTTGCAGAAAAAGCAAAAATACAGTAGTGTTTATAATAGAAAATCTTTAGACTGATTTTCCACCATTTTATAACTTTTCTTTAGAGATTGTCTGGAATGCCAAGTTTGGCTCTCTTAGGGGAAAATTGGCCTCGTTTCTGACCCTAATTGAGTGAATCTAGTGTAATCATTTACTTCATTCACAGCCTTGGCTTTGCGTGACTTTAGACTAATTAAAAAAAAAGAAGAAGAAATGACCTTCAAAGATGAGGATTTTCCAATGTGGCTATTCCATACTCTCTAAAGGGAATTCCAAAAGCAGCGTTTTGAGAGCAGTGGGGCTATTATTAGGCTGAGCATATAACTTCCCATGGTTATTGCTTTGAAAGGAACAGCACTCATTGAAATATTTATGTTCTGGTATGTTTGTTTCCATCCTAATCTTATCCCATACAATGGTATCTGCCCATTTCCTCTAGTAAGCACCCTCCCCCCCACCCACACTAACCAGATATGCTTTAAATGATAATAAGCTAAAAAAAAAAAACCGATTACATTTGATAACTATGATGTCATTTGTTAATAAATTGCTTCATTATTTAACAAATGGCTTTTGAGCTCTGATAGTAATACTGAGAACACACTAATGAATGAAGAAAAAGCCCCTCCTGGAGTTTACAGCCTATCTTTAACCCGTGCTAAAGTTCAAAGGAAAATGGCCTGTCCCTGTCTTTCTTTAATCTCCATTGAGAACTCTTACACCTCTAGAGTCCTTTGTGGTTCCCAGAAGTGCATGGTGTACATCGTAAAATGGGAAAGGCATTCAAAAATTAAGGGGAGTCGGGGGTTGCTGTCTGATTGAGGCCATACAGAAAAGATGAGATTTAAATACTTACGAATACCAAAGATAGAAGAACAGAATCCTGAGGAAATACATGAACAAACATCACAGGGGAAGTGAAGTCAGTATTGGAATGGTTGTTTTGGAGGTAAGAGGTTTTACAGGAAAAGTTTCTGAGCTGAGATGCTTTTCCTCTGTGTGGCACAGAAGAACCAGGCAGTGAGACGAGAGCAGGCAAACTGTATTGCAGAGGTGGAGAGCTGCGTGCTTTCCCTGAATTCAAGGTAGGCTATGGAAACCAGTTCGTATTTTGAATTCCCTTTATTTCTGGGCATTTGTTTGAGTCTGTATTTTTTTAACTCGCATAAACTGTAGCTTCTGAAAACTCTGAAATTTATCTTCATCAAAGATGATATGTACTTACATGATTTGATTCCTTTTACAATAAAATTGTCATTCAGAGCAACAGGTAAGTCGAAGGTTAGATTTCTCTAATCTTATAAATTGGAAAAATCAAATCAGTTTTTGAACAGGTCAGTCATGAAATTGAATTTCTTTTTCCTTACAGGATCCTCGATTCAATGCAGAGGTTGACCAAATTACAGGCTATAGGACCCAAAGCATTCTTTGTATGCCAATTAAGAATCACAGGGAAGAGGTAAGCCAATTTTCCATTTCATGAAAGGTCATTTGGAAACATTTTTCTTTTTGAAAAACAAACTACTTTGCACGTTTATGAAATGATACTACAGTCACAAGTTAACTATAAAGTGCTCGAATGTTCTGCTTGACAGTTTTGGGTTTTTTTTTAGACTTTAGTTATAGGGTTGAATCCTGGTAGAGACTTTACTGTGACTTAGAAATTAATTTCAGACATTTCATTTCCTTATCCTCCCATTCCCCTTAGGGCCTTATTCTATCCAAGATATATAATTGTGGTTGTGGTTCTTATCAATTTATTTCACATTATATTTTAATAAATGGTTATAAGTGGTTTATCCAGTTGCAAAGATCATCATCACCTGATTTTTTTTTTTTTCGGATTCAAAAAGAGGTTTTGAAAAAAACGGAAATTGTAGCTAATTCCAAGTCAATTTATTGTACAGATATGATGAGCAAATGAAAATATCTTGGTTTATACTTCACTACTACTAGAAAGTTTGGATTCTGGTAGTACTAAATTCCCTTTCATTTTATACTTATTTGGAAGAAAAAAAAGTTAATACATTATCAATTAAACTGAATGTTTCAACTGAGTTCTCAATCCCTGCTGTACATTACAATCAAGTGGAGAACTTCTAAAATATTACCAATTAAATCAGAATATTCTAAGGGCAGGGACTGTATAGTGATACATTTTTACAACTCCCCAGGTAATTCCAAAGTACAGCCAGGGTTGCAAATCACTACTCTAAGTGGAAGTAAATAGATTGGAAGAGCCCACATTAGGGGTTCTAACGTTGGCTGCACATCAGTCACTTGGGGAGTATTTAGAAAGCCTGTTGCCCAGGCTTCACCTTAATGGGCTCTCTGGGGCCGGGACCCAGGCATCAGTATGGGAAAGCTCCCTGGGGATTATAACTTGTGATTAAGCTTGAGAACCACTGCCAGGCGTACTAGCAACACTTGGATGCATCTGCTTGATTATAGTCAAACTCTGACATCTTTCCTTTCTCTTCTCCATCGGTCGTTACCAACTCCCATTGATTTTTTTCCATTAGAGTCTTTCTCATTTCAATTCCTGTCTTTCCATTCCTGCTGCCTGCATCATAATGCAGATCTCGAAGTAAAGCCTGAACTTGTCAGGGGTTTCTTGTCAAGGGTTTCTATGCTTGCAGTCACTTTCCCTTCAGCCCACCCTGAACAGGCCCTGGGAATTTTCCCAAAAGGTGGCTTTCTAAATCAGTGCTCCTAAAACATTAACGGGCATCTGAGTCTCCTGGGGATTTTGTTAAAATGTGGATTCTGAGTTCAGCAGGTCTAGGTGGGACCTGAGCGTCTTTCTGACAGGCACCACGCTGATGCTGGCATCCGGGTCTGCAGGTCACATCCGAGATGAACAGGACCCTCGGTCAGTCACTTCCCACTCGTCTGATGAGTTCTCAGTGACGTAGAGTTGCTACATGGTTTCTTAAAAGGGGAGTTACAGCCTCAGTTACTAAAAACATCTGCAGCTAAAACATGAATACGAGATTAAATAATTATGCAAATGAGCGAATAAAATTGAAAAGGCCATGCATGGACTAATGATGATAATGTTATTAATTGGGTTGCCAAATACAGCAAATAAAAAGCATGTTCCATGCAATATTTGGGATATAGTTATACTACAAAAGTATTTGTTGTTTATCTGAAATTAAATTTGACTAGACTTCCGATATTTTATCAGGAAGCCTTAGTCATGGAGAAAATGTTCAGATTTTACTTACTATGTGTGCTTTGAAACCGTGGCCCCAACCAGCTTTCTACCAGCCAGGAGACTCAGCCCCAGTTACGCTCTGATAAAACTTCTCTTTCTAAATAATGCAAACCGTCTCTCCAAGAGTGGGGGTTGAGGGGGCCCTCCGAGAATGTGCACCAGAGTCACCAGGGAAGCCCGTGGACAGCCCTTCTGGGAGAAAGCATCCTGAGGAGTCACATGTTCTCTCTGGGTGACAATCTGTGGGGATGATTTAAACAACAGCAGAAACCCCAGCTGCACTGAGGCATAACTTACATACAGTACAATTCACCCATTTTAAGCAGACAATTTGATGAGTTTTGACGAATGTGTATGTATTATAGTCATGTAACCACCAGTAATATCAAGATATATAACATTTGTCACCTCGGATATTTCCCTGTACCCTTCGAAATTGGTCTCCCTTCCCCCTCTCTCAACCCCCAGCCCCTGACACTTACCAGTCTGCTTTTGTCACTATTGTTTTGCCTTTTCTAGAATGTCATAGAATGGAATCCTCCAGTATGTTGTCTTGTATGTCTGGCTTTCACTGCTGCTGCACATGTCAGTAGTTTGTTCCCTTCTATTGCTGAGGGACTCATTCCATGGAATAGATATACCACAATTACATTATCCGATCCTCAGCTGATAGACATTTGAGTTTCCAGTTTTTCTCTATTGTGAAAAGAGCTGCTGTCAATCTTTATATACAGGTTGTTGTAGGCACATAATGCTCTCATTTCTTTTGGTTAAATACAGTAGTTCCTGAGCAACATGGGGTTAGGGGCACTGACCCCATACAGTTGAAAATCCATGTATAATTTTTGACTCCCTACAAACCTAACTACTAATAGCTTACTGTTGACTGGAAGGAAGCCTTACGGAAAACACAGACAGTCTACTAACACATGTTTTGTATGTTGTATATGTTACATAGTGTATCCTCACAGTAAATTAAGCTAGAGAAAAGAAAATGTTATTAAGAAAATTATAACATTCATCTGCAAGTTTTTTCAAATTGTCACAAATCTCCAAAATTTTCTCCAATACATTTATTGAAAACAATCCACATATAAGTGGACTCATGTAGTTCAAACCCATGTTGTTTGGGGAGGGGGGGATTGCTAGGTCACAGGGTAGGTGTGTGTTTAATTTTATAAAAAAGTTCAAGCTCTTTCCGGAAGTGGCTGTACCATGTGCACTCTTACCAGCAACTTGTGTGTTCCAGTTGCTTCACATCCTTGTCAACACTTGGCATTATCAGCTTTTAAAATTTTAGCCATTCTAGTGGGGATGATGTAAATTTGGTTGCATGACTATATAACCCCACTCTCAGCCAAGGGCCATCTGTTCACTTAGAGATCTGATTAAAGCGGGGTCAGCCACAGGTCCCCAGATGGTGATTGTCCAAAGCTTTCCCTGAGTGTCCTCAAGTTTGCCTGCCCCCACACTCCCACATCCTCTCTGCTGTCGCTGTTTGGCCCTGTGATGACTTGATGTGAAGCCTGTGCTCTTCCTGGTTTCCACAGACAGTCACTCCCACCAAGCATTTCATGAGATGAGAAACCGTCAGTAACTTCACTGCAGACTCAGAACTTTTACCAAAGGGAAGATTTCCACCTGCAGCTTTTAAACATCTCGCTGGCCCTCCTGGGTCTCTGTCTAGTCCCCCTGTTGCCTTCTTCCACAGTCACACCACCCAGTTCTAAATTATTTCCTGTGAGAATGATTTCTTGAGAGAAAAGGAATGAAGAGAAATAGTCTGAAGGTGTACTGCCCGCTTGGCTGCTGCAGTATTAAAAAAGTAATTTGGCTGACCAAGAAGCAAGACCTCTAAAAAGAAGCAATATATGACTTCCAGAGTTATCTTTAAATTTATAGCTGCATAATCAAACTCAGGGCAGTATTTGCTTTTGTGTACACACAAAAGAACTCTTTCTCGCATCAAGCTTTTGAAGTCAAAATGGAGAGTCACTGTAAGGCTCCTGGGAGTAATGGTTAAGGGTTTTGCTCTGGGTTTGCATCCTATCTCTACTACTTTCTTGGTATTGGCTAAGAATGCCTTTGATCTTCAGTTTCTGCATCTGCAAAATGGGGCTTATAACGGGACTTAGCTGAGGCCAGCCGAGTGGCGCGGTGGTTAAGAGCTGGCCTGGGAAGCCAGCAGCCCGGTTCAGATCCCACATATGAGGGCCAGTGACACTGCCCTCTAAAAAAGTAAAAAAGTAAAAAAATAAAAAATAAAGGGACTTAGCTGAGAGGGTAGTGAAGATTAAATATATTTATGCATGCAAAGGGCTTAACATCGCTCCTGGCACACTGGAAGTGATCAATAAATGTCAGTTGTTATGTTTTAAAAGGAAACAGAGCTAACAGAGCTTTTAAGAGAGACAAGGAATGATAAATTTGTATGAATAGGTCATCAGCCACAGACTAATCAGCCAGCTGTGGTCACAAAACAACCAACACAGTTCCTGACTTAACTGGTCTATACCCTCTGACAAACTTTAAAGAAAAATGCTTTCACTGTTTTAACTCATAAATGTGTCAAAATGAATTTGGTGTCTTCTCTGTGTTGGTCCAGGTCCAACTGTATTGAGTAAGCCAACACTCATTGCAACTAATTACCAAGAACCTAAAATGAAATGTGCATACTATTTACTAGGCGTTTACAAGATATCATGGTCCTTTTGAGTGACCCTGCTTTCTTAAGGCATAAGTACCAACTCTGAATCTATATTTGAATGGAGCAGTTGAATACTGACTACAAGAGCCTGAACTGTAACTGTCCAGAAAATTCAGGAAGATTTTTAAGATTTAGTAAAATGTACACATATAATCTCATTTGCCTCTTCTTCTTGTAAAGTATTTCAACTAATGAAAAATTTTCAGGAGTCCCTTTCATTAATGTTACAATCTTAAGTGTGGTAGATACAGCAAGACCTTTTTCAGAAGTCAGGATCGTAGATCTTCCTAAACCTCTGTGACAGAAATTTTTTTTTTTTTAATTGTAGAGCATAAGCTTTGCAATCTTACCCTCTCCCTGCTCCCTTCTAAGGGAATGGGGTTCATGGGGAAAGTGGCAGGGGGAAAACTGGAGAAGCTTGGGCTAACCTAATTTATTTTGGAAAGATCAAAGAGCTATTGGTGAGAGAAAATAAAGACAAAAAGACAGAAGGTCAAGGGGGAGAAGAAAGCTGGCCCTGGGGGTGTGTGAAGAGTGGGGTGAGGGTGTGACATTGATTTGGGCAGTGACTGCTGATCCTGTGGGAAGGATCCTAAGGATGTGACATCTATTAATTCACTTAGTCCTCATCACAACCACAGGAGGGAGTCAGTATCTACCCCCACTTAACAGATGAAGAAATGGATGTGGAGCATTTAGGGGACTCACTCAAAGTCACACAACTCAAAACTGGCGAAGCTGAGGTCCACACCTAGGCATCCTGACTCCAGGTCATGATGTGGGCAAGAGGGGTTCTCAAAATTCTGCTGTGGACGATGACCTACTCCATCCTGACATGCCTAACGTGGCTCCTTGTGGGAGCTGGGCAAGACGGCGTAGATGAGGAGACCTGCTGTGCTCTGCTAACTCTTCTGAGTTAGGTGTGTAAACCACTCCGCACACAGACTCGTTTTAAAAAGAGGGAAAAAAAAAAAAAAAAAAGAAGTGAGAGGGCACGAGGGATCAGAGTGACATCCTCTGTGATGTCCTCAGGGGACTCCATCTGGTGACCCAGAGGAAGTTCTTACCAGGCAAAGAAGAGTTACAGCAGCACGTGTCTCATTAATCTGGGCCGGTGTGCTCAGGGAAGAGCCATGACACACACGCGAGCATAATGAAAACAATTTACAGCAAGTGTGTGACTTTAGGGCCGCTGTTAAATGTCCTTCCTACTTAATGCTGGATTGTTTGGATGTGGGCACTTGGGCAGGTTTTGATTTTGTTACTTGCATTAGTTATTTGTGTAACCGGACAATTCTTCTATGTTCAGTAAAGAAGGACAGGGAAAAGCAGCTCTCTCTCTAGCTGAGATGACCTAGTTCTGAAACGCCCTTCCTGAAGCCTTGCTCATTATGACTCGGGAGAGATGAGCGTCCTTTTTTATTTATAGGGGCTGCACCAGCGAAGTGGAAGGCAGGACACCATGAACAGTTCTTGCTGATGTGAGCAGCAGATTATACCCAGTGGTGTCTTTCAGGCTGGGCCAAAACACCTGTTTGTCTTGGTTGAATGTCAATTTCAGTTATTAAGTAGAAACCTAATTTGGAATCCGAGCTCGTTTCCTCCTTCTCTATTTTTATTTTAGCATCTCAATTTTACTTTATCATACTTGATGATACAATTCTTCGGTGCAAATATAACAGGTTTTATGATAAAATTTTTTACCATGTAATAAAGGATCGTTTTAGCTAAATATCTAATTATATCTTCCTTTAAAAATCTGAAAATTTTCAAGAAATATCAGTTAATTTTTATGATATTTTTATGAGATAAATACTTCGATGAATCGGAGATTTAATGCCTGCCGAAGATCACAAAATAAAGTATTAATAGAATCCTGTGTAATTCCAGCTGTGATACACAAGAGCAAATGTTTTCTAGAATTTAAACTACAGACTTTATCTGCTCATTTTAAACGATTCTCATTCTCAACCTCCCCTCTTCCCCACCCAGACCCCAAGTTATCTTGTTTGGACACGTAATTATTGAATCACCAGGATACGTAGAGCACTGGTCTTAGCAGTGAGGCAGTGAAACACACAGAGCAAGGAAGATATTCGCTTTGAAATTGTTTTCAGTTGTGGATGTAGGACACATGTCAAATCAGTGCAATATTCAGCACGCTAGTTCAAAGGAGAGGCTGTGGATTTGGGAAACTAGAGAACTCACAGAGGAAGGGTAAAAGCTGTGGTTCCACACAGCAGGGCTCTGCTCTGTTTACCGCACAGCCGGGGCGTGGGCGTGGGCAGGGCCGGCCTCCGTGAGCGGTGCACGCAGGGTGGGTGCTGGCCTGGGACGGATCTCTGGCTCACAGAACTGGCCTTCCTTACGTTTGACAAGCAAGCTTGGAACAGATAAACGTTACGGCTTTCTGCGTGATCCTTCAGTTCAAGGTTGGACTCCATGAAATTGTAGCTACAAAAATTAGCAGCGTTTGCTTGCAGACTGTCACTTGATCTAGAGCTGATTTAAAGAATTGGCCAGCTCTAAAGTGCTCATTGCATTTATTCCCCTGTGATACTCATTCTTGTAGCTTTGTTTTGGAAACAAAACAAAAGTCCTTGCAAAGTTTCTGCTTGTTCTGGACTGGATGTCATGATGCTGGTGACCTTTCCTTTTTCCTTTTCCACATTGCCCTTTAATAATAAACAAGTGTACTGTACAAAGAAGAAGGCGGTAACCACTTTCCTAAGGGAAGACATTTCGTAAGAGCAGCAGATGAGAAACACTGCTAATAGGTTACACCCCCAGGCTTCGCTTCTGACCTGGAGGAAGAAGGAAGGGTGAACGGAAGCGTGACTCTGAAGGTTCCGTTAATGGCAGCCTGTATTCACCCCAGTCTCACCGCGAATGCTCGGAAAATTGGGTTCAGACCAATGCTGCCTTTTAAAGCAGTGTGATGTTTACCTTCACTGGTACTTTCAGGGTACCCGTTTCAGCACTTGTTGGGATGCATTGTGTTTTTCATTTCATAGATTCTTTAGACATTTAATGTTGAGAAGTTGTACTCAGGCCCTGAATAATGATATTAGAGGTCAGGAACCAGTTGCAGATAAGCATAAACAATTTCTTTGTATAGCATCTGACCCAGAGCCCCATAATGAGACATTTGGATGGATTTTGAGTATTAAATACTTTTCATGCATTCTTAGAGAGGTAAAGGGCTTGTCAATGAAATTGCTATTCTTAATAGGTACATGTACAGACATCTGCATTCATCTATTAAGAGCCAAGATTGCATAGGTAAAGTGCTTTATAAACTGTTAAATACTCTGCATTTCTTCTTATTAAATCCTCATCTGAATATCCCACTTGATCATCTTCTGCTATAGAGTGCAAATTAACATTCCAGACTTGATTCAAGAACGAGAGGTGATGATGATCTCATAAAATTTTTGAGTCAGATTTTTCTTTTTTTTCATCACTTCCTGGCAGTGCAATAAACTGAAAAGGACCTGGATTTAGAATTCCAGATCTCTTTGTTTATTACAAATTATTTGACGATCATGAGTACTATGTTAGCTGTTAGCGGTCTCTTGCAGCCTAACAAATTACCCTAAGCGTTTAGTGATTTTGAATAACAGGCGTTTATCAGGGTCAGGAGTCCTGGAGGGCACGGCAGGCCAGTGGTCCTGGCCCACCCTCCCCACAGGGGCCGCACTCGGGATATAGTTTGACTCCAACCTGGGCGTCCGCTTCCGGAGGGCCCAGTCCATGCTGCGGGCAGCAGGCCTCAGTTCCGTGGGCCTCGTCATCTGTAGCTCAGTGTCATCACCATGTAGTTCAGTGTCAGCGACCAAGGAGGAAGCCGCGGCACCTGTGTGACCGAGTCCCCAGAGTCGGGCACCTTCAGGGCAAGGTGTTCTGCTCTTTAGAGACAGCCATCTAGTCCTACCCACATTCTGGGGCGGATCAGGGAATTTGCAGAGCTGGTTTGAAACCACCAGAAGGACTGAATACATTGGATGGCTTTCTTCTCTCTCCTTCAAAATGGGCCGATGAAACGAGGAATTCTGGTTATTAATTAAAAGTATTTAAAAATTATTTCTCCATCTTGCATGTACTGGAAAATAACAGAAGGTTCCTGAGGCCGCATGGACTGGGCATGCGCTGTGCCATACTGGCCTGTGTTGCAGGGAAAAGAGGAGAATTCAAGGTGGGAGAGTGAGGAGGAAACAGCAGGTGCCTGCTTCTTGGGCTGTGGCAAATGACTGAGGCAGTAAGGGGCTTCTCAAATGTTCTGTAACAGATTCTGGCCTCCATGAGGTCTCCGTCCGCATGGAAGTGAAGTCCTTCGCTCCGTAGCGCCCACAGGAAATGCTCACTGTGATATCCTTACTACGTCTCTGCTCCATGGTTTCTGTGCGGTCCATGTGTCAGGAGCAGACGGACTGTCCAGGGCTTCGGCTCAGTGTCTGCTTGCAAACTGGAAGGAGGAGAAGCCAGGAAATGTTTGCTATTCTTTAAAGATCTGTGTGGCCACAGCATTAAGGGTGAAGAGCTTTCTGTGTTTAATATCTAACCCAGGGCCACGTAATTTGACACTTGACGGATTTCGGTAACTCAGTACTTTCCATATTTGTGCACATGGAGAAGGCGCCATGTCTAAATGCAGGGAAGGTGGTAAGGAGGCTTTTGCCATAACCCAGAGTGGAGGTGGACCCAGGCGGAGGCCCAGGGAGCCCCAGGAGCAGGCCTGTTTCTGTTTGGGAGAGTGCAGGAGTGATTTGTGGAGGAGAAAGTAAAAGGAAGGGTCTAGAGAGCACTCCAGGTTGTTTTGATAGGGCTGCAATAGGGCAGAGCTGTGGCAATCCCTAAAATCAAACATGGAACAGAGAGAGTTGGTTTGTGGGGATCAAAACAATTAGCCCCGTTTTGGGGCATGTTTCACCGATACTTTCTCCTCGCTCCTCGACCTCAGTGCTGCCGCCCCATCCCCACTTGCAGCTGACAGCCTTGCTCACTAGTTAGTTCGGTGGAAGCAAAGCCACTGGGGCAATTCTCCCACGGGGACCTCGCCTGTCTCTTTCCCTCGCTCCCGCCCCCGAGTCCGTGTGCTGTGGCTCCCCTTTCCTTCTCTGATGGGCAAAGGCCAGCCTTGGCCTTGCGCACCAGGTCTCATCGCACCTCACCTCTGCAGCTCACAGACATGGCTCAGTAGCTTCCCCTCATCTCCGGCATCATCAAGACTTCCGCCTCCACCAAACTGCTTCATCAGCCTACAAATTATGCGGTTGTTTCTCCCAAATTATGCGGTTGTTTCAGCCCCTGGCCTGCACACGCCCTTTCGCAGGCTCCGCGTGGCTGTGCGCCCCATCGGAGCAAACTGTCCTCGGCTGCAGTTCCTTCCTCCCACGTCTCTGGAACACCCCCCGACGGCCCCTTCAGCCTCAGCACTCCTGGGGGGCCCAGGACTTCTGCTGGGCAGGAGCTAGTGACCCTCCTGGTCCTCACCTGCCCGGCCTGGGCCTCCAGCACCTCAGACGGGCCTCCCAGCTCCCTGATCGCCTCTGTCTCCTTGGCTGGTGCCCACACATCACAATGGCGCTCAGTGGCTGAGTACCCCTCCTTTAGAGATTTTACCTGCTCTGACGGCTCTAATGACCATTCGCATGCCACCAAACTTCCATCCCACCGGCACTGCTGCTTCAGCTAGGCCCATATGTTCAGCTCTCACTTAACTTCCATACCACATGTGTCTTCTTTAGTATTTATTAATGGCTGTAGCTGAAAAGCCACCAAACTATTCTTTTACTATTTTAGTTTTTGAAAACGCGAATTGTGATCTGGAATAGTGTAATAAAATCTAAAGTCGCAAACAATGAATTCAAGTACCATAATGACTATATTATCTGGCACAGCTGTGTGGAGGAGGACACATCTTTTGTGCTAGTAACACCTACACCTAGGAATCTGCTAGTGAGACAGATGTCTGCACCCGAGCTTCCGGATGTGCTTATCTTTTCAGGCTCACCCACTTGGAGGAATAAAAACACTTAGACAAAGTTATGTTTTGGCTATGACAACATAACAGACTTAACTTGTTGACTGTCAGCAAATTATAAATGCATGTGCGCGCTCGATGCACGCACGCACACACACACACACACACACACACACGCATACACACACTTTTTTTCCCAGGTCTCTCAGGCTAAACAATGTGGGTATCTAGCTTCTCACGGCTACAATGCAGTTAGCTGGACTGGTGCAGGAGGCAAGAGCAGTGATCTGAACAGGCGGTTCACCTCTAGTGAAGGTGTTCTCTCAGCCCCTTGGACAGTAACTGTAGTTTGTAAATGCGATATAGCCTACTCAGTGTTTCCATATAGGGAACTTGCCTTTGGCCGCTTTGCCGTGTTATTTCCCTTCTGTCTGTATTAGCAGCACACACGCACGCACACACACACACGCGTGCGTGCCCCATAATTGTGAGGAGTTTTCTTAGCCCAGCATCGTCAGGCTGTAGAGAAGTGGACCTGTCCTAAGTGCAGGCCGTGCTGGAACAAAGTTGGTCCTGGTTTCACACAGTCCAAGTGCAACAGCAGTGTCCAGGGTGAGCCCGTGCTTTGCAGGCCAGCACCTGGCAGAACTCAGGACACCACCCTGAAAACAAATCTCAGTTATTAAATAGGTCCAAGGCTCCCAGGTCATTTTTGGCATCATCGTGTGCGAAGGTGGGAAACACAGTGGTAGAATTATTCTGATACAAAGTACAGTTTGTACAGTATATACTCAATATACAGTTTTTGTGTTGTTGTTCCTTTGGACTTATTCCCAGTTAGGCAGAGACAGTTTGAAAGAAAGAGTTCTGACTTTGCAGCAGAAAGGGCTTGGTCTTGCCTGCTGGCTTCTGACCGTGACTCCTTGGGAAGTCTCTTCACTTCCCTGTGCCTTAGGTGACCCATCTGTACAGTTTCAACATGAAGTGCAAACACACAGGCTGGCCCCGAGACAAGGAATGTGACAGTGGCCACCGCACAGCTCTTCACAGTGAGGTTCAGGAAGCTGCCCCTTCCCCCCTTTAGAGTGTTACAGGCCAGAGAAGTGGAGAAAGGGGGAGTTAAGTCACCCCACTGGCCATGGACGTGCCCAGCCCGGGACGCTGCAGGCTCCATTCTGCCGTGTAAGCTTTGCCCCTGGTGGCTTCCAGAGGCCACCTCAGGAGACTGCTCACACAGCCCTGTGCTCCCCATCCCAGGACTGATCTCCGTGTCCCGAGAGACACAAAGACCTAATAAGAAGGCGGCGTCTGCGGTTCCAGGTTGGAGACTTTCACCTCCCTGCTTAGAGCTGGTGTGGCAGAGAGTTTAGCGTTTGGCAGGGAGGAGGAATTCTGTGTGTGCAAAGGGATAAGAATAAACACTAGGATCAAGAGTTATGCCCAGCATCCCCGTCTGGACAGAACCCAGGCTCAGGTTGGCGCTCCTCCCGCTGGACATTCCGAGAGCAGGACAACTACTGACCCCAGCGCTGGGCCTGTCCCGGTCCTGTCTGGGGAACGTCCATCCTGGTAACGGCGCTGAGCAGAGGGTCAGACCTGGGCCGCTCACCGTCACCAAGGCAGCCAGGGGCTGGGCACGCGGGCCACCACTTCCATACACCAGTTACAAATGGGCTTTTAAATCCTTTTTGAAAACCTAGTTAAATTTTATATACAGTGAAATCCGGGGATCTGAATATACATGTTGATGAGTTTTGACAAATGCATGTACATGTGGGTAGCTCCCACCCCAGTGAACACAAGAGCCCTTATCACTCCCCGTAAAGCCCCCCCCCATGCCCCGGTCAGCCCCCCACCACCCACAGGTGACACTCCTCTGATTTCTGTCACCATCAGTTCATTCTGCTTTTTCCTGAAGAATCTACTTACTTTTGAAACTGCATTATCATCTATTTTTTCCTGAAATGTAGACTTTTTTTATGTTGCATAAGTGGTTCTTGGCTATAAAAACGTGTCATGAGATTTATAATCGAAGTCAAAGAACACAACTTTTAGCAGTCACTTTGGATTTGCCTTTCTTTCTTAAAAATGCTAGTTTTGAAATTGTTCCATTGCCTTTGATGAAAATATGCATTAACAAGATAAGCATATGTAGGGATTTGAAGGCAGCCTCGGATGTGCCAGGAAAGCCTCGCCTTCACAATTCTTGTAAAGAATAGCCCTTCAGATCCTGTATTTTATACTGGGGCTGGTCTCATGTTTCCCTGCGGGGTAGCAGATCAGAGGGTGCCCGGTTCTGTGCATTCCTAAACTACCTGTTTATCATTTCTGAACATCAGCCACCTCTATGATGGAGTGGGAATAATAATATCTGCCCAAAACAGTCGTGCTAAGGGTCAAGCAGATTAACAGATGCAAAGGGCCTGGCATGGCCCAGCCCTCCCTTTGCTTTGTTAAAATGGCTCACCTTTTATTATCATTATGACTTTTTTTTGGTCGAGAATAGATTTATTAGCTATATGAGAGACACTGGCCATTGCTCATGTATTTCTGATGCCAATTATCTGCAGGGCCCTGCTGTTTACATCTTGCAACTTGCTAGAAGCTTCTCTTCAATTGGCTGCCCCTTCCCAGCCCCGCAGGCTGTGGGAGTAAAAGCCTAAAGCATCCACTTCTCCTGTGTTTACACTTGCCCCCCATCCTGGAATATCAATAAACACACACAGAGATGGATAAAATGGATCACAACCGAATAAAATCAGCCTCCCCAAGTCATTTAAGGGAATGCCAAACCTTGATTCTCAAGTATACTAATGAAAGCCAAATAACCCAAAGCAACACAAAAAGGTCAAAATTGGCAAAGGTACGCATAGGCAAGACAGAAGAGTTAAACAATATAGCCAGTAAAAGTTGAAAAGCTGTGCATTGTCTCCAGTAATCCAGAAAATGTAAACGAAGGCAACAGTGAGATACAGTTTTGTACCACTAGGCTGACAAAGATTAAAAAGCCTGACAACACTAGGTGCTGGTTAGGCTGTGAGGTTAATGGGAGCTGTCATGCACCGCTGGCAAAGTAGAACTTTCTGTAATCCCTTTGACAATGTCACAGGCACTGTGCACACGTGCACCGGGAGACGGTTGCAGAAATCACTGGAGAGTGTCCGCAATAGCAAAACACTGAAAACAAC
This sequence comes from Aselliscus stoliczkanus, assembly GCA_033961575.1. Lineage (NCBI taxonomy): Eukaryota > Metazoa > Chordata > Mammalia > Chiroptera > Hipposideridae > Aselliscus > Aselliscus stoliczkanus. Next base: position 62,538,138 of record CM066735.1, read on the forward strand.
CCAAACATTTGGGGCTCAACTAAAACAACATTTGGTATGGAGTACAATGGACCTGGAAAGAAGAAAGTCCAATTCAATGTTAGCTTAATTTAACTTAAAAAAAGAAAACAGCAAATATTAGCAGTTTGAGTTTTAGCTCAGTGGTTCCCAGTGTTTTTTGTCCCTAGACCAGCAGCATTTGGTATCACTTGAGAATGTTTAGTAGAACAAACCCTCAAGCCCCAGCCCAGATCTATTGAATCTGGAACTCGGGTGGTGGGACCAACAAACTGGGTTTTAACACCGCCCCCCCCACATCCCCGTTCTAGGTGACGAAGACATGGGCATTACTCTGATTTTCCCTGTTTTTTAAATTTGACGATCTCAAGCCTTTTCTTTCTCACTTTCCCAAAGTCGTTCTAGGCAGTAATTTTCATCTCCATAATTAAAGCTTTATTAATAGCATAGATTTCTTTCTGCCACATAAAGTCCTTGGACGTGGATAGATAATTTCAAGAGAAGGGCAGAGGAAAAAATGGGCAGATTTATTAACTCTTGCTCAAATGTGAATTGTCCAGTAAGTACATCACCCTAAAAAAAGAATTGATCCCTCTGACAGTACTCCCACAATTACTGACAGCAGAAATCTATCTAGCTTTGAGTGCGTTCAGGACAAAGCTAATGCTCCCGGGAGGCATGAGGTGTAGCTGTGTCCTTAAGAAGCAAGCTAGCTGGGTACTCGCTCAGGATGCGAGAGGAGGCTCAGGATGAGGTTCAAGACCAACAGACCTCCTTGTGAGGCGTAGGGCATCTACAACTGCCACCCAGGACCTCGTGGGGGGGTTGCCGGGAACTTTTTGGAGACTCGGCCTCCCTAGAGAAAGTGCAAGGTAATAATATTTCAAGGAGTGATGTGAAGAAAGGTTGTAGCATTCTAGCTCAAAGACCATGCAAGCAGTCTTAGTGCAAGCAGAGGGTGGGAAGCCATCTTCACTTTTTGTCCCACCGATCGATGGGTGGGTGGAGCCGTTAACGGGTTTTGAGTAATGAGAAAACTTGTATGTGCAAAGCAGTGTCCCCAGAAGATAGACTTGCCTACGTGTCAAAGGCGGACTGAAATGCAGGAAACAATTAGCAATGAGATGACAGGGCTTTCAAAACAACTGAGAGTTTAGATGGTGAAAAGGGGGCGGCAGAGTGAGAGCAGCTCTGATGGAATATGTGAGTGTCTGGTTGCTGCTGTAAAAAGCACCCGAAACCTAGTGGCTTAAAACAACACAGAGGTACGACCGTACAGTTTTGGAGGTCAGAGTCCAAAACCACTCTGAGTGGGGAAAGTCAGTGCCGCGGGGCTGTACTCCTGCCTGGGTTCCTGGCCTGTCCTCTTGCCCTTCCAGCTTCTATGGCCTGCCCATGGCTTGTGGCCACTTCCTCCGACTTGAAACCCGCAGCATAGCATCTTCCAGCCCCTGCCTCCACCTCCTGCCTGCCGCCTCCCCTCGTCAGGATTCCTGCGATGACACTGGGCCCACCCAGATGAGTCAGGATGGTCTCCCCATCTCCAGAGCCTCGACCTAATTGCAGCTGCAATGTCTCTTTGGCCATTTAAGGTGGCATCGTCACAAATCCCAGAGATTAGGATGAGAACATGTTTGGGGGCTGCTCTGTTTCCTGGAATATGTCCATCATTTGATAACCGCCTAGGATTTGGAGGAGAGGTGAAAAGTGTGAGTTGGTCAGCCCCCTCACTTTCAGCTTGCTCGTCTGTAAAACAGGGTGGAGCAGGGGCATGGGTGGGGCTCCCTGCCAAGCCGAGCTCCGACTGCAGTGGCCATCCGGTGAGGACAGGCGTCTGCGTCTGTCTTCTTCACCCCTGTGCCTTCATTGCCTGGCACAGTGCCTGGGATGGCATAGGCACTCTGTAACTATTTGTAGAATAAAATATTTCTGACGGAATGGATGACTCAGCCCAGGGAAAGTTTGAAAAGAGTGTGGGTGAGAATTCCCCACTGGCTGCTGTATCCGTGAAGCTTTCTTGGTGAAGTAAGGTTTCCGGCTCAGATGATGGGTGATCTAGAGTCCCTTCGTTATGACAGAGACATTGCAGGCGGGAGGGAAGGGTAAGATGTGCGGAGTCTGCCCCTTCTCTCCTTGCGTCCACCCTCACGCAGAGCCTCCCCCGGGACTGAGAACGGGGAGATGGAAGGGGATTGATGTTTGGCCCCGTCAGGGGCTGGGCAGCTGCTGAGGGAGGCAGGGATCGCTCACTGTGGCCATCAGTGGCCCCTGAAAGGGCCATCTGTCACATTCCGAGCTGCTCACCCAGCGAGAGTCAGGCCTTGCACTTCGCAGACTGAAAAGAGCACTTGACCCCGTGAGGACATAATGTCCATTTATGCTGTGAAAAGTGCCTGAAGACAGAAAACAGAGACGCTCTTTTGTGCTTAAAAAAAAAAAAAAAAGTAACAAAGTATTGGTGTTTGAGGGTTCGGCAGGTAGCTTGCGGGGGGCAGAAGTGACTGGGTTTTCCGTGGAGGCTGACATTGTCCGGTGCCTGCCTCTCAGATACAAGGTCTCACGTACACTGGCCATGAAAGCTGTCTTTGAAAACCAACATTTAAAGACCTATGGTTAGCAGTTTCTGGCTTAAAGAAAATGAACTAATTTGTTGAAAGAGCAATAGATGACAGAAGAAAGACTTTATATCGACACACAGCTAGTCGAGGGTGCTGGTTTTGCTTAGGATCATTGAAAATTGGAGAATTGAAGACTTTTGTGTTTGTTTGTTTGTCTTTACTGTCTTATGTGACCTTGGACCAACACTCTGACTTCTCTCCAATTCTTATTTGTTGTTTTTACCAGTGCTATTTTTAAAATGTCATCCATCTGGGAATAGAAGCACATGCATGGATTCAATATATTTTTCTAGTCTAATCATCTCTTAAAAGAACTTGCCTGTTTTAAAAAATATACAAAATTCTATTTAATTAATCATTTAAACAAATTAACCTCTAATATCTAAGTCTATAAAATTGTTGGTGAAATAATTGGTTACCAGGGAGAATGAAAAATACATTGTTGGAAGTCCTCCTTCCATGATGTTGCCCGTGTGTGTGTGTGTGTGCGTGTGTGCGTGCGTGCGTGTGTGTTTTGGGGGTGGGGCATAGATAAACACAGGAGAGACCTGGGTTCGAAGCCTGTAAACAAGACTTCTGCTCAGTTTGCCCAACTAAACAGATGCATAGAATTCCCACTCCCATTCTACAAACAAGTAAAAGATATGATAACATTTCACCAAAAACAATTTTAAAAAGTACAGATGAGCTCAAGAAAGGGAAAACCCCAGCTGTGAGAAACAAGGAGGGGGACCCAAGGTAGGAAGCATGAGTGATGGAGGGCCAGAGGAGCTCACGGAGGCCTGAGATTGAGGACGGTGGGGTGATCGGCAAGGGTAGCACAGGCCGGCGGGGGCAGGTGGAGCAGCATCACCCCCGTGGGGTTCCCACTCCCCACCGTGCGGTGCCGGGTGGGAGGTCCTTGGTGCGGACACTTCATGACTGAGGAACACGGCACTCCCGTGGAAAACAGTGCCTGCTCAGGACTTACAGTCAGAATTAAGTCTGTTCAAAGAGATGGACAACGGGGACTAGTATTTAAAGGAAACAGGAGGAAAAGGAGGAGGACGAGGAATAGGCAGGCTTGGAAAGAGTCAGATAGAAATCCTACAAATGGAAAATGCTACTGAAGGACGTGAACGCCGTTGTGTTGATTGAAAATTATGAATAATGGCTTATAGTTAGTGTGGTTCCAATGACGTTGTTTTTTTAACCAGAAAGATCTTTTCAGCCCACAGTTAGAAATATGTTTACCCTATAAATGTTCTCGAGTGTAAGACACGCGGTTGGAAACTGAAGTTGAAGCTGGGAAGTGGGTTCTAACAGAGGGAGCATCCCGTGTGGACTGGCGAAGCCTCGTCCAGGTGAAGACCGATCCGCAGGCCGGCGGGGAGCAGGCGGCGCTGTGCCTCTGCCCTTCTAGCGGGGATTGATGCTCAGGCACCCTCCCCCCCGCCCTCCCTGCCCCCTCCACCCAGATCCGTTCACAGATCACGGACCGGGGGGTGCGTCACCTGCTGCCTGGGACCACTATGAGCCAACTGGCCCACACCAACTTCCCCTCTCAAGGGAGCCCATAGAATGATCTAAACCAACCAACATTATCACTTTTCCTAGAAAATACATAGTGTGGCTGGTCGTGCTCTTCTAAGGCTTTGAGAGAAACTGTCATCTCGCTGTCAATGTATGGTGATATCATGATGGACTAAAAATGTTAATATAGCTTGAGAACTCTCCGTTTAACAAGCAGCCAGCTTTTTGTCCCTTTTTGCTTTTGAGTGAGCGGGGACTTTCTCTTTACTTCCTTGCTTAGTGCGTTGCTTCACACAGCTCCAGGTACAAACTGCACATCAGAAAATCACGTATTTTCTATACTGTGCAAGTATGTCAGAAGGTTTGCATACGAGCCTACATCTGTTTTAAACTCATCTTCCTTAAAATGAAGATTGAAAATTTGAGTCTTTTATAAACTCACTTATTAAAGACAAATAAAAACACAAACGTCGTCATCTCTCTCACCTCTGTCAGGCATTCCCTTCTGTGCAGTCGGTGGGTACCTGTGTTATGACACTGGCCATGCTGTCCTAAGTGTCCATTAGTGCGTGATGTCTACATGTCCCCCATTTCTGGTTCTGAGCTCCTTCAGGGCGGTCTCCTTCCCAGGGTTTCTCACTGCTCGGTACGTAGTAGCACCTCAGCGTTTGTTGAATGGATGAGTGCACACTGATAATACCGAGCTGCGCTGGTTCCACTGTGTCTTAGACCGAGTGCCCTCCAAGTGAGCGGGCTAGCTGCCATCCAGACGTTTTGACCTTAGAAGCCTTCATAACCATTGAGTCATTGTAGTGGAGCATGGAAGTCTGTTAGCCATTTTCAAGAGCTAAAGAGTATACAAAAGTAAGGGACAGTTGAGCTAAGGCACAGGATAATTGGATAATTCTGCTTTTTTAAAAATTCACATCCCTTTGCTGTGTGATGGACGAGGAGGAAAGGTGTTGAGAAGACCAGGTAACTACACGAGACAAGAATGCACTCGTATTTCTCCGTGCTGTTCTGCTACCCTAGAGGGGGTTTACATCCTTTTCTTAGAACTAAGGGAGTGAGCTGAGGAATCAAGGGTGAACCATCCACGCAAACCTAAGGACTTTCCTTTCCTAGAGCGGAACCACTTAGGGGATAATAGCTGATTCCGCTGAGATTAAATTGCAGAAGGAAAGCAAGAGTAGAATGTATAAGTAGTAAAGAGGAAGCAAACGTAAGTTGAAGGTGTTTATGTGACTAAGGTAATAACCCAAATTGAAGTTGGAACTAAACAGGTAAGTAAAATACACTCTCAGGCAGAAAGACAAGAACTAAACAAGAAGGTTCAAGACAAGAAGGTTCTTAACGTCTTGCTAAGTCTTTTGTGAAAAGTTAAAATATTTTCAGACAGAGCATAGCTCAGTCTACTTGAGATATAGTTTGTCTTTCAAATATCTTCTGATCCATTTAAAGTAAAGCTGAGCCTGTTAATTCCTGGTTTGATTTTGCCATAAAACCTTTTTCCCCAAAATAAGTCTGTTGAGAGTGAAACAGTTTTCCTTTTTTTAATTAAATTTATTGGGGTGACAGTGGTTAGTAAAATTACATAGGTTTCAGGTGTACATTTCTGTCATACATCATCTATATATCACATTGTGTGCTCACCACCCAGAGTCAGTTCTCCTTCCGTTACCATATATTTGACCTCTTTTACCCTCTTCTACTATCCCCAACCCCCACCCCGCTTAGAAGATGAAATAATTTCCAAGGTCAGAGGATTCAAAAGAAGTTGGGGTACGTTCCTACATTAGGAATTTCTTTCACCCTTGTCATCCTCCTGCTTTTTGGCTTCACTGATTGGCAGCTGGGTCCTATTTTATTTTTAGTAGAAGAGCACTCAGCCTGTTTGAAACATTATATGTAAAACCAATATAAAATGTTCATTTTATCATATATTTTATTTGAAATATGATTTAAAACTACTGTTCTTTTTTTTTTAATTGAAAAAACATGAAACATATTCACTTAAATGTGATTGCCAATAACTTCTCTCACAATACAGGGTGAAATCACAGAATCAAGTATAGTTTGGGACTGAAGAAGTTGAAAATACTAATTCTTATTAGGAAAAAAGTGTAAATGATGCAGAACTATTTCAAATGCTAAGGGGTTTTGCTTGTTTGTTTTATTTTTCCCCTCGCCTGGTTTTGTAGCTTATTGTTATTTTAAAGTACATGTAGAAATTCTTTTGTACACACACTTTGGTGAATTTATACCAGTAATTTTGGTTAATGAAATGAGCACTTTTCTTTCCATGTACCAGGTCGTTGGTGTAGCCCAGGCCATCAACAAGAAATCGGGAAATGGTGGCACGTTCACTGAAAAAGATGAAAAGGTACCAAAACCTACGTTTGGTGTTATTTCAGCTCAGGAAGACGCTCTCTCTTTAGGGTGGAGAGACCTCTAGAATTAGCTGGTGCCGAAATTGTTGATCACAAAACGTTACAGCTTAAAGTGATTGAAAATGGTCAAAAGTGACCTTTCCTATGGTAAATACAGTGCTGACCTGATTTTGGAGAACCTGTGGTATTTATTCCATCAGCAGAACCCCCGGTTCCCCCTCACTTTGCAGCCACGCCTCCCCCAGGGCCCTGTGCATGCGGGGGCCATGCCTCCCCCAGGGCCCTGTGCATGTGGGGGCCATGCCTCCCCCAGGGCCCTGTGCATGCGGGGGCCACGCCTCCCCCAGGGCCCTGTGCATGCAGGAGCCATGCCTCCCCCAGGGCCCTGTGCATGTGGGGGCCACGCCTCCCCCAGGGCCCTGTGCATGTGGGGGCCACGCCTCCCCCAGGGCCCTGTGCATGTGGGGGCCACGCCTCCCCCGGGGTTGTGTGCATGTGGGGGCCACGCCTCCCCCAGGGCCCTGTGCATGTGGGGGCCACGCCTCCCCCGGGGTTGTGTGCATGTTGGGCTGTGTGCATGTTGGAGACATATAAAGGGCAACATGGTCTTTAAACTTGCTCATTTCCCTTTCATCACTGCTATAAAGAAATTCAACCTTGAGTTAAAAACCCCTAAAGCACTCCTTCGAGTTCAGCACTCCAGGTCAGCTCAAAATTGGAATTGCTTCCTGGTGAAGCAAATTTCAGAGTGTTTTATAAGTTTGCACTTAGATGACGGGGCACCAAGGTGTGAATTCAGGCTGGATTATGTGGATTTTGCGTCACAAACAACGGCAGTCAGAATTATTTTATTGTTCCTCTCACCCAGCTCTGAAGCCATGTTCCGCATCAGTCAGCTTCTTTCCGTTTAAGGAAGGAAGCCCTGAGAGCTGCTTAAAACGTCATTCTGTCCGTAGGTTTTGCTGTTGCCCCTGTTGAATATGTAATTATATCATGGGACCCATTGAATTCTTCCTAGTCAGCTCATTGCTATTTATGTCACTCTCCTGAAAACCAGTAGGAGCTTTTGGAAGGCATTTGAACACAGAGTGCCTTTTGTCTCCATGCTTTAGGCTATATCAGACCTTTGTTTGTCCTCTGTCTTAATTGCTTCAGAACATAGCAAGTACCTTTAAAATCAGTGTAATAAACTCTGGTCTCTTATTCTGTTGATGACACCTGAGAATATTTGGGGGGAACATGGTTCTAGATTGGCTTTATATTCCATTACTTGTTTATAGTCCATTAAGGTAACCCCTCTTGAAAGATTTGCATCCTTAGGTCCTATCATCTCTTGGCAAAATAAATCCATGCTTGTAGATAATGTATGCCATGTAAAGGTGTATTTTAATCAATAACTAATATAATTGTGAGTATATCGCCTTAGTATGGTATAATGAGAATGATAGATACATGCTCAAGAAAACATCTTTAAACTGATATTTGCAACTTTACACGGGACTATTATTGCCAATATTCTCTTAACAAGTATGTGAGCTTTATTTGCTCCAGTAACAAGTTATAAACTGTTTATATTTTTTCAGCATGGAGCCAAGTCTTAATGTCATTCAGACACTACACCAAATTTTGCATAAAGCAAATTTCAGTTTCAAATGCTGTAAAGAGACCTGCATCTTAGCCCCTCTCCCCTTTCTCCTTATTCATTTATACCTAATGTAAGACTTTAGGAGATCATGTTAACACTTTTATCCACTAGTTGTGACATATACTGCACATTTGCTCTGCATCAGTTCCTAATTTTTTTGCAGAATAAGAATCTACATTTAGGGTGCCTTTTGTGTTTCAGGCAATATAACAGACAGTTTTATAGACAATTCTTATTTGGTGTTGTCTAACCTGTTTTCTAGGACTTTGCTGCTTACTTGGCATTTTGTGGCATCGTTCTTCATAATGCCCAACTCTATGAGACTTCACTTCTGGAGAACAAGAGAAATCAGGCAAGTCTGGTTACTAGAAATCCTTTTTTAAAATTTGTAAATTTTCATCCAAGTAATATATGTGTATGATTAAAAATGCAAATAGTACAAATTCAGTTTCTACACATTTTATCTGTTTCTTCCAATAGTTACTTCCATTTCCTATTTCTCATGCTTTATCTCTGTTAGACAATATTCACTTAACAGGTGAGGATTTCTTTGGCTTACACCACCCTTTACTTGCATTCCCCTTATCCTGCCTGTATCATTGTGCCACTGTTTTGAGTTATTAGATAAGTTCATTTATAAGGTTAAATAAGACTTTCAGTTCTCGCTCTGTCAACTAGAGACACCACCTCTTGATTCCATGCTTCCTAAGATAAGGGCATTAGTGTCCCTCACCTCTCCTTCCTATCCACCACGCCTTACCTCTGCTTTCCCATCTGGACTTTTTCTTTTACATTGTCCACACTGAGAACATATATGTTGTCTGCAACCATGATTAACTTCTCTTAAGCTTTGTCTAGGTTAGTTCTAAAGTTGCAATTTAAAATAAGGTGTTTATAAGTACCATGACTGTGTAAACGTTGTTCATATTAGTTTTTCTTGATGTTTCTGAATTCTATTTTATTTTCCTTGAACTGTTTGCTCTGGTGTAGCCTCATGCTATTGTATTATTTTTCCCCCAGATGCTCCAGTATTTAGGCATTCTGTTGAGTTCTTTTTCTTGGAGATCTCCAAACTAAGGTTCTCCAACTTTTCTCTTCCAAGTTAAATCATTCCTCCCTGTGCCGGCTGCACATGTGTCATCATAGAACTTGTCTTCACTACTTTCTTAGAAAGACTCCTCTGCTTAGCCACTGGACCTTCGCTCTCCGTTTACTCATTTGTTTTATTGCAGCACATTCTCAACTAACTATTTGAGAAAGGGCATTGGTGTGGCAAGCTTTTGAGTCCTCCCATGTATAAAATATATCTATTGTACCATCCTACCAGTTTGGCTGGGTATAAAATTCTAAATTAAGAAATCAGTTTCTCAGAATTTAAAGCTAGTGCTTTGTCCTCCAGCTAGCATCCATGTTGTTTTGATTCTTGGCTCTTCGTAGATTTTTTTTTTTTTTCAATTTGTAGGCTCTTTTGGATTATTTTTTCTATCTTTGCTTTTATAACTTAATTTCACAATATGACTTTTTGTTTGTTTGTTTGTTTTCTTTCATTCCTCATTCTGTTACCTGGTCACCTTCTTCAGTCTGGAGACTTAAGCTCTTCAGTTTTATGTAAATTTTTTTCATTATTTCTTTGATAATTCATCTCCCTTGCTCTCTTCTTTTCTTTTCTTTTCTTTTTTTTAGAGCTTGTGTTAATAAGACATTGGACCTTTCATTACCTTCAACTGCAGTATTTTCCTGTCTGTGTCCATGCTCTGTTGTTGTCACTCATTAATCCACTCCCCATTTTTATGAACACAGCTGTGATCATGTCACTTTCTCCCTGCAGTCCATCACCATCCCAACTGCTTCAAGAGACATATATGGCTTTGGGGGTCCCCTTTCTGCTTAACTCTGCAGTCTCATCTCCCCAGTTCTCCTCTTGACTCTCTATATTCTCATAAAACTTAATCAAAACTTGGAGTATGCCACTTTCTCTCAATTCAGTTATTTTTGACTGAAAAATTTCCCTTAACCACATCACCAAAATGATTTCTAGTCATCTTTTAGACCTCAACTAAGATAATATCACCTCCAGCAAATTTTCTGTAATACCCTTTCTCCCCCCTCATCACGCAAATACTTTGTGAGATTAGAAGAAATTTTATGGAATTCAAAGGAAAGAAGAATTACCAGGAAAAACACAAATAGAACTCCAAGGGCCGGCCAAATGGTGCATTGGTTAAGTGCTGGTTTTGGGATGCCAGTGGCCCCGGTTCGGATCTCATATATGAGGGCCAGTGACACTGCCCTCCACAGCTAACAACAGCTCCACCTGGAGCTGGGCTGTGCGAGCCCTGGTGATGGAGTAGGCTGCAGCCCCTGCTGCAGTGGGCTGCCATAGGCTACAGTGAGTGGCCGGCAGCCAGCATGAGCTGCCAATAGCCATGGTGAGCGACATCCAGAGGCTGGCGACCGATCTGCCTCATCCGGGAAGAGCGCAACTAGACTGAAGAACGAAAGAAAAAAAAAAAAACTCTGAAAACCTTGTTTACTTTGAATAATATTTACTCTGCTCTGTGAAAATGTTGATAATGTTGATAAACATTTATTATTTATAAACAGTGTGTTTATGTATCAGATACTGTTCAAAATGCCTTATAAATGTTAACTTGTTTAGTTCTCACAACATTCCTATGATTTTTGTACTGCTGCTATCCCCATTTTCAAGAAACTTGCCCTAGATCCCAAAGCTAGCAGGAAAGGAAGTCAGAATTAAAATCTGATCACTCTGGGTTCAGAGTCTGTGATTGTAATCACTGTAGTAGCTAATACTTAATAGGGAAGTTTGGTTAGTAAACAGAGACTTACATATTTAATACTTGAATGCAAACTTGGCTGTGTGCATATATAGAGCGAAAACTTATAATCCATATAAATCATTGTACTGCTTTAATAATCACAAGCAATTACTAAATAATAAGCTCTTGGTTTTTGTCTAGGTGCTGCTTGACCTTGCAAGCTTGATTTTTGAAGAACAACAATCGCTAGAAGTAATTCTAAAGAAAATAGCTGCTACTATCATCTCCTTCATGCAAGTGCAGAACTGTACCATTTTCATCGTGGATGAAGATTGCTCCGTGAGTACAGAGTATGACTTTTTTATTTTTAGATAGACATTTATATCCCTTAAAGCACTGCTTTTAAACCCATGTTCATCTCAGAAGCCTCCCTCAAACCCGACTATATGTGGTGTTTATGTAAAGCCAATGGCAGTATGAGCCATCCTGGCTGAGGGGTAGAGGTGGGGTTGGAGTGCGCCTTCAGTGCATCTTTCACCTTTGTGCCCCTCCCCTGCACAGCCACTCCAGAAATGTCTGTGTCCGCCTTGGTCAGTGGCTGTACTACTTTGATAGCAAGGTGCATTATGATCACAGTGCTGACTTTCCATGGTCAGCAATAGTGGTGCCCTGGCTGCTATGAACAGGGAGATCCCCCATCCCCAATGGGTTGGGTATAAAAGTTTCCTTTTACCGGAAATTGTTAAAAAACTGAAAGGCATTGCCAGTAGAGGCGATGTTATTGAAGGCGCGCCTGTAAGTCCCAAATCCTTTACCAACAATGGAAAGCCACTCAACTGTTCTAATTGGTACCTTTCAAGCCACTGATGTGTAATGTACAGAAACAGACATGTGTGGAAAGATTGCACTCATAGAATGCTGGTTACTTCTAGACCAGTCAACTGAGTTTGCCATTAGAATCGGGACCTCTAAGCCAAAGGCAGTTTTCCCTTATGCAATTTCTTTCTCTTCTCAACCTGTGAACCACTGCTTCTGGGATATTTCTTTTTGATGTAGTTGTTCACTTTCTTTTTCCTTTGAACACTGAGAAAAGATTCTTTGATGGGGGTCAGTCGGAAAGAGTGGGGGGTAACACTTGGATAGGTCAGCTACAGTCCACATATGATATCTGAATTGATGGGGGTTTTTTTGAGGGGAAGTAGAATAATAAACGATAGTTAATATTTACATTAAGATTTTTTGTTTTAGATAGTAAGACAGTACTGTATGACCCAATATTACCTGAATCATTTAATGTATGAGTGTGTATAATTCTCATTAATAAGATATTAATGAGAACTCACTATGCTATAATATCAATATCCTCATGGATATTACTTCACATTTTCAATCAGTTATACAATCTTTAATATAGAGATGATTACAAGATAGCAGCTATTCTTTTAAAGTTCAGGTCAGAACTCCTTAATACAGTATGTCAATTTATCATGCTTCCTCTGTGACCTGCTCTTTAGTATTTAATTTTTGAAAGTTATACACGAGGCAGTCCTTATTTAGACAACTTAAATACCACTTTAATTAACATTCGGTTCATACTGATTTGGGCCAGTGGTGCTTGGAAGCATAGCCCAGCAAAATTAGTACATTTTGCTCATTTTAAAACAACTTAGTTGTTGGGTTTAGAAAAGGAATTAAGTGACTTGATGTTTGTTTATATTACAATTATTTGTTGATTAAAAATATTTCAACAATACTAGCAAAAATCAAAAGCTAAGCAAGAAAAAAAATGTACTCAGCGTTTCTGTCCCCAATTTAAACTAATATTTGTGTGTTTCCCTCCAGTTTTTATTAGGTGTAGACGTAGCTTGTTTGTGAATATGTATTCTGTTTTTCAGTGTAACTTCAAAAGTATTTCTCTGTGTAGCTAAAATCTTTACAATTATTTTAATGATCCCATAAAATGGTGGATGATATGTTTTTTTACAAAGAAATTCTTTACCTGGGATCTAACGAGCAGTCCATGTATGTATAGATGCAAAAACTCGATGGTTTTGACTAAATACAGAGAAATTTTTAAGCTAACATATTTATCAACTAGAAAAAGATAGTACTGAAATAAATATTCTTGCAAGTAGTGATCAGAAACTACAGGAACATGACTTATTAATGGATGTCATAAAGGATGTACTTGGTTCAGTTCAGTCTGACAGTAAATTATAAAAATATATAACTATTAGTGTGTCAGTCATTCCTTATACATGTATGCCTGTGTCTAGATAGTTTTTATTATCTTGTCAGACAGTTCTCAGTCTGTGTTGTCGCTCTGTTTTCAGGATTCCTTTTCTAGTGTGTTTCACATGGAGTGTGACGAATTAGAAAAATCATCAGATACTTTAACAAGGTAAAATGACTTAATCTCTGTCATTATTCACAAGTATATGATACTGGCTAAATTCTTAATGCATAATCCCTTTAAGACTGATGCGACACCTATTTTTCCCCCCACAGATAATTTGTTTATGAAAAGACTTTACTGTTGGATGTTAAAAAGTTTCATTTTTTTTCACTACAGTTGACCTATTAGAGAATTATTTTACAGAGTCAATGGTGTCATAAGCACTATATTTCAGTTCTGTGTTTTCATTGCATGTTGGAGCCTCCCTGGAAACCTAGCAGCCTTCTGAACACACTTTTCTGTGTGTCTGTTCTGCTGTGGAATCAGCGTGGGGATTTGATACAAGAAGGGAGCCTGTGGTCCTCTCACACCAGTCCATGCCCCCCGGGGCTCTGGTCAGATCAGGCCTCTTTCGTAGTCCGTTTGTTTCTCATGTTTTTCATAATTTTTAAATTTGTATTCACTTCTGTGTTCATTGTCACACAGAAACAATAGAAAGTGTTCATATGGTGGAGGTTGTAGATGGTATTACCCCAGTTTTATACACGTATGTGCTTTCTGAAAAATTTGGAAAGGGTTGAAACTACCAAATGATCTTTCTCATGCTCTCTTTTCACCCTTAGCGAAAACTGGTGTCATTTGGTTAAGTGACAGGATAGTCTAAGGAATATAAGTCTGCCAGGAAAAGCCGTTGGGGATTTTTGGGCACATTTCCATTGTTTATTCATTTCGAATTATTTTACTACTAATTATTGATATGCTATCTGAAAGTCTCATATGATCATGGAAATAAAACATTATCTTAACTTTATTATTTGACATTATATTTCCAGATATTTTTCACTACCCTTGACCTATCAGAGAATTATTTTATGGCACAATTAGTACAGTCCTCAGTGTCTAAGCATCTTGGTGGTCATGCTTTAAAAATAACCTTTGTGCAAATCTAGACTACAGAACACTCTACGAGATAACTGGCCTTGTCTCTTCAAAATGTCAGTGTAGCTGAGGACAGGGGGTAGGGGCTGTCCTTGGACATAACAGCCAGAGGATTAATCCCGGCGAAGAACAACACGCAACAGCCATCAGACATGTTCAGGACGACTGGGAACCTGAGGATGGACTGGATACTCGATGGTGATGGGGAATTATTCTTTCTTTTCTTTGGAATTAGGAAGGTATTATAGTTAGTAGGAGAAGGTTAGTATTTTTAGGAGATTCATGCTGACATACTGAAGGATGAAGTGTTACGATGTCTGCCCCTCACTTTAAATTGGTTCAGCTAAAGATAAATAAGCAAATATAGCTAAATTTGACATGTTTAAATAAATATATCCAAACGTACATACACAGATGAAGCAAATGTGGTAAAATATTAAAAACTGTTCCATCTAAGGGTAGGATATTCATTGTACTTTCAACTTTTTTGTGTATTTCAAAATGTTCATCATAAAAAATTGAAGAAAATGCCTGTAATAAAAAGTTGGAAGCAAAATGAAACAAAAGCCATGTCTGCAGATCACGTAAGGTTGAGCTGCAGAGTGAAACACTTGACTGCACAGCCTGTTCTGACCCGCGGATGGGCGCAGGCCTGCCGAGGCCGTGCTCTGCCCCGATGGACCCTTTCCTTCTTCCTTCCCTGCCATCATCCTCACACTTCCTGCCCACCTAGGTCTCCCCCATCAAAATGCAGCAGCTGTACACAGTGACAGAATTGTTTAAGTGATGGTATTTAGATCAAAACTCATTATTTCTGGACAATTATTTTAACAATACGACACAATGAAAGGCCTTTTCTCCTATTAAGGGAATTTCAGGACTTAGCAGTGGGGCAGGATGCCACCTGGGGCAGATGGGAATTCATTGGACTCAGAAGGTACCCCTGACAGGCCCTTCTGCCGACCCATGTGAGGGGTGGGTGCTCAGCTAGCTAAACAGGGGGTCTCTACCCCGAGATTCTGCTGCTGCCCAGGAGGTTAGTCCACGTGGCCATCACTGAAGAGCGGACCTTTGTCTCCCTCCCGGCATTGCTGGTCTGAACTGGGGTTTATATCCTGTCTCCAAGTCTGCTCTTTCATAAGCCGTGTGTGTGTGTGTGTGTGTGTGTGTGTGTGTGTGTGTGTGTGTGTGTTCTGGCATATTTGACACTCTTGTCAGTAGCAAGTGCTTTTTGGATGTGTGATGATGTGCACACATCCTGCTGAGTGTGGCTGCCTCTGCCTTTCATGCTGGCAACAGGCTATATACTACCTAGTTCAGTTGTGAAGTTTTTTACTCTGAGGATGAGCATTAATATATTATCATATTTTGCCATGTATAATGCGCACCCACGTTTTTGGCCCAAACTTTCAGGGGGAAAACATCTTTTGTTTTAATTTTTTAATTCAGATTTTTATTTGTTTACATTTAGTTACTTGTTTTTTGTATTATAAAGGAATTTTAGTATTTATTTTTTAACATATTATGGTACAAGAAATTTTATGTGGCAAATAATTACAAAACACAAGAACAGATACAAAGTACAAGAAATTTCATGTACCGGCAACAAATTTATGATATTTACGCATCATAAAAGGCCAAGAACTCTTCCTCATTGCAAGTTCATTGTAAGTTCAACAATACTGATTATCGTATTCCAAGGTATTATTTTGCATATGGATATCATTATTGATTTCTAGAGTTACACTTTTAACTCATAAGCATAAATAAAAGAATTAAAAACATTTATAAAGATATGCAATTGGTACTGCCCATGTATAATGCACATCCTTATGTTTCCCTCAAAAATTTGGTCAAAAAAGTATGCATTGTACACTGCAAAATATAGTATTTTGATTTTATGATGCTATGACAATTTGTTGCTTTTTATAAAGAACATTTTAGAAAACTTCTAGATAAGACACATATCAATGTCAGTTATTTTAGTTTTCAGCTTGCATAAATAATCAATTTCTATGTATATGCAACTTATGAATTTACATTTATCTATAGAACAATGGGAAAATCATTATGAAAATGCATATTGAATATATAAAATAATGAATTATTTACATTTGCCTTTGAATATTTGTGCAGTGGCATGTCTGTGTAGTTATGTTTAATCTTTATAATTAATTCAGCCTGGTCCTCTAATTTCTTTTAGCTGAATAAGCCCAGTGACTTAGTGTAATAATGACCCCTACTGGTGAATATGCATTTTTTAAAAGCCAAAGTCTTACTACAGTATATAGGTATTTAATTTCTTACTATATATTAGATTTGTTTCTGATAAATACTACATTACCTCTCTGCAGGAAAAATGGAGCTACCTTTTCATTTATTTCTTTAATCATTTCCAAAGTCTTAGTATAAAGATATTTTTCACAAAGGATAACTAGGTCAGTGTGATTGCCTTACAAGAGACTCGTTTTCATGGAACATTTTAACTGATGCATTAAATGATTTTACAGTAATGAAAATTGTTTAACACTAATGCCTTATGTCAGCAAAACATTTTAAACTTATTATTTTAATCATGCAGTGAAAGACATCTTTGTGATGTACAGATGTTTTTATTGTAATAAAAATTAGATATCAGGATGAATTTGGCGAAAACTCCAAATTAGAATGATATTTGGTAACTTGCTCATTCTGAAAAAGGACCAAACTGATATTCACACATCACCAGCAGATTCTTTGTTATCTTTCTAAAGTTGCTTATTGATAGAATTCAGGCTTCACCAATTCTCATTATTAAACATTGTCAACCCAAACACTCTCCATGAGATGAGCTGTGAGTCAATCAGATGATGTTGGCAAGAAACAAGTCATTCATTTTAGGAAGTTATGTGTCAGTTGAAGTACATGGCTCATTTGGTGTTTTCCCAGCCACTTACTATCTTTTATAAATTAAAATGATATTGAAGACAGTTTTGAAGTGTTAAGTGTAAAACTAACAAATAGTGAGGGCACACCTAATACATAATTATTAGAATCATATCGTCCTGGGAGCTGGGTCACCTAAGAACATCCAGACGGAAGCTCATTTCCAGATGGCTGGAGGTTTTAGTTCCTGTGCTTCAATTCAAAGACCCACCCAGCCAGAAGGAAAAAATGAGGATGACGTTGTACAGTGTATGTTAGCTCTAAATATTAAGAAGTAGATATTTTAGTGCTCTAATTCCATCTAAGTTAATTTTATGTCAATATGACAAATACATAGAATCAATCTTCTAACCCCACTTCTTGGGAATAGAAAAGAAGTATATGTACCATTTAATTCTTAGCGATTATTATTGTACTAGAAAGCATAATTATAGTTAGATACGGCAGTGCCTACTGCTTTAACAAGTAATGAAAAGGTTTTTACTACTTTAACAAACTGTGGCTACAGAGTAGAAGAGAATAGACTCTGAAATTAGAATGGTTGTTTCTAAAGCTAACTTCCACCACTTGCTAGCTATAGAGCTTTGTGTAAATGATGTAACCTCGGGCAGCCTCCGTTTCTTCATCTATAAAACGGGGATACTGATGGCAGGATTGTAGTGAGGATGAAACAAGATACTGTACATAAAACGCTTCAGAAAATTTCCAGCCCATAGTAAGTACTCTGTATTGGCTGTTGTGTCTGTTTCTTTGATGTGTGTTTGTCCTTGGTTTACGTAGCCTGTGGTGTTCCCCATTAGTGCTAAGCACAGGGATTTCTCCGTGTGTCCAACCTCCTCGTCCCTAACTGTTCCCGGGATGCGCTCATGTACAATTCCATTGATGTCCACTGTGCAGAGAGCCTGAGACGCCTGGGTTAGCCCGGCTCCTCCAAGAAGCAGGTGCCAGGGCTGGATTAATGTGCCGGAGATTTCTTAGGGGAAACCCCACGAGAATCAAAGGGAAGGAGCTGGGGGAGGCTGGGAGAGCCGTCAGCCCCTGCTCAAGCCTGACCCCGGAGAGGGGACGGAAAGGAGGATTTTGTGGAAGCCTGCAGCAGCCGGCAGTTGTAAGGACAGCTTGGCAGGGCTGCTGGAAGGCCTCTAGCCAATCTCCTGTCAGAAGAATCCTGGGTCTCCCAGGAATGGGCCGACCTTGGTCTCCCAGCTGTGGTCAGTCTGTCCAGGAGCAGCCCTGCGGGGCGCGGCCTCGGGGCGGCTGTGGCCCTGGGCTCCGGCGCTCCGCAG
This sequence comes from Aselliscus stoliczkanus, assembly GCA_033961575.1. Taxonomy (NCBI): domain Eukaryota; kingdom Metazoa; phylum Chordata; class Mammalia; order Chiroptera; family Hipposideridae; genus Aselliscus; species Aselliscus stoliczkanus. Next base: position 62,556,625 of record CM066735.1, read on the forward strand.
CTGGGACGCTGCTCAGTCCGGCTTCCTGCAGCAGGACCTCTGAGAGGCGCATAGTGGCTGCACTTTCAGACCCTCCCCTACTGTCCTAGCCTTGCGTCTTCAGCCTGAAACCACCACTTGGTTCCTGACCATCTGGAACTGTTTAATGTTCTCAAATGCACAGAGGACTCATACTTCCGCAGCGAGGTTCAGGCGGGCTTTGTTTCTCCCTGGAATGCCCTCCTGTGCATCCCCGATGTCTTTTGGGTGCTACTTGCCCATTGTACCCACGTGCGTGCTGTTGCATTGTTACCAGTTGCTCTGGTTAGGGTTACGCTTGACTATGAATCATAAACACCCAAGATAAAGACTCCTCAGCAAGTGTTGTTACTCCCTTCAAGGAAGCCCAGAGGTAGGCAGCTCAGGCCTCCGCAAACGCCTCGGGGACCCAGGTGTCTTGGGGGTTCCCCTGAATCTCCAGGGTGTCACCCTTCCCTTCAGGATCAGGGGTGCAACTCCAGCCACCATTTCTATGTTTCGAAGGGCAGGTGGAGAGCAGGGAAAGAAGGGGCAGCGAGCACGCACCAGCTGTCTTTGGTGATGTTTCTAGAAGCAGTCACATTTCCTCTTAAGTCCTAATTGACTGGACACCAAGCCACAGGGCGGCCGAGCCATGTACATACCTTCATTCTGGGGCCATGTGTCCCGAGGAAGAGAGGACAGTTATGGAGGGTCGGCTGGCAGCCTCGCGATAGACTCTTCCCAACCAGTGTGTGCAGCGAGGCATTGTGTCGTTGTCCTGTCACCGTCCTCGCTGAGCTCCTGTGACAGCCCCTGACCGACAGGACTCTGTCTCCCGTGTGACGGCCGGGGTGCCCTTCATGGAGCAGGTGCCCCATCTGGATATATTGAGCGTGGGAACTAACACTTCATCAGCGTGTCTTACAGAGGAAGAAATACAATGGTATTGCATACGTTCATAAATCTAATTCTCATTTTTCACTAAAGTAGCCATTAGGAAAACTGAAAAATTTCTGGGAATTAAAAAAAAAAAGAACTTTAAAATAACTTTAGTATTCCTCCTTCTCTGTGTCGACACCTCTAAGTCTGATTTCTATCCTCTCGGGCAAGTTGCTTGACTATTGTGGGTTTCATGCGGCTCCTGCTGTTAACAAGATGATGATAAGGTTAATGAGTCATCAGTAGTACTGCTGTCATTTAAAGAGATTTGGACTAGGGTGTTCTCTCCAGTGTGCCTCTCACGGCAGCCGCCCCGCGGTTCTCTTGTTTTTCCTAAACCTTATTTCCCTTTCCTGAGACTGTGCTATCTGTGAAATAGTTATAGTTTGAAAACTTGGTTTATCAACCTAAATACTGCACTTATCTCATAACCTTTTCTTGGGATCCCACCCAGGTAATATGTATAAAATAGGGACCCGGAGTGTCCTTGGTCTGCATTTCCATTCTGTTTCACTCAGACATAATATTGGACATGTGGTCAGTACCTGATGTGAGCAAATTACATTAAGGAAAAATGTAGAGCAAAGGAAGGAAAGACTGACACGTCTTGGCCAGGAACGGGGCCAGACCTCAGGCCTCTCTGTGGGGTCACTGCCGCTCAAGGACAGGATTTGAAACCACTGTCCAAGAAGCAGCGGGGAGAAGCACCACGGCAGGACCGCTCTTAGAACTTGCAGAACTCAGAACCAGTGGCCATTTCTTCCCTGAGGCGCGTGTTCATTTCGAAATGTCTCGCACCGTTAGGCTTCCGTGCTTCTTCAGGTAGTGCTCTTAAAACTAAGAGGCAGACCCTTGAGGTTGGAGTACATTTCCATAACCTGACCTTCTTTGCCGAATTCATCCCCATGACCCAGGAACATATAAAGTTTCCTGAGGAAGAAGCACGTGCTGTCTTGCTCTCCCACCTCCAGCTCCTTACGTGCCCTCTGACATCAGGTTAATCTTTTGTGTTCAAGCTATTAAGCAAGAAAGTGGAAGAAAACTGGGGAAAATGGTGTAAGTTCAAGAGGATTTTTTGAAGACGGTGAATTTTCAATTTACAAAGTATTATGGAAGATCTCAAAGCAGAAAAAAGAACTGAGAAGAGCTTAATAAAATTCTTCTGGGCCTGCTTGTCCTTTCCCTCGGTTGGAAATGTGGAAAAGATTATTGGGATGGCTAGGTCACGTAAATAACTGAGGAAGTAAAGCAGGCACTGGCCTTAGTTATTCTATTATGAGATGAAAAATAGGACATGGGAGAAAATTCATATGGATTTTACATTAAATGGCACAAAAATCAACATGCCGACTAACAATGGCAATGAGATTACTGAAGACATTTTAAAGCTGGTTTAGGTCATTAAAAAATTGTGGGTCTTTGTCTTTTCAAAACATTTCAGTTATGGTAACTACCAACTTGTGAATTATCAAATACATTTAAAGCTGAATTTTCCAATTGAGGTATACACTTTGTCCTGTAATTTTCAGACCTGTATTTTTCTCTTATAACCATTTGACTCTGCTTTGCTTGTGTTTTTGGCATACACAGAAAGAACTCATATCCGTTATTTCCACAGGGAACGTGATGCAAACAAAATCAATTATATGTATGCTCAGTATGTCAAAAATACTATGGAGCCACTTAATGTCCCAGATGTCAGTAAGGACAAAAGATTTCCCTGGACAGTAAGTAACCCGATTTCAGCTGGGAGCTCGAAGGCTGTTTTGCCATCAGGTCTGCACTTGTCGCTACAGTGAGTGACTCTGCCGCTCGAAGGCTGGCCCTGGGGTTGCCTGTCTAGGAGTGGTCTGTGCTTTCCCTAACCTGATGAAGGAGAATAAAATAGCTCATAACATCTGCCGAGAGTTGCTTAGCAATACTTGAGTATTTTTCTGTGTACTTCCTTCAGTTTTTTTAAAAATATACTAATGAATTATCATAAATTAATTTTGAAGTAGTTTAACTATTACCTACTTCATGTCAATGACATTCCTTAGATAGTATTGCTAGAATTCTTGAGTTTATTCTCAAAAATTAAATTCCACAGGACTTGAACTTATGTAATTGGTGATCTAGTTAACACACTGAGTAGCTCTGTGGAAAATGAGAATCTGTTTCCCTTCACAGCACATCTACAAAGATCAGTTTCTCAGACATTGAAAACTTTGAATTCTAGTGTTTTCTCTCATTTCAGGAAAGCATTGCACTTTGATGCAGGTGCCTGGCTTTGTTATTTGCATATCTAGGCGGCTTTTTAGAACTTCAGCAGTGTGAGCAGTAGAAACAGTGTGTGCTAGAGAGGAGCCAGGTGTGACACACTGTCCCCACGGGGCGATGCCTTGGGCCTCGCCCCTCGTAAGTTCCTGGAGACACCTGCCACCAGGCATAGTCGGCACTGAATAAACATTTTGCTTAGAGTAACTGTAAGCTGCTTGCAAAGTTTAAAAAGGGGAAAAGGAAATATATTTATCATTTTTAGTAATGTAAAGATGACTTGTTTTGTTTTGCATCTATATGAACTTCGTTATAATTTATACATTTCCTGCCTCTATCACTTCAGCTAATAAAAGACAAATACATTAATGGTTTCAGAAGTCCAGTAGAGTTTATATCATAGCATCCAGTAGACCAGTCAAGTTTTTCATGACTTTTAGCTGTTTTTGTTTTGTTTTTGTTTAGAATGAAAACACAGGGAACATAAACCAACAGTGCATTAGAAGTTTGCTTTGCACACCTATAAAAAATGGGAAGAAGAATAAAGTGATAGGTAAGCCTTTTCCTTAATCTCCATGCTGCACTTTATTAAGGGAAAAATGTATTTCCAGAAAGTTCTGCCTTTCAAGTGTGAATTTAAATAAAATATGCAAAAGGTAAAAATTGGAATGATAAGAGTTCTGACATAACAGACATTTGTGAAGGAAGTATCTTATAAACTATTTTTGTAATTGTTATAATTCTATTTTAACAGAATTTTTGTTTAAGAACACTGTGTTGAAAGTTAGTAGATAGAGAGACATGAAGTTACCAATGTGTGCTGCTTTTAGAGTCGCACTTCTTGGTTTGTTATTTTTCTTTATGAACTAGGTGGGTTAGATTGTAGGTTGTATTCATTCATTCATTCGTCAAACTGTTTACTGAGCTTTCCACTGCTCTAGGCACTCGGGATAAATCAGTTGAACACTGCAGAAATCCCTGTCCACAGGGAGCTTACGTTCTTACATGACGTTATAGAAAAAACATTGACTTCCAGAGTGGTGGAAGAATTCATTTTCAGAAAAATGGCATGTTTTGTATTATTGACATACTTATTTCTTGGCATTGCAGGTTTTATCAAGAACATATGGGGTTTTATCTGAAAATAGTCAGAACTGTTAACATTCTCCCAAGAATTTGGAAATAAAGGAAATAGGAAGGCTAACCTTTTGAAATAAATGCCCTAATGGAGCAAGGCTTAGCTATATACCTTTATCTTAAAAAGTCTGATAGCTTCCAGGCTTCAGGACTTGACTGTAATTTCATTAGAGGGGAATGTCAGTCAGAAGGGGCGGGAGGGAGAGGGACCTATCGTTCATGGAAAAGGGGGAAGAGACAGTATTCAAAGTGCGTATCCAGGCTCTGTCCAGAAGCCGGGGACCTTTGCCCCTGGTGAGGACAGGGATGTAGAGAGCTGTGCCAGTGCCCACGGAGATGCCATCCCTTTGGTGGCAATGAGTGTGGCAGGCTGTAGCCGATAATTTCTCACCGATTCCAGTCGCTTGGCTGGAGTGCATCCTCGCTGTGAGAGGCACACAGCGCTTTATGCTCTAAGCGTTCCGCCAGCCCCTGACTTTCCTTGTTCTGACCTTTTCCTCTCCAAGGCAGGCCAGCTCATGGGAAGAGAAAGCATTCTCCCCACCTCTCAAACGTTTCGCTCGCTCTGACGCTTCTATACCACACGTCAGTGAACTGGACTGCAGGCGGCGGGCTGGGGGGCAGGTTCCCGGGGCACGTCCGTTTCCTGCGGGACATCAATACCATTCTGGTTTCATACATCAGCCTGGTGAACTTGTCACTGTGACCCACCCAGAGATTTGGTCTGTCCTCAGAGTGGCTGCCTAGTTTCTAAGGCAGCAGGTGGGAGGTCCGATCCAGGCCTTGGAGAGAAGCCAGCTTGGCCAGCCCCTGCTGAGCTGTGTGGCCCCCAGCACTGTTGGTATTCTCCGAGAAGAAGTGTAGCCTAGTGAATATGTACCCAAGCTCTCTTTTCACCAAGGGGTCTTTAACATAAACAACAGAGGGCAACTGACGGGAGCCTTACAGTGATATCTGTCAAAGCTACCTTACAAAATTCTAGGAAGTTCAAGGTGAAAACTATAAATGTTATGCTGTTTGGGTGCTTTCAAATGTAAGTATAAAGACTTACTCCAAGCTGCCTTCGACCTTGGAAAATGAGAAATGGAATTCCAGAAGGGATGCCTGAGCACCAGCAAGTTTCCATAAGAGGAGGACCTCCTGGCCACCTGCCATACCACGTCCCATTTTCGATTTTCCTCAGAGCATCTTTTTGGAACATAACTGGGAATGGGGGTGACTGGGGGAGGTTATACATCAGGCTTTTCATCACTTAACACGGACAGCAAGGGGAGCTGGTGGGGGAGGCGCAAAGAGACCTGATGGGAGCAGGCCTGACGGCGTCGCCTTGGCCACGTGTCCTTGAACCATTCAAAGGTTAGGGGCACTTCGCTCACCTCCGTGCAGTGGAACTCGCCTTTCAGACCTGTTCAGAGTTCACATTCTGCCTCAGATTAAGGAACAAAACATTTTTAAGAATGCCAGTTGAAATACTCACACTTCTCTTGATATGCATTTTGTCACCTTACTTGAGAACAGAGCCAAAAGAAAGCAAATGTTTTTGGAGAGGAAAAATGCCCTGTAAATCAAAAGAAAGGAAACAATAATTCCCTTAGTGGGTTTTTAGGTGGCAGTTCAAGTCGATTCCAAGTACAAGAGGGAAGAGGTCCAGTGTCCGTTCTATGTTTCAAGCATAACAAAACAGGGAGTTTGAGGGCCGGCCGAGTGGCTCGGTGGTTAAGCACTGGCCTGGGAAGCCAGTGGCCCCGGTTTGGGTCCCACATGTGAGGGCCAGTGACACTGCCCTCAAAAATAAAAACAAAAACAAAAACAGGGAGTTTGAATTCTCGACTGGACTTTGTACCCACAGATGCAGCGTGGAAAATATCATGGCTGTCGATAACTTTTCTTCCATGTCAAGGCCAGATTCTGCTGTTATGTAATCCTAATAGACGGTCCCCATGGAGTCACATGCAGAAAGACAGATGGACCCATGTGCTTTCTGTAATCTTCCTTCCCCCTCATGTTTTTCCGTTACTGACACTTAGATGAAATTATGAACATTAGGCCAGTGCACGGCCTGTTGCGTCATGGACGTATTCCCTGAGGTTTTCTTTCATGTCACGTGTCTCCTTAGCGCCCTGGCTCCTACCGAGTGTTTCCAACGCTGTAAAGGAAAAGTTTTTCTCATTCAGCTAGCACTTATTTTAACCAATTATTCCCCCTATTTATTAGGTTAAATATGCCTTTTCCCCAGATCGTATTTATCAGACATTCTTATGCCTACTTTTCATACCAATTTCAGGGCGTATTTTGAAGAAATTAGCCTTATTCCCATCCAAAAAAACAAGTTAAGGACATCTCTACTTTAAATAATGTACATTTCCAGCCATCTCTTTGACAGTGAAGTGTGCGAGAGAAATCCGGAAATCCACATTTCTTACTGAATGTGTGTTCTAAGCAGATTACTCTCCCCACCTCTGCTCATCTGTGTGTTGTCATTTGATTCCAAGGCAGAGATAAATAGTCCAAGTTATATAAGTTTAAATTTGACTTTTACTTCATTTTATTTTTCATATTAAATTTTGTCATTTGGCTATATTACTAACTGCTCATTTGTTTATAAAATGTTTGCTAGGATTTTCCTAATGCAAGTACCTATAATTAAACTGCGTGATGTCATCACAGCCACATTGCTTTTCAGGCGGAAGAGAGGGTCCTGACCGGAATTTGTGGAATTCATACGGAAGATTAATATATAAAAAGAACCAGAGACATAGCTATGTCTACATCTATATCTATATATCTCTCTGTCTGTTAGATTGTAGCAGACACACTTTAGCTGTTCTTCCCTGAACTGTGGTTGTGACAGCAGACTCTTGATATTTGTACGTGTTACATTCCATTTCGTTACCTGTCGACTCCAGAGGTATTAACGAACACTAATTAATTAATGTATGCGTTCAGTGACTTTTGACTGAGGAACAGATGTGACCCGCTGTCCAGGGAGGGCTCCTGAGCTCGGTCATAGCCTGGCAGACTCCCCGACAGCCACGTCTAACCCCTTCCTGTGGTCTTTCCCTTTTCACACATGCAGTAACTCTTATGAAGTGATAGAACGTAAAATCTTGTTTATGAAACATGGCCATTGGGACAAAGCTTTAGTAAAGCTTGAACAGCGATCAGGCTGTGATGTGAGGCTAAGGGCATGGAACGCGTGACTCGCAGGGAAACGTGATTTGGGAGAGAGCCAGGAGCCCATAGAAACAGTTCCATATTTATAATTCGGGGATTCACAGAGGTTGGAGGACACAGCCCTCGTGTTTTTACCATACATGGGACATGTTCCTGCAGATAACGGGGTCAGTGGCCGTTTAGCCATGGCTTTTACTGGCCATGTCCACATTCATTCTGCGTCGTCTAACCTTTCTCTCAGTGACATGTTAGAGAAGCATCCCTGCAGCACTCATGCACGTAGGATAGAGAAGCATGTCTCTACTGCCTAAAGCAGAAAAACTCACACAAACAGGAAAGAACAAAGGTGGGCGCGGACAGTTATAGTGCTATAGTGTTCCCACGGTGATAAAGGGACGCCACGTACAACCTTGCATCTGCATGGTCGGTGAAACCCTTTTGTGTTCAGGAGACATAACAGGACATAACAGACCACAGTGTTCGCGGGAAGGTAGTTTGGGTATAAGGTGCAGTCCTACTTTCCCTCATTAACTCAGTAAACATTTTGGGGGTTCCTGCTGTGATACCAGGCACTTTGCTAGCTGAGAAAATAAACTCTCTGAGCCTGAGATATGTGGAGTCTACCAAGAGAGACAGATATAAAATGCCCGTGGCACTCCAAGTGATGGTGCTGAAAGCAAACCAAAGAGATGCCTGTCTCACGAGGCAGTGGGGGCCGCAGCAAAGGCAGCCTCGGGGGTGGCCAGGGCACAAGCACAGGCGGCCGTGCGGGCAGGCAGGATGGCCAGCAGGGACACTGCTGCGATGAGGTCCAAGGCACCGGGCCACAGAGTGTGGTCAAAGTGGCTTCTGGGCCTAAGCCGAGCTGGGGTTTGAATTTTAGACGTGAGCACACTAAGGGGCCTTGAGCAACGACATCACCTTGCTGAGACTCGGTCTCTTCATCTGTGAAATGGGGCTGGTCACACCTACCTCAGTGTAAATTGTGTGGACTAGAGATCATCTCTGTACCAAAGCGTTTAGCACGAGGCCTACCCCACGGTGGGCACATGCTGCAAGTCTGTAATTACGCATTTAGGGACAGAAGAGACAGGACCTCAAAAGCACTGTTTACCTGGAGGCAGGACGCCCAGCTCCTCGCAGAGACCACGGGGCTCAGAATCCCATAGATCAACCAGTTCAGTGAGGATTTATCACAACGTTGACATCGTCTGCCGTTTGTTGACAACATGTTTGACTTTCAAAGAGAGGCCAGGACATAGGAGGTTATGATTTTCTTCAGACAGTAGCTCTGCTTTTATTTCTAAATAGATAAGTCATTTTTATTTGCATTTGATTGAAGTATTAAAGGTTGTCTGCAAACATGGCCTTTTAGACACAGAGGTGCATATTTAAAATTTGAGACTATGTGAATTGCCTGTTTCCTGCATTCTGTTTTGTATGTAATTGTGCTTTTTAACTTTTGGTTTCTCAGTAAGGCAGTCTGCGTGACCCAAAATTCTGTGCATCAAAATTGTTCTCTTGGCAAGAGTGCAAAAATCCAATTAGTCTCCAAAGGACAAATTGTCTTTGGGGACTCAACTGACCTAAAACTCACAACCAAGTCTGGAATAAAATAGCACTCTAGGATTTTTTAACAGAGGCAGCATACATTTAAGACACTATGAATCAAGTTCCATGTACATCAATTCAGTTTACTTTCTTATCTTAGATCTGTGAGGATTTGTCCGTTTGTTTGGAGATGACAGACATTCCTAAACATATAAAACAGTTTTTGTGGGTATATGTTCAAATCGATACAAACTATGATCATTCCTGCTAACACTTGCTCCATTTCTTGGATCATTATAGGGGTTTGCCAACTTGTTAATAAGATGGAAGAGAGCACTGGCGAGGTTAAGCCTTTCAACCGAAATGATGAACAGTTTCTGGAAGCTTTTGTCATCTTCTGCGGCTTGGGGGTCCAGAACACGCAGATGTATGAAGCCGTGGAGAGAGCCATGGCCAAGCAAATGGTCACGCTAGAGGTGGGCTGCAGCTTTGGGCACCTCTCAGCTGCAGTGAGTCACTGTGTCTGTGATGTCATGGTGGCCTCGCGCATTGTGTGGGCCAGACGGTCAGACCTTTATTTCCGCTCCGGAACCTGAGACCCAGCATATTTTAGAATCTTGTCAGAGGTCACGTGACCAACCCACAGCTCGGGCCGTGTTCCCTTCCTCCTCTGCGTTTTGGGAACAGAGCAGTCCTTAGCCCGAACCCTCGGGTCACACAGGTGTCTCCTGCCACTGCAGCCTGCCTTCCCATCCCGGTTGCCTGAGCTCCGCCTGTCGCCTTGCAAGCAGCTGTAGTCACTATAAATGTAGTCATTTAAAAAATAAAAATAGGCCCGGCCTAGTGGCACGGTGGTTAAGCGCTGGCTTGGGACGCCAACGGCCCCGGTTCGGGTCCCACATATGAGGGCCAGTGACACTGCCCTCAAAATAAATAAATAAATAAATAAATAAATAAATAAATAAATAAAATAAAGGGCCAGCCGAGTGGCTCAGTTGGTTAAGAGCTCGCTCAAGAGTGTGAGCTGAGCTCTGAGCAACAGCAGTTCGATGCCCAGCCCAAGCTGAGCTGCCGCGGAGCTGTCACCAGGTGGCAGGATGGCTCAGCTGAAAAAAAATAAATAAATAAAATAAAAAATAAATAAATAAATAATAAAAATAAAAAAATAAAAATAACAGAAACAAAATAAAAACAGAAACCCTAAGCACTCATACAGAATCAGAGTGAGGAAAAGAAAAAAAATCAAGGAAAATCAAGAATAGTTTAAACTCCTAGACTAGCTATTTCAGAATCTCTCAGAAACTTTTAAATTACAGATTTATGGGCCCCATTTCTGAAGATCCTGACTGGGTAAGTCTTGGGGAGAGGCTGGAATCTGCCCAGTGCAGAGCTGCCTGGTGACTGAGCGCAGGCAGCCAGTGGACCCCTGTCCTGGGCACTGGTGGCGGGCAGTGACCTCCCCAGTGCCGCGCCCACCCGGGGGTCAGCCCTTTCCAGATGGATTTTACTAGCTGCCCTGAAAATGTGCACTTCGTAGACATGGAAATTTCCTGACGTCATAGACCAGTTTACCGAAATGGACTTCAAAGCATGCAAATGTCTGCTTCATCATTCGTACGTTGGCGTAAAATATATTTGAATGTTTGCCTGCTCTTACCTAGTGGAGATGAGTGGGAATCAGTATTTGGGATATAACTTTTCCTTGGATCCCTAATAAATAAATACCCAACCTAAAGAGCTAGAAAGTTATATGTTATATGTCAAGATTTATCAGTAACTGAGATGGTTCACTTTACTTCCTGAGGTGAATGATAACACTGAAGTTTTGCGATAGTATTATATATGAGACCTCAGATTATACACCTCTGGTTTGAAATCTCGGTTTCAAATACACACATATTTAAATTACATATACACACACATATGTGTACATATACTTTTATAAGTCTGAAAGCAGTTACCTTTTAAACAAGATTCTAAAGCTTCTGGCGTTTTTTGTAAATCTGTGTTGGCTCTGTCAAAAATGAACTTTCAAAAATATGTTTTAAAAATATGATAGACATTTTAAATACAACCACTACCCTGGTTAAAATCAATGCCTAAAATAGCATCCCACTGCTTAGCGGTTATCCCTCGTGACATTGGGAATGCATGGTTCTTATGTGCAGCTGTAAGAGACAGTGAGCCTGACCTGTAAGTGCACTGGGGTCACAGAGCACACATGTGAGCGAGAGGGGAGCAGGGGCCCTGCCCTGGCCGCTCATTGGGGTGAGCTCACAGCCGAGCCCGGGAGCCCCTGCACCTGGGGCCTCAGCTGGCGGTGGGTAGGTTCCCGGGCCAGCAGCGCTGTGCCAGGCTCTGAATCCGATGAGTGTACTGGGGTCCCTAAACCTGTGACGGCTATACCCCAGCCAAGCAGTTTTCTGAATTCTCCAGTGGGCACAGGCCTCATCAGAGGGCCACTCCTAGGCTCCCTGCTTTCCGACCACTTTCCAAACATCAACATTAAAATGTCACTTTATGCAAAGGTGTTTTTCCCCAATTATGTACACAAGCAAAAAGTATCTAAAAATAATAATAATAATAATAGAAACTAAATTTTCTGCCAAGTTTGGTCCAATAGTGTGGATAATGCTGTTCATTATATCAACAATGTCAGAAGACAAGTGACACATTTTCTTGGAACGTGGAGTATTACTTTGTTTCCTAAAACAAACAACTGAATGGAAATCTGGGATTTTTCTCTCTGTTGAAGAAAGCAGAAACAAAAGCAGGGTTTGGCATTCTGAGGAGCCTGGATGTCTGTCCGAGAAGTTTTAGCAGAACCCCAAGTGTGAAAATCCTGGCCTTCGGTTGGCAGTCCTCCCTGCGTAACCCGTGTGCCCTCCCCCTGCAGGCAGTCCTCCCTGCGTAACCCGTGTGCCCTCCCCCTGCAGGTGCTGTCCTATCACGCGTAACCCGTGTGCCCTCCCCCTGCAGGTGCTGTCCTATCACGCGTCAGCAGCAGAGGAGGAGACCAGGGAGCTTCAGGCCTTGGCGGTAACTCTCCCGCTTCCGGTCGCCACGACTGACTACACACGCTAAGTGCTATTATACGTGCATAGGCCTTTCTCAGGATAGCTGCTTCTAATAGAAATGGTCCCTCAGACGTGTAATCTAACATGGTGAATATTTAGGTGGACACCATAACAATATTTAATCACCTCATGCCTTGCGGGGCTATAAAATCACGGATAATATAAAGAAAAGATAATAACATATTGACTTTGTAAGACATTATTATATGATTCTGATTTTCTCCCCCAATAATTGTTTTCATCTTTACATCTATCTTAGGCCAAGCTTAAATTTAGTTGTCAGTTCCTGGGGAAACGGGCACAGGTGACTGCAAAGTGGTTGTTTGGTTAGGGTAATGACAAAGATTTTACGGTTTGTTACTGGTGACCTACTCTGCATTATTGAGAGCTGAGAGTGGCTTTGGTGTCTGGCCATACGGCTATGGAGTGTTCTTTTAAATGGGGTTCACATACGCCCGTCCTGAGTTTTCAGCACACTTATTTACTTGCTATGAGAGGGGAGACCAATGCACGCATAGAATGTCCCACGTCCTAGGCGTCGGTTGAGATTCATGGACGTTTGAGGCACTCGCTCATTTACAGCCACGGCTGGCCTTCTGAGCTTACATCTGTTTGAGATGACGTAGATCAGGTCTGAGTGACATGTGACGAGAATCGGGAGTGGTAGGGAGTGAGAAGGGCGTGCACAGGGTGCGGGGATGCCTTTTCATTGCCATCATCATCGTGGCCCCCAGGTGCCAGCACTCTGCCTGTGACAGACCTCATGTCAGCTGCACACTGAAGCCGGGGAGCCGAGTGGCTCCAGGTGCCACAGGCAGGAGCAGGGCCGGGATGCACCTCAGCCTGCCGCCGGAGCCCGTGCGGGTCACCGCTGCCGTCTGTTAGGAGCTGCGAGGGGGCGAGAAGGGGGAGATGTAGCAGCTGTTCTGACCTGGGTGATTGGAAGAACCATGGTGCCGTTAGTCAAGGAAGATGGAAATATTAACCAGGAAAGCTGGCAGATGTGATTTAGAACGCGGTACGTTTGAGGTGCTGGTGGGCCAGCCAAGTGGGCATGACCCTCAGGAAAGGCAGGCCTCGAGTGGTGAGGGGCTGCTTGGGGAGGGAACCCGGACTGGGGCGTCCCATGGCCGTCCCATCCTGGGAGCGGAGTGTGGACACAGACAGAGGGCGGGACCCTGGTGACAGAGCTTTAGATGGCGCGGCAGGAAAGGAGCGCAGACAGAGGCCACAGTTAAACCAGGAGGCAGCCGCAGGGCGGCAGGGCCCCGAGGGTCCCGGAGGAGGGAGGCCTGTGCCCTGTAGGACCTGGGGAGACAGGAGCACTCAGCACGGCGGTGGGCGTCAGTGATGGGGGCCTGGAGAAAGCGGCTTCTGGAGGGAGACGGTGAGAAAACCGAGCAGGGGAAGACGCCTCTTTCTCACACAGTGTGGTGTGGAACCAAGAGGAGGGGTGGCTCTGAAGGGGGTTGACTGACGCACCTTTTGGTTCACCATGTGCTTCTGAACCGGGGCTGCTCACAAGCAAGAGAGCCCGTGTGTCCTTGGGGTGCGTGTGAGGCGAGCAGGGCGAGTCGGGGAGAGGGCTGGACCTCGACGTGGCCTGAGTGCTAACGAGAGTCATTTCTTTGGCCAAGACAAGAGGAAAGGGGCAGCAGTGACAACACTATGGGGCGCCGAACCATGGCGCACAGCAGGACTGCGCTTCTGGGTGTGTCAACCGAGTGTATTTCATCCACAGCAAGCCTGTCCGGTCGCTCTTATCAGCGTCCTGAAATGCAGTTTGAGGCTGAGAGAGCTTAGGTTGTCCCACTCGGGATCTCCCAGGCTGTGGATGATGGTGCCGGAACCAAGCCCAGGCGCCCAGGTCCACCCCTTACTCCCCTGCACAGCCCTCGAGAGACACTGAGCTACAAAGGGAGGAAGGACATTGAGGTCTGGGGTTCGCCATTAAGTCACTGAGTGGGAGGCTGAGTCGGGTGCCAAGGTCAGTCTGAGGAACTTGACGTGATTTTGCCTAAAGGTTGGGCTGCTTTTGGGGTTAGCATCGTTTGGAATTGGAATATTTATTTTGTTCTCGACTGTTTGAAAAAATTAGCTTTTTTTCCCAATTATTTACAAAGGTTTAAATTATCTTTCACATCAGGCTTACTTGACCCATTTGTTTGGTCCTCCTAGAATGATAAAGTTTGGAACATACTGTGAGTTGGGAATGATCACATGGAAAGACACGTTTTGAGGTGCTTGTAGGCACTGTGGGACTATTGAGTTGGTTCTAAAATGAGGGCAGGTTGCACTCTGCCTGTCATGTGTTGTTTTAGATAAATAAAAACTAGCATATAGAGTAATTTCTAAAGATAATGCTAAAAAATCAGGAGGCTATTAAACTTCGTGTTTCACTTTGAAAATAGCATAGTCTTTCAGAAAAATCTGAAAATAATTTCCTCAATTATGTTTATAATTTTAGCAGAGAAAAACACTTTGGGATAACCGAAAATTGCTGTATTGCAGTATTGTTCAAAACCATCTGTTGTTCCATTTGGAAAATAGATTTCTGGCAGCTGCATTGAGAAATGTAGGGTTACAGAGCTTGTAGGTCAAGTAATTCATTAAAATTGGTTGAAATTCAGCAACCAATTGCAATTCTAATTTTCTATCAACCTAATAAAAATTCTTTTATAGCTTCAACTACACAGGTGTTTGCATCACATAGCAATTACCAAAATTGCTGTCTTTGTCATGTTTATCTCAATTTAAAACCTAAAATAAATTGAAAAACTATCAAATATTTTCTTAACTTTAATTTGTAAAACTTAGTTCTTAAGATAATTAAATAATGTACTGAAGTATACTAAATATTTATGCCTGTGCCCAGAAAAGTTCTCTAATTATACAAAAGTAATTTTGTAGATAGAAAATTCAGAATTCCTATTTTTTCCCCCTGATTCAATTGAGTTTTTTAATTGAATTTATTGAGTTTCTTATTTTTAATCTACTCTTCTCTTGGCTTAAAATTGGGTGTAGTAGAAATAGGGCCTTAACCTAAGCAGTTTGCCAAGTACCTTTTCTTTTTTTTTTTTTTTTTTTGAGGGCAGTGTCACTGGCCCTCACATGTGGGACCGAACTGGGGCCGCTGGCTTCCCAAGCCAGTGCTTAACCACTGTGCCACTCGGCCAGCCCCCAAGTACCTTTTAATAATACTTAGCCACAAGTTATTGAGGTAAAAATAAAAGGACCCCAGCTGACCTGATTACAATAAAGATGTCAGAATGTAATACATGCTTATTACAGGTAACAATGTTTGATGGCTGATTGCCTTTTCTGCCTTCCTCTCTTATTTGAAGAGCAGCAAATAAACGTGTATTAGAGTTGTTTTTAAAATATGCTGCTCCGTTTTGTCGTGGAGTCAGTGCTGTGTCATCGGAGTCCCGAGAGCTTCCGCTTGGCAGCAGTTTCTTTAATCATAGGTCATGTACCTAAGCGCAGACTGTGACCCTGCTGTGATCCCGAAAGGTCTTCTGCATTAAAGTAGCGAGAGAGCGAAAAGCTGACCTCTTAGGATGGAATTGGCCTCGTCTTGATCAGACACAGGTGTGCCTGAGGCCGGTAACAGTGAGGGGCAGAGCCGGGTACCTGACTCAAACCTCTGAGGCCAGCTCAGTGTAGCGTGTGATTCAGTTCCTCCATCAAGATGGTTATCGCATTCCCTCACTTTGGGGAAAGCGATATGGATAGCCAAATTATTCATGGAAAATTTCAAGCAGATAATAGCAAAGAAGGGTTGACCTTCTGCTCTTGGTCACCAGTGTCGCTGACCTGCAGTAAGCGGTGGCATCCAGTGAGGCGCTCTCTTCCTCAAACAGGAAACTCTGGGACCGCCTGGGTCCTGTGGACTTCCTGTATACCATCATCAGTACATTCACTTCCATAGATAGCGATGGCATGGGCTGGGCTGGGTCTTCTTCACATTGACAAGACTTCGGAGATTCTGGTTGATTCTGCCTGCTTTCATTTGACAGGCGAACCTTACCTGGTTCACCTGGATTTTACGGAAATGTGTCCAGTGTGGGGGTCGAAGCGGTGGTGATCAGGGACTGATAAGGGTCACTCCTTGTAGCGACCAATCAACTCATCAAGTGGCTTATTAATTTTATCCCTGAAAATAATTTCCTTAAAGAATGGACCTTTGAGGACAATCTCTCCCTTTTAACACATATATTCAGTAAGCATTAAGGAGTCATGTAACAAAATGCCTTTATAGAATACTGAAGCTTTCTGGGAAAATTCGACATTTTTTGGAAGACCAAGGTCGGTAGCTGCCCTTCTTTTCAGACTCTTTTAATAAATGACTTTCTGAAGAAGGAGCCCTTTTGAACAGTTGGCTCTTTGGAGTTGTTGCTGTGATTATTTTAGCTCTTGAGGTCCAATACCTCAGATCCAAGCAGCATGTCTTTCATGGCAGCGTGACCTTTTTGTATAAAGATGACACGATTGGACAAATTGTGTAGCCATGCAGCCACACATCTTTATTTTCTTCTGAGGTTACAAAGACTTTGCCATAGGCTAAATATAAACCTTCTCATGAGGCATCCACCCAAAATAAGAAACGCAATCATTTTAAAATGATCATTATATTTACCTGACCCAAGTGCATCGTTTTCTGGGCCTCAAGGAGGCCACACACCTTGCAAGTGTATTATTTCCTGTAAACTTTCATTTCTCTGTTGAATACGCGCCTCCACACTTGTGTAAAAGGGACGCCAGCATTTCCCATCTGTTGTGCGAGTGGCCTTCATAATGAGTCATACGGGCTGAACAAAAAAGGACCTCATTGGTCTTAAGCAACGACTGGGAAAGCTCAGGAAAGATTCTCCTCGACTTTAGAAAAATAGGTGACTGCTAGCCAGGGTTCTCCCAAGACACAGAACTAGTAGGACATAGATCTCAAAGGAGATTTATTCTGAGGAATTGGCTCACATAATGACGGGAGCTGAGAACTTCAGCCATCAGCCACCTATAAGCTGGAGACCCGGGAAAGCTCCTGGGACATTCTGTGTGAGTCTGCAGGCCTGAGAACAGGTGAGCTGATGGTTGAAATCATGTCCGAGCACGTGAGCTGGCGAGATGTCCCTGCTCAGGCAGGCAGGTGGGAAGCAGGCAGGGGCACGTTCTCCCTTCCTCCACCTCTTGTCCCATCCAGGCCCCAGTGGATGGCATGATGCCCATCCCCATGGGGGCAAAATCCACTTTACTGAGTCCACGGATCCCAGTACTCATCTCACCCAGAAACACCCTCACAGACGCACCCAGAGATCATGTCTACTCCAGGCACCCCAGGCCAGTCAAATGGACACATACAATTAACCTTCACAAGCATCTAAAGGAAGTCATTAAATGTGCACTCGCTTCTCTGTCATGGTCTTGTCAGGGACCACTTGGGCAAACGACCCATGTGCTTGTGTTACTGCATGTAAACTATGTATGTCAATCACTTATGTGTCTGCCATCTCCATCAGGCTGTTAGTTTTGCATCATAATAATAGTAATAATAGTAATAATAGCTGTTATTTAGTGATTGCTTAACAAGAGCCTGGTTTACGCATTTTGTTGAGTGATTAAATAAATAAATCAGTCAGTAGATTCTGGAAAATCCAGACTTTTGGAAAGCCTATTCAATCTAGCATGAAGTAACACGACTCAAGTTCTTTCAGTGCATTCAACAAGATTTTGCTTTCTTTTTCTGTAAAATGATTAAGAATCTAGAAATAATGTCATACCTGATTAAATATATAAAGCCACCTGCTAACTGCCCAGGGTACTGAGATGCATTTTCGTTGCCAACTTTGATTTTCATAAATGCAGTGTGATAGTCAAGCACATGGGTCAGCAGAGAGACAGCTAGGTTCAAAGTCCAGTTCTGTGATCTCAGGCGAATATGTGACCTCTCTGTACCTCAGTCTCTCCATCCACAAAAAGAGGATGATAAAGAATTGGCCTCCCAGAGTTGTGACTAGAGTTCCTGGTACACACACCCTGTTAAGGATCAGTGCTGTTCGTGGTAACAGTGGGAGGAAAGGGATTCTCAGATGTCGTGGTAGCAGCTCCGAGACCTTCCCAGTCATGTTCCAAGTTACCTGCCCAGACCATTCTGATAATGTGCCCTCCAGAAAGCAGACACTCACTTGTAAATTAGCTTCAGTAGAACAATAGGTGGAAAACATGGGAAGAAAGTGCGCCATGTGTTGTAAGAATGAGGTAAACTGCCTGTTGATAAGGTATAACCAATTCTCTACTTGAAGGAAATAATCTAGAATTGACTCTTAAGTAACTTCCAACCGCAGCTGCTAAAAGTGGAAAACTGCGAGTGGAAATAAACATGAGAAGCACCACATCACCACAGAAGCCAAGGGCCACCTGTCCATTTACCTTCAATGCTGACAGAATGAGAGGCAGAGCTTGGCACTGTCCCGGAAGGTCACTGGCAAGATTTAGATGCCACTCAGGGTGGCGTTAGGCTCCAGAGTGAGGCTGCCGGATGATTCCGGAGTCCTGTGTTCACAGAAATAAATGGGCCGTAAACTCAGAATATTAAACATTGGAGATGGTCTAATCCAGCCTGGTTTTACAGGTGCGGACATAAGCAGAAACATGGACATCTAGCTCAGGGTGACGTCAGTGGCATGTTGGGCCTGAACCCCAAAAGCAAACGTTCCTTTTCACCCTGCTTATGAGTTCCTCTTGCTAAGATGGTGCTCTAATGAGGAAATGCAGATGTGGCGGCTGCTGCAGGATTTTGTCAGCTGGTGGTCAGTTTATTTAACTACTGTCAGTCAGCTGGTATTCAGAACAACTGGTTTTAAGGATCACTGAGAAATCAAAACAGTTTTATAACTCTGAATCCTGCTCTTTCAATGCATTCCAATCCTATGTCAGTGGATTTCACTTCCCGAGTTGGTTGGTTGTTTTTTTCAATTTTTGCAAGATTGGTGAAAGGCATTAGGAAATGAGTCATAGAAAACTGACTTAAAGTATTCCTCTAAAGAGTCACAAAAGGCAAATAGCTTCTTCCTTGGTATGAGTGGCAAATATAATTAAAGAACTCAGAAGAAAAATGAGATTATGCTACCGAGCTTTTCTCCAGACTGAATCTTGAACCCAATGAGCTTTGTGTGTTTCTTGCTTTCCGTGTTTGCTTAATTTGACACACATTGAAACTGCCCACTCTGGGAGAACCTAACTATTTGAATTAAGCACTAAAATATTCTAACGTGTTGCCTGAGGATTCATGGTGCCGTGCCGCCCTGTGGGTCGTATGAGATGGCGAGCAGAATTTAAAGTTGTCTTTACCCCAAGCTCTCTCACAGCAGACAGAAAGTTGAATTCTCTCCTGATGATCAGAGCGCTTTAAACGACACGTGATTTTCTCATGGATGGTTAGTCATTGATCCCAGGAATTGAGAACCTCTGTATCACTGAGCACAAGGTTCTGAAGGGACATGTTTGCCCGGCCCCAAGAGGTCAGCTCAGAAAGGCTGGGTCAGCTCAGAAACACTGGACCAGCAAAAGATGTTTTTCAGGGGAGATGGGCTAGTGTTAGTGTCGGGTGGAGAGGCACAAGCTGTGTTGGCCGTCTTTATCCAGTAGAGCTTAGAACATCTCTTGTGGAAGGAAAGAAAGGAAACGTCCTGCTGCAAGAATAATGATGCCCTAAGGAGAAACATCTGCTGTCTGTCCAGCGCAGTGTGGACGGGCAGCAGCTGTCCTCCCCTGAGAGCTAAGAGGCGGCGTATTCCCACCTCCTCACTGCCGAGTGCCGTGAGTGGACGGCTCACACTCTGACACTGGGGGCTGGGGTAAGAAGGAAGCCCTGTATCTGAACATTTTAAACCCCCTCTTCCCTTATTTCAGCCCACGCATCAGCCTGTGGGATTGACTTAATAGAATGCAGATTTTCTTGTGAATTCGGGGCTTGGGAAAAGATTCTTAGCTTGGAGAGGGGTCATTCAAAGTATAAACACGTCCGGTGTGTGTAAGTCACATGCAGAGGGCATGATGAGAAGGCGCAGCTGCCCTGGGGCTGGCAGGGAAAGATCTAGATGGCTCCGTCAGTTGTTTTACTTTGACCTTTTTACTTTACAAAAGATGGAGGTAAAGCACAACAGCGATGTCCCAGATACAGGAAACCTAAGGGGTTTGGCGAGAGCCAAGAAAAAAAAAAACATTAAATGGAAGGAACCTGGTTGTTCAGATTTCTTAATTTTCTTCCCGCTGCCCTGCACCAAGCTGAAACCTGTTTCTATCAGGTGACTCAGATCCGGCTAAAGCAATGCTGGCAGGGCATGGTCCAGGGACCAGGGCGGTGGGGGGCTCCTGGCAGCGCTGAGCCCCCAGGCTGGCCACAGGAAGCCCAGGAGAGAACCCCCAGCTCTCTCCTCTGGGCATCCAGGGCACCGTGGCCACGGCCAGTGTTGCTTTGTGGGGATCAGGGCTCAGGGTGGCCCGATTTTTCAGGAGAAGCCAGAAGTCTGTTTTTGGTTAAACTCTTCCCATTTTTAGATAGTATAACAAATTTGATTTTTTTTTCCCCAAACATTCGATGCCAAACAAAAGAGGCTGGAAGGCACTTGCCAGGCCTGCTAGTTTTGCAACCCCCATTCAGGGCTTTACCCTCCTAGATGTGGGGACCCTAAAACTGGAACTTATGACTAAAAGTAAGTAAAATTAAGTATATCTCCCGTTCACTTAATAAGTCCATATTCACATCAAATATCGAAACTGTCTCCATCAGTAGTCACATTGGATACAAAGATGTGTCAGACACAAAAACCCCGGTGTGTTCAGGAGTCAGGGAACGCCATCAGAGGGAACGTGGGTCATTTACCAGGCCCTCCCAAGGTGGCGGTCAGCTCCGAAGGCACCTGACCACCTTTGGATGGGAGCTGTGCCTTAAGGAGCCCATCAGTTACAGAGAGTAGGCGCTTCACGGAGAAGCAGGGCATAGAAGGTACGTCGCTGAAAAAGAGCAAGGTGTATTTGAAGGAACTGTGGGTGTTTACTACAATTAAATGATTATCAAATCGAGACTAAGGATGGTCATTTTAGAAAACCTCCCCCCAAATCAAAACTGGCGTCTCAAGACCCATCGCAGACCTGAGGCGACTGCCTGAGCATTTACTGGGCGCCCCAGGGGACCCTGCGAGCGGGCCTGGGTGAAGTGTGTTCCGCTGGCCTCCGAGCGGAGCGTGTCCAAGCTGAGAGCAGGGCAGTCGGCCTGCGACGGCAGCAGGTGCCATTCCCCACTGGCGGGCCCTCCGAGGGTGAGGCCTCCGCGTGTCCGTCTGCCTGAGAAATGGAGCCGGTGTGTCCATTTTCTAGGTGGTGTGAGAACTGAAGGTAAAATGCTTAGAACACAGTCAGTGTCCTGGTCCCCACGGTACTGGGGACGGGCCCAGAATAATTCCTGTTTATGAGGAAGACTGGGGAGTCCTAAGGGCCCTATGCGGGGCCCTCAGCCCGGCCTGTTCCGGGCACGAGGTCAGCGCAGTCACCCTGTCCCCTCCACCTGGCTTCCGTGGAACCTTGTGGCTCAGTTTAAAGAAAGCAGGAGTAGGTCCTATATAAAAAGGTTTCTATTGTAGTAGATGACATTCCTAAGGAAAAGCAAGTGCGGCGGCTGCCCTGCGGCGGTGAGGGAGGCCTGTGGCTCACCGCGCTGCCTTGATGCACAGCGTGGCTTTTTCTCCCCTCCCCCAAGGCTGCTGTGGTGCCATCCGCCCAGACCCTCAAGATCACCGACTTCAGCTTCAGCGACTTCGGCCTGTCGGACCTGGAGACGGCGCTGTGCACCATTCGGATGTTCACTGACCTCAACCTCCTGCAGAGCTTCCAGATGAAGCATGAGGTGGGAGACCCGAGCGCCTGCGGGAGCGGGCGCTGCAAGGGCAGTGGCATGGGCGCCAGCAGGGAACAGGGACTCCTAGGCCCCGCAGGGGGTGGACTGTCCCCTAACGCATACCCCAGATTTGTAAAGGACAATGATCAGCCAGTAAACAGACATGTATTGGGTTCGTTCTGTGCATCAAGCATGAGGTTGAAAACTGGGGAGAGTTTTCCCAACGGTGAAAGAAGGATGTGCAAAGGCAGGAGGACGGAAGGATTGGGGGTGGGGTGTGTGGGGTACTGGTGGAGGGGTGAGGGGATGGGGTGTGGGGTACAGAGGGAGGGGTGAGGGGATAGGGGTGTGGGGAACTGAGGGAGAGCCTCAGAGTGGCAGGGGGAGCACTGGAGAGGAAAGTAAGAAGAGAGGCAAATGACACAGAACCCTATAAGCTGCCCAGAGAAATTTGGATTTTGTCCTGAAAACAGTGGTGAGCCGCTGAGGAATTTGAAGCAGGAGGTAAGGTGATCTGATCGCAGAGGTTGTGACAACAGAACAGGGAGGACCCAAGCAGAGGGCCCTCTTGGAAACGAGGGGTCAGCGGGCTTGATGTAAGGCCAGGCTCGGGGTCCCAGCAGGGCGGCCTCTGTGGGGTAAAGATGGAAACTGCTTTTACAGCTGTTAACCCCTCAGAAAAAAGCAAGACCGAAATCGATACCTTCTACTGCCGCCTGGAGAGACTGGGGAGTTCTCTTCCGTTTCATAATGGCGGTGGGTACGGCATCAAAGAATAAGGGAGAAGAATAAGGACTGTTTGAGAAAAAAAAAAATCAGTAATTTTCCATTGAAGTTATTTTTTTCTGCTCAGTTGAATGTCTAGTCTCCTTGTACGGATTTCCTTTCTGGAAATTTAAATACCACTGTTTAGCAATCCTTTAATTCATGAAATGTACAGTGTACGCAGCAATGTGCTGGGTACTCGTTTCAGCAGTGAAGCGAGCTGCCCCCGCCCTCGAAAGCCCCACAGTTAGGACCGCTCTCTAAGGGCTGAGGTGGCGGAATGAGGTTAATATGGCCCCATTTACGGTCATTTCGGGGGCTGAACCTGGTTCTTCCCTGAAGTTTATATTACTCTTGAGTGTAAACAAATAACAAGACCCTTCTCTAATAGCACTTCACTCTTATTAGGGCTTGTTGACTAAAGGGTACTATGTCATTTAATTGTTTCAGGAAGTTCTCAAGAAAGATTCTTTTGTTATTTTGGTCCCTGCTTTACAAAGGAAGAAATTGAGACAGCATGAAGGCAGAAAGATCATAGATTTTGGGTCATAGCTCTCCCAGTGATTAGCTCTTATCTCCTTGCTCTTACATTCTCAGTTTGCAATCTGGTAATTGGGGATAATGGTATGACTTTTTCATAGGGAGTCTTGTGAGAACCAAGCATGCATCTGTGTGATTGTCTGTTTGTACGTGTATGCATGTGCATGTGTGTACGCTCGTATGATATTTTGCTTAACACACAGGTGCAGGCTGCATGTCACTGATCCCTTCCTTAGGCCAAACTTGACCATGGTTATGTCATCCCATCAGATGGGTCTATTGTAGATTATGGGATTCATGTTTTAAGGCCTTTTCTGTTCACGGAACGCAGACCTCATTTAGAGCCAGCTCTAAATGTGAATCGCAGGTCTTGCAAGCTACAGGACCTTAAACAAGCTAGCATCTCAGGTCCGTTTCATCCCTGAGATCTCCTGTGCTTTAGTAACGATTCTGTTGAAAGGGCCTGGCCAGAACGAAGGAATGTGATCCTTGTACCTATTTATGAAATTCTTGTAAGTTGATTTATTTCTTAAAAACAGAAGATTTTAGATAGCATTTGAGCGTTACATATGAAGATAGTCACGCAGAATTTCTTTGGCAATCCCTGTTCTCACCTTTTCTTGAATTTTTGTCCGCTAGACAGTTATTTGTCCTCAGTGTCTCATTCGTCTGGTCTCCTTTCCTGCTTGAATAACTACTGTTCGAACACCAGCCGGCATCTATCTGAATGTCCCAGGTTGGCCTTCCTGGCTTAGCGACTCTTCTGTCTTGTTTATTTCAGATGGATGTTGTTGTCACTATAATTTTAGGATGATAGAATTAAAGCGTTATTGCCAGAGGATGTTAGGCCATGAAGCCGCCCTGACAAAGAACATTTCCTACTGAAACATGTCAGACCGTCTCATGTCTGCCTGGCTTCCTCTCCTGTAACCATCGCGCATTGCTCTGGCTGGCCTTTGATGCAGACTCCTGCCTCTTCTCGATAAGCCTGCGTGTGCTGGACGCCTCCTGCCTGCCTCTCCTCCCTGACGTGTGTCTGCTCCGCTGTGTGTACAACGTGTTGTCTCTTCCTCAGAGCCTAACTCAGTGCCTCTTCCTGGGAGAACCTTGACTTCCTGCCTAGGAAGGCTGTTGGCGGTTCATGAGTCCGACCTCTCAGTTTTGTTGATTGATTGACTTCTTTTTCATGGGCCCCCTCGTTGTTTTCACCACTGATGGAGATTCCTGGAGGCAGGAGCGGAGCCATGTCTCGCATTGCTTCTCCCTCTCGCGTAGCATTTTGACTGTGCCCCTCAGGCCTTAGGGGGCCTTGGGAATGGGTGGAGCCTGATCCGGGGATTGGTCATGCACCCTGGGGTCACCCAGACTGCACAGAATTATTCCATAATTTGCACAAAAGACTCACAGATTGGAACGAGCCAGGCATATCCACCAAGCAGAGTGGGCCCTAATTTGCCTACATGTCTTAAGAACATCCTGACAACAGAATCAAAACCTGTGTTTAACTCAGGTTGCTAACAGCTGTATCCATTGGGTGACCCAAGTCTATGAAGCCCATCTTGATAGAAGCATAATAGAGTAATCCTTCAGGAATCATGTGGTCATTGCTTCACCTTATATGAGGTACAGATGCCCCTTGACTTATGACGGTGGCTACGTCCCGATAATCCCATTGTAAATTGAAAACCTCGTAAATCAAAAGAGTATTTACTTCACCTGACCTACTGAACCTCAGAGCCTCGCCTGCCCCGCTCACCGTGCTCAGGACACTCCCCTGAGCCTGCGGGTGGGAAGCCCCCGGAACACAGTGAACACACTGCGGAGAGCGGCGCTTTACCCTTGTGGTGGCCCCGCGGGCGGGGAGCTGCGGTGTCACCAGAGAGCATGGCGCTTCAGGCCTTTAGCCCAGGAAAGGTCAAAGGTCAACATTCAAAGGATGGTTTCTCCTGAGTGTGTATCACTTTCGCACCTTCATAAAGTCAAACCATCGTCAGTTGGCTTCGTGCATGTATTTAATTACATCTATAGATTCTTAATAAAGAGATCTGAATGTAGGTTAGATTTCTGGATTTTCCTGCCTATTTTCCTTGATTCTTTAATTAATCCCAGCAATTTTCTGCAACACTTCACTGCATAGTTTCTAAGCAGGTCTTCCTGAAAATGCTCCTGCTGAGACCAATCTATCACCTTCCTGTCCGACTTTGTTCAGAAGTGGTTTTGATGAAAGGAGTTGAGCGCACCTGGGGTTAACACACGTCAGTCTTAGATACACGGGGATCCTCTGAAATGTGGACACTGGGAGGGGAGGGAGCGAGGAGACTCTCGGGTTCTCCATGGTCGGCATCCCCTGCGGACCGCGTCACGGGGCAGAGAGACCTGGAGAGAAAAGGGAGGATGGGAAACCTTGGTTTCTGACCAAACCGCTAAGCAGCTTCTGCGGGCGATGAGAGAACCCTGGTTTTGGCCTACTACTACGTCTGTGCTGACTGCTGTGAAAGCAGCAGTCTTTCCGCATTCCCCAGGGCCGTGCCTTTGTGTGTGAAGCATCTCCAGTGATATATGTAGGGAGAAGCGCATGCTTATTTTTACGGAGCCCCAAAAGCACAGTAAATCATTCAGAACTGAAGACGCAGACTCGGATGCTAACAGACACACAGGGTAGCCACGCCAAGGACCTCGAGTCCCCAGGGGTTTTACTGAATATACCACTTAGAAGTTGCATTAAGCCCAGCTTGTGAGATTTTTCTCAACTGTCAACCCTTTTTTCTTCCATCTTTTAAAATATATTTTTTCCATGTGGAGCCCAGGGCTTTATTTTGCATATACTGTTTTTTAAATTACTTCTCAGTAACCAAGCACCTAGTCTGTCTGAATATTTGAGTGTAATTTAAAAGGGATAAAGAGCTAATGATTGCATCAAAACTTGCTGTATGCCTTGTCCCCAACCCACCCGGAGCCGCGCACTAAATACCTTTGCAGACTTGCAGGATGAAAGCATGAGAACTTGAGAGTGGCTGCTTGCATGGCTCTCTAAATTGAATTCATACATATGTGACTGTCGATTTGGATGCTCCTAATTGATGACACATGGACATAATATCTAAAAAAGCTAGTCAGTGCCCTGCCCATGCCCAAAATACGTGTCTGAGAGCTGTGTTGCATTTCACGTCTAATTAAGTTAGCATGGTGGCTAACATGGTGGGCTCTGGAGTCAGATTGCTCCCGTGAATTTGTGCCCCACCCTTCAGGACCGATGTGATCTTGAGCAAGTTCCCTCTCTGAATGTCAGTTCCTCATCTGTTAAATGATCAAACCCTGCCTCCCCCAGAGGGCTAGCAGTACATGCTCTGTACAGTGCCTGGGACAGAGTGAATGTGTGATACACATCAGCCATTGTTGTCACCACTTGTGCTTTATTTCCTAAAGGTTCTTTGCAGGTGGATTTTGAGTGTTAAGAAAAATTACCGGAAGAATGTCGCTTATCATAATTGGAGACACGCCTTTAACACAGCTCAGTGCATGTTTGCGGCCCTAAAAGCAGGCAAAATTCAGGTACTTTTTAGAGCTATTCATAGAGTTAAGACATTTTGTTGCCTTAGTAATAAAATTTACAGCATGTTCTGCCAAGATTTTTTTTCAATGTGCACTAATGATGATTGAGAATAATATTTATCACCAGTTACAAAATAAATTATATTTTAATGTAAGAAGGCCAATATGGCCAATAGTTGCCAACTTTCTTTCACATGTAATGTATATGGCAATTTAAAATAATCCGTAAATAACTTCATGTTAAATGTAAATAGTGCTCGGCAAATAAATATTTCCTTTAGAGGAAAACTCCACAGAATAAGAAAAAAGTATCAACTTTCTCAAGTTCACATTCAACCTGCTCGAAACCCATTCAGGTCCTGAACTTGGCTTTGTAGATAAGGCCTGGGTTCTCTATCGCAGGTTCTCTTGAGCCTTCAGTTAATTTTGTAAGTACCATTTCATGGGAAGGGTTTGGTTTCATACCAAATCCTTCATACCATTGACCAGAGATCATTTACGAAGGTCAATGCAGAAAACGTTCAAGTAGTTCGTGCCATAAAATTCCAGATTTCATGCATATCTCTGTCCTTAGATTCTAGCTTCAGTGGCAGTCGGCTAGTTACTCTAGGTAAGTGACTTCAGGCCTCTAGCATATAACTTTTCAAGTCAGGGCCTCCATGCTTTAAAAAAAAAATCTAAAAATGATATTCTCTGTCTCTGCTTTCATGGTACGCATTTCAAGTGTCTAGGAAAAGTGATTGTTGTCCAAGAAGCCATATAAGGGACCACAGTTGCACGCTCCTGCCATAGCAAACATGTGTGACAAAAGGGTGAACTTATTTTAGGGTATTGGAAGGCCACGAGGCTTGTACCACTGAAGACTCTCCTTGCTTTCTGTGGTGAATAACAAAATGACGATCTTTGTTCATGTTACAAATATACTATTTAGATGATTGAGAGTTCTCACAGAATTGAGCTGATCCAAATTTCAATTGTGTTTTCCTACTAATGAAGACCAGTGGTATAGATAATGTAAATGGAAGATACTCTAAAGCAGCCTGTCATTGGCTTTGCAACTTTTTAAAGCCAAATTTTCACCCCTAATCCTCTGTTTTCTATTGTTTTGCTTAATATTCCCATTATCTGGCTGTGTTTCGGACATAGACTCATAGCAGAGAGTGAAGTCAGCGGAATCTGCAGGGAGCTAAAAGTCCAAGGGAAAACAGTCCCTGGAAGTTTGTTTTGATTATTCCACGTCCACACACAGATCACTGAGAATTAGCCACGTGTACCTTAGGTGGACAGGTAATTGATCGAGGCATTTCAGCGTTTTCTGTTGATAAGTGACATTTGCAGTAATCCCCTTCTGAAGACCCACTGCTTCCGTGCTGAATGCGCTTCCATCCTGAGGCCCCCTCCCGCCCCCCACTAAAAAAGAGAAGCACGGTAAAGCACCAAGCCAGAGGAGAGGCGGTCACGTGCCCTTTAGCAGCTTGCCCCCCCTCCCCCGTGTCTGGTCCCTCAGAGCAAGCTGTCCGACCTGGAGGTGCTGGCCCTGCTGATTGCGGCCCTCAGCCACGATCTGGATCATCGCGGCGTGAACAACTCATACATCCAGCGGTAAGACCGTTTCCTTTAAATTGCAGTCATCTTTTTTTAAAGTTAAGGCCACAACAGAATTTGATGGCACAAAATTTTGATTGGTCAAGGTCCCATAACATACTCTGGTTTTAAAGGGAAATGGAAAACATAGTCCGAGTCCAATACTGTGTTCTGGCCCGAACTTCAAAACCTATGAGAATCGTATTTCATGATAATTACGACGAGTTTCGCTTTAGTTTCTGGACACCCAGCTTAAGAGTGTCATTAGAAAAGTAATAAGACGAGTTCAGAAAAGATAGGGTTTCGTCCTGGAAGAGAAAAGATAGCACTGAAACTGCTCCTCTCGGATGCTTGGGGGGCGCTCAGAAGGCGGCTGTAGTGGGGGCCGTGTGTGCAGCTCATTTCGGGGCTTGCTGTGTGGCCAGCCCTGGGTTCAGATCCTGCCTCTCCCAGCTCCCACGTGACCCTGGGCTACAGAGCTGACTCTCTGTTGCTCAGTTTCCTGATTTGTAAAGTGCAGGTAATCGCATACCTGCCTCACAGGGCTGATGCAAGCGTTGAGAGCTAAGGCATGACAGTCCAGGTAGAATGGTACATACTTAAGTGTGCAGTACATCTTAGCAGCAGATGCCAGTGACAGTCCTGTCATCGTCACCAGCCTGCTTTTGGCTGATTTAGAGAGTAAGGTACTAGCTCTTCAGATAAGCGTTTCAAGCTCCATTATAGATCTTAAGTGACATTTGCAATGACAAATGAGATGATAACGGTGACATCACTTTCCATCCGATTTTTGAGCCCCTGAGATATTTTTATTTTCTTGCAGCAACTTAGTCGAAAAGCCTACATTTTCATAGCCAAATCTCTTAGCACTGAGCATTTTTTAAAAATATGCAGTGATTCAACTACTGGGTAGATTTCTTAAGAAAATTCCAGATGTCTGATATCTTGAGGGAATTTCAGAAAGTTCTCTAATCACATTCCCTGTATCTAAATAAATAGAAAACTTCATGTAAAAAGAATTGTAGTGATGTAGCAACCACGTCCTCTGCTGACCTTTGATGGGAAAAGATAGCAAGCCGGTGCCTGAGTGTCAGAGATGGCTGTTAGCTCCTTAATGTCTAATGTTTTGGAGAACTGACTGGGAGACAGATCCTCTGTCCCTTGTGCTCTGTCATGTGGTTGTGATCCTGAGCCTCCCGCTGACTTGGAAGTAATTTTGGAAGGGAACAAGAATGTGAAAAGATACGTGGAGGCACCGAGTCCAGCGCGGCCTAAAGATCCAGCCTGCTCAGAACTGGATGTACTGTTGCCGGTATACGCCAGCTCCAAGACGCCATGCTGCCCTGCTGGGGAGGGGAAACACGCAACTGTTTTTTCCTTTGTTTATTTAAAAATCATTACCCGGAAAAACATCTGGAGAAACATCATTGTCTCTTTCAAAAAAAGTCCTGGGAAAATGTCATGGACCGCAGAAGCTTGCTTGCACACACATTACACAGCAGACTTCCACCCCGTCCCGATAACTTTTCGGAAAAAAAAAGGGAGTGTCATAGATTTTTATTTCTTCCTACATCCCTGTGGTTTGGGTAGCGGAAACCACGAATTTTTTTGAGGAGGAGGTTATTTCTTTTTTTTATTTCCTTAGTGGTAAATGTTTTAACAGGGACTCTTGGGAGAATAAGATACCATGAGCATCTCTACAGAAAGAACTAACTTCTAGACGGCCTGCTGTGTCTGCTGTGTACCACATCCGATATTCAACAACTATAGAAAGAAAGCCAAAGCAATGAAAGAAGGCACAGAAATAAAAGTGATATGTCAGAACATGGAAAAGCTCTCACATGACAAGAAAGTTAGAAGCTAAACTTCTCCTATCATTAGTTCTTCCCAGGCATCTTCTCAGAAAACTAATTTGACGTAAGATATGCTCGTATAGGGAGCTGTGTTTTGATGTAGGCTTTGATTCTTTGATTCCTTCCTGGATTGTGAAGACTGCCCTTATGCGGGAGACTGCCAGAGAAACATTCGGGGGAAGAATTCCGTCCTGTGCTTTCTTTCCCACATGGGCGGACGAAGGAGAGAGTGATTTCATGTAGATATTGAATTGTTTTAAAAACAGGCAGTACTAGGAACAAAGTGGCTAAAGTACAGACATTGTGCTAACACTTGGCTCACAAAGAGAAATGTCCTGTTAGGCCTGCAGTGACTGTCATTGATAGGTTTATTTGGCTTGGTTGAAATTTGGTGTTTTATCAAGTAATACAGTGAAATTACCCTTCATTGTAGGCGATGGGTAATGGCCAGTCACGAGGGCCTGGCGCTTTGCTAGGCAGAAAGAGAGCTGTGAATGCGTAAACAGTGGCCCCTGTCACCCAGGAATTCTCGTATCCTCACGGAACAGTGCTAATCAGTACAAGAGGGGACCCTGCAAATCCTGAGGAAAATAATAAATGAGATGGTATTCGAAGAGGTAAAATGATCATTGTTTTTAAGAGCAGAGGTTCAGTAAAATCAGAATGAAACCTCAGCCCGCGTGTATGAGTATTTGTCCTGGAGAGCCCCTCTCCCCGAGGCCTTCTCTGCTCTAACGCAGTGACCAGGCCGAGCTGGAGTCAGGGCTGGCACGGGCACAGGCTCGGCAGGCTCTGCAAGGCCCGAGGGCCAGTAGGCACAGCACAGGAGTCGCGGCCTGTGAAGTTTAAACTGGGGAGAGGCTGTTTTAGGGGTGAAATGAGATCACCCCTGGTGAGGTTGGAGGGCTGGGGAGCCCGGAGGGCTGAATATGGATACAGTGCAAGCTCAGTTAGTCCTAACGTCATAGCTAATGAGAGTAATAATAATATAATAATAATAATAATAATGATGATGATGATGATGATAATGGAAGCCAGCACTTTGCACACCCTTATCGTGTGCATTTAGAACTCAGCACTTCACAGCGTGAGATCGCCGGGTCCTTACACCACCCGGCAGTGGCTCTGATGGCTGGTGTTTGGGGGCTGGCTCTGGGCAGATGCCTGGGTGCAGTGCCAACCCTGCTTTCTCCTCTCCCCATGTGACCTTGGGCAAGTCATGTAACCCCCCGCTCCCCATCCTTTCTTCTCTGTGTAATAGAATAAAGATTAAAGGAGTTTAAGTATAAAGTTCTCGGAATGGTACCTGACACATTAACTGCTGTGCAGGTTGTAGCTGTTTCCACGGGATACAGTTAGGACAGGTAGGAGTTCGGGGTCTTGCTTCTTCCCTTGGGGGACCAGGGGTGGCAAAGCCCCTGTGCCCAGTGGCACTAGAAGCTGTGGAACAAAGAGGGAAGCCAGCGCTGTTATTGAGGTGACAGGGGACACTCACTAAAGTCAAGGAAGCCAAAGAAGTGGAGTCAAAGGCCAAACGAATCATCACTTGGATATCTGTGTCATGCAATGTGGTTACAGAGAACAGGAAGGTCAGAA
The DNA here is from genome assembly GCA_033961575.1 of Aselliscus stoliczkanus. Classification (NCBI taxonomy): domain Eukaryota; kingdom Metazoa; phylum Chordata; class Mammalia; order Chiroptera; family Hipposideridae; genus Aselliscus; species Aselliscus stoliczkanus. The sequence continues at coordinate 62,588,541 of CM066735.1, forward strand.
TCCCTGGCTCGCAGAGGACAATTATGACGGTTTGGAGAGAAGGTGTACGCTGAAGAATTAAATGTGTGGCAATGAGTAGTTAAAAGATCGGAGCCCAGAGCAGAGTATCTATGGATGAGAAGCTAAGTCAAAGATGCCATGAGACGCTGTGAACAGGAACGCTGGGTGGCAGGAGTCCGTTCGAAGGCTTTCTGTTTCTAGGATGCTGCTCTGATTTCGGCACTGGTGTCCCGGCGCCGGTCGTCGGGGGGGGGCTGAGCCACAGGACCATTGCAAGGGCAGGAGGCGGCTGGTCCCTTTCTGCTCACTGTCATCAGGGTGGGGACAGCGCTCCAGCTGCAGTGGTTCAACCTCACGTGAGGAGGCTGCACACCCACAGGACGCACGATGCTTGGGTTTCCATGAGCATTTTTGGGGGAGTGGTTTTTGTGTTTTTTTATTTTTTTTTTATTTTTTGAGGGCAGTGTCACTGGCCCTCATATGTGGACCTGAACCGGGGCCGCTGACTTCAAGCCAGCGCTTAATCAGCGCACCACTCAGCCAGCCCTCCATAAGCATTTTTTGTAAATGGGACAATTGGGGAATTTGTTGCCCTTTCATTGACTTTGTTTAATAAGCCCCTGTTTATTAGACCGTAAGGCAAGACTAACAGACCAGCCAGGCGTTTTCTAATGTGAAGCCATCCTCACTGCACGGTGCACGAGTGTCATGTGCATCTGATGTTTTACACACGCTTGTGCTGCACCCGCCTCTGGAGTTTATAGCCCAGCTTCCGGCCAGGCCAGTGAGTGGATGCTGTGTGACAGGCTGTGGGGTCATGAGCCGGTGGGACTCGTGGAAGAGGACGTGCGTGAGCCCAGCTCTGCCACTTACGCCGATCTGGAACAAGATCATCTGCAATGGCACCACAGGAAGGCTGGTAGAGCACACGTGAGATGCGACACATGTCGCTGGCCCGAGTCAGAAGTGGGGCCGACCGTTGTGATGTGGTGGACGGAAGTGCCCTACACAGGATTCCTGTAAAAATCAAATACCAGCTACCGAGCGCCGTGCCTCTCGGTGAACGGCGATTGTGATCATGGGGAGAACAGCGCTGAGGCCTGAGGAGCTTTGCAGCCTCACAGGGCAGGGGGCTTACAAACAGCCGGCACCTGGCAGATAGGTAATAAAATGAGCTCACTAAACTCATCCCTGGTGGCCTTGAATTCCTGCAGAAGGAACATAGCAGATACTCTGGAGTCCTTTCTTTTTCTAAGTGGAGGGCCCGAGGGAGGCTGCAGTTGTCCCAGGGAGGCTGGCTTCAGCATATCTAGTCTGAGTGGAGAGAAGACTCTGCCAAACGACAACACAGAGCAGGAGGCAGGAGCCGCAGGGGCCCTGGCCGTGGTCCGGGCTGAGCCGTGTCCTCGCCCAGCTGAGTGACCCTCTGCACCTTGATGTGTTCCCGCCAGACCTGAGCTCACACCTGTACACCCACCTGTGTCGCTCAGGCACCTCAGAATCAACGGAGCCCTCTCGCAACTAGTCCCCACGCGCCCTCTGCTTGCTCCCCACCCCTAACTAACGTCCCTTTGTCCCCTGTGGGGAATGACAGGCAGAGCCTCGGCCTGGCGGTTCCCTGCCGCCTCTCCCCTCCCCGCCCAGCCCAGCATCAGGGCTCATGGCAGCTGCCCTCGCATCCCCCAAACATCTCTCCGCTCACCCTGCTTCCTCCTTTGGGGTTCCCCCCTCACCCAGGCTCTTGCCGAGGTTTCTGGAACTGAGTCCCAGCCGTCTCCCTACTGACTCCCAACAGCCCCACGCATCCGGCCTTGATCCCAGCACCTGCATCTGTTTTTCCAGATCTCGTCTTACTCCATTGCTGTCTCCCATGGACCAGTGATAGGCACAATAGCTGAGCAGCTGGCCAGCCATGGCAGGAGTGCAGACCAGTGGGCAGGGTCACTGGGGCAGGTTGCACACCAACAAGGGAAGGTGGGGTCAGCCCCAGAGTGGCAGATTACACCGCAGGGACTGATTGAGAGTGCCTGCTCGCTTACCTTCCTCAGTGTTCCCTTCAGCTTCTCCCACTCCGCTCATTTTTTTCCTGTTATGTTTCTTCAGTCTTGGGTAGCTTCTCTCTCCCCCACAAATCAAATGCAAACTAAAATAATGCTTCACATAGTCATCTAAAGAAATGACAAATCACGTGCATTATCTAGCCCTTGTGTGGTGCTGTATTCATGTCCTGTAAATTTAGTTGTGGAAATTATGTTTTCCTTTCACATGGGAAGGGACACGAGAAACCTGAGGTGGGGATTGTACTGGTCATGCTCAGGGACTTGATTTGCAAGTCCCCTCTCCGTCCCTCCCCTCTCCCTCCCTCCCCCTCCCTCCCTCCCTCCCCCTCCCTCCCTCCCTCCCTCCTTCCCCCTCCCTCCCTCCCTCCCTCCCCCCTCCCTCCCTCCCTCGTTCCCTCCCCCCTCCCTCCCCTCTCCCTCCCTCGTTCCCTCCCCCTCCCTCCCCTCCCTCCCCTCCCTCCCTCCTTCCCTCCCCCTCCCTCCCCCTCCCTCCCTTCCCCCTCCCTCTCCCTCCCTCTCCCTCCCTCCCTCCCCTCTCCCTCCTCCCTCCCCTCTCCCTCCCTCACTCCTCCCCCCCTCCCTCCCCCTCCCCTCCCTCCCCTCTCCCTCCCTCACTCCCTCCCCCTCCCTCCCTCCTCCCTCCCTCCCTCCCTCCCTCCCTCCCTCCCCTCTCCCTCCCTCCCTCCCCCTCCCTCTTTCCCCCTCCCTCCCTCCCTCCCTCCCTCCCTCCTCAGGACACGGGCCCAGGACTGCTGCCTCTCCCCACCCACCTTAGTCCCATCCGTCTTGGGCAATTCTCTTCTTTTTTCACAGGAAAGCACAAGGGAATACGCTGGCCTTCAGCCTGATTTCACAGGAAAAGGCCAGCGCGGAAATTTGTTTCAGATTATGAGCTAATTATAGTTTTGAAATTGAAGAATATTGTCACAACTATTTCAGAGATTATTTTTTCATGTTTACAGAAGTTAATCCTTTGTCTTCATTTCACCTACGATTTTACTCTGTGTTAAATCCAGTGAGATTGTTCACACTTTGAACCAGCAGCGGTTGCATGGATATTTGCAAACAATTTGACTCTTTATACTCATTTCCCAGAGGTTACCTCAGTCCTTCCTCAGCAAAAGGTGCAAACATGGTCGGATTGATGAATTTTGGGACATAGCCTTGTTTTTCTTCTCGCTCACTGGGAGAAGGCCTCATTTAGCTAACTGAAAGAGGCACGCGTGGAGCCTGACATGCCCTCTCTCCTTCCCACGCCCCCCCAGAAGCGAGCACCCGCTGGCGCAGCTGTACTGCCACTCCACCCTGGAGCACCACCACTTCGACCAGTGCCTGATGGTCCTCAACAGCCCGGTAAGCCCCGGCGGCGCGGCCGTGTCTCCAGCTGTGCGGTGCCCAGCGTTCTCCTTCCTGAGACGGAGAGGAAGGCAGGGCCGAAGCGCGGCGGCCCAGCCTCGCTTCCCTGCGCAGCCCCCTGAGCGGTGCGGCCGGGGAGGGAAGCCCGGCCGCCGCCTCCATCGGTTACTCCGCATCAGTCCCATTAGAAACAAGCACACTGGGATTTGCGGCTCCCCGTTAATTCTGCTTTTTCTCCTGGGCGGCGGTTGAAGTGGTTGGTGGAACTCTCAGGGTTGCTTTCACAGGCGATACCTTTTCCTCTTTTTATTGAAACTTCTGACCATGAACAAACTGTCAAGGAATAAAGCTATTCAACAGCTTGGTTAAATGAATATTTATCAGTGTAAGATATGCTGTGCTATATATATTTATATTAAGGAAAACAAGATTAAGACAATACATACCAAAATGTTAATAATGGTTGTCTTTGCGTAACTTATTAGTCCTTTATATTTTCTTATTTGGTTTGTCCGTTATTCGCGCTGTCTCGTGTGTGCATGTGTTACCGTTACAATAAGAAACCCGGCATTTGTAGGTACCGCGTTGCATAAGCACAGCGCACAGCGTATAATCGTAAAGCGCTGTTATCCCCACCTCATCACGGTCCCCCAGCGCAGCTGGAGAAGAGAACTCACGGTGGCCCAAGGCTTTCCTGAGTAGCTGTCTCAGCTACTTCAGGTCTCAGCACGGACTATACGATTCTCCATTTAGAAACCAGAACGTCCAGCCCCGTGTAGTCCAGATCTTGACCTGGATTCAGCTTCAGGTTCTCCCCTGACTGCCTGGTGGCTTCTGTCACCCCCTACCTTGTGTTTCTTCCAGCTCCTCTGTGCCCCCAAACCTGTAGTGTTGTCCCCTCCAGACTTGGAGGACAGCGGAGAAACGGCCGGAGCGTCCCCTGCACGCCAGTGCTGCCTGAGTCGCTCACTCTTGGTGCCTGGTGGGGCTGAAGCCGCCCTCTTGTCTGATGGGTGACCTCATGATCTCGGCCAAGCACCCTCACTGGGGGTGAGGCCACCGGGCGTCCCCTCCTAGGGGTGGCCGTCTCTGGCCCGTTTACCATCGTATGGCTCCTTCAGCTCCTAGAAATCTGATCTCAGTGTCAGCTTCCTGTGCAGGTTTTCTTGCACGGGACAGGGCTTAAATCGACCCGGTGCCTCCGAAACTCAGACAGTGCAGTCCATCCCAGAGCAGCGCCTCTCTGCTGCGTCTAAACTTCCCAGACAGGACCTGGACACAAGCCCTGTGTCCGCGCCGCCAGCCCACTGCAGTCCGGAGACACGCAGGGACGTCTAGCTCCTCTCGTCCCGGAGGGGAAGGGGCCACACTCAGCCCTCACGCAGCACCCCGCTGTGGGGAAGGCTTAGGAGTTATGCCCCAGTCTGGGCAGCTTCCTTACAGATTCCAGAAGTCATTCGTTCACATGCGGTTGGCAAGCAGGGGGCGGTGTCAGCGCAATGTGTGAGCTGTGTTGTCATCCACACGTTCTGGGTAAGGTGCTCCTTGAGCAAGGAAGGAAAAGCCCTCTCTTGTCCAGCGTGAGGACCCGGGACACGGCCCTCAGCCACGCGACCCTCCCATTGTTCTGCTGAAGGCTGCTGGGAAGGCCCTCGCCCCTCAGCCCCGCTGTCTCTGCGCCCCACAAACCAGTGTTTCCACGCGATCGTTTTCATGCATCTTTAATATCCCCAGAGGCAGCCCCAGTACCAGCCTGGCTCCCTGCGTCACCTCTGGGCATGTCCCGTGCTTGGCTTGCTTTGTGCTCTGGTTGTAAAGCTGTGTGGGCTTCGAGTGGTTGCCCCAACACTGTTTTTCCCGTAAGTCATGTTTTTCTCGTGTATAGTTTTTCAGAACTGAGACCTTTCAGGACTGTGTATCTGTGTTATGGCAGGAACAGCTGCACTTCTTTGGAATTCACTATCTGTGTGCTTCGGCTAAAACTTTCATTTTAATACCCTGTTCAGTTTTTTAAAGAAAATATGTTAACCTTCTTTTAAAAAAGCACACTTAACAATATTCCTACCATGGCCACCTCGGTTATTAGAGAAGTTACTGTGTAATATGTAATTATGTAACATGACTTGTGAGGAATCTGATTATGTACCTGGCTGGACTCAAATCCTAAACCCCACTGATCCATTCTGTCTTCTGAAGCACCCACATGTAAGGAATTACGGTCTCTGCTTTGGGAAGGGGATATAAAAATATACCACTGACATGGTTTTGTCTTATAATAAATGACAGTATCAGAAGGCATTTTCTGGCTAGTTTTCTGTTTGGTCCAGAATCTACAATGATTTAATATTTTACATAATGTTTAAGGTTGTAATCGCGGATTCGTCAGTCAGATCTGTGCCTAATTCAGCACCCCGTCCTCGGAGCACAGGCGGTGGCCCGCCAGCCACACTCGCAGTCCCTCCGCTCCCGAGCCCCGCCCTGAGCCTCTGGGCTCCCCTAGTCCTGAGGTTTGGGAAGCACCCGACTCAGTTTACACGTGGTGTTTTAGTATATTCTGGGCACCCAAGGCATGTTTTACTTAGTTCAAGATTAGAAAGATGCTTCAAATCACAGACAAGAAAAAAACGGTTAGGTGGTAACACTCGATTATGTGCACATGGAGTAGCCGTCTTTTAAATACCCTCGCAGGCGCTTCCGCCCACGCTCGCTTTGTACCCTCAGGAGGCTCGCTGTCGGCCCCTGCTCCCCAGAGCCCCATGTCGGCGTGCTCCTAATACTGACTGAGTTAAAAACCACATAAATTTGCCCCCAAATGTCATTGGATTTATGACAAATCCACAGAGAAATGGTTCTTTTAACCATTTGTTTAAAAGTTTCACCGCTGTGTTCTCCATGTCCTTAAGTGTGGCTTTGGTTTTTTTCAGAGTTTCATTTGCAGTTAGATTGGCCAAAGGCAAAGGATCTGCAGTTAGATTTTAGGCCTAGACTATGGCCCGAGGTGGGTAGCAGTTGGCAGAACTCACATCCGCTGGGAGATATATGCCATGAAGCTGTGATTTCTTACACGACAAGGCGATGGGGTGGGGGCACGGAGGGTAAGCATTACTTCATGGTGTTTACTGTAAGACAGCAGGCGTCCCCCACATGCACAAGCTCAGAAGCCTACGCACGTATCCGAGACCTGTCACTGTATTTCCAGATTGTGTTCTTGTCAGCAGCTTCTCCGGGTAGAGTGCTAACAATGCTCTTTCTTTGTTTATCAAGGGCAATCAGATTCTTAGTGGCCTCTCCATTGAAGAATATAAGACCACATTGAAAATAATCAAGCAAGCGATTCTAGCTACCGACCTGGCCGTGTACATTAAGTAAGTTGTTTGCATTGCTTCAGACCTTTAAAACCCACACTAGAAATCACTTCAAGGGCAGGGACAGATGCTCTGGCACAGCTGCCATCGGACTGGGGCAGCTTCCAAAGGAAGTGGAACAGCCCATTGGCTTACTTACTTAGTGCTGGAAATACAGAGCAGGACTTATTTCCACGTTTGCCTTCCACTGTGCCTCTGAAGCTCTGCACAAAGCAAATGACCGTCTCGCTGTCATTCCAAGCAGGCTGTCCAGTCTAAGGACAGTCGAGGCCCTCTGCCTTTCCTCCTTCCCTCCACTCCCTCAACTTCCGACCATTTCACGATTCCTTGTCTGCCATCCCAGCCTTGGTGGGCAGGAAAGGCAGCTGAAGGCCAGACAAGTCAGTCTCGTTTCTTTTTATTTGATTTTGGCCAAAGAAGAGTACTAATGTAGAACTTTGAAGTGACTGACTCAAAACCTGGAGTGAGACTTGTGACCTGTGCCTGCATTGTGTGGGCAGCCTGTGGGGCTGGGGGTGAGGGCAGCGGGCGGTCACTCTCCTGGGTGCCCTCCATAGGGCTCACGTCCGTGCTTTAGCCACGCTGTGAGAAGTGAGAATGAGCGGGCCAGACACACAGGAGCACATACCACACGCACTGTTGCACATCTGAAGGCAACTGCACCTAAACGTGTCTGGAGCAGTTGAAAGTCAGTCAGGATAATAGAAAATCAGGCCAATTTCAGCAGCTTCAGAGTGATTGCTGAATGAAGATTATCACCTTACCGAGAGTTTGAAAAATACCTGTAATCACAAAGCCTTCCCAACCTTTCAGGCCATGAGGGTTCTCCTCTGAACCTTGTGAAACCTGCATTCCCTGTGTGGCACTCAAGCACATACAGTCAGTTTTGTTATATGAGTTTTCCTGTTTACCTGGTGTCTGTGGCTAGATTTTAAACACTGTGAAATGAACCCCTATCTTATGACTTCCCAAGACACAAACAACGCTGGGTGCGTATAGGGCGTAGTCACCGTGTGTGCGAACACTCCTTCCAGCGTTCTCGGTCTTTCTTTGACAGTTGTATACTGACAGAGTGATTATCATGAACTTTTTTAAAGCTATATCGTAATATACGTAATATCTGAAATTAAACTGAAACTATATAGATCTTATGCCATTTAAAATTTCTTGAAGTCATTCTTGGTGTCACATTTTTCACTTCATATTGTTTCATTTTCTTAAAATCATGTTCAAGAATTACAATTACCATTATTTGTGATCTGTACTAAGTGAGGTTTGGTGTTTCTTCCAAAAAAAAATGGTACAGGGGGAAAAACTGAGGTATTAAAGGTTTTTAAATGATGATTTTTATGTTGGGGGTCTAAGATGAATAAAAACCACTAGAAATGTTTTTTCCCCAAATTGACTCCATGATGCTTTGTAGACCAAGAGGATAAGCCTGGGGACTCCTCATAACTTCCAAATATTTGTCTTTATTTTCAAGGAGGCGGGGAGAATTTTTTGAACTTATAAGAAAAAAACAATTCAACTTAGAAGACGCTCACCAAAAGGAGTTGTTTTTGTAAGTAGGCCCACTACCTTTAAAGCCGAAGTGTTTGTTTCCCAGTTAATTTTATCGCTATCAGATTTGATTGTGATCGTTAGTTACAATGTGGTGACCGTCAGAATTCTCCCGTGTTTTACAAAGGGCTGGATATGAATATTTGGCAAAAAGAAATGCATTTGCAAATTGAATAAATCACTCCTTTGTTCTAGAAGGAACTTTAAAATGTGGTAGCCCGTCAGTACACTTCTCTAGGCTTCCCCTGTTCATATCCCCAGTTCTTGGGAATGAAAGAGCTGAAAACAGCATCCTAGACAGTGAGGGTACAAGAAGGTGGCTGTGAAGTGCTTCCCTTGCACGATGGCCGAGGAGCGCTGTCAGGGCTGGAGCACTTTCAGAGTTTGGTCTTCCTCCCGTGACCCTGCCCCTCCACTCAGCGGAAGTGCGGTCCCTTCGCCATCACCATGGCTACCTGGCTGGCCAAGGCCACTTCAGTCAGGAAGAACAAAGGGTCCATTGCAAAGACGGATGCTAAGGATAGTGCTATCACGATTCTGCGATCAGTATTCCTCTAAATAGATTGTTGTTAGCATGCGAAGATGCAGACTGTAAGGAGACAAACGTCCAGCTGTCTGTCCTCTAGGCATGCTTCACTTAATAGCCTCAACATGTCTCTCTGAACAGCACCTTAGAAAAGGTAGCCATACTGCTGTGACTAGTGCACAGCTTTCCTCAGTAACAAGAAGGAAACCCAGGCAGTTCCATGTGTGTGCCTCAGTTTCCCCTGCCTCGCCCTCCCGTGTCCCGGGAGCAGTTCTCGGGGTGCTCACCGTCGCCTCTTGCCCCCTTCGCTGTGCTGCCTGGGTTAAGCTTGTAGCGATGCAGCCTTCACTGGGGGAGGCGTGTTATTGAAATCCTTCAAGCAGACGGTCCCAACAGTGATTAGAACTCTCTCAGCTGCACTCGCTTCCCTCAAGAGAGCCCAGGCAAGAGATGAAGAGAGGCAGAAACCGGTTTCCCTGTGGCCTGTGTACATCGGCTGGGTTTTCAGAGAGGGCCAAGCGATAGCCCTTTACCCTGAGTGCGTCTGCACCACAGCGATGGCCTTTTGCCTGTTTCTTCAAACAACTGAGAAGGATTAAGGGCACATGTTTGGATCGCCATGGGGAACACGGCACAGAAGCCGGCGGCTTTCCGCGGTTGTCACCGCTCTGAGCTCCAGAGCGCTGTCACCGACCCAGGGGCCAGGCCGCTTGCCCTGCTCCGATGAGAAGGACCAGGCGCACCGCCCTCCCCCGCAGACAGCCGCCCTTTAGTAATTCAGGAGCTTTCGCATGGCAGCCGCTGCCCCTGGGAGCCAGTTAGGACCACCCACCGTAACCCCTGCTCTCGGAACACACCGTAGGATATCTGATGTTATCCTTTAATGGTTATCAGCAGTAAGCGATGTGTTTTCATCATGCTGACCCTGAGAGTGGAATACCAGCGTGAAAAAACTCGTAATAGCAGGCAAGTTTTTCCCAAAGGTTAATAATTTCTCCTGTGCCATCTGGGTCTAAATAAGGCATTTGGAGGACAAATTCCAATCTTTCAATGGGTAAACCCTCTGACATCACAGTATCATCCACATTTCTATATAAATTCTGTTTCTTTAGTCTTTATAAACTGCCCTATCGCATTTCAGAGGGTTTAATTTAGCTTTTTTTACTAGTAGCTATTCACTGAGGTTATACGTTCACATAAAAGTAAATCGGACCTATTGGGCTTTTTCCTCCCTTAACAGAGCAATGCTGATGACGGCGTGTGACCTCTCTGCGATTACCAAACCCTGGCCCATTCAACAACGGGTAGGTCGCTTAGTGACGTAAAAGTAATTATTAAAAAGTCAAAATAAGAAAATTGTTTACTCTGAAAGGTAGCTTCTGAAGTATTTGTGGAGCTTTTTATTTCATTTTTATGTATTAAAAGAACAAAATTGGATATAAACAAGCTTTCTTTTTTAGAATATTCATTAGCACTTAATAATATCTATAGGATATATGAAGAGAATATCTGTATTAACACAGCAAAACCTAAGCTGTTGGTAAGTTTCAATTAAAAAGAACTACTCTCAGGGCCGGCCGAGTGGCGCAGTGGTTAAGCGCTGGCTTGGGAAGCCAGCGGCCCTGGTTCGGTCCCACATATGAGGTCCAGGGACACTGCCCTCAAAAAAAAAAAAAAATAGCAAAAAGAACCAGTCTCACTCACTTAGAGATGTTTTTAGCAACTCCTTTTAATAATGGAAAAGGGAAGAATTTGTATTTCCATTTATCCTCTCTTCTGAATCAGACCCTGAAAAGGTAAAGCGAGGAGGTTAGGGCTCAGACATACAAAGCTATATCACTGTATAAAGCCTCTGCAATCAAAACAGTTTGGTGTGGGAGGCAGACCAGTGGAACACTGCGGAATTGCACAGAACACTTAGCATGTAATGAAGATAGCATTTAAAATAACTGGGGTAAATAGACTTTTCACTAAATAACGTTAGGATGGTTTTCCCATCTCCATAGCCAGATGGCAAAGTCAAAATCACATCTTCTCCGCACACTTAAATTCCAAATGGTGCAGAGTGCGGTGCCGAGAACTAAACGATACAAGGACTAAATACAAACATCTGTGGATCCTCCTGTAACCTAGGAATGAGAAAACTTTCTTAACTAGGGCACAATATGCAAAAACAATAAAGAAAAAGATTGATAATTCTGAATCCATAAAAATGAAAAAAAGAAAGAAAAATTTTGCATGGCAGAAGACACTATAAGCAAAGTAAAACAATGAGAAACTGGTAAAAATATTTGCAACTTCTATCTGATAGTTAATATCTCTAATATTAAAGAACTTACAAAAAATAAAGAAGAAAAAGGCCAACAACCCTATGGAAAAAGGGGCCAAAGATTTGAACAAAACGTTGATAGAAGAAGAAATGTGAACGGCTCTTACTCATTTGAAGAGGTTCTCAGAACCTCAATCGTAAGAAAAAACTTGTACAGTCTCATAAGAGCTTTATCAGATAGTTAGACAGTAGAAACAACCCAAGCCTCTAGCAACAGGAGGATGGATAAACGTAGTGTCGGTTATTCTTCCTGCCGGGGGTACCGCCCAGCAATAAAAAGGGCTAATCATGACGCGTGCAGCTGAGGATCACTGTCACAGACCCTACACCGAGCCAGAGAGACCAGACACAAAAGACAACACACTGTGAATTCATTTACACGAATTTCTAGAATAGGTAAAAAGATTTTATGGTGAAAGACATTGAGAGTGGCTGTGAGAGGAGGGAGGCAAGGAGGCGCAGGGGTGAACTGGGAAGGTTCGTGAGGGCCCCCCTGGGGCGGGGCAGGTAGAAGCATCCTGTATCTTGGGTGGGGTATGCGTTAATGGTTTTATGCATTTGGCAACACACTGAACGGTATACGTATGATCCATGCAATTCAAAGTATGTAAATTATTCTTCACTAAAAAAAAAACAAAAACATCGATACAATTTCTCAATTGTCCGATTCTCAGAAGCCTAAAGGTTTTACAACATACTCTGTTGGCGAAGCTGTGGGAAAACAATGAATACAAAGTACTGTTACCCTTTGGAAGTATATAAATACACATACTCACTTACTGGTACTTCTAGGAATCTTATCCGAAAGATTTACTGGCAAGGATAGAACAAGATATTTACACAAGGCTATTCATTTTAGTGCTGTGATAGGAAAGGCTGGAAGTAACCGAAATATCCGTCAGGAGGGTACTGACTCAGTGAATTGTAGTCCATTTACACAATGAGTTCTATGAAACATGAGAAGGAATGAGGGTGATCTGTATATTATTATAGAGTGATTGCAAGGGTATATTTTTCAGTGGGGGGCGGAAAAAACAACAGAAGAGTTAACCACAAAAAAAGCTCATGATTTCCTTCTCGGAGGCGAGAACGGGATGGAGAGGGCGCACAGAAGCTGGGGCTACTGGAGTGCGCCTGCCCCGCAGTACAGATTTGAGAGTGCATTGTCTTCATTAAGTCTTGTTTACACTTGCCCAAACTTCATGTGTTATTTATCTCAAGTAGCAGAGCTTGTAGCGGCTGAGGCTTTTGGAACCATGCTAATAGTTTATAATTATAAAATCAGTTTGAATGTTTAATGTCATTAACCTTTGATAGTAAAATGAAACAAACCTGATTTTGGATGCAGAACCACACTGAGAAGGGCTGTTTCATCCCAAGTGACATTAAAACAATAATTGGACCATGCATCTCCAGTGGGATGTACCATAAAACACAAAGAATTACCCCCAAAAGCCCTAAAGGTGTTTCCAGTAATCACATCACTAGTGGTAATGCTGTAGGCATTCAGCCACTATTGTAGGCAACATGGGATAAATGCAAGTGAGGGATTGTATTGGTGGCGTTGAGAGCTGGGGTTTTCAGCTTGAGAGGAAGGATGCACATCTGAGGCGGATGAGCTTCTGCAGACACCCCACAGCGCCGAGCAGGAGTCAGAGACTCCTCAGGACTCCTGTTGGTCCTGGCTCCATCCCCTAAAAGGGCTCAACGATCCACACAGTGAAGAAACATGCCTGGTGCTCAGATGGAGGTTTCTAGACACCTCACTGGCCCATTGCGGTTCTGAAGCAGGAAATGAAATGTGCCAGGTGAGCCCAGAACACCTTGTAGCCAGAAGGGGAAGTGATCAGAGACTGAGGGCCAAGTGCAGAGAACAGAGAGGCCCTAAATAAGCTCCCACTGGCCCAAATGGAACAGTTTGAGCATCAGTAGGGACTGGAGTCCATTAATAAGTTCAAAATTTCAAAGCAATAATACAAACAATGAAACAAAACCTTCCCTGGTCATCTTTGGTGGACAACCAAGTTATTGTTTTAAATGGTATTGAAAGAAAGGCAAGCATTTCACCTGCTTTTCTGCGAATGTGATTGTGCTTTAGGGTAACCATAATTTAGGGTAACTAAGTGTGGGGAACTTTATTGTATTTCAACAAATAAAGGAAAAAGAAGTGGTTGCTTGAACATCACCATTTTGCAGCCCCTAAGGAACTGGGTAGACAAGGATTGTGAATGGTTGTTAACATCCCAGAAAGAGGCAGCCAGGCATCATCTAGCTCTTGATAGAAATACACAGCACAGCCTATGACATCGTCATGGCAAAACAAACAGAAAAACAATTCAAACCTCAGCCTAATCAAGCCTGTAGAGCTCATTACCGGCACCTGCAAATGCCGGGCACAGAGAAACACTGAATGGCACCATAGGAATGCGGGTGGCAAAGCCCAGACAGTGGGAAACTGCAGGATAAACAACAACAACAAAAACCACAATAAAGACTGTTTTTAAAAAGAGAGGAGGACCCTACAGATTGAAAAACCTTAGAAGGCTGTCTGTGGATTGCAGCGTCTGCACCTGTTTGGCACCGCTCTTCACAGCATCCCGCATGGCACCGGGCACGCTGGTTTGTTCCCACTAAGTGCTAAGCTGAAAGAACGCGTTGCTATTTTCTTACAGGCTCTATGCTTAGGCACGCACTTAAAGCAAATGAAATACAACGTCCACTCCTCATCACTGCTTTATTCTAATTTGACTGACGGGCCTGAAAGCTACAGATTTGAGATTGTATTATCTTCGTCCAAAGCCTTGTTTACAGTCGCCAGACCTTCATGTGTTATTCATTTCAGATAGCAGAGCTTGTGGCGACGGAGTTTTTTGACCAAGGAGACAAAGAGAGAAAAGAACTCAACATCGAGCCTGCTGTGAGTATGCCACCTCGTTGGCAGGAGTCAGTCAGGCGCTTTTTTATTGTAAACTTTTTGCTTCCATGAGATCTTTACGTAGGGATGCAACTTCTCATTTTAGTTTCTAAACCATTTTTCTTATTAGAAGTATACCTGTTTATTACAGAAAGCAGAGCAAATAAGAGACTCCTTGGGTCGTTGTATTATACCTACTTTCCTGTAACTTGCGTTTTCCATTTAACATGAGCCCCTTTTCATTCTAACAGGTGCTCCGCTGTGCGTTATGTATCATGATTACAGAAACAGGTGTAACTCTGACACACCCTCCCCCCTTGGGTGCGATGTTTGCGGTGGTCACTTACACACAGCACTGTGACAAACATCCCTGTTACACGTGGGCCCGTTTTCATGCTCTCGTTAGGACCTGTCCCCAGAACTGCTGTGTTGAGGGCCCACAGCTTTCAAAGGTTTCTTTTTCATAGAGGATGGATCTGTGAAATAGAAGAAAGACTCGTCTCAAATTATTGCTAGCTTTTGGAGTGAGTTTCTCCTGACAATGAAGCAGTGGCGTTTTCCGATTCAGATGAACATGTTAAGAGGGACGTGGTTAAGGGGGGCCCCCCCGTGTGCAGCCCCCCACCCCGCTCTTTGTCCCCAGCTGTCCGTCATGGAAGGTGGGCTTGCTCAGACGCTGCGTGATGTGGTGGGTGGCCGTGATGGCCACGGTAAAGGAGTTCGCTTCACTTTAAACAGACTCGCTGCTTCCCGCAGACGTGCTGGGCTCGGCGGGCCTGGCGCTGCAGCCGCGGGCTGTTGGGATAAGCGGCAGCGGCTTTGCACAGTGCGCGCTCTAAAGCCCCCTGTGTGAGCAGAGTGGGGACCAGCTGTGGCCCGGCGCCCCTGGCACAGCTCTGGGGGCGTCGGCTTCCGCATCAGCGATGATTCAAAGCCTGTGTGTTCCAAATACGTGTCAGTGGTTGACTCTATATCACCAGTGAACTTGAGGCCATAGGTCGACTCTGGGCCAGTGTCAAGTCTAGATCAGCGGTCAGCTCAGAGTCAGTGGTCAGTTGCAGGGATGGTGTGGGGACTGTCAGCTGGGAAGGGCGGCAGAGGGTCAGGGCGTTCCTGAGCGCGGTGCTGGCGGGGAGTGCGGGAGCCGCAGAGGTCGGGAGGCAGGTGGGTGGGTGTGAGGCTCTCCCCAGCTGCCCAGCGACTCCTCTCTGTGGAGCCCAGTGCTGTGCTCGTGCAGCAAATGCAGCTGTGTCTCCGTTTCTGTGTTTTCAGGATCTCATGAACAGGGAGAAGAAAAACAAAATCCCAAGTATGCAAGTCGGCTTCATCGATGCCATCTGCTTGCAGCTGTATGAGGTATTCATGTGACAACTGCAGACTTGCTACACTTAGGCTGTTACGCATTAAAATCTAAATCACCTGAAGGGACTAACACTAGGCTTATATTTATCGTGTCTTTCGCCAGTGAACATGCTGTGCGCATTGAAAAAGGAACACATATTTACAATTTCTCAAACACTTTCCTCAATGCATAACTACCTACTGTGTGCCCTGCTCTGGCAAACTCATACAGGATACTGAGAACTGTGCACGCTGTGCTAACACTGAACAGTGGAAGTTGGGGCATAAAGACAGTAATTACCCACCTCTCTCACTGTACAGTGTAGCTTTAATGTTGTTTAGAACATTTTTTATGACGATTAAAAGGCGGTGGCTGGAAGAATATTGCAAGTTCCCATTTCCATACACCCGCTGGTTGGGATTTTTTATTTTTTATGTAAAGATTCTCCCTAAAACATCCAGTTTACTAATTTAGATGTTTATGGCCCAGGTTCAGAAAGTAGATGCGGTCCTTGTTTTTGAAAGCTTTAGTAGAAACCTGTCTTAAGTTCCATCCAGGGAAAGAACGTGTACCGTGGCCATAGCACAATGTCCAGGCCTTTCCAGGAGAAGCCCCGGAACCTTGTAACCCAGACGTTGCCCAGATTCTGGAATTCAGTGTGAGGCTCGTCTTCCCAGGGATGGAACAGCTGCCCCAGGCGCAGGCCATCGAGAGCCCCGTTCTCTCCTGAGTCCGGGGCGCTTGCCATCAAAAGAAGGGAATAAAGAAGCTTGGCCACAAGGGGACAGGAGGGGGGTGGCAGGGGACAGCAGAGGGCGGGGGAGAAGCGCCGGTGGCAGCCTGTCCGTCCGTCCGTCCGTCCGTCTCCGCCGCTCTGTTTGTCGGCTTCCTTGCGGCAACGGCCTCAGAGCAGCCTCCACCGCCCCTGGCTTCCTGTTCCCCCGGCAGACACTTTCCCCGTTGGTGGGACCAGGAGCTCCTCAGCTGAAGACACTGCTGTCTCTCTCGATTTTCTCTTGTTTCTGGAAATAGTCAAAATAACAGATCACCCCTGAGAGAGGTGATCCTTCTGCATTTCATTTGTGTGCAAGGATTCATCTCATTGAATCTGCTCTTAAATTCTATGCATATTGATATGTATTTTTTACTAATATTTATTACAGAATATTTATTACAGAAGTACTAACGTTCTCATTATACAAAAAGATCACTTATAATTGCACTACTCAGAGATAGCCACTGTTAACACATTAGTATATACACTCTATGCCATTTCCATTTAACAAAAATTGTTTATTGCAATTCATAATGTATCATAATGTACATCTTTCTGTGTCACATGTTTTTCTATGACATTGTTAAAGACTGCAAAATATTGGGTTGTCGGAAAAGTCATGACGCATTTTTGCAATGAGAAACAGAAAAAATATGTCATGACTTTTCTGACAACCCAATAGTTACACAAATTACATAACCTTGTTGGGTATTTCAGTCAATGTTTCTCTATTATAAGAACTCTGCATTGAACATCGTTTTATCAAAATATTTGTGGCACAGTAGTTGGTAAATAATAATTCCATACAGAATTATGAGCTAATGTTTATTATACTCTTGGATTTAAGTACATTGTATAACACCTTTTTATAGAAAAACACAAAAACGAAGCAGCTCCCACTAGCCCCCATCAGGGAGAGCCACCTGCCCAGCGGACCCACCTGGCCCACCTGCAGAGCTCAGTGATGCTGGCTGGAGGGGGTGCGGTCTGGTCTGTGTTCCCTACAAGGAAGCACCCCTAAATCCTAAATGATCTCTGTATGTGTCACGTGGCGTGACACCCCCTCCGTGGCCTGAGCGGACGTGAGTGTCGGGTGGCCCTTGGGTGCCAGCCTGCCCTCTCATGGCGCGCCTCCTTTCTCTCCTTAGGCCCTGACCCACGTATCTCAGGACTGTTTCCCTTTGCTGGACGGCTGCAGGAAGAACAGGCAAAAGTGGCAGGCACTGGCTGAGCAGCAGGAGAAGATGCTGGTGAACGGGGCCAGCGGCCAGACCAAGCGCAGCTGAGGCCCGCCGCGCGTGTGCGGCTTCCAGGCGCAGTCTGCGTCCGGCCGGGGCACTGGGCACCGTCCAGGTGTGGTGTGTGTGCGTCCACTGCTGTATTTTTAGTTTTGCACAACGTTGAGAGCACAGCACACAGTGTCTGTAGGGGACCCTTCTGTATTTCTGTGTATTTGTTTTATGCCACTGAGCTAGCTGAGCTGAGCTGAACTGAGCTGAGCCGACCGACACGTGGGCACGTGTGCCGCTCTGCACTGAGGTGCAGGCTGCGTCCTCGCACTAGCGTTGGTGGTTTCGCTTGGAGATTTTAAATCGTTGGTTTCGTGGTTTTGGAATTACCAGTCTCTCAAGAATGTTTGGAATCTTTCCTTTCTCCAAGATAGGCTAGGAGCAAATTGAATATAATCTGTGACATTTAGAACCTGCAAAGGGTAGAGAAAAATTGTGGGCTGAGTGGATTTTAAAGGGAAGCGGGGGACGTTTATCAACAATGTATCACCTTAACAAAGAAGTTAGAACTCTGAAACAAACGGAAGGTACTGTAAGGCAGTATTGTAAAGCAAAGCTGTCATTTAATTATCACTGGCCTTACTGAGACAAGTGGGATCCAAAAATGGAATGTGTGTCAGTTCCGTTAGAAGATACTTCAGAGGCGCAGCAAGTGTTTCAAATATTGATTCCTTTTTTTATGTAACTTCCTCACTGTTCATCTTCCAAACCATAGTTCAGAAGTGAACAGTTTAAATCTCAGCAGGAAAGAAAAATGTGATCATTGGAGCACTGACCTAAAGTGAAATACGGCTGTAGACAAGAGGATACAAAACAAATCCTTTGTCAAATGAAGTACAGAGAAAAGTTTTAATTATATAAACAGCAAAAGGCTACCCTTGGAATTGGAGTCACAGATGAAATCGAGGGAGTGGCAGGGTAAGAAACCCGAGGCCATACTGGCTGCGTGACTGACAGGTGCTCTGTGTGGTGTATAGGACTAGTCACCCCACAATCACAGCACTTGGGGCATGTACCCTGAACCCTGACCCTCGCTTGGACGTGGTGGTATTTACTTCTCACGGCTTTTTGTATGTTTAGAAAACGCTCACGTGTTCTTAGAATTGGAGCCCCTTTCATGGGTACTCCCCCCAAGTGCGCTCATAACACGCACAGTTAGTGAGTATTGAAGAAGCCAAGTCAGGTCTCGGGTGGGGGCAGGAAAATCTCCCAGTGCCAGGGCCTGTAAGTGGGGAGCGAGCCATCTGTGGGGTTGGTTAGCTCCCTTCCCCTCCCCCAAAAGTTTCTGAGCTTCTGTCACTCGTTTGGATAGAAAATCTCAGGGTTATGGGACTGCAGCCTTCTCAGTGACTTTTCACGGTTTCCCTTTGTGTTATTTTCCTCTAAACTGCCTAAAATTCAACGTGTTCCTTAAGTTTTTTCAATTGAGTGTGTATATGTATCTTGACATAATGTAGCTTTATTCTTACCGGTCCGGTAAAAGGGGAGTGGGTGGGCCAAACAAATTGTACGGCCGTTACTTTGTAGTGGTAAAGGCAGTCTAGACAGGTCTCCGCCATTTAAGGCTACATGCATTATTGTCACACTACTTGTATTTTCAGGATGTTATTCTATTTTGATTTTACGTCATTCAGATGAGATCTATAAGGTTACCTCTTGGTGGCGCTGATGTGTAAATTACAGACTGTCACTGAAACAATATACCCACATACTGGTATACACCTATGCATGCATACGTAATTCCTTAGTGCAGAAAACTGTTTAAAGAATAACAGCCTTTAATAACCTATCTTTTCATTGTACACATGTGACTTAGCAGTTATGCTAAAATCTGTAGTCACATACTTTAGTAGTTTGTTTAGACCCCTCTTGATATATGTCCCTGAGATTTTTAAAGACATAGTACACTAAATGGAAGATATAGGAACGTGTGTCATTTTAACGAGCAAAAAGACATATTTAGATTTGAAATTGTTTGGTTTACCTTTAGATCATGATTGATTTTACTTTACTAGTTTAGAAATTAAAAGAAGTTGGGCAATGCCTATTTCATTGTTGGGTGTTTTAGTTCATACACAAGTACTTCTTTAGGACTGGTTAGTTGGCTCAAATAAGTTTTAGGAAAATCATTCCATACATGGTTTAATATATGGTACATGGGCACAAATCAGAGTTTTGTTCTTATATGAATATTTCCTTTCCGATATCTCCTTAAGCTGGAAAAAATCACCTTTCTAATCCTCCCCACCTCACCCTGTATTTATATCTCCTGTTCCAGATTAGTTTGTGTTTGTCATAGCTGAGTCACATGACACCATTTCAGTTCAGTTTTCAGCCTGAAGGCCCCACTCTGTTACTAAGTTGTCGAAACGATGTCTGTGAACTTGCCCGGCCTTATATGTTCAGAGGACGGGCTTTTGCCGTCACACCTGTGGGAACTCGGTAGGTCCCTGAATGTCCGTGCGTCTGAACAAGCTGTGCTGTTAGGGGGTGTCATGGGGGATCACAGAAGCAGCGACTAGGCCAGCCCTGCTGAGCGCCGGACGGTCAGACGGGACATGGGGCCACAGAGCTCGGTGATCTAACCCCACACGGCCCTTCTTAGGCTGAATTTCCCAGACTGAAAAACAAAGGCCATACCTATGCGGCTTCTCACATAGGTGGCTGGTGAGTGTGAGGTCAGGGCTTGTGAGGGACGGACGCCGGATGGCGGCGGCGCCACCGAGCTCTGAGGTGTGAGGAACCGTGCCCTCTGCCAGCAGGCCTGCAGACGGACCGTGGGAGGGCCTGACCACAGATACACATCCTTGCCTAGCAGTGAAGTGCCTTTATTTTCAGCAGAGAGCACAAATATTAGAACACTTCGGTTTGGTTTTCAGTTTTCCTGTTTTTCACCCGATTGCACGCCTAAAACTTTACAGGCCGTCACGAGCAATACTGCTTTGTTCTGTGTTTACGAGTCAGTTTGCGGGGAGCGGGGGCCAAGCGGACAGTCATCCTCTGCAGTGAACGGCTGTAGTGACAGCAAGGTGGTCGAGTCGAGTGGCTCGGTATCAGACAGCATGGATGCACTTGAGTCCCTGCCACAGGCCAGGCACTGTCTCAGCGTGGGACAAGGCAGCCACCCCACGCTGCTCAGTCTCTGCAGGCAGTCTGCCCATAACGTGACCATCTAGGCTGCATCAGGCCACTTTGCTTTTCCTCTATAACATGCATTATACAGCTTCCCGAGCGCCGTCTTTACCTGGAACTTACTAAGAATCTGTTAGTGACCATCTGGCCTTCTGCACGGATGGCCCTCTCAGCCTCTCTCAGGCTGCTGAGGGCCTGACGCGCTCTCACCTAAGGAGCGGCAGCTGTACGAGTCGTGTGTTCCACTGGGGATGCTGTGTCACCACATGCCTGCCAGGGAGCGGTCGCTCAGGGTACTCAGTCTGTTAAACTGTGCCGCTCTGACCCCCTGCCGCGCCGCGGGGAGCGGGGAGAAAGGATTAAGGCTCACCTCCCGTCCACACACTTCTCAAAAGCCTGTGTACACGTGTCTGAATGAATGTGACTGCAAGTGATGTAAATAGTTGAAACTATAAATTTCTATTACAGTTTAAGAAGAGAAAACCTTATGAATCATCACTGGCCACTGTTAATACCTATTTGTATTCTTATACCTTTTCAATATATTTGAACAAATATATAGTTTCTGGCACTATTTTTGTACTAGGATAAAGGAGTTACTATGTACATTATGTTTAGCTTTTAAGTCATTTTAAAGAATTGTGAATGTCAAGTTCTGTCTCTCGTCTCCCCGCCATGAGAAGCGTCTCAGAGACAATCACGGAAGGAATCCTTACTGGATGGTCACTGTGGAGCCAAGCGGTGGTGGGGTGGTGTCCACTGGGCAGCCTCGTCACCTGTCGGTTGCTTCCTCATTTTGCCATGCTTTGTAAAAATAAAAAGAATGGACAAGTAGGCGTGCATATGGTGTGATTATTAAGGGCTTTGAGTTTTACGGGTGGGGGATTCTGGGATATGGATTTTAGGCAGGAATGGGCCCGATAGTTTGAGGGACTTCAATCAAACTAAACTGTGATGCTTTAGCTGAGAAAAGTGAGGTTTGGCAGAACCCTCTCCGTAGCCTAGACCCCCTCAGTAAGTCTTTTTATTAATATCCTTTACTACCAACCTGAGGGCACCCTTTTCCACGTGTCACTTCAAGGCCCCAACAAGGCTGTGCAGGGCGGTTATTACCGGCCTGGTGTTGCCTGAAGAGGTAAGCCTTAGGGTGAAACACTGGCCAGATGGCCGGAGCTGGATCCGAGCCCAGATCTGTCTAGTTTCAAAGCAGATGTTTACTCCACTCAGTCCTCTTTTCATTTTTTAATGTAAAAGGTCCCAAAGCCATTCTTAGTGGATCAGATGGAAGCATCCGAAATGAGATTTACCTCACTCAGCCGGCTCGCAGCATGTGGGTTTCACAGCTCACACTCCTTGGTTCAGCTGTAACGGCCCCAGACACCTGAGCTGCAGAGCTGCTGGCCAGGAACTGCAGGTGTAGCTCAGGGCGGGCTTTCGCCGTGGTTCATCTCAGCAGCCCAATAGCGAGGCCGTCCTAATTCGCAAAGCTGAAGGCAAACAAAATGACAGCTCACCTAAAACAGGATTTTAGCTGTTCTGATCCCCAGAGGGCGGCCTTCCTCCCTAACAGGGCAAAGGAAAACCTGCTTCGGAAACGGTTTTCACTAGCTAAAGAAAAACCAGCGGGGGACATTGGAGAAGTAAGACTTACTCACTTCCCTTTGTCCAGAGATCATTTCTTCACGATTTCCTCCAAACCAACAGTGATCAGCCAAAGCGTCTCCCGTTGGCACCCAATATTCCTGCCACGGAGACCTGGTTCCTTCTGGAGGAGAGAGCGGCCGTTGACCACCCTTCTGAACGCATGTTTTTGCTGTCGGCCATGCTGCCCCCTCTGCAAACTGGTGCCTAGGTTTGATAGTGCAAAAGTCACGGTACGGTTGTCTGGTTTTAAGACACTTATCTTTAAATTAACAGAAACACTCGGAACTTACAGAGATTATTCTCTAACGTTAAGTTGTATTCAGCCATGAAAGGGAAAAAAAAAACAAACTTGTACATTTCCAGTTCACAAACCATTTGTTCAAAATAGAGGTCCACAAGAGTTATGAATTAGATCAAAATAATAGTTATTTGAATTAAAAGAAATCTGACATTAAATGGCACACATGACTTCCTTTTCCGGCTTGCCTCATTTTAGTGTGTGTGTGTGTGTGTGTGTGTGTATACGTGTGTGTATAAAATAAACAGTAACTAAGCTGACTCTTTCAACCATCTGACAGCGTTCCCAATAACACATTTTATGATGCCTCTTTCTAACCTACGGGACAAGACTGCACGGCTAAAGTGGGGAAAGCAACAGACCTGGGCTGTCACAATAGCTTTCAACTTTACTCCCTCCCGTGTCGATCACTCTTAGAGCCATAGTTCTTCCGATCACTGTCCCCTCACCCAGCAGGAGTGTTTTCAGCCTTCATACAACACCAATCCAGCACATTCCTGTAAGAAACAAGCTTCTGCCTTCACCATGCAGCTCTCTGCAGGTCAAGACTCTGGTCTCACTCATCCGCCTGGACCAAGGAGGAAAGGCGGATTCACGGTCGGCAACCTCAGCTGCATCCACTCTCCGGAAAAGCCAGCAGAAGCGGGTGCTAAGCGCGCTGTCTGAGCCTGTCTGCGTTAAGTAGCACACGTCTGGGAAACGAAGGCACGGCTGTGTCCCGTCATTATCCCTTTTTTATTTTCCCTCGAAACCTGTTGCTTTTTCTGTTTTGGTTCTACCCCTCGGCCTTCCACCGTACATGGTTCTCTGCCACCCTGGAATCACCTGTCTGCATCGCACAGCCCCCCCACACACACACCCCGGAATCACCTGTCTGCATCGCACAGCCCCCCCCCACACCCTAGAATCACCTGTCTGCATCGCACAGCCCCCCCCCACACCCTAGAATCACCTGTCTGCATCTCACAGCCCCCCACACACCCTGGAATCACCTGTCTGCATCGCACAGCCCCCCACACACCCTGGAATCACCTGTCTGCATCGCAACGCCCCCCCCCCACACCCTAGAATCACCTGTCTGCATCGCACAGCCCCCCCACACCCTGGAATCACCTGTCTGCATCGCACAGCCCCCACACACCCTGGAATCACCTGTCTGCATCGCACAGCCCCCCCACACACACCCTGGACTCACCTGTCTGCATCGCACAGCCCCCCCCCCACACCCTGGAATCACCTGTCTGCATCGCACAGCCCCCACACACCCTAGAATCACCTGTCTGCATCGCACAGCCCCCCACACACACACACCCTGGAATCACCTGTCTGCATCGCACAGCCCCCACACACACCCCCTGGAATCACCTGTCTGCATTGCACAGCCCCCCCACACACACCCTGGAATCACCTGTCTGCATCGCACAGCCCCGCACACACACACACACACACACCCCCAGCGGCCAGCATCTCGGCATTTGTGTTTTCAGGTGTTTGAACACCTGAAGGTTTTCAAGATACTGAGTGAAAGAATAGATTCCCATCCATTCCCACTTGACATAAAGTTGGGGGGTTTTTTTATAAAGAAAGGAGACGGTGATCCCAGTGAAGGGCAATAAAAAAAGCAACACAGAATTTTAGAAATTCTCAGTTGGACAAGAGCTGAAGTTTAAAATGAAAACTGAATAAAACAATTATTTAGGAGAAAATGCTTGTTTGCTACCATGAAAAACAAGTCAGTTACCAGGCTGGTGTTACTAAATTGATAACCACCGGTGGAGTTACCCTGAGTGGGCAGAAGCTGAGGAAAACGCATCAAGGCCAGAGGCCAAGGGTCACGGGGAGAAAACGCTTTACATTTAAAAACGAACAAGCAGGCCAAAGAAAGCCCGCATCTGGGCTAGGGCTGGTCCCCCTCAGCATAGGCCTCTATGCTGCTTTAGTTAGGGGTCACCTCCAGGTGAAAATGGGACTGTTCCACCTTTGCAGGGCAAGGGGGCTGTGCCCTAGTCCCGGAGGAGGCCCTGGGGACAGCCCTGCCCTGAGCCCTGCGCCTCACTTGGCCCCCAAGAGCTGTGTCGCTGTGTCCTGAGCACAATAGGCAGGTGACTTCATGCCTAGAGGCCTTTCCTGCAGGATTCCCAGAGGGCGGTCCTGTTACAGAAAGGCCTTTGGGGAGGGGGCGCCACTGCCACTGAGCTTCCCGCTCAGGAACTCACTTCCTTCTCACGACAGTGTCATTAACAGATCCTGGTAGCCCCCTTTTCGGAAAGGAAACCAGGTAGAGAAGGATAGGTCACCTCCTCAGAGCCACGGCTAGCAAGTGGCACAGCTGGGATATGAACTCAGGTCAGGCTCAAAGTCCCTGGGTCCCGGGGGCTGGCCACAGTCCCTGAGAGGTCCCTTCAGGGCACCACGCGGGAGCAGAGGCCGAGCAGACACCTCGGGCGCGCACACCCTGATGGTGCTGCCGGGAGATACCCGTGCCAGGGGAGGGCCGGCGCTCAGGGCCGGCTGCCCGTGGACGTGCCCACTCCTCCTCCTCCATCCCAGCCTCCCTCCCCCACGCCACTCCCGTATGCTCCAGCGAAACAGGCCAGTCATCGTTCTGTTATCGCAGGTGAGATAAAAGGGGTGCTGAGGTGGCCACTTTGCTGCCACCTGCTTATCCAGCAGAATGCCCCAGGCTCTTGTCTCTGCCCCAGAGCTGAGATAACAGTCATTAACCATCAATAGTGCCCCCACCAGTTAATCATCTACGGGAGACAGCCCGAGGCAGAGGGCAGCGCCCTGCGAAGCCGGCTCCCGACGCCAAGGTGGCCACACTGACCTCGCAGAAGCAGACACGTCGCTCCCTGGGACGGCCAGCCGTCACGCCGCACTGGGGCGGCCACAGGGCACATCGGCGGGTGCTAACGACCATGCGCTTTGGGGTTTCCCGGCGACGCTCACGCTTCCTCTTCCAGATCTTAGCCAGGACAGGCCGTGATCGAACCCCCGGGGCCCAGGGCGGGGCTCTTGGGCTCACTCACCCGGTGCCAGGCGCAGCCAGCAATTTGGAACGGGACAGGGGAGAGCGCTTCCCGCAGCCTGGAGGCAGGACACGGCCTCTCCCTGTGGGACTGGAAGCTACCATGGCCATGGGCCCACGAGCTATGTCAGGGCTTCCTCCTGAGGAAGTAAAGCTGCACCTGTGCACTAATTAATCCAGGCGACAGCATCCAGGCGCCGGCGTACACTCACTAATCCAGGAGCAGTGTGCGTTTATTAACAACCATCACAGGCTGCTCTGCCCTCAACAGGCAGAACATCTGGCTGAGAAGTAAAGAGTAAAAACAAGAGGCCCTGTTGCCATCACTTCCTACCCCTCCAGCTGTGGCCTCTGCGCATCAGAAATCCCACTTCCCCAGAGGCCAAGACACAAGGACAGCATCAGCAAGCACATAGAGAAGGAGGGCCATCTTCCGCGGAGAGAGCCACCCTGGCCCCCGGGGGGCCCCACACAGGCTGCCCCAAGGCTCACGGACAGTCCAGAGTGTGACTGTGCAGTGTGGGCACCCAGCTGAGCGCCTCCCCAAAACTGTCCTGGGCCTAAGGGCGCTGCCTGGCTCAAGGTTATACCCTCTCTGCAGGGGCATCCTCTCACTCTCAATGGGGGGACAAGGACCCGCCCTGTCTAAGTGAGGGGCCACCCTGCAGGGCTGTCCCAGCTCCAGATGGCCTCTGAGCACAGGCTCAGGACTTAGCTGGCCCCTGCCCTGTCCAGGTCCAAGAGCACCCCAACTCCCGCCCCCCAACCGCCTCACAGCTGTCTCCAAGAGCACCCCGCAGTGCTGTCAGCTAGGAGCGGCTCAGGGAGACTTCCCGGGGGTTCCTTGCCCATGTGTGTGAAAAGCACTCATTCTGTCAGTACCCATGTTAATCACAAGCACTGAGTAAGCCTGCACATGTTTCTGGAAATCCCGTTCTATCCCCTGGAAGATGTCTGTTAGAAATGTGGACTTCCTAACGCACGTTTGTTTCCACGGACCTGCTCGCAGCAGCAACGGGCCAAAGGCTCCCAGGTGTCATCGGCCCACCGTTCCTCAACAGGCTGGCCTCTCCCTGGGGGAGGGCTGCTGGGATCCAGTGAAGAGCACGGTCGTTTATGTGGCCACAGGAGCTGACTCGCAAGACCTCTTCAGACGGTGTATTCTAGGACAGCAGCGTGGCGTGAAAGGCGATTCGGTTCATGTGTCTGCTTTTGTGTCAGAAGGGGTGCTTTACATAGTAAGATTTTGGCACTTGGAGGGTCAGAGGTCATATGCCATGGGCTAAAACAATTTTTTGGATCACAATCCAAATCCCAGTGATGCTGTTCCAAGCAGGAAAGGTTCTATAAAACCCTCCTTTCTGTGGCGAGCACACTACACTTTTGTTTATTAAAGCCAAATAGATCACAGGCTGTGCTTATGGAGCAGGGTCTCGCAGATGACCTGGGCTGACACAGCTGATGCAGGCGACAAGTGGGGACTTATCAAGATGATACGCTGCGGTTGGACTCCAGAGGGAAACGTGCTCATTTAGACCTGGCTACACAGATCGGCCAAAGGTGCCCGAGTTCATCTGAGACCATTATCTTTGACCATTGGCACCAATAGCTTTGTATCACATACACTAAACAGATAACAAAGATTTATTGACTCAATTATCCCTTTAGTACACCAGCTAAAAAAAAAACCTCTGAAAATAAGTTTCCGAAAACCATCTCAGTACTTGCCATGCTATGCACATCTGTATTCTTTGGCCGGAGTCCTATTAACACTACCCCTAAGGCAGCTGAGTGATTATGAAAACACCCTTTACAAAGGAACTGACAATTCACTGGCTTGACGGTCGTCAGTCTTCCTCTGCATAAGACCAGTTGCCGTTTTCCCTCTGCAGGTCAGCCTCCATTACCACTGGCAGCATCGGATCAGAAACTCGCATGAGCCGTTTCAGGGGCACTCATGAGGGTGGGCTCCCTAGAGGTGGGGACACAGGAGTCAGCGACGTGGCAGGGATTACGGCACCTTTCTCACCATGCCTCCCTTTAGTTTTACCCATCACCTGTGCTGAGGGCCCAGCGGTGAGGCAGACAGGGTATTCCCTTTGTAACTGTACACGTTTCCACTTCACAGCCATCCGTACAACCATCTCTTAAAAGTGAACACATACGCCAGCATTTGAAGATTCGTCTCCTTCATCTACGATGCTGCCAAACGAATGGATGGATTGATGGGTGGGTGGATGGATAACTGTAATTTAAACTGAATATTTTGAGTCATACAACAATTTACAGAACATATTTCAAAGTGAGCTGTTAGAACACAGCGCCTGTATTTCGACCCAGTTATAAAAGATGGAGGCAGTGAGAGGATTATTCTGAGGACGATTTCAATGGAAGGAGAGAGAGCTGTGCTATAGGGGGACAGGGCTGGGCTGTCTGCAGTGCACCCCAACACACGCTCAGAACTCAGTATCTCCTGCACTAGCCCTGGCTTGATTTAAAAATCTGATATCTTGTTCATGTTTTTTGCACTAATATTTATTTTAACGAGTATTCATTAAAATGTCGTTTATCTTGATTGCTGAGTTCTTTTGCTCCCCTCCCCCAATTCTGTACCCAGGATTTGCGCTGCACTCGCTCCCCCTGGTCCATCCTGGCTGAGGCGCACAGGGAGTGGCATCTGGCCCTCACCTGTGCCTGCGGGAAGGAGCCTATGGCAGTGGAGGGTCAGGACAGCACTGCACTCCCTCTAACAGGGGTCAAAAGTCCACAGCGCTAAGGGCTGGGTGGCAGCCAGTGGTAGGGGCATCAGTCCGGGGCCACTCACACGTCATCCTGTGCCCGCAGATGGGCTGAGAGTGTGGGGGCCCCTGGCAGTGAGCAGCCCTGGACCAGCTGCCCAAGGCAGAAGCCTGGGGCCCGGGGGTGAGGCCGAAGGCCTGGGCCCTCAGAGGGCACCCCCACCGCCCTCCTGTCGCCCCTCCACCCTGGAGGGGCTCGGCCAGAAGTTACAACAGCTTCGCCCCAATCACCACCGGCCTGGCTGCGTGAGGCCCGGGCACGGAGGGGGTGGGGCAGGAGTAAGGCACTCTCTACTGTATCAGACAAAACCCTTCTAAATACTGAATTAGAACCATGACTTTGATATTAACGTGACCTGAGGCCTCAAGGCCACGTTCGCCGAGCATTCCCATTATAATCTATTGAGGGGGCTCCCGAGAAAAGATTACAATCCAAGTGGTGCCCCCCGGAGCCGTGCAACCTGGAGGCCCTGAGCGAACATGTTATCACTTGGATGGGCTGGAAATCAAGGGACTACCTAGGTTGTCAGGGGGGCACGGGAAAAACCTTCTCCCAGAGAACCATAAAGACAAAAATGGATTTGTATTTTAGTTAAACTCAAGTCTGTGATTGTGCTTGTTCAGCTTATGGTTACAGAAGGATGGATGGTGGGATGAGTGGATAAGCAAATAGATAGTAAGAGGCCAATTACGTTGTTAAAGAGAGTGACTCCATTGAAATTAATCTGAGTCCCTAACAGGTGGATGATTCAAGAAGCAAATTCCTATTGAAAAGGGTAACGTTCCTTGGTGGCAAATTTCAATGTCTGGTTAATGTTGAGGGACTTTATCTGTATTTCAAAAGTCCCTCCTCCTTAAAGCTCCCTGAAAAGAGAGTCCTGTGCCCTGATGCCCTTGGGAGACACCACACAGCTGGCACAGCTGCCACCCACTGTCCTGTTTGCTAAGCTGGCATTCCCACACGTCTGGGGTTCTCTTTTCTCCAATTTTACTTTCACCATCTTGTTTTCAGGCCTTCATTTTCAGCAAGGTTACAGCAGTATGTAATTGGCCTTCTCTCCCAGATGGGTCCTTCAAACCCCTCCTATATTTGGTGCCAAATGAAGGTGCATGTGTGGGTGTGTGAGTACACATGTACGTATACCCATGGATTCCTATACATACATATATACACACATGCACATAGGAATATATGAAAATATGCATGCACGTATGTGCATGCGCATGTAAACACACATATACTTAAACTGGAAGACTCATACATAAACATTAAGTAATTATGTCCAACTGGTAGGATTAGGGGTCCTTGATTAATTTTTTCTTTATGCCTTTTAATAATTTCTAAGTTACCTTCACTGACTGCTCATTAACCTATAATTTAAAAGTTTTCTTAATGATGTAGAGGGATATTTAATGAAACGAGAAAATGTTAAGATAGGTGTTAATTTTTAAAGCGTTTACAAAACAGCATATGTACTATGAGCCCCGTGCGGTGTTCTGCCAACTAGATAGCTTGGAGGCCCATTATCTGCAGTTAGCTTTCTTCTGGAAAGCCTGCAAATGAGGGTTCCTGGATGAGGCTGCCATGTGGGCTGGGAGCCACATACACTGGTGAGCACGGGACCCGAGCGTCAGGGTATAAAGCAGTGGGGTCCTGTTCAGTCTTTTTTTTTTTTTTTTTTTGAGGGCAGTGTCACTGGCCCTCATATGTGGGACCCGAACCGGGGCCGCTGGCTTCCCAAACCAGCTCTTAACCACCGCGCCACTTGGCCGGCCCCCTGTTCTGTCTTATACTCCTGGTAAGCTAGTCACTGACACATTGTACCCAAGCAGGACACAAGTGACACTTGCAAATGGGCAGCAAAAAACATTAGTTAGGAAACATGAACTATTTTGTACATAATTTGTATATATTTTGTGTCATCTCTGCCCTCAAATCTGAAAATCTCTTGGAAGAAACAAAAGGGTTCACAGACCATTGCAATGGACAGAGTAAGTGTAAAGAGGAAGGGTTATGATGGTGACATCAGAACACAGGTGAAGACAGGTCAGCCAGGCCGGGGACCGTGGTAGGTAAGGCTTGCTTGCTGGAAAGCTGGCATTGAGCTGGTCCTTACAGGCCGAGTGGGTGCTGGGCAGGAAAAGCTCGGGATGTGGCTGGAGGCAGAGATGTGTGCGATGCCAGCACCCCAGCGGGGGAGGCAGAAGGGGGTCCACGGGAGAGGCGAGGGATTTGGGAGTTTATGCCGATGGCGGCAGGGGATCACTGAGTGAGAGCAGGCAAGCGCAGGACCTGGCCAGGTTCACATTCTATAAGGGTAATTATTAGGACAAAATGGATTCTGAGAGATGAGATGGGGAAACCCATGTGGTAATCTAGGTGAGAAATGCTGACCATCGGGAATACGGAGGAAGACGTGGTACACGTAAGTGACCTTAAGGAATAAAAATGGAGTTGATTTGTTGATGAAATGGAAAGCCAAGGCTAAGGGAGAGGACAGACCTTAGAATGACCCCTAGGACAGCAGCATCACTTACTGACAAGAAACACAGGCGGCAGGATGGGAAGTCCAGTCCTCTCCAGTTGTGTGGGGTCTGAGGTGCCGGCGGAGCAGCTTGTGGGGGAACCGGCTAAGGACTGGGCTGTACCTTAAAATGTGAGGGGCGCACAGGGGGAAACTGAAGACGTGGGGAGGGAACAGACGGCCCGGGAGATGGTGTGGAAGTGGAATTAGGACATCGGAAGATGCGACTTCAAAGTACAAGGCGTCAGCTGAGGAAGAGCTGCCCAGGGCAGAGCCCCCCAAGGGGCTCTCAGAGAAGCAAGAGGGGTGTCAGGAAAGGGGAGCAAGAGAGTCGAGCAAAGAAGAGGAGAAAGTTCAAAGGGAGAGGAGTCAGTGGTCTGAAGCGCAACGACGAAGTAAGGGCCCGGATGTGTGCACGGGGCGGTGGCCCCCAAATCCACCAGGGACCTCAGGAAGCCCTTTTGCGGGGGTGGTGAACAGGAAAGCCGTGCTGGGAAGATGAGGACATGGAGACGGTGGCCTGGCTACCGCGGGATGCGGGGCGACCGAGCAGGTTCTAGAAACATCGACAGGATCCAGGGAGAGTTCTTTCCTTAAAATGGGAGCGACGTGAACAGGCTGATACGAAGGAGGGAAGATCCCACCTCGCCAAATAAGTACTGAAAAGGGCAAGAGGGAAACGTGAAGCCACAGGGCACAATCCTTGCGTGCCCACACTGTGGTAGCGTCAAGCCTTGCTTTCTCTTGACTGAAAGTGTGTGTCCCTCTTCCTAGCTCTGACATTTAGCACGGGGCCTAGGGACCCTCACACCCGCTGAACGGATCGGGAATTCCCAGGGGGAACGGAAGGGGAACTGAAGGAAAACACTGAAGTCAGGAAGCACACCTTGCGTGGCATTGCCGGCGGCTGACTTGCCCTGCTCAGAGCTGCGAGGTCGCCCGCTGAAGGCCAGGGAAGAGGCTGCTTCCCTGGATGGGGACCAGGCCGCCGCTGTCCTGCCGGAGGGGGGCTTGACTTGGACCCAGACGTCCTGCCAGGCAAGACGGGGACTCGGCTGGGCTTGGGGACCATGCATGTGTAATAGCACCTGGGGCAGCGCAGGAAAAGCGTCAGGGAGTTTTTATTGGCAAGAGGTTAGTGGCCGGTTGGACTGGAAAGAAGGCAGGAGGGCGCTCCACGTGGCAGAGAAGAGAGGCCATGGCTGACTGAGCGCCGCCCTGCCACCGGCAGACGCTGTGCAAGTGCTGAGGCCGGAAAGGCACAGGGGGGGCCTGTGCCAGCGAAGCGCCCCAGATGCAAAGAGATAACGCGTAGAGATGAGGAGGTTAAGGAGCGACAAGGCCTTATCCTCGTGGACTTTGAGGTCACCCAGGATGGCGAGGAGCCAGGCGCCAAGATTTTCAGTGATAAACGGCAGATGACAAAGCTAGATGGGGACAGATCGTAGATACTGCCAGATGGGGGAGACGGTGGATGACATGATGAAGTGGCTGGAGAGCGATACCCAAGTGGAAATGGGCTCAAAAGAAAAGCCTTAAATAACTAAAAGGCGGAAACGTGGCCGGGATGTGGGCCATGGCAGCGGGGAGCTGGGATCACACGCGCCCACCTTCCTGAGTGTGGGGAGAGGGCACAGGAGGTGAGCAGCCTCCCCCCCCAAACTGCGTGAGGGGGCTGACTCAGTTACACCGACAAGGCAGAAGAGGAGGGGCTCAGAGTCCTTCACGCAAGGCCACTGAACGCCACGCGAGGACCCTACGAAGAGGCTGTCTGGTCAGCAACGAACGAGAGCCTGCGAGCCCCACTCCCCCTTACTCGGGGGAGACCCCTCTACGCACTGCTCTGTCTTCTTCAAAGAAAACCAATCAGCCTTCTCAGGTGCAGAGTCCATGACACACTGTCACGGGTCTCCTAGTGAAACGGGGAAACCAGAGTGAAGGCAGTCTGTGGGAAACTTGAGGCCCCCTCCGCCCGCTTAGTAATGGAAACCCCACACTTCATGCTAAGTGCAGGGTTTTGCCCCAGCCGCTTAGGCCTGAGCGGGCGGGGAGAGCGGCGGTGACCAGAGGCCTTCCATCCCGCACCCCACACACAGACTGGGCTTTGGCTTCTGATCGCACCAGGTTTGGGGGTGAGCGGGAGAGAGCAGAGCAAGGAAGCAGGGCTGACGTCTGGTTTTTGTTTTCTTTGCACGTGGCAGACGTTCAAAGCTAATTCTCTCTCTTTGGGGGCTTTTCCAGCCACATTTCTACCTCTTGAAATTCTTCGTAGCGGCCTCTCACCATTCAGAACCAAAACTGAAGGGAAGAAGTCGCCGCTGCGTGCCGCGCCCTTCACCAGGTGCCAGGGGTTTGACTAAGCCTGCAGCAGCACCAAGATGCAATTCGAAAGGACACCTTCGAAAAATCAATACATTTTCAGTCTCAATATCATATTAACTTTAATCTGTCAGTTGAATTTAGTCATAAAGCCTTATTTACAAGGTAGCTGCAATTGTAAAAAGGGAACAGGGTACTCTCACTTCCCATATGTTATTTGATATATGCTCTAAATTATGTTATCTCCAGCAGAGTGCACTTTGAACTCGGAGCAGAAACATCTATCTTCAGACACTATGCATGCTAATTCTTGAAAGAAATGTGCCCAGAAATTGTAGTTCAAGAAAGAACAGGTATGCATATTATGTTTTCATTTGGCTAAATTTCAGGAGTGGCTAAAGACTTCTACGGAAAGAACACTCCATCGGGGTGGTTTCTTTGGAGGTTAGGTGACCTCTTGAACTTTAAACTTCCACATCACAGCATGAAGCTGGTTCTGAGATAAGAAATAGAATAAATTCTCTCCTAAGGACAGATCTGAGTCTTGGGTTGCTTAGAGGCTGACTCAACTAGACATCATGGCATTTGACGGCACCTGGAAGGTGGACCGGAATGAGAACTATGACAAGTTCATGGAAAAGATGGGTAAGGGCTTAATTCTTACAGACTTGTTCTTCTGTTCCTTTCTAACTCCCTTTAAAGCTCTGTGCTTACGGATGGTGCCTGCTGGGCAGTGCGGAGCCAGTGTGTGTTGGTTTAAGTAGGGAAAGCCACTCTCTTACTGCTTCATTAGGGAGACACGCGGTCTCACCAGAGGAAGAAGTGAGACACATGCTGTCCCCCAACACAAAAAATATCCAGATGTTTCAGTCATGTTAACGGCTGACTAAGCCTATATCACTGAAAATAGAGTTTTTGTTTGTGTGTTTGTTTGTTTTAGAAAGTAAAAATAGCAGTGCGTAATGATAACTTCCAGACCTCAAAAATTGAATTCTAGGAGATGGAAAAGCAAAAGACCATCTAATAAATTAATGGAAAAGAGTGCCATCGAAAGTCACAGCACTGAATAAATAAGACTTAGTTCTTTTCTTCTCTGACCTATAAAACTTTTGGAATAATCTCATGACACTATGTAATTTCTATGGTTTTAACTGAATTTAATATCTATAGTCTGGCAGCCTATACACAGCACAAAATGGCTAAACAAATTTGTGTTATTCCCCGAAAATAAAAATTTGTGTCCATTATAACCTACAGGTCAGGGATTCTGAGTCCAAATTTATGGAATTGATATACTTTACGATAATGACCTTACCTGTAATAACTGCTAATCTTCTCATTTTTGTGACAGTCAGAAGTATCACAAAAAGCAAAGATAATTATGAAGTTCAAAAATGTAAAGCTATTATGGAAATCAAAGGGACATTTGAAAAAAGAATACCATATATGCAGAATTAAAGTTGTATATCCTTATAAATATATGAATATGCTTTTTAATCCCTCCTTTGCCGTTTTTGGAGTTTGGTTTACTAAACACTGAAACAAAAAGTTTGATAATTTTATTGAAGTTACTCGGTTCTGAAATTCTATAATGCTCTGCTTCATTTAATTTTTCTGAAGTTTTGGAGAAACAGCTGGAATCAGTGCCCTGGGACTTTGTGCTTGAGCTTGTTCTACAGAAGCATCTGAATGCTCTGTGCAAGCCCAGTGCTTTTGGGGTTTCTCCCCACATTCCAAATATTAGCAATTCATTAATGAAAACAGAACTTGGAAAAATAAGACCTTCTATGGCATTCTGACTTTATCGAATCTCTTTCCCTTTGCAGGTATTAACATAGTAAAAAGGAAGCTTGCAGCTCATGACAACCTGAAGCTGATAATCACACAAGAAGGAAATAAATTCACAGTCAAAGAATCAAGTGCTTTTCGAAATGCTGAAATTGTTTTTGAGCTTGGTGTCACTTTTAACTACAGCCTAGCAGACGGAACTGAACTCACTGTAAGAATTTTTTTTTTTTAAGTTTTATTGGGGAATTGGGGGAGGGGAACAGTGTTTGCGAATTGGGGAAGTGGAACAGCTAAGTTGTTGTCCTTTAATCTTAGTTGTCGAGGACAGGGTGCAGCAAGCTTAGCTCCAAGTCCAGTCGTGCCACTCAGCTCAAGGTGCTGTGTTCAATTAATTGCAGGTGGACGTAGCCACCATCCTATGCGGGAGTTGAACCTGCAGCTTTGTTGTCTTAAGAGCACACGCCCTATCCACTGAGCAATCCGGCGGCAGCTCAGCTCAAGGTGCCGAGTTCAGTCTTAGTTGCGGGTGGGCATAGCTCACCATCTCGAACAGGCACCCTTGTTATTAGGAGCACATGCTCTCACCAGCTGAGCCATCCTACCACCCGTTGGCAGCTCATCGGCAGCTCAGCTCAGGTGCAGCATCACTGGCCCATGTGGGATTCGAACTGGTGATCCTGTTGCTCAGAGCTCGTGCTCTTAACCAGCTGAGCTCAAGACCAGCTCAAGGAATTTTTCATAAGCAGTGGGTTCTTGATTTTTCCACACAATGCTACAGTAATTTCTGTTTTCTGTCACTGGATGGTTTAATTAATGTAGGTCTCTTTCATTTACAAGTTTATCCGCATTTGTTATTGCACAAGTTGGCCCAATATTTACATGTTTTTGTTTTCCTACACATCTATAAGGAATCTGGATTGAATAGTAAGAATTAGACAAAATCCTTTGAATGACTGAGTATAGACCTATTCGTAAAGAAAATTAAAGCTCAGGGCTTTCCACTTCACATACTGACAGCAACAAAACCTTTGAGTCATCTAACTTAAACATAACAGGCTTTTGATAAATGTAATTGAAATAATAAAATAAATGAATAAATTAGTGAACGAATGAGTGACCACATGGAAAGGTCTAATGCTACATTGTTGGTCTTTGGGAATATACCTCTTAATATTTAAGATATAAAATTTTGGGAGTCACATGTTTCAAATGATTTTTTTCCCAACTATTGTGTCCTCAGAATTCTTCTGGTTAAAATATATATGTCTGCACTGACAACCTGTCAAATATTTGCTCACTCATGGCCATTTTTAAATTACTGTAACAATGAAATAAATGAAAACAAGCACAGGGTTGTTAACCTCTCCGTGACACTAATTTGAGCACAGGCTAACTTTAGGACACCCTTTGAACACGAAAGATTTAGAAAAGTAAAACTCAGCACCGGGGAACACTGGGTGAGAGGGGCACCCCAGTTGCTAGCACTCACTGTTGGAGCCCGACAGCCCAGTTCGACTGGGTCTGTGACTCTGGTGATGCTGTGTCTCTGTTTCTTCACCGGGGAAATGGAGGTGGTAATACCCATTTCACAGGGTCCCTGTGAAGGTGGAAGCGGTGGACCTGTACCACTAAGAACAGAACTTGACACATGTAAGCCCCTAAACCGTGATATTTTTTTTATTATTATTTTATCCTTCTACAGGGGACCTGGAGCCTGGAGGGAAACAAACTCATTGGAAAATTCAGTCGGGTAGACAATGGAAACGCACTGAACGCTGTCCGGGAAATCATAGGGGGTGAACTGGTGCAGGTGAGTTGTAAAAGGATTATAGCTATTTCCCAAAGGAAACAATAATCACGTACAAATGATTTTACTTTTGTGGTTGCTGTTACATCTTCAGTAAACAGACTATTACTTTTCTCATAAACCTTCTGATTTTAAAAATATATTTTCTGAATTGAAGAGAACATATATATATATGTCAAATATTGACGAGAACTTATATATATATGTCAAATACATCGATGCCTACTTTACCTGAAAATGTGTTTTTAAATGGGTGTATCCTGTATCTGTAGAAAACGGTGCTATCAAGTACAAGAAAAAATACTATAAATTCATTTCAAAGCTATAATAGTGTTATATTAATCTAATAATTTTCTTAGTCTTAAATCTTAATGGGGAATTCCTCTGTTTTTAACACCGTTTAGACTTACGTGTATGAAGGAGTAGAAGCCAAAAGGATCTTCAAGAAGGAATGAGCCCTGTCTCAGCGCCCAGCCCAGAACACAGACGAGCCGGCGAGTCTGAAGTGTCCCAGTGCCCTGCTCGTCCAGTCTTAAGTTACTGACCAATCAGGCCTTTAATAACAGGGACCACTGGCTTACTTTTCCAGTCTTGCCAAAGCAAAAGTAAAAGCTAATTAGGATTTAACCTGGTTTATATATTCTAAGATGTACATTTATTGGTGTTTTAAAAGAATCTGTCACATTCTTCAAAACAGATGAATAAATGTTGTCCCTACATTGTTTTATAAGTAGCCTGTTCTTTAAAAAAAAAAACACAACTATGTGACATGGGTGTGTATAGACTATTTGTTTTTTTTTCCACATTTGCTAAACTAAAAACATAGGCTGCATAGAGGTCTTTAAAATGTTACACTGGTTTTAAATATTTCCCTCTGTAAAATCAATTATTATAAAGATAATATATATTCAACCAGAAAACTGAAAAAATAAGAAAAACAAATGCAAAATAAATATTCCCATAAGCCCACAATCCAATGATGGCCACCATTCTGCCTTTCCTCCCAGCCCCCTCTCCGGGTGTGGAAATGTGTATTTCCCGCACGTGCCACTTTGGATAAAATGATAGGAAATGAATGATGTACAAGCGAAAGACCTGCATTACCTCTCCCCACACCATTGGCGGTTCGAGACCTGGCTAAGGATCAGGTCACCAAGAAACTTCCAGTGTTTTACATTCCCACTCTGCCTGTTTGCCTGTTACCCTCCTCAGTTCGAACCTCAGAACACAGAACTGGGGACTTTGGGACACCCCCGTGGATCCAGCAGGGCCCCTAGCCAGCCTTTGAGAATAGCTGGGCTGTCAGATGCCGGAAGTGTCACCTTCAGCTGCCACCCTTTTTATTCATAAATGCATGGCCCATGTGCCAGGGCCCAAAATGTTCTCTTTCATTCATACCCTCACATGGTGTACTATTTCATGCACCTCAAGCAATTGCATTTTAGGAGGGACTGTATCAGGGGGTAGAGAGGGAGGTCGATTTTTTTATGAATTTAACTCTACGAACTTTTGTTTTGACTAATTCTTTTTCACACTGATGAAGGTAACAGCTAACTTTTACATAGTTCTCACCACGTTCCAGGCCTTGTGCTAAATGCTATATTTACGGCAGGAACATTGCAATGTGGGAAGAAAACATCCGAGTACATGATGGAAATGAACATGATAGAGAATACGTAACCTTCCGCAAAAAGACCAACTTAAATCCACCTGTTCATTTTATAACTTCATTAAAAATTTCACACAGAAAATAGTAATTATTTAGACTTTCATATGCTTTTTTAAAATAAAGGTTCACAGTACTTTTACCTCTCTAATCTTACCTGTCCACATATGCAAAACAGAAAAATGACAGGTATTAATCCCATGTGAAAATGGAGGAACTAAGGCACAAGAAGTTTATCAGCTTGTCCAATGTTATATGGAGTCCATGACAAAGACAGGCATTAAATGTAGGTCTTGACATTCAGCCTGGTACATTATGATCTGTGCTATTACTCAGCCTGTTATAAACAAAAGTATCTTAAGGAAAAAATGTGTCTTAATTCCTTAGTGGCACCCCAGAATAGCCCTGCAAATGATCCAGGTCACACTGTGAAATAGTGGCCATGTAGTGGTTAGACACCCACCTATTTCTGGCCTCACTGCAGGCTCACTTTTTTCACAATTTATATCCTTTCTAGGACTAAATTCCCACTTTATTAGTATTGGAGAGCAGCCTGTCATTTGCTAAGCGACTGCCATGGCTATAACCCCGCTCTGGGACACTGACCTTGATACTGTGTCATTGGACTGACCAGCGGGGTGCCTGACCGGGAGTGGCCGGTCCCACCCAGTCGGACCAGTTGATGACATCTGTGCAGAAGGAACACCACCACTAACTGAACCCAGAAGAACCTCTCCTTAGGGACTTTCAAGTTGACAAACATGCAGTCATCGGTAGGAAGGAAAAGGTTTAAAGAAGACAAAGCAGGCAGGCAGTGAGTAAGTCACGAGTGTACGCAACCATGACCAGGCAGGAGCCCCGCGGCCGACAGCTGAACAGACGGCCCTGGGGAGCAGCGGAGTGGCACGAGCTGGAAACTTGACCCGTGAAATACAGGATTTGCTTTACGTTGCTTCCCCCGATCCTGGCGTTGGGGTGAGTGGGTGGAGGGTGCTGATGGGGCAAGGCTGGTCACAAGCTGACGACTGCTGCAGCTGTTGAAAGTGCCTGACACACGAAGACACATGATAGGTTCACTGGGTGTCTAGTAGGAGCATGAGAATTCATTAAACTTGTCTCCCTACTTTTGCATGTATTTGAAACCTTCCATAACAAAAACTTAAAGATACGACACGTACATGT
Organism: Aselliscus stoliczkanus; assembly: GCA_033961575.1. Taxonomy (NCBI): domain Eukaryota; kingdom Metazoa; phylum Chordata; class Mammalia; order Chiroptera; family Hipposideridae; genus Aselliscus; species Aselliscus stoliczkanus. The sequence goes on from CM066735.1 coordinate 62,628,244, forward strand.
AGAACTCCAGAGCCAGGCACTTCCCATCACCCCACTGCTCTCCCCGTGGTCGGAGTCACCATGCTCTCTCCCATGGATTCCTGGACTGGCTCCCTAAAAGGCCCCCTTGCGTCCACCTTCCCTACCCCACTCCCCTGGCCTCTTTTTCAACACAGCAGCCAGAAGTGTCCTTTAAAACTTGACGCCAGGTCATGTCACTCCCCTGCACAAAGCACCGCAAGGTCCCCCTTTCCTTCAGAGGAAGCCAGTGTCCTTACGGTGGCCTACCAGGCCCTCTGTGATCAGATCCCCCATTTCCTGTCTGACATGCGGTCCTGTCTTCGTGGAATGTCTGGGGGAAGAATGCTCCCCCAGAGGCAACACCCTGGAGCAAGGGCCCTGCGGCGGGGGCTCGGCTGGTGAACACGGACAGCACGGGCAGTCTTCCAGAACTGACCGCAAACCAGGCCATCGTTTAGGACATCGGCCTGACGCAGCCTTCCGAGGACTCGGGAACCACGTGGAGAGGGAATGGCATTCGGAATCACACAGACCTGCGTACACTCTTGTCTTTCCACGTACTAACGCAAATTCAAGTGCTGAGCCTCAATTTTTCCCACTTGGAAAATGGGGACAACGGTAATGATTTTCCGAGATTGGAGTTAATTGAGGTATTACATATAAAGCATCTTGCATGGCGCCCAGCAGATCACGGGTACCCAGGAATGTTCATAATTCAAACCTGTGCCCTTCTCTGGTAGAGAACAGAGAGCAAAGTGTGTCCTGAGCACATGGAAAAGTCTTTCCTTAAAATACCCTCGCCGAGGCCGTGTGGTAGAGCGAGCCTGGGCCTGGTAATGAGAACTCTTAGTTCCATGCAGCTGAGGACTTGGGACAAGTCACTTCATCTCTGTGGAACTTAGTTCAATAATCTTTAAAATGAGGCGGTTGGACGAGATGACCTGAATTCCCTTCCATGCTGAGATGCTATGGTCTCTGAAGAGCATTCAGTGATTCTTCCCTGAAGCAGCCCCTTGGGAGTGTGTCACAGGAAGGTGCTGTGATGACAGGGGGTGGAGAGAGGGAAATCCGTAAGCATGGCTGGCATCATGGGTGTGGGACCAGTGAGGGCTCAGTGCATGCTTGGCTTAACACTCGGCTGCTACTATCTTAACATTCACCATGCATTTTGAACAAGGAGACCTACATTTTCATCTTATACAGGGCCCTAAAAATTAGGTGGCTGCTCCTGTTCCTACGAGCTGCTGTGACTACGTGTAAAAGATATTTTCCGGTGAGCAACTGGCCTGGCAGCAAGGCACCCCTGGGCACCTGCAGAGAGGTGGCTGGCTGGATGAGACAGTTGCCTAGGGGAGCACGGGCGTGGGAGGGTTTTCAGGGACCGGGAGGGTCAGATGGTGATGGACCGACACTTCAAACTATCAGGCAATGCTTCTTAGCTGCATGCAGGTGTTTTCTCTCCGCTTAGTGTCCGACTGCCACCTACTGGTCAATGGCATGAACCCTTTCAAGGACTCCCAAGGCAGGGTCTTTGCAGGTCTGCAGGAGAGCGAGTTCCAGAAAGGCTGGACATACCCCTTTTTGTAGCTTGAAATAATTATCAAATACCGACTCAGTTCCAACTCCCAAACTAACCAGAATTAATACAGAGGCTCCATGTATGTCCTCCCAAACAATCCGCTAACGCGGCTTTCGTTTCTGTTGCACACAGCACTGTGTGGCAGGCACCAGGCATCCGATGGCAGGTCACTAAGAATGTCATCAGACAGATCGAATGCTCAGGGTCATCGTGGGTCTGAGTCAGAATCCCTCAAACAGCATCGTCACCCTCACAGCTGGGTGGTCACTGAGGTCACGCTTCGTTGGCTGCGAACGGGCAGGGTGGCTCCACCCATGAGCGTCAGGCCCAGCAACCCACTTCAGGTTACACATTATGGGAGAATTTGACGGGAAAAGAGGAGCAAGCAGGCAGTGGCAGAAGACGAAGAAAGTTAGGGGGCATGGAGCGAATCATCAGTCACAAGACGGCTCCCGAGGGCTTGTCCCGTCCGTATCCACTCCCACGGGGAACTCCATAGAATGAAGGGTGGCCGGAAGCCCTCCCTCCCACGGGCTCTAGGTTACCAGGAAGAAGAGAGGGGCCTTATCTACTGCCCAGTAACTGGTGGTCAGCGCTGCTGTAAAGGGAGCAGAGGGGACCTAAGGAAGGGTGAGGGGCTCTCCTGGTCTCTGCCAGGTTCAAGGCCACCCCCTCTCAGTACAGGGTGAACCGGTTCTTTTCAAACAGTTCCGATACACTCACCACGCTCACCGGAGGAAATATCTGAGAGCTGGGGACAGGCCTGCCCTCCACTCAAAAACAAACATACAAACACCCTCCAGGAAAAGGGGTACATACTTACTGCCATTTCTTGGTTTTGCTTTAGATACTTTTTCAAAATAAGATGTCGAGATAACAAGGATACCAAGGACATAGATGTGTCACAGAATGGCTTTGCCTCAACATAGCCTTATAACAGACAAACCTGAGGGCAGACAGACAGACAGACAGAGTCCTCTATCCACCCGTGACCCCCTTCCACTGATAGCTGCAGGTCAGTGGACACACGGGCCTGCGGGACAGCTCGCACCTCGGCAAGCACAGCCCCGTCCTGTCTCCTGAGCACTCAGACACAGGTAACATTGTCCTGAACCAGGTTACTCCCACTTTGGCACGTCCTATGGGGCCACCTGATCCACAGGCACAGTCCATATACTGGACAGCAGCCTAGAATTTGAGAGCTGTAGCTAAGACCAATGGTTCTCATGAATCAAACCGGTTAGGGTCTCTCTCTTGGGAATTTGGCTCTAATACACAGAAACACCATCAGCTGGTAGTGATGGGCAGAATTTGAAAGGCACCGGGGAAAAGGCAGGCAACAGAGGCCATGAGGCAAAGGGGTCATGGTGAGTTCCAGCACACGCAGATCAGGCAGAAGAAAAGAAGGTGAGATGGGGAGTTCTTAGAGACAGAAACAAGGATGATTCCTGCTTCTGGTGGATAAAACTAGAACTTGTTCGCTACAGCTTCCTTGGGTCCTGAGTGGCTAAGAGTATGTATTTCTTTAACCAGATGAGAAGTAAACTCCTACCATGTGACAAATGTGACACGAGTTTTCGTGGTGAACAAGATGAATCGATTGTTCCCACAGGGCTCTGAATCTGGCTTAGAAGGTGAGACTCTGGAGGCAGAAGACTGGCACCAACCAAGTTAAAACAACTGTGAGAAGCGTGACAAAGAAGTGGCGCAGGCTCTCACAAAAACACGGACTGTCTTAATTATGTGTTCCATTGGTCTGTTTTTCCTACAATGACTGATTATGTGGCCTTTCCTGAATTTTAAGAGGCTTTATTTACACCTGAGATTCTTCTCATTCTTATTTTCATTTGTAACCACATGAAAAGGCTAGTTCCAGGGTCTACAAAATCTTCAAAATACAAACTGACTTCAAAATAGAAAGAGAAAATTGTAAAATATAAAACAATAAATGTACTATCTACAAAATGTAGCTCTAATTCTGATGCAGTTCAATGCAACTCTCACTACAAGTTACCACTTAGCTGGTCTCTATACTACGCCAGACACTGTTCCCAGTGCTTTACAAAAATCAACTCATGTTAATCCTCACAGCAGCTATCTATAGTAAGGACAGGTATTACAATCCTCATTTGACAGATGAGGAAACTGAGGCAGACAGACAGTGGTTATGTAACTTGGCCAAGGTCACAGCCAGTAAGTGGCTGAACCAGGATTTGAACCCATGCAGTCTAGTTCTGGAGTCTGTATGTTCTAGAGTCCAGGTTCAATTTTACTTAATATGGTCATGTAGGTAAATTTTCTTTGAAAATATCATCCAACAAATATTTAGTGAGCACTTATTATGTGTGGGTGCCGATCTAGGCGTTAGAAACACAACAGTTGAACAAGACAGACCAAAACAACCCTTCCTCGTAGAGGCGATACAGATAACATACAAGAGAAAGAAGTAAATATGAGGTACATTAAATGGTTTAGGTGCTGTGGAGAAAACGAGGCCTGGAAGAGGGGTGTGGGGTGCTGGTGAGATGGTGGGGACGATTTTAAATAGGGGGATCGGAAAATAGCCTGGGTAGGTGACACCTGGAGAAAGTGACGGATTGAGCCCTTCTAAGTACGTTTTCTGCAATACTGGGAGGAGAAGAGTCCCAACTGTGGGCGCGTGGACCAAGGACAGTCTTTAAATGGTGCGGGGTTACACCAGTGAGCTTCTGGGGTTTGCAACCTAAACAGCTCAGCCGGTGAGCTCCGGGCTGCTCGCTCAGGAAGGGCACACGATGCCACTGAGGGAGCAAGGAAGACACGAGCCTCTTCGTTTACCCTGAGCTGGGGTTTGTGTAGGGTGATTTCATGCACTTTATTCTTCCCAGTTTCTGAAGCCAGTATGCCAACCGCCCTGGTCTGGCTGGGTCGCCATCTGATGTGGCGCATGCTGCCGCTGCTGGTGGGGCGTTCCACAGGCCTCTCCGTCTAATGGCTCCCAGCGCTGCTCAAGTCCTCCATTTTCATATCGAGCTTCTGTCTGCATGTTTTACCCATCACTGAAAGTCTACCCAGCCGTCATGGGAAATACTGAAATTCTCAACAATTACAATAGGACTGTCTATTTCTCCCTTCCAGTCTGACCATGTCTTCTTCTATATTTTGACTCAGCATTGGCTTGTTTTCTATAAACCTTTGTTTTCAGAGTTCTGACAAACTGGATTTGGATACATTTTCCTTATGTCTGGACATTTCCGGGAGGGCAGAGGCGGGGAGCTGCCTAGTCCAGCAAGGGGGCTTTCTGACATAGCTGTCCCTCCGCTCACCGGAGCAGGACCAAACAGCCAACCTGTTTTCTAACAGGGACAGTGACAGACACGAACATCCAGGAGGGCTGAAAGCCTCCTTCCAGCCTCTGCCTCCCCCGTTCATTTGGGCCCTGAGTTTCCAGAGGAATCATGGAGCTCCTTGAAATGTAGTTTGAAAAGCAGTTAACAATCATTACAATCCCCTGACACGTGCCTCGCGCCTGTGCTCTCATGTCAGAAAGAGTTAAGTAACAACTTTGACCTAGGTTGTCTCTTGCTTCTTTTCTAACTTACTTGCTTTCAAAAAACTGTATTCCCCACTTCTAATTAATGTATTTTGAGAAAATTTGAAAAATGTGAGAAAGCACAAAGAATAAAATGATGGTGATCCCATCTCCTAGAGACAACTTCTGTTAACATGTTCACATTTCTCACACTGATAAAATGAGGCTAATTCTGGTTAATATTTTATAGGTAGCAGTTTCCACCATGGCACCCATTTACTTAACACTGTTATTCTAGTTCACGCCTAGGCTGATATTGTCATGTCTACTCTTGGAAGCCTATCATATAATTTTATGTGAGAAGACATGTCACATATTGACTAACCTTTCATTCTCCACCCTAAATGACTGTCCCTCCAGCACTTTTCAATAAAACAAAAACAGGTTGTTTGCTCTGTTGATTAGCATAATGATATTTCAAGGTTGTGGGTTTCAACATCCCTGTCATCTTTGCCTACCAATTAAGTAAAATTTGCCTCATTGAAGTTGGTTTTAAACTTTGAAAGGCCACAGAATGGCTTCTTCATTTTAAAATCAAATCTTTCCCGAAACCCTAACATATGAAATAAACAAGACTGTGCTCTTATGGTTGAAGTCTGTGCGTGTGTGAGCCAGCAGGTGGTTATTCACAGCCAGTCCGGTTGGCCTTGCCCACGCCCAGACCACAGGGCCAAACCTCAGGGCTCCGGGACAGTATCTGGACACACCCCTACTCTGGGGCGAGTCCTGGGCCAACACCCCCAGTGAGCTGGGTGACTGCACCTGCGACTGCTGTGGCCCTCAGCTCACCGTGCCTGCCTGGCACACCAGGGCTCCAAAGTGGGGGAATGGACTAGTGCATGCTTGTTACCAGTGCTTTAAACACATCTCAGAAACTGTCCCTACTGAGATAGATCGGTCAGCAGTGACAGAGTTTAGTGGTATCGTTGCACTATTGTTACAAAAGAGGTCATTCCACAAGTATTTTTTGAACAGGGTTGTATTCATGGTTCCATAATACACAAGCCCAAAGGCAGAGAGGGTTCCATGCGGAAGGTGGAAGGAAGTGAGCTGGCTGGGCTCAGGGTGCCGCTGGGCCCCAGGGGCCGAGTCGGGTGCACACAGATTACCAGCGGGGTATGTGAATGTGAGCTACTAAAGGCTGAAACAAAGAGCAATCGGTCATGATGACTGTACAACTCTCGGAGAAAACTGTCACAGGTGTGGAACGCAGTCATGATGGAAAAGAAAAAAGGAGGTGGGCCAGAGACACGAGCAGCTTGGGTAGAATCAGAGGTGCCAGGCAGAGAGAGAAAGCGTCTGAAAGGAGGGTGACGCCGCACCAGTGTCAACTAAAAAGTCCAGTTCCCGATCCTCTACTGTTAGTTTAACGGTGCCCCTGTCAGTTGATGGGGTATTGTCCCACAGATGTGGGACAATGAACCCTCTGAGGGTGCTGGGGTCTACAGAGATTGTTTTTAAGCTTTCCTTTTAAGCAGCCATTGGAAATAGAAAGCGAGAGAACTCACAACAGAAAACACCAGAGTCATTCCACCTAAAGAACTAGTTCACACATGTTTTCTCCTGCTAATCTAAATCTAGAAAGGAAAAAGACACGGAGAGACTGACCATTCTCGCTTTGATGGAAGCAGGCAGCTCGGGGAGACTGATGTAAGAATTCTCTCCCCTGAGGTGGCTGCGATGAGCAGTGTCCAGCCAGTGACATCCCATCCTTGTCACCAGAACTGGGGGTGAGAAGTCTCCTGGCCACACCGGCCCTGCGGCATTACAAATGCATTCCACAGATGTGCCTCCAGCTTTAGGCTACCCCCACTGCCTGTATGTTTAGCGGAGGGACTGAATGCTACCCAACGAGACGTGACCATTCCACAGCAGCGGTGAAGAAACTAGTAACTCAGATTATTCCTCACTTTGGTATCCTTTATGGACTGACTCACACCCAGGAACTCATTTTACAGTTGAAATAAACTACTTCCTTGCAAAAACTTGGGGCACTCATTAAAATTTCATACCCTGGGCCGGCCGAGTGGCTCAGTTGGTTAAGAGCTCGCTCAAGAGTGCAAGCTGAGCTCTGAGCAACGGCTGTTCGAGGCCAGCCCGAGCTGAGTTGCCGTTGAGCTGCCAACAGGTGGCAGGAGGGCTCAGCTAAAAAAAAAAAAAAAAAATTTCATACCCTTACTATCCCCAATCCTCAGGGCAAATAAAACCTAAAAATCTAGACATCAAAAGGACTTTAGGAAAAGTCTGTCAAGAAACTGGACTCAATAGTCAGAAACATTACCTCTGGCCTCTGGCCTTTATAAAAAACCCGGAATACTCCAAATAGAAAACATGGATTAACCCCTTTTGCAAGAATGCGTGGCTGCCCTGTGCCTACTGGATTCAGTGAACAATAGAGGGATTTAAGTGAACAATCTGATACTCTAACTAGCTATATACAGGGACTAACTGGATACTTGGAGGAGGTCATCAATGAGCCAAAAGCACATGGCCTCTGCTGACTGGCAGTCCTTGCCATCCGTTTTGACCAGGAGATTGGATGTACATTCATGGTTTTAGAAGAAAGCATGCATTTTAGAAAAAAAGCATTCTTATGGCCACTGGCGACATTGCCAGATGTTAACATAAGCCACCTGTGTAAACTGGGGGCAGCTCAGTTGTTCCCCTAATTAGCTACCCAAGACCAAAGACTCCATATGGTTAGAGCAAAACTCGGGACTAAGTTGGTCAGGTAACAAAACCAAGCCCTCTAGCTGCTCAGGCCTCCCTGCAGGCCTCTATTGCAGACATTTCACGACCGACCGCTTCTGCTCCTACAGACGGACCGATTACATGGACGATGGAGACCTGCGCCAACACGCTGACAAGGTGTACCAACCCCTACTGTGGAAGGGCACAATTTCCATGCTGATCTTATCCATGAACAGTACTGGTCTGTTTATGTAGTATGATAATAAGGTATAGAAAGGATTCTCCCCTGGATGGTCAGAACGACGTGGACTCAGATTCCTGGCACCCTCTGTCACCAAGTACTTCACCTTAAATGTCAGCCAAATTACAAACCTGGGCTCCTTTGTTCTTCAAGTGGTGCCACGTAAGCATACGAGACGAGACGTTACAGAAAACGGAGGTGCGTCTCACAACTCTAAGTTCTTTTCCGTACCGAGACCCCTTTTCTCAGGCTTTGGAACTTACCAGTTGCAAGAGGCAGTTTGAAATCCTTTCCGAGTCATAGAACAGGAGCTCAGCATCACCGTGCAAACATCGGCAGCCCTTCCATCAGAAGTTCATAGTTAGCCTCTGTTGTGCTCTGTAATCGCCTCACCTGGACAGCCTGACAGCCCAAACAGAGGCAAGGGGTTACAATTCCATTCACTCTATTTCCTACGCTGAAACTAATAAAAATAAAGTAAAATAAAAGGTGTACACCCTTTGCTGAAGAATGCTGCCTCTATGTCACTCTCTTGAAACAAATAGTTGCAAATCTATACCCTTTAAAAGACCAGACAAACAGCCTCCATGGGACAAAACGGGCTCAGTCATTCCAGGGACTGGCCCACTCCCAGGACGGGGACTGATCCAACGGGACATGGGCAAGTGTCCTCAGGTTGGTCATTTTCATTCTAACCTGCGCCCTTCTCTCCCTTGGTAGACCCCTCGCCACCCGGCCACAACCCAATTCTCTGCGCAGCCACAAATGCCGCTTTCATGTGACGCTTCTGGGGACGTGTCAGGCAGGGGGACGCGAGCAAGTCCGGAACCCGGCCCCCAAACGCGCCCCTTTGGCGTGGTTATTCCGAGTGACCCGCGCTCGGAGGCCGGGGGAAGGGGCGCTGGCGCCCGTGGGCGCGTCTGCACAGCCCCGCGGGTCGCAGGCAGCACGCCCCTCCGGCCGCGCCCTCCTAGCAAGGCTCCCGCGCGGGAAGCAGGGCCTGCGCGCTGCTGCTGCCCCCGCCTCTGGGCCCCGGCGGCGGCGGAGGGCGGCTCGCCTGCCACGGCCCTGCTCCCCCTGGCGGCGCCCCAAGGCCCCGGGGTCCCCTGCAACTCGCCGCCCCGAGGCGCACGCGAGGGGCGGCTCACACCCGCCGGCGGGCGCCGCTGAAGCCTCGGCCTAGGGTCCCGGGGGCGGCTCCGGGGCGGAACCCGTCATCTCAGGGAACGGGGCTCGGCGGGACTTCCGGCCGCCCCGGGGCGCGCTTCCGGGGGGACCTGGCGGACCGGCGCTCCCCCGGGGGCGGCAGGCGGAGGGGGCGGCCCCGCTGGGTCCGCGGAGGGGTGGCGGCCGCGCCGCCTGCCGCCTGTCACGGAGGCTCGGGGCCGTGGGCGGTGCCGGCGCGCTAGGGGCGGGCACAGGGCCCTTCCGGGGCGGGCACAGCCCACTTCCGGGGCGGGGCGCGGAAGGCGGAAGTGCGCGACGCGCGGGGATCCCGGCGGCTGGGACGGCGGCGCGCGGCCGGTGCGTTATGGAGGGGCCCGCGGCGGCGGGAGACGGCGGGGCCGGGGCCCGGGAGCGGCGAGGTCGGGGCGAGGCGGCGGGGCCGCAGGGGAACCACCGTGTGCAGCCCGCGTCGGCGGCTGGGCGCGGCCACGGACACTCGTACTGGCTGGACCTCTGGCTCTTCGTGCTCGTGGACCTGGCGCTGCTCGTCTTCGTCTACCTGTTGCCCTGTGAGTCTCGGGGCGCGGCTCCCGGGGGCGGGGGCGGGGCCCGGGGGCGGGGCGATGCTCCCGGGGGGCGGGACGGGACCCTCCGGGGGCGGGGCGAGGCTCCCGGGGGCGGGGCGGGACCCGGCGGGGGCGGGGTCCCGGGGGCGGGCCAGGGGGTGGGGGCCCCGCGGGGCCCGGGGCGGCGCGCTCCCTGCCGGCTGCACCCCGGCCGCCAGGCTCGGGCACCGGCTCTGCCACTGGCGGGCCCTGTCTCCCGGCCCGGAGCTCCGGCCAGGCCCGGGGCTCCTCGGGAGGAGGGCCCGGGCGGCTCCTGCGGCACCTGCGGGACTGACCTCTGGGATTTAGTGCCCCCCCATCAATAAGCAGACCGTGTAGGAAATGGCAGGTAACCCCGTTTCAGAGGCTGGCACCCTAACACTGGCAGCGGCAGTGAACTGACAAATGCTCGGGTTCACAGAACGGCTGCCGGCGTCCCCGCGGAGAGGCGGGTCGGGAGCGCGGCGCCGAGGACCCGACCCGCGGCCCCCGTGCGGCCCAGCACTCGCCTCCGGCCCCCGCCGCGCTCCGCGCGCACGTGCGGGGCCACCCTGAATGCGTGATGGTCTCGCCCGGTCCGAGCAGGGGTCTTAAAATCAGACTCGGATTCATCGTTAGCAACTGCTTTCCAGCCTCCGATAGCTGTACAGGAGCTGAATTAAAATACTTGTACGCAGAGGTTTATTCATGAAGAGCTGTAGTAACGTCTTGAACATTTTAAGGGTTGGCTAGGGTTTAGTGTGATGCAAATAATATGTGAATTCATGAAGTACCTAAAAAACATACTCAAAAGCAAGAGCAGGACTTTGGGAAGAGGATTCAAAAGCTCTACAGAAAAGGAAGTACTGGCTGCGCCACTTCGTTGGGAAGACTGAGCGGGCTGTTGCGCTGCCGGCTTGATAGGACCTTAGAGGACACAATACCCAGAATTGGAAACCTCTTCCCCGGACGCTCCCCTCTTCCTTTTAGGCCTTTGACCTCCCTAAAATAGGACTGTGTTTCAAACCTGTTTTTTTATTATTGTGGTTACATTAAGAATGCATGTGGCCAAGACGTTTATTTTTGTAATTTCTGTAACTCAAATATTTCAGCAGTCAGCATATTTACTAATTCAACAAATATTTGAGCATTTACTAGGTACAGTACGTCAGTGACCAAAACAGGCCTTGCCTTCATGGAGCTTACCTTCTTTTATCTAAATGGAAAGAAGAATTCACTCTGGAGAGCTCAGCTGGTCACCCTGCCGGAGCACCTCCTCGCAGCCCTTCCCTGTTATCGAACAGACACTCCTTTACATGACGTGTTAGAAATGGCCTCTCGTCACTGAAATTGGTGGCATTGATACATGTCAATTGCCTCCTTATTGGGGGGATATTCCGCTCAGAATCAGGGCATAGATCTGCTGAAATCTACATCCTCTGCTTTTGAGATTGGCACTTAGGGTTAGAATGAATCTGGGATTGATTTGGGAGGATTTTAACTGCTAGTTATAAGGTTAAGGATTCCGCCTTCAGGGTACTGTGGCATCTGTCTGAACAAAACCTTTTATGCAAAGGTTGAAGCATCCAGAGAAACACAGAACTGGGGTTTGCTTGAGCATACCAAACAACTTATGAACTGTGCTCATGCTGCTTGTCAATTTGTCCAATAAATGTTGATAGCTAAATTTGGTCTGATTTGCATTTGTTCTAACAGATTCCTTGTTACTGAGTTTGTGACAGGATTAACATTTCTCGTACAACTTAATGTTCGGTCACACACTAAGACATACTCTATACGACCTTTCTAAGCCCCAGATCAGCCAACGACCACAACCATCAGACATTCTCAGAATTTCTAGTACAGCAAAGATGGGGAACCTGGGTGTTAGAGCATGGCTGTACATGGCGTACAAAAATGGGGACAGTTATCAGGGTTCATCTTTCCCGTATATAATAAGGGATTGTGCCTACCGCTGAACTGCGCCACCTCAAGTACGCACGCTAAAGGCCTTGAAGAAGTGGATAAAGGGAACACCAAGCAAAGCTGGCAAACTTGATAAGACAAAAGTAGACATCAAAAGAATAACAGCAATGTGATTTTAATTTGGTAAATTTCACGAACTTAATTTCATATAAATAGCCATGTGAAATTAACTGACTGATTAGCAAGTGTGAGGAAGTCCGGGGGGGGGGGGTGTCTGTTAACCTGAAAATTTTAGGATGTAAACTGTTTGATGTACCTAGTCCCTAAATGGCATGGGAACACATTCAGAGACCACAGGGTATTTAGGGTAAGGGCATTCAGTGTAGGTAATGCTCTAGGATAAGGGGCATCAAACTATGGCTTTGGCCACTGCCTCTTTTCATAGGATCTGTGCCCTAAGAATTATGTTTACATTTTAGTGTCTGAAAAAAGTCAAGACTATTTCATGGCATTAACTGATGTGAATTCCCAAGTTTCAATGTCAGTTTCACAGATGTGCCGGTCATTTCTTTAAATGTATAGGGCTGCTTTCACCCTTTACTGCTCAGCTGGGTTTGCTAACAGACTCCATGGGCCACACAGCCTAAGATATTCACTGTCTGGCTCTTCATAGAGTTTCCAACTCCTGGAGGAAGCCTGCTTCAGACCTCCCTGGAGTTTAACTCAGGAGCCTCCTGGGATAACGATTTATGATCAGTGACACTCCAAGTACCCCTGAACTTGAAACCGACATTTCCTTAAAACACATAATCCACATGGGGCGAGAGGAAGCCATAGTTCGTGACAAGAAATGCAAAGGAAGGGTCAACTATATCAACTTAAAAATCAGTTTATCTGAGAAAAAAAAAAAATTGAACCGGAGAAACTGATTTCACGTGAAAATGGGACATTGGGAAGGTAAGTATTCTGAACATTACATCTGTTGGTTGCATGATTTCAAAAGTTATAATACGCTTATAACCAGAAGAAAACACCTATGAAAGTAGGCACCCTAGAAGTAAAAGCTGAACATGTGATTAGCTATTAAATATGCATTCAATCTACATTTGGAATGGTGAGTCCACATAAGCACAAATGGTCAGTTTCTGGTTTGTTGGTGTGATTACATGATCCAGGTTTCACCTGGACAGCACTTTAAAAAGCCAAACTCGAACATTTCTATTTGATGTTTGCAGCTCAACTGAGTTGAAAATACAAATCTATGAGATTGCTGTCAAACACCAGAAATTAGTTTAACTATTTCAAATAACACATTTCAAGTGCACATCTTGACCAAATAGAAATCAAACAAAAAAAAGTTTTTGAAAGCTATTAAAAACACTTGAAGCCCATTTTCTAGTATTTTACAATGTTATAAAAGTAATATAAATACACTGACATTTCAAATACAATTTTACAAAGTTTACAATATTTACAAACGCTCCATACTAAAAGTTATGTTAAAAATAAGTTTTCTTAAAAGATAAAATTTAATTTACTTGATATTCAAGTATTTCTAAATTACGAGACTATAAAGTAATAATCACAGGTAGAAAAGGCTACTAATTTCTCTAGTTGGAAGATAAATTTGACCAAGATTTGGTAACTGGCTGAAGTTAGACTTTTACAAGCAATTATTTTTATTTGTATAGAAGTATTTTTAATCATTTACATTTTGGAATATTTTAACAATTTATGTAATTGGTCAAAATGTTAAATTTACTAATTAGTTTATGTAATTATCAAGTTATATCTATAAACTTGATAAATATAAGGAAAATTTTAATTCTATAATTTTCAATTGTCTGCAGTGGACAATATAAAACTAGTCTAAGCCACAATTTACTAGCTTAGTATAAGATAAAATGACAACTAATGAAATAAGGCAAAGTAACTTATTTTCACGCTTGTAAGATCATAATAATGAAAAATTCCTTTATTGAAAAATAAAGCCCTCTTTATAGGGTAAAATGACTATGTTTAGAGTAGAAAAAAGGGAGGGATGCTCAAAATAATACACTTTATTAAAATTAAATCTCTGTATGAAAGGCAGAAATTTAATCTGGAAGTCCAGAAAGCTTTTTAGATTTAAGGATCAGAAAATCAATAAAACGGGTTGACAATTTATAAACAGGGAAGATTACAGCAGGGGAACTCGAGGCAGTCACAGTGGGATTCCCAGTAAGAGGGCACTAGGTGAGCCCCTAACACTGGTATTAGCAGCCCCAAGTAAACCAAACCCAAATACAACCCTTTCACATTTCATATAAAATTAGAAAAACTGTAACAGGATAAATAAATATGCTAAAGTATTTTAATTATGTGTAGCTTACTTGGCTGAAGTAATGTTTATGAATACATATAACAAAGGCCTAATTCAGGTGTTCTGAAGAAAACGGCTCTAGGAGCAAAATGAAGTTTCTTCTGTTCTGACCTTGAGAATTGAATTTTAAAAATTTCTTTATCATTAAGGCTTTTTTTTTTTCAAATGCTTTCAGTTTCTTGGGTGGATATTCTCTAAGACACAGGGAGATCACATGGAGCCGGCTGTCACAGAATCAGAAGCAAGCGGGTGCAACATTCTTTTGGTTTTTGGTTCCCGTGACAAGAGCTTCCTGAAACCAGTCCTGTTTGATGACACAAACTCTGTTGTATCACCTAGCGTTTTCCAATGAGCATAGTTCACCAATCTACATACGTGAATACTGGTGAGTTTATGGATCTACCAGCCACCAAATAAAGGGATGAATTGCATTTTTACTCAACAGCAGCATATGGTAAATGACTTTTTGCGTACACTCTGATTTTCTATTTTTCGAGGCATGCCAAGACTATTCAAAGGGATTTCTAAATTTCCCAATAAGCTGATTATCACAAAATAAAAAATATAGAAAGTTAGTGATTGATGACTTAAATGCCATGGTTTTAACTTCATCTTTCTCTAGCATTGGTCAGTCAATTCCTCTTCCATTTTAATGGCCTGAGAGTATAAGGTGCCAGTTTCATAATTTATCTATTACAATGCATACCAGGGTCATGTCTTTGCTCAGAAGGGCAATTTGAACTGAGACTATCACGTGACACAGGTCGCAGCCCTCTCTCACTCTGAGCTGGTGAACTGTCATTCTCTGGAAAACAGAGCTTGGGCCTCTGATGGTATTTCAATCTATATGTATCAGTCATGCAACTATCGACTGAAAAATAGGTAGTTAATGAAATTGTGTCACTTGGGCAGGCAGGGCTGGAGTCTCTCTCTGGCTGGCAAACTGCATTGACAACTGTACCCGCGTGTGTCTGGAAATCATCAGCTGAAGACCTGGACGGGTAGTTCGGTGAATTGCCCACTTGCTCTCTCACCTGAAATGTTTCCTTGAGTCTTTCGTCACTCATGTGTGCACTCGCTCCTGAGCCCGGTTCTGAAGCTGTACTGACACTGAGCTTCAGAAGACTGGAAGAAGTAGCTTTGAACAGGTCTGGAAGTCTGCCGTCAGGTGAACAATCGTTTTTCTCCGGCTGTGGCACACTGGGTATAGCGTATTTTTTTGGCGGCAAAGGGGGGGGTGGATTCTGGAGTTTTGGCATCTGACGACCATCGGACCTGCAGGCGGACTGAGCGCTCCGGTCACTGGCTGGAGAGTGCTCAGAGTCACACCGCTCCACCCCAGTCTGCGGCTGGAAGACAGCAGCCCTCTCTGGCTGCCACCCAGCAGCTCGCACGTGTGAGCGCCACAATGAAGGCGGCGAGAGGGCGTCATCGCTGTTCAGTCTCTTTCCAGAATCAGGCTTATCGTCGGTGTGAAGAAGTAAACCTGCTCTTTCAGAATTTTCTGTATCGAGCCACTCAGAAAATTTGCATTCACTTGGTTTTTCAAGTTTCTGTTCATCAGACTGGTGGATATGCTCACTTGCTGTGTGGTCCTTGAGTATGTGTGGACTGGACAAAGAGAAGGACTTCCCACTGGTTTCACGGGCATGTGGCCTGAAACACAAAAAAACCAACAAAGCTGAAACACTACATGCAAACATTGAAAACTGGTGGGAAAACAAACACTGGTCCTGTAATTTAACCTCCCGATCTACAGTTTGTTATTTTCGTAACATGGAAACAGAAATGGGACAATATTTGCAACCATGAACATTTTACACTCTCTGAATCTAAAATCTTTATGCCAGAATACGTGAACGCTTATCAGAAACAACCGTCATTATTAAAATCTCTAATAATTAGAAGTGTAATTTAAAAAAACTTACTTCAACTTTCAAACACAGAACTGAAACTGCATTTATTTGTGACAAAATGTAGCATACATAGGCTTAAGGAAAATGTTACAAGCCAACACTTCTATACCCTAAAACACTCCCCAACCAACATACGAAGTTTATAGCAGTAGAGGTACTTTAATTTTGATACAGAATGCTATACGGACAGTGTATTCATTTAAAATAATTTAATCAAGATTACCTCAATTTAGGTAATAATTATAAGGTGAGGATAAATGCCACCATATTGCAAATTATTTATCATCTGATTTTTTTTATTGTGTGAACTGCATGGGATTCAATTAGAGCAGAAGGATGAAAGAGTTACTGCTTCGCTGAGAAGACAGAGCTATTATACATTCAGCTCCTTTGCTTTGGGCTAACGACAGTCTAGGCCCCACATTTTCTCCTTTGTAAATACCACCCATCTATCTCCCCAAGATGCTGTGGGGATTGAGACAAGCGTGTTATACATGGTCCTCTGCAGGCCTCCATCCTTAGGACTACATCCTTTTAACATCCCCAATAAGACAGCATCGCGATACTGTGGACCCACTGCTTTTGGAATAGCAATATTTACAGACCAGAAAGGTGTATGCCTTTCTGATATGTTCCTGTAACACATACGTTTAATTAAAAAGATTTTAATATTTCCAAATATCTCTGATTACCTTTTTATCACAGGATTTTTTATTTGTGGATGTGAATCTGGACGGAACTCATGAGATTTACAGCCTAATTCCAAGTTCCTGACTTCTTTTCTAACACCTGAGGGGACAAGGGAGAAAAACAAAATTATTTAAATGATCTTGAATAATTTACTCATTTATAATTCTCTATAATTTACATAAAGTTTTCTATAAACAGGAACTTCTCTTCCAATTAACAAACAAAAACTAACTCTTCAAGACAGCTCAAATAAATACCTCTTTTCTGAACCCTTTATACAAAATGAAAAGCACTTGAAAATGTCATCATCAGTGCCTGAATAATGCTGTTCCCCCTGGATCGTGTGGAACTGTGCGTCCCCGTTGTAGGAGACACACTGCTGACAAAGGGGTCGGGGGTGGTGGGAAGGATCCTGCTTTGAGATAGATGGGTTGGCTGAAGTCTGGATTCACTCCCGATTGGCTGGTAACTTTAAGCTAGCCTCTGCACCCCTTACAATCTCAGCTTCCTTGTTTCTGTGCTGAGATAATGATATCTGTTTCACCTACCTCACATGAATACTAGGAACATCACCTGAATTTAAGTGGGTGGGAAGCCATTATGATAACATGTAAAATGTTATACTACCACCAACTAGCTACCATTTATTGACAGGTGACTCAAGTTGTAAACAGTCGGTAATAGTTATTTAATCTTTCCATTGAACACCATTTCTACTTAGAAAGATGACAGACAAACTTTGGTTATTTAATTTTCTTGAAAATTAAAGACATGAACATGTCACTTCAAAAAAAAAACAAATAAACAAAAATAACAACCAATAGTATTTATGGCCAATGATAAAATTCAAACTTTTAGATGAGAATGAGAATCTTGGAAAACTGGTATGCAACACGAGTTTTGTAGCTCCCCAATAATTATAGACTTTCTGCTAATATCTGTGGTGATATCAACAGATGTGGTTTTAAAGAAGACATTACATAATGTACCAACATCTGGACGACTTGCCTAATTTAGCAAGCCAGTATTTCCCAAATGAAGATACATGAATGTTACAAAATCATGCATGCACAAAGTAAATTAATCT
Source organism: Aselliscus stoliczkanus (assembly GCA_033961575.1). Taxonomy (NCBI): domain Eukaryota; kingdom Metazoa; phylum Chordata; class Mammalia; order Chiroptera; family Hipposideridae; genus Aselliscus; species Aselliscus stoliczkanus. The sequence continues at coordinate 62,646,058 of CM066735.1, forward strand.
TTCAATGGATAAACACTTAAAGTTTTCAGATGTAATGCCTAATATAGTAGATATTAATAGATGTAACTATAGAAACAAAAGCTCTTTGAGGTCCCTGATATTTTTAATAGTATAATGATATCCTAAGGTCAGAAAGTTTGAAAACCACTGTTCTAGTTGATTTAAAATACTGTAGCTGCCTTTTTAAAATCCCAGTCACAGCTATTCTGTGAAATAGTACCCCTTTTTATATCCAAGGAAGTACAATGACCCACCAATGCTAACTAGCCGGTAGGTAGCAGCACTCCCACCAGCCTAGGGTTAAAGCCAAGCCAGTGCTCTGCTCTCCCCGCCACCAACGGGCGCTCTTGCGCACAGGCCGTAGGCCAGGGATACACAAGGTCTTCGCACAGAACCTCTTTCTGATGAAACTGGGCCATTGGTTTGAACATCAAATGACATGTGCTGGTGCCCACAGAAGACAACAACATATATAGCATTAGCTTGAATTTTGAACCAATTGCCTATACTTCTGTACAATTCTAAGTTTTTCTGTAGTCCCTTATTTTTAGATGAATTTTTCATCATGTTCATTTGTCTACTTCCCTCTCATTCTCTTGTTTGTGTTCTGTGCAGCCAACCTATGAACTGAAGATTGCAAAGTAAATGAAAACTGAGGTATTAAAAGCAGCAACTTTATTTTTAAAACAATAACAGTGAATTCTATCTTAGTTGACCTTTTTATCTCTAAATTGATATTCTGGGTTCATTTTAAAAATATTACCCTGTCTCTCAAAATTCAATTGGATTCCATAGTTGATCAAAACATCTAAATATTACCCTACGGAAAAAAATCTAATATTTGATTTTGATCAGGCTCTGCAAGTTAAATCTTGACGCAATTTTCAAGAAGGAACTGTGAAATACACATGAGGGCTTAATGCCCTATTTGGATGCAATGCCACTCACACAGTAAAGGGCACCTCCCAGCAGCAGAAACTCTAGATAGGGAATGTGGGAAATGCATGTGGCGCTCCTTGGTTTAAGATTTAACCCTTATTCCACCCGATTGCAGGAAACCCTTGTACTCAGGTGTGTTCCCTCCTTGTCCCCTTTCCTCAGTGGCTAGCACAGTATCTAGCACATCACAGACACTTGATAAAAGTCTGCAGAATGAATCAACAATTGCATGAGAAACATACTGTTTCTCTTCTTCACATCACCTCACCTCTGTCCACCATGTTCCCAACTCAGTGATCCAAAACCAAACAAGCATAAACTAAGATAAATTCTTCTTACCTTTCCTGCCACCCATTTCAAGTCTCTCGAGTGCCATACTGATACAATCATAAAAATAAAAGGCAGTATAATTTACCCCGGTCTTACTTGCTGTAAGCTTGACACACTGCCTGAGGCTCAACACCTAAACCCCTCTGTTGACAATTATTGTACTTTATGATTTAAAAAATGTATCAAAAAGAACCTCGATAATGTTTTCAGTCTTTAAAGCCTGAAAAATTCATAAGCTGAAGTTACAATTTTCCACCCACTTTGATTTTCACTTCAGAATGTTTACTGTCCTTCTTAACTTATCCATAATTTCAAGTTTAATATTCACAAACACAAAAATCAGCAGTTCATCCTTAAGGAACCCTTTACTTTTGTTAAAGTATCTGCAGAGCCAGCAGGAGGCACCCGAGGCTTTGTAAACACGTTTGAAATTCTAATATCACTACGCAGGCATTCAACCACGTGGTCTGACTTCAGAATTCCAACTAACTTAAAAATAGATGTGTTATTTTTCTCTGCTGCTGACACAGACATCCATGTGTCTTTACGGGGAATTTTGGCTCCAGGTTCTTTGCAAATCTAAAATAGCCCGATTTTAACACTTGGCACAGAAGATACCTCAAGGCCAGAAGCTTTAATTAATAATGTTGATTTTGACACTGTATGTAAGAAATCCAAATATATACTTCATCGGAAAAGATGACATAGGTGTAAAACACAATTATTTAGCAATAAAACCAAACGGATGGTTGAGGCAATGTAATCTTCACTCCTGTTGTGCAGGGAGATTTCAGATTATAATAATAGTACAATCACAAAGCCTGAACATTCAAGAGCAATAATCTAATTAATGATCTGATTTACAATAAAAACATATGTAAATAAAATTTGAATACTTTAGAAAAATCACAAAATTTTAACTGGATAGGTATTTCTGCCTAAATTGACCACATACCAAAAGGAGAGGGACAATGTAATATAAATAATGTATCCTAAATAACTAAATTGGGGGTGATACAAAATAAAAAGGCAGGAATCAGTAACTTCTTATGTCACTGGAATTATAATTTAAAGAAAAAGCAAATAATGCCACTTCTGCTACAAATTGAATTTGAATATTGAAAGTTTATGGTTTTCAGTCTACTCTCAAGTCTATGAAACTTAGAGAAAATAAATGTAGTGTGCATCAAAACAAAGCCAGCTGTAAAAAGGACCTCTTTCTCTTGATACACCTCATAATGTATTTATTTTAAATGAATACACTGTAGTTCACACACACAAAAAAATCTCAGATAATCATCGAACTTATGCACATGAACAAACTCTTCCAATAAAACACTTCCATTTACTAATTCCAGGATTTACAGCGTTAAAGGTGGCCTGTCTCCCTTGACAGATCGGAGGAACAGACTGTTTTATTAAGAAACTAAGGGTATTTACAGATTTTTTGACCACTGATTAACTTCTTGCACTCTGGTCATTTCCAAGATCAGGAGTCTCAGCTTGAACTAATCTTGACTTCTACAGTCAACTGAGATGAAGCCTTCAGACTCCAAAGCCAATGGCAAAGCTTCTGAAAGGCCTAATAACAATCCCTTTGGGACTTACTAGGTGGCATCTGTAAATATCCGATGGTACGCTGATCTCAGCAGATAACCTGCCCCCACAGAGGAGAGAGGCATGAGAGAGGGGCCACTCCGCTGCCCCGTCCAGCAGTGCACACTGAGAAGGCCGCACACGCCCCGCCCCTCCCGTTAGGAAAGGCCCCGCCCCCCTTCCAGCTTGGCCCTCTCCAGTCCAGGGTTCATTCTCCGAGAGATCCCACGCCATCCGTGGTGTCCTGTTCTGACCTCACACCTTGCTCTCCCTCGGACATCCTTAGCTCCCCACCTGCTGTAACACAAATGCACACCTGGCTTCATGTTCTCCTCCCACTGCTGCTTCCTTGCTACTCAGCAAAGGTTTTGACACACGTGTGCTTCATCCATTTCTTTACTACGCATTTACTTTCTATTCTACTGCAATCTTTTTTAAAAAAATAAACTTTTATTTGGAAATAATTTCAAACAGTTCAGAAAAGTTGAAAGATTAAAATGTGTACAAAGAACACCTGTTCCTTTACCCAGACTCACCTATTATTACCACTTCCGCCCATTTTTTTCCCTGAGCCATTTGAAAGTAAGTTACAAACAACATGGCGCTTGACTTCTAACCACTTCTGTCCCACCTCCGGCTTGCTTCTATTTCTAGTGTTGCTGGCATGGCTTCTACTACACCACTGAGGACTAACTGCTAAATCGAACTGGCACTTTTTAGTCCTTATCCTGCTGAACCTGTGACCACTCTGCTTCTGAAGCTCCCGATTTTCCTGGTTTCCCTGTGATGACCCCTCTCCTGTGTCATCTTTCCAGCTACTTTTCCAAAGTGGCTCCTTCTCTTCATCCCGGGCTCACCTTTCTTATTCAGTCAACTCCATGTTCCTTCTTCGTCTATTTTTTGCCCTGAAATCTCCACTTTTCCTGAGTGATGTAGTCCATGTCTGTATCATTCAATACTGACATACGCTGATGTCACCAAATACACCTTCCAGAGTTCCAGACATACATTCCTAACTGCCTAATAAATCTGTTTACCTAGGCCTGGGGAGAGGACACACCAAGGCAGCACCCAGCCTCAACGTGAACCAAGGCCAAGGCAGCTTAAAGAACTGTGGCAGGCTCTGAAGTTTATTACATCAGAGACACCTGTAACACCTGCAACTTCCATAGTTGAATCAGAAGTGGGTTACACAAAAACCACAATAAGATACCACTTCGTACCCATTAGGACAGCAATGATCAAAAACCCAGTGTTGGGCGATGTGCATTGCTGGCGGGGGTGTAAAGCCGTGCAGCTGCTGTGGCAGGCCCTGAAAACATTAAACCCAGGCACACCAACGGAGCCAGCCTCGCAGGTATGCACTCAAAGGGACCGGAAACCGGGTTCTCAGGTGTTGTCCATCAACATGCACAGCGGCCTTCTTCGCAACGGCCAAAAGGGGGAAAAGACCCAAATGTCCATCAGATGAATGGATGAACACAAATGTATGATATCCCACAACGTAACACTATTCAGCCTGGAAACGGAAGGCATTCTGACACATGCTACGGCATGGATGAACTCTGAGGACGCCATGCTCAGTGAGATAAGCCGATGGCAAAAAGGCAAATACTGCATGATTCCACTTATCTGAGGTCCCTAGAGGAGTCACATTCATAGAGACAGAAGGAGATGGTGGGGGCTGGGGTTGGGAGAGCGGAACTTGGGGAGTGTTTCATGGGGACACAGCTGCAGGTTGAGAAGATGAAGGAGTTCTGGAGATGGATGGTGGTGACGGCTGCCCAACAATGTGAATGTATTCCTTGCCACTGAACTGTCACTTAAAAATGGTTAGAATGGCAAGTTTGGTTATGCATATTTTTACCACAATAAAAAAGTTACCTGTAAGTGGGTTACATACATACTCTTTCATATCAAGTGGGGAAATCCACTACAATGCTCCCCTAGCAATGCACCGTTGACCATCAGAATCTCTGTGAGCTTGTGTTTTCCTTACTTTCAGGAAGCAAGCATCCTTTCATAAAGAGCACAACATTGGCAGCCATTGTTCAATCTCACCAGCTTCTGCTGCTGGTTTCTGGCCAACCCTTTACTGTTTCCTGTAATACTCGGTTGCCAGACTTTATCAGATCTTTAAACAGGCGAGACATTTTATATGGGAAAGGAAGGCTATTTCCTTAATATAAGTGTTTCCTTCTGATATTATACCATTTGATGAAAACAAAATAATTTAACACTTAATCATATTCAATGTCTACAACCTGAAAAATAATCTCCACAAAAGCCTAAAGGATGAGAAAGGCTAAAAACAAACTTTAAAATTTGTTTTTCATGGCTATTTTTTAATTTGAAAAATTATATCCCTTCTAATCCTCTGAATTTTAAAATTTCAAAAGGTCTTCGACTGAAGGTCTTCTCTTCATCCCTCTCCCCCAAATCCCTCCGGTATCGCCTCTCCATCGCACTCTGAGTCCTGCATACATTCGAACACCTCATCTCCTTTGCTCCTGGGCTGCTGGGTTGCTAACCAGTCACCTTGAGTGATGCCACATGGGTACATTCGGACTGTTCCCAGACAGCTTTCCAGCAGGCTGGGCATCAGTTCTAACTGTCCTCAATTCCCGCGGTGACCTCCAGGCTGGTCACACGGCTCTCAGCTTGGCCTCCAGGCACCCGTGAAAGGGGCCTCGCCGTGGCCAAGGAGATGAGAGTGGAAGTGTGCGCGCCCTGCTCGGCTGAAGTTTAAGGACTTACCGATGTCCTCCTCGCAGGGTCCTCCTTCAGTCCCCTCCCCCCGGAGGCACTGATCAAAAAGGCATTTTTGGAAATGGGGTCCCATTGACCTGGGACCTGTGTGACTACCAGGAAGAGACAGCACGCTGACCTCCACTGGACACACATCGTAAACAAGACACAGACCTGTGCTATGTGTGACCCTGAGACTGTGAAGCTGTCACAACCACGGCATAGCCCTGGACCCTCCCCCTGGGGGACACGCTCCCCACCTCTCCCATCCCGACATAGGTATCGCCTCCCTTTAAAAGCCTCCAGGCATGTCCCCTCCCGGCTTCCGTCCTCATAAACCTATCAGTAATTGGACTGTCATTAGAGTCTTTACTTTTGTTACCGCAATTTATTCTTTACTGCTACTACTACAATACATTTAGATGAAAACTTTACCTTCTAAGTGGTTTTTGCTCTGTTGCGAGGTACAGTTCACACATTCTATATTTAGGTTGCTTGTCTTAATCTGGTCACTAGAAAATAGAACCAAACACACACCAGACACATCAATTATCGTGGATTATTATTTTAGCTTAAGAAAAAGAAAGGAAATAACATTTGTTAAACAATTATCATAAGCCATGTGCTGTTCTAGGGGCTAAATACACATTATTTAATTTATACCTAACAGCAACACTTAGAAGTAATTATTATCCCCATTTTACAACAGGGGATTAAGGCTGTGAAAATCAAATTAATTTGCACAATAATGAAAATGTAAGCCTACCTGGTTACAAAGTCCTGATTTTTCTACTACCCTAAGCTATTCCTTTTCAAGAAGTATGATGAAATTACCCTGCCAAATAAAAAAGTTTCCCTGATTATTTTAATAAAACACAACATGGGATAATGAGCATTAAATAGACTGAAGAACTAAACAACTCGCTTAATGACTGAGAGGCAATCAATTTAAATCTATGCTATAAAACCTGTAGTGCGTGCGTATCAAGGGTTTTCAGTGCCAACAATGATAATGCATTTCTATACTTCCAAATTCCTAAAAATAAGCAGTTGTTTGTTTGTTTTTTTGAATCAGGAAATAACTATTAAAAATAGAAATTTGAAGTATCAAATAACCTACAATATCCCAGATTTCTTTACTCTGAGCTCAAACTCTTTCCATTATACGTAACTGACCCCAAACTTTGAAACTGAATGAGAGAGAACGATGGGGCGGTGTGTGGGTACCTCATGTATTACCTGAAGGGCACTGCGTCTTTAGCACCTCTGAGCTCCATTACGGCCCCGTTTCCATAGATACCAGGAGAGGCCAAATTGGCAGACCCATTACTGACATGGTCACTGCTTTCACATCCAGGCTCCATCCTTTGCATCTGCCAGTTGTCACCATGAACTTTAGTCTCTCTGATGCCTTTATTTTTCTCTGCTCCTTTTCCATTACATTCAAGGGAACTCCGGCTGCCTATTTCCTGCTTCATTTCGTCTTCATATATGGTCATTAAGCATTTTTGCTTCGGATTCTCTTTTGGCCAATTGTTAAAACCCTGGTCTTTGCTGCATTTAGCATTGCTACTGATATGTGATTTATGTCTTGGGCTGTGCTGTCCTTTTTCACTTTCATTAAAAATACTATCAACATTTAATGTTTCTCTCATAGGTTTCCAACCTCGGTTCCGGCTTTTCCCGCTGCCATTATAGCTGCTTCCTTTATTCCTAGAATCTTGGCTGCTGTCAGTATCATATCCGGTGCCACTGTCACTCTTAACTTTGCCAATTATTTTCTCTCCTGGTACAAGAATCTGGGGTTTGCCTGAACTTGGTGTCTGTGGAGAAGCTCGACTCGGATGGGCACCCTGGTCATGCTTAGATGGTCCCCTGCCTTGGCTGCGATACAGATGTGGACTGCCATAGTGTCTGAAGCCATTGGGGGCAGGAGGCGATCCAGACTTGAGAGGTGGAAGGTCTTCGTCAACCAAATCTAAACATAGAGAAGGAAGGAAGGACACACATGAACTCCTCTTCGGAGCCACTGCTTCGTCACGAGGCAATGCCTTGCTTGAGAAGAAATGTGATGTAGTAAGAGGTAAGTGATAATCATAAGTATTTAAATTATATCACACAGTGTTTTGAGATTGAAAAGTGCTTTTTCACTCCTATGCTTAATGAGAGGCATTTAAAAAATAAATGGTTATAAATTGATTTTTTAAAATAATCTCTAAAGTGGATTATAAGGTAATTAAAGCGGTTTAAAAAAAACAGTATTCTATCTCACTCTTAATGAAAATTGTAAAAATAAAAATATTTTCCACCTCTTACATTGGTAGATTTAAAAATTTGTTAACCCACTGCTGCTGAGAGTATGATGAACATGTCCAAAGCTTGCTGATGGGAACGCAGACATGTTTAGTCTGAAAGAGGGCAACGGGGCCCCATCTAGCAAACGAGAAGCAAGCACTCTCTGACCCAGCAGTTCCGACAGCATCTGACACTGCAGCTGGTCACGCAAAATGCATGAAGGGGATGTGGAAGGGTGGCGCTGCCGCAGACATTACTTAGCTCAAGCCTGATGTCTAGCAATCTCGGTTAAACAATGGTCTATCCATAAAGACCAGAGCATAAAACCATAAAAAGACAGGCTCGTGATGAACCGGAAGCTAGTAATGGAACCGGACAGAGGGTCAGATTGCAGGAAAAGAAGCTTTTTCACCTAATTTTAGAACTTTCCTTATTAGTTGAATGCATCATATGGGTGAATGGAATTGATCATTACAAGTTAAAATAGCAAAACAAGTATTCCAGGCTACAATGAAATCAGAATGAGAATTTTACATTTATAGATTTAATAGATATATTGAAGATATATAATATATACATACATATATTTTGAATTACATTAAATTAAATTGAATTAAAATTATAATATTTAGTTTGAAAATGAGATTTTAGTAGCCCTTTCAAATGAATGCTATAAGCTCTTAACTCACCTCTGTGTCGACCCAAATCTCTTCTTTGTCCTCTCTCCAGATCTTTCCTTTGTGAGGAAAGTAAGTTTTTCTGTTCCATGGCTTTTAGAGCACACTCTCTGGAAATATCTTTTATTTTTTCCCTTTGATCATTGTGACTTAGCTTACCTGTAAAACAAATCATTCTTAGAATAATGATGTAGATCCTTTTTCTAATTGTTCAATAAAAGTACAAACTGAACTGTATAAAATATTTAAGACGCTATTTATTAAAAAGCAAATACAATAAAGTACACAATGAACCCATTTTTATGCTTAACTAAGAAACAATGTGATTTATCCCGACACTGGAGGTGCATGTTATCTTTTAAAACTTCTTGTAAAGCTCCTAAAAGGAGTGTAAAGGAAACAGAAACCTTCTATTTAAATCATAAGAGCTCAAGGTCACTGAGTAGTCGCTATGGGTCAGGCACTATTCTAAGTATCTTTTAACTCATTTCATTCTTGAAGCAAAGTACAATTAATGTGTCCATACTGGCTCGGGAAACAGAAGTTCACACAGATTCTAATGCAGGACCAGGGTGACAGACCCAAGTTATCTGTTTCCGATATTTGTGTTCTTTGATACACACACAGTTTCTGGCCTTAAAAATAGGCGTCTTTTGAAAAAACAGACGCCTTAATCAAACAGTACCAATAGGCACTAGAGGGAAAAGGTATAGTACTATTAAGCATTTTTTAAAGCACTTATTGCAGCTCTTTATTTTGATTATTATTTCATTAATATATTTAAAAGTTGCTTAAAAATCATCCTGTACATCCACCCAGTTAGAGTTTTAAGTCACAGAACTTGGGTTTGTGAAAATTAAAGTTGTAGGATGATAGTAACAAGAGAAAGTTGAATAGATATGCGGTTAAGAATAAACTACAATAGTAACTTTGAATTACTGTTGCATTTATTAAAAGTAAATTGAATTTTAGCATATAAGCTAAATTATTAACTCATGCTTTTCCTCTCCAAGTTAATAGCTAATGCCTTAAAGGAAAGGCCACATTAGTTAGAGTTTTTTTTGGTAACACTCCAGATTACCTCCAGCCTACTATGGCTCAGAGTGCATGGAGAAACTGGAACACAGGTAAGATGGAGTTCTCAGAGAAATGCAGAAATCAAAAGACAAAGTTTTGTTATCTACCTGTAATTGTCTCATGGCCAAGGAAAGCAAGCTATGCACCCTCCTTTTGTGGGGTCCTCACCAGAAATTACAGATTCAGTAAGTGAAGAAAGGGAACAGCCTGACTACTCAGGGACAACGGAAAAGTGACAATTTAAACACATACCTGGTCCTCTACCACTGCTTGTTTGAATGTGGCTCCGATTAAATGATGAAATATTAGCTGTTTGAAATTTCTGATTTTCTCTCTGTTTTGCCTGATCACCAAATCCATTTTCTTTTGAATTATCTGACTTATAAATCGAGGGCTTTTCACGTCCTTAAAAAGACAAAAAAAAAAAAAAAAAAAGTATCATTCCTATCCCCTTCCCACTAGAAGAGATGTTTGAAACATCTTTTCAGACTTTTTTTTTTTTTTTGAGGACAGTGTTACTGGCCCTCATATGTAGGACCCAAACAGGGGCTACTGGCTTCCCAAGCCAGCTCTTAACTACCATGCCACTCGGCAGGCCCCGTCAGACATTTTTAATATTGTAGACAAAACTACTTAAAAACTCAGAGGTCTGACATCTCGTAAGGATTTCAATATGTTCTGTAACATGCCCAAGAATGGCCTTGCTGTTTTGGACTTTCCCATTGTACTAACTCACTTTAAATCTCGATTTTTACCACAAGAAATAGCTACCAGCCAAGTCCCCGCTCCTGTGGCTATAACCACAGCGATGGGTGGCTCCTGTCGGGATTCTGAGGCCACTGCGGAGGAGGATAAGTGTCTGCATAAAGATTAACGCAAAGTTCTAGAAATTTCCTGAGCTCCGCCTTACTGAAACTACTCAACGTTCATGTCCTATGCAGTGTATTAGTATTCCTAGTGTGGCTGTGACCACAGGAAAACACTACAGGGAATTTTTAGAAAAGGAATTACCCATATTCTCTGCAACGGATTTATGCTGTGAGCAGCTGATGACCTGCCCGAGTGCATCCTCAGGAGAAACGGCTGTGCCATCCGGGTTTGCGTAGAACAGCAGCAGGGGCTGGAAGTGGCATCGGACGCACTTGGCGACCACATCTTTCCACCTGGTCCCGACCTTTTCAAGAACCACAATGAATAAAAGCAAAACAAACCTGTACTCAATGTGTTACAAGAGAGGGCAGACACGCGATGAATTTGCATAGTAAAACATTTCAGACATTCAGATACTAGTAGTTCAACCATTCATCATATTATATGATTTTATTTTATTTAGTAACTAGTCTAAATAAAAATCTTTAAACATTATCATAAAAATTGATGGGCAAAGTTATACCCTCTCTATATCAAGATTTAGATTACCATATTTCAAAAAAGGTTTTCACACACATGGTTGACTGACTTTTGACAAACATTTCAAGACAATTCAATGGGGAAATAAACGATGCTGGAACAACTGAATGACCATATGAAACAATGAACTTTCACACAATTACACATATAGCATAAAAATTAACTCAGAATGAGTCATGCAAAATCTATAAAGCTTATAGAAGAAAACAAAAGAGAAAATCTTAACCTTGAGGAGGGTAAAATTTTCTTAGATAGTTGATCTAACCATACAAGAAGAAAAACATTATAAAATGGGCTTTATCAAAATGAATTCACTTCTGCTCTTTGAATGACACCATTAATGAAAACAAACAAACATACCCAAGCCACACACATCTAATAAAGGGCTGATGTGCAGAATAAAGAATTCCTACAACTCATTAATAAGAAAACGGGCAAAACATTTGAACGGACACATCCACAAAATGACATAAAAATGGCCAATAAGCACATGAAAAGATACTCAAAACGTTACCAATCATAAAGAAAACGAATATTAAAACCAGAGAGATAACATCACATGTGTACTGGAACCAGGTCGAAAACTAAGAAGACCATCAACATGGCGCGCTGCTGAGAGCGAGGGCAGCTAATGACACACTTGTGCACTGCTGTGAGGAGCGGAAATTGGTGCAGTCACTTCAGAGATCAACCTGCCAGTTCCCCATAAGTTTAACATACACTTACCATACAACCCAGAAAATTCCACTGCTGGGTATTATCTAAGAGCAATGGAAAAAATATGGCCACACAAAAAGACTGTTCAGACCTCAATAGGTGAATGGAGAAATTGTTACATAGAGCCACACAGTGGAACATAATAAAAATGAAGCACAGATAAAACTCAACATGCATGACTCTTAAAAGTCATCATGCGGGCCGGCCAAGTGGCACGGTGGTTAAGCGCTGGCTTGGGAAGCCAGCGGCCCCGGTTTGGTCCCACGAGGGCCAGTGACACTGCCCTCAAAAAAAAAAAAAAAAAAAAAAAAAAGTCATCATGCTTAGCAAAGGAAGCCAGTCGCAGAGCAACACGTAATGTAAGAGGCCATTCACATGAAGTTGTACTAGGAGCAAAAAGAATCTATAGGGACCTCTGTGCTTTTCGGGGGCCCAAGATGGGTTGGGGGATTGGCAGTAAAGGGACATGGTGGATGTTTCTGAGGTGACGAAAATGTTCTATGTAATGACTGTGAAGGTTGCATAAGTGTGTATTCAACTGTTGAAACTTAAACTACACACTTAAAAAACGCGTGCATTTTAATGTTTGTAAATTATACTTCTATAAAGTTGATTTTAAAACAAAATAAAACCAGCCAAACAAAAAACAAAGCATTCTATAATGTTGGCTTTTGCAGGGAACAAAGGGGATTTTTGAAAAGTCCTCCAAAGCTTTATCACACTACACATATTTATCTGTTTACCCTCCTTACCTGGGATGCTGAGATAGTTGAGAAAAAAGAATAATTTGAAAGCACAATAAACATAAAACACATAAGGTGACTAAACACCCAGTTCTTCCTTCAAATTTTGGCAATTTAAACTATGTGGACTCAAAGTAGGAGTTTCAAGATGTTGCTACATATGGACTCAAGATGGAAGGTCTTAACCAACTGCTATAGCAAAGTACTAAGTAATTCAAGCAAAGCACTGATTTTTGACTATAAATACCAAAAGATTTTCACTGGCTTTACTGAGCATATTTACATGAAATAAACCACCCAGTTACAGTGTGCAAGTCAATGAGTTCTGACAAATGTAACCCTCACCCCAAAACTTCCCAGTTCCTGCTTTCAAGTCTTGGCAACCAACTGTCTATTTCTGTCACATTTTTACTCTTCTAGAATTTTCTGTAAGCGGGGTCATAGTAGTTAGCTGTTTATGTCTCCCTTCTTTCCTTTAGCATAGTGCTTCTGTAGCATTTAGCGCCAGCTCACTCCTTTTTGTGGATGAGTACCCCTCGCACCGTAGGGCCGTACCACAACTCCCTTAGCCATGCCCGCTGGACATCTAGGTTGTTTCCAGTTCGGGTTACTGTGAATAAATCTACTACGGTCATTCAAGTGCAAGCTTTGTGTGGACCGGTCTTCCAAGGAGTGGGCCTGCTAGATCGTATGGTAAGTACATGTGCAAACAGATAAAAGCCGACAGACGCGTTCTAAAGTGACTGTTCGGTTTTGCATTTCCATCGGCCTGTGTCAGAGGTCCAGCTACCCCACAGCTCTGGTGAGGTCAGTCTTTTCTATTTTTGCCATGCTAACAGGTGTCGTGGAATCCCACTGTGAATTGAAAGGGTGTTTCTTTTGTGCCTACTCATGTATTCAGTATCATTTCAAGGCCATTCATAGATCATCTTTGGTGAACTGCCCAAATCTTTTGCCCGTTTTAAAATTGATTTGTCTTTTTATTATTGAGTTGTGAGAGCTATTTATGCATTGTGGGTAGAGCCTTTATTAGATACATGCTTGACAACTATTTTCTCCCAGCCCATGGCTTGCCTTTCATTCTCCTCACAGTGTCATACTGAAGAGCAGGTTTTGATGAAGTCCAGTTTATCAGTTATTTTTATGGCCCATGTTTGTTGACTGTTCTCTAATCTCTCTCTCTGTCTAAACAACAGTTTTAACATTCTTGTCTGGTATTTCCATCTCTGTCATTTTTTCTGTCTTTTTTTTTTTTTTAAGTAATTTAGTAACAGAGCAGGCCTGGATCTGACCTTGGAGGTCATGTCACTTTCGAGGTGACCATGAAGCTCCTGAGAAAATACTATGTGTGCTCCATTTCCTTACCCTGCTTCCGCACTGGGTACCACATGACTGGAACAGATGGAGTGGGGGCGGGTCTGCTTTTATTACTACTCCATCAGGGGTGGGTCCTGTTTCCCTGCTTCTTCGTATATGTGGTGTAGTCGTATACTGCATGCTATTTTGAAGTGGCATAGTGAAATTCTATTGAATTTTACATTTGGGGTGCTGAGTTTTCTTGTGTTCCTTTAAAAGCGTTGGACTTTGCTTCTGATGGCAGGGCCTGAGCATCTTCAGTCTAAGGATTATTCAGTCCCACTGTAAGGTGACAGTCTCTGAGGATTCCACTAGATGCCCCAGGTGTCCCAACATCCTTCCACTCCTGCTGGGCGTGTGCCAACGACACCCCCAGCCCTGAGTGTGGGCAATTGCTGGCCTCCTGTTTCCCAGTGGCTCTGTCCTCACCTTGGCAGGTCTACCTGCACATGGAAGAACCCTAGTCAGCAAAGATGCAAGGGGACCCCTCTGCTAATCCTCAGAACCCCACCCCCCTGCAGCTTTCTTGCTGGTAGCCCGCCAGGCAGATTCAGCCATGCTGGCCTGCTGAGCTCCAACGTCAGCTTCCTCAACTCGGCAAGACGACTGGGCTTGGTCTAGGCCCCTCTGTGCCCCACATCCGGGAAACTGCCTCTCAGCAGGAAGCGGGGACAACCGCGGGGCTAATCTCATGTGTTTCCCTTTTTTCTGTCAAACTGCCTGTTGTCCAATGTTTGAAAAAGTTGTTTCATCTACTTGGCTTTCTAATTTTTAATATAAGAAAGGCTATTTCCATAGCAGTTAATCCTTCATGGGTGGAATCAGAAGTCCAATAAATACCAAATAATTGAAATGTTACTGACTTAGTAAATAGTAGTGCTGATAAATGGCCTTTCATTCTATATAAACATGAAAGCACATGGAATTGCACATCATTTGCTTATAACAATGAAATAATTTGTATTTTTAAATCAGTTTTCTGCTTAATAATAGGATTCTCAAAGCCAATAAGCCTGAGAACAGTATAGAGATCATGAGTTTTCAACTGCGGCTGAGTCTAATTGTCCTGTAGAACTTCAAACAATTCAGACACCTGACCCCACACCAGCAAATCGACAATTCAACGGTCCAGGCATATGTTTTCTAAAAGGCTCCTAAGGTGATGTGATACTTATTCCTTACTAAGAACTATTACTCACTAGTTTTCTACATGTTATTAATATTATAATGTTCAATGACTTACCAAAAGATGTAATAGATACACCTAATTCCAAATACCACAAACACATTTTGAAGACAGTAATAATAAAAACAAAAAATGAGCATATTTTCGTCACTAGACATACAATGCAGTTGTAAATCATCCATAAAGAAATAACGCATATAGCAACTATGTATCAGACAGGGGGCATTCGTATGGATCTCTGACAGTTATATATTTTTATAGTAACTTGTATTAGTCACCTTTTTATTATTCATAAATGGACTGGCTTAAAAGGTGGCTTAAAAAATAAACCAGATTTCAGGCCAGCCGAGTGGCTCGGTGGTTAAGCGCTGGCTTGGGAAGCCAGCGGCCCCGGTTCGGGTCCCACATATGAGGGCTAGTGACACTGCCCTCAAAAAAAAAAAAAAACCAGATTTCCAGAATTAATAAAAGTGTGAACTTAATGATGCTATTAGTTTATATAAGTATTTATATATAGTGATCATTTTATATAACTATATATTTATTCGATCATATTATATACCATTATACTATTTATTCCTAAAAAGTAAAAATCACAATAATTATTCCAGTTCATGAAAGTGTCACTTACCTCTTTCACATTTGCGTCATCAAAAAATACCCATTTGGAACTCTTGGTGTGGAACGCAAAGGCACAATAATGCCGGCTGGTGTAGCAGATCAGACCAACAAGGCGAAGTTCACTATTTTTGGCATTTTCATCAGTAACCCTATAAAAAAGCTGTTTAAAACATTAATAATGTGTAATTTAATACTGTATCTTCTAAAAACTGAATCATTTGATTGTCGTGTATTTAGCTCTCTATAAAAAATATTTCCCATGCATACTACCCCATTCCAGTGTTTTATGAGGACACCACTGACATTGCACTGTTAACAGAATTACTACTTTTCATTAGTATATGAGAAATTTACTCCAATAACATGGACTATGATTTGGCTCAGTAATATAGTACCTGCAATAACACACAACTGACACTTGACATACATAAACTCAAAATGTGAGATAAATCACATATATTCTATAATTCTTGATTGAATCATATATTTGAAAAAACATTAAACACATCCAAAAGTTGAACTGTAACATTAACCAATTCAAACTACATTAAAGTGGTAATGAGCATATAAAGGTATCAGTGCTGTAGATGGACTTCAAATCTTAAACATTTCCAAGTTAATATCTATATTTATAATTATCTCTCACACACATCATCATCATCATCATCGTTCTAGAGTGACGTGGATACAGCATGAGACAGTTTGGTTTATAACTGAAAGCCATTTCTAGCCTATGAAAGAAAGGCATTCCAGCCAGTCTAGTTTGGTTAACCTTTATCAGAGTTGCATCTGAATATTATTTCCTTTAGAAGGAAAATGGAGTTCTGAAAACCAGAGTATGTTATAAGAGATGGAGATGATGCAGAAGAACGTCTAAATAAAAGGGAAGAGAATGAAAGCAACTGCGATACCCCAGGGAGGTGAAGCTGTGTTGCTAGGCTCCGAACAACGTCTTCGGTCAAGTCGGAATGCTCAGAATCCCAGACTAGACCGATTGTCACAATCTCTGGGCAATTCATTAAAACACGGCGGATTTTTAGTTTTTGGCCACAGTTACTCTAAAGAAAAATACAAAAGGCACGTTTTGAAATTGTTGAACAAGATGTTATAGGTGGTGCCTTACACAGTTTGTATTATGCAGTAAGAGTCTTAAGATGTAGTGGAAATTTATTTATTCAGCATACTAAAATGGACTTCAACAAACTATTTGTCTTAATTATGGATTAAACATGAAGTTTGTTTTAAATCAAAGTACTTTTCTTTGGTATTTTTGTAAATCTGTTAAAACAATAATTCAATCTAAAAGAAATCAGAAATATAACCACTGAAGTCCTTAATAGTATTACATGAGAAAAGAACAATACCATTTCCAATGTCTACTTAAAGAAAAAAAACAAAACCAGCTAACTTTGTCTTTAGTCAAATGATAGATTTCAGAACTTTAAAAAAATTAATCAACTTATGTTACCTTAAATCCTTCACAAAATTAAATTTTTAAGAAAAGGTGATGAGATATATAGCTCACATGGTATAGTTACCTAAAATAATACTGAAAAAATAAATTCTTAAAATTAATTCCATATCTAATTAGGATTTCCATAATAATTTCTGGATGTCTATTTTCAAAGTTACAAACCCAGAACCATACTAATATTCTCCAAATTATACTTACAGGACATTTCCTATAGTCATCAGTTGTATTTGCTGCTTGCAGCAATTCTGCAAACATTTCAGGCTTAAAACGTTCATGTCTTTCCATCATTCTTTCAACTTCATTGCTACAAAAGAAAACAGCAGTCCCAAATATGGCCTGTGAGCTTCAAAAAGATCTGATAAATTATGCATGAAAAATATTAAATTATCAATATATGTATGATTGCTTTTTCTGTCTTAAAATATGATTTTGTCTAAAAACTTAACCATAAATTTCTATAAAGTGGAAAAGCATATTTGACAGGTCAGGATAAAGATTAGGTCAAACATAGAATAAAAGAACACAAAATTATACCACTGTTTGGAAATACATGAATGAGGTAAGATGCTCCATCTGAAGTCAAATATTTCTTGTACACTACTTAAATTATTCCATAAATTACTAAGGGATGTGAGTTTAAAAGTGGGCCTGACAAGAACAACAAACTGTAGGAAAAGCTTCCTGTCTGGCCTAAAGCTCCCAGAAACTGAGTTATCCTTCTCAGCTAGAAGAAGGGCCCTTCGCCGATTAAAGCAGACATCCCACGCAAAGCCCCTTAGCCAGGCTGGGCCTAGCTCTGTCACGAAAGCTAATCATTAGAGCCCAGGCTCTACTGTATTAGATAACAAGGTATTAAGTATCTTTAAACAACTATTAAACATTTCCAAAAAGAAAAGTAACGTAAGCTTAGGTACCGTTACTGGTTTTCATTCTAGATGCTGAGTGTTTTACAGTTCAATGGTTTAAATACTATACAATACCAATAACAACCGCAAGTGCCCATTCTTCTAAAGCGCTTCACAAGCATATGTACTAGAAAGCACTAAAGCCGACAGGCACATCCTAACTGCATGTAATAGCTGCACAGAATTCACAGCATCAGAGCAGTGCCTGACCAGACAAATAGTGAATCTGAAATTAAACCAGACCTGGGTTTCAATCTTGGTTTGTCCATTTACCAGATCAACCTTATTAAATCTATTTCTTCATCAACAAAATAGTGTTTTTGTTAAACGTGACAATTTAGTTAAAATCTAGACCATAGTAAAAGCATTCAATAATTGGTATTCAATGCTAAAAACCAATAAGCTGAGAGATCATTAGAATTCAAAGTGGAGCTCCTGCCGTTTGTGGTGTAGAGCAGGGAGACTGACAGAGGGGTCTCTGATTCTTACTAAGGAAGGGCGGCCTCGGAGCTTTGTCATTTACCCAAGGGTTCACGAAGACGAAGTTTTACAGTTTGAATTTGTGCAGTCGCTCCTTGTTCAAACACCATCCTACTATTCATACAAAGTTAAAAAATGGGGCTAAAATTAACTGAAGTTTAGGAACTGTTTCTCTAAACCAGTGTTCTCCAACTCTGTATATATAAGAAAAATACTAAACACACCCAAATAACCAAATTGTTATTATTCAATAGTCTTTAAGGAATAATGTGCTATATCCAAAAACAGTGGGAAAATTAATAACGGAATGAAACAAATGAGCACAGGATATTCACGTTGCACAATGATAAAAATATTGGTAGCATTTAGTAACTAACTGTTGTACTGACGTATTCTGAGTAAAAATAATAGATCCACATTTTGCTTTTGTATTAAAATATCTGCAAATATTTATGATAATGTTATTCAATGTTTATCAAAATCAAATATTTATACTCTCCAATGCCTGTTAGAAAGTGTTCAAATAATTCTAATTAGGTAAAGTGTAGGGGTCATTTTTGGATCCCTAACTAGCTAATGTTTTCAAGGGCAGGCAAGGAGGGAGCCGTGAGGCAAGCACAGTGAATTTTATTTCAGGTGACTGTTGAGGCCTTAAATGGAATAAACCTAAGGGCAGATTATTCGCACTCTTTCTTTCCTTTCTGCCTACTCTAGCTTCCATCGCCACGAAGGGATGCAGGGAGCTGACAGGACACGTGGCTACCACTAAGCTAACGCCTCCGCAAAAATGAAGAAATTGTGTGCAGTTCTTTTGACCATTGAGTCATTTTAGGCTCTCCCTCACAGTTCCAAAAGCTTGCTATAAATACAAATATACATGAATTGACTAATATTTTGTACATGTCATTTGGCTAACTCAGGAATATCCAGCTAAGACAAACACCACTTAGCACCTCCGATGGTAGCATATTTGTGAGTCCCAGACAGAGAGCAGACATTCACGTATGTTACGGTTTTATAAACTAAATGCTCAGTGTCTTAAATGTGCTCTTACATCTTTGGTAAAGGTGCTTTAACAGGTTCTTACCACAGGGCTGTTGTGGAAATGTACCGCACAAACTCGGTGAAAGGCAGAGGATCCGACGATGCACCACAGCTACGACACACGCACTGTGGGGAAAATGTGCGTTTAATTTATGGGCTATACACCTAACTACAAGGTGTCCTAAGAGGGGAGCAGCCTCACCTGCTCGTACAGAGTCATAGCAAACTTCCGGTGCGTGACGCAGGACTTGGATGTGCACATGTCTGCGTCTCTGCTTGGCACGATGTGGAAATGAATCCTCTCCAATATATTTTCCTGGTTTAAAGATCAGAAAATGGGTGAGCTGTGAATCTGGCAGAGGACACTTTAAAACACAACTCTTTAACTTTACAAATTTAAAAACCTTTTTAAGATTTTCCACTGTGTTAAACTTAGGAGGACCATGAATATTGTTAGCTTTTCAGTTTCGCTCTTTAATCGACACTTCAAATGTTGGTCAATTATTCACCTTTTGTAGTGTTAGCTTTTTAGAAATTTAATGCAAGAAACACTGTAACAAGGGCCGGCCAAGTGGCACGGTGGTTAAGCCCTGGCTTGGGAAGCCAGCGGCCCTGGTTCGGTCCCACCTATGAGGGCCAGTGACATCTGCCCTCAAAAAGAAACATCATAACATAATATATGGTCTTAATATTTTAAAAATTCTTTTAAAAATCAACTCTTGATGGCTGACATCTAGAATTTACTATAAGAAACCATAGTTTCCTGTTTTCAGCATTCTCACAATAAGAAAAAGCAGTGAATTTATTTTGAAGACCCTACCAGGATCATATGGATAGTCCTATAACTTACACGGACATACCAGTGACAAATACCAACGATGGGCCCTGCACTGACACCACGATGCAAGGACCTGCTCCGAAATATTTCATCAGAAAGCTCAGATCTGTAATGCTGATCAATAAGGGGTATTTCTTTAACAAATAATCCTCCTTTTTACCAAAGCTTAAAAATTGGATTCTTTCGATTAGCAAACTTCCTGTCTCGGGGCATTTAAAAGCATTCATTAATTTAAGCCCCAATTTCTAGATATTCCATTATTATATCATGTATTAATACATTCATTTAAGTGAAAGTAAAACTATAAAGATCAGAATGTGTTAAATATATTTGTATGTATTTTAAATAATGGATCAATTATAAACAAGAGGAATGTGAAAAGCATATTTCATGACTGTGTGTGCTGCTTTGACACATTTTAATCACTGTGACAAGTGTGCTGAAGGTGTACTGGTCAAGGAGCTGTCCATCTAAGGAAATGTAAAGATGCTCAATAAAAAATAACATACAAATGCCCAATGGATTCTACAGAAATTCAGGGAGCTGATCGGGGTGCTTTGATCACGCTTTATCTAGTAGGTGTGACTTAGGCTGAACCTCAACAAATGACAGGTTAGAAATGTTTTGAATCTTTCAGGACCTTGAGCAAAGGCTGTAAAAACAGGATTTAAAAGACACACTTGAAGAACAGAATGTAATCCTGTCACTAGGAGGAAAAATTCTGGAGGAAGCAAAGAGAGAAGCCGGAGTGTAACTGTAGGGGCCTCAAATGTCAGAAGAGAGTCAATCACTGAAGTATCTGAAGAGCAAGCACTAATCTGAAGAAAATTATATTAATCTGGTGGCCATTAAAAAACAGGCTATAAGGCTGAAATGATGCTAGTGAGGAAGTTTAAGTAAGGCTGAGAGTAGAGGCCTAAGCCAGGGACAAGGGCACATGGCAAGGGAAGCCTTGCAAGGGTTTCTGATGGGAGGCTACAGAATCGCTGAGTGGGCACACGACTAGGAGGAGAGACGGTTACGCCTTCAGCACGGGCGGCACCTGTATCACTGAAACGCTGGATCACCACGTACACAGTCTGCAAGGGGTCTAGGGCCCGTCACAGGTCACAGGAAGGCCCCACTCACGAATGCGGGGTGACAGGGCCTTGAAGAGGCACCTGAGGCAGGGAGCCGGCTGGGGCGGGTGTCTCAGAAGTGCTGCCCTCAGGGCCGCCCACCAAGAGCCTCTGGTCCCGAGTCCTCGTCTCCCAGAAGCTACAGCAGCCCTGACTCCATGATGGAGTGTAACTGAATAAATCTGTAGCTCCAACAAATAAATCTGAAAATATTCTAATTGCCTAACTCTCAACTAACATCAGGGCATCAAAGATCATCCAAACCAAAAGTCCATGAAACACAGAGGGCCTTCCACAGAGATCCGAAAGAGAGGCCCAAGATGGAAGCCGCGATGGAGCAGGTCAGACCCTTTCCCACTGCTCTCTGTAACTTAGGTTTCGTCTGTCTCCCTACAGGCCCAGGGAAGGGGTGCAGTCCGGTGTCCAGGCGGAAGGGGCGGCCCACCCCGGTCCTTACGAAGCACTCGGCCGCGTCGTCCATGCGGCCCAGCTGGAAGCGCTGCTCGTCCCGGAAGCTCTCGGCCAGGGCGTGCCTGATGTTGTCGGAGGGAAGGGCTTTCTCGCGGCTGTGCTGGAACTGCGCAAATATTGTCTGGGAATCGACAGACAGCCGGGGGGTTAATGCCAACGATGACGAAATAATTGCATGACAACACGGTGGAACTCCAGTCACTACACTCCGGAACCAATACAAAACAGCCTCTTGCTCTAAAATTCCAGATGAAAACTAATTCTACATATCAGTCATTGTGTACAAACGGTTGCACCAGCCTCTATATCAAATGTGGGTAAGAATGAAATTCGTGGAGTCCTCAGGTCTGACTAAGCCTGGGGAGAATTAGGTCGGGGAGCCATTTTTAAACTGTTCCTCAGCTGATTCTGATGCGGGCTTATGGAAGAGATCTGGGATAAGTTCTTTAAATCTAAAATTATACTTGAGGAATTAAAATTACGTTAACCAAAAATAAACATCTAACCCCATAAAAATCAGGAACTCGTGAGTCTTATTAAAAAAAAGCTAAAATAGCCTAAATGAGCTTTTAGAATTATTTTTGTTTCTTCTTAAGCAAATGTCAAAAAATGACAAACTGTTTTAAAAACAAACAAAAATTAGGCAACTTCAGAATGGCAATTTCCCACTGTTATTAAATTTACTTTTAAAAATGAAAATGTACATTTTATAAGAAGAATCAGAGAAAAGGTTAATTTTAATTTGTTTTAAAATGTCTGTTTTCAAGTTACTAGTTTTTCTCACTTTGAGAATTATCTCTGTCCTAAGCCTAAGAGAGAGTGGAAGTATCATTCAAGGACATGTGGTTCCAGATATTAAGCTGTATTTTTCTATTTTCCTTATTGAACTTAAAGCAAGAAACACTTTTTAATAAGTTCCAGTTTTACAACAATCATCTTAAGTGAGGAAAAGTAGGGAAAAGGAGGTTTTCAGTGACAACTCACCAAATAGGGATTAGTCATATTAAGAGCTGTATTAATTAGCTCAAGAGGTATGTCATTTCAAAAAACATTTTTTAAAGATTAACAGATGGCAGGCTAGAAAAATATTTCAAAAATCTGTTCCACTACTACAAAAAAATTGCATTTACAAATAAATAAGAAATTTAAAAATAAAGATGCCAAATGATATTAGATATCCAGAACTAGACTTTTAAAGCTATAATTACAAATACTAAACAATGAAAAATATTTTTAATTTCTTATTTTAGCCATTAACTTTTCCAGGTAATGTTTAAGATGTTAATCCTACACAAGGCTGTCATTCATTCATTTGGCATCCATTTATTTGTTGATTGCCTAGTACATGCGAGGCGTTGTTCTACAGTAGAAAGCCAAGATCCTGCCCTCATGGAGCATACATTCTAGTTGGAGTAATGAGGAGAAGGCAGATAAGTGATTATATACATAGTATGCAAAATATGGTAATCCCATAGAGAAAAATAAAGAAATACGAGAGAGAAACTAAAGGAGAGTGATAGGGAGAGAGACGGTGGGAAAAGGAGAGGGAGGGAGCTTACGCTTGACTAGGGCAGCCTGGGAAGCCTCACTGATGGAAAAAGAACATTTGAGGAGAGGCACACCAAAATACATACATAAATAAATAAGTCAATAAGGGTGTTAGGCATGAGGACATCTGGAAGAAAAGCATTCTGGACAAAAGGAGTAACCATGAAACCACTCAGAGATGTAAGCCAGCTCTGAGAAGTTGCAAGGAGTCCAGTTTGACTAAAGTGCAGAGAGAGAAAGAGAGAGAGAGGGTGTTTTGTGGATAGGGGGAGACAAGCAGGGGAAGAGGCAGAGGATTGTGTAAGGCTACAAAACATTTGGGTTAGGAAATTCAACTATATTAGTTTCTACAATTAGACAAAATATTCAAAATTTACTTCAAAGTAAATAAAATGTGATACTATAAAATAATCTTGTTTTGCCATGTTCTAGAATAGAGAAGCCATGAAGATGTATTCAAACAGCCCTATTCAGGAACATAAATCAAAATAAAACCATGAAAATGGCTTTTTATTTATTTTATTTTTTTTTGAAAATCTTTAAAAATCATTTTAATTTGTACAATATATTCATCACTACTGTTCTAGAGAAACAGAAGTTAACTTTTCATGTTCGAAGACTGATGAACTATCATCTATTAGTTCTTGAAGTTGAATAACAGGAAATTGTACTTGTTTTTCAAACCATTGTTTGTGTGTGTGTAGAATATTCAAGAGTGTAAAATGAAATGTTTCTCTCTGAAAATGTGTTCCTAAAATCTTAAATTGTTGGCCAAAGACTTCAACAACAACATGAGTTGCTCATCATACTGGACTCCCTGTTTCTACCTTTGCCTCTTCTATTTATCCTCATTCAAGCTCCCAAAGAGATCTAATCCAAACAGTAGATCTAGTTAAAACAATTATATCACTCCTCCACTCAAAACAACCCCCTTCCTACCTGACTCTTGAGCAACAGCCAGGGTTGTCACAAAGGCCTAGGAGGCCCCACAGAATTAGGACTCCTGTTCCACTTATTTACTGCTCCGTGAAAGAGCACCCC
Source organism: Aselliscus stoliczkanus (assembly GCA_033961575.1). Taxonomy (NCBI): domain Eukaryota; kingdom Metazoa; phylum Chordata; class Mammalia; order Chiroptera; family Hipposideridae; genus Aselliscus; species Aselliscus stoliczkanus. The sequence goes on from CM066735.1 coordinate 62,670,672, forward strand.
AAAACTTAGCTACTAAAAACATTTCCTTTGATGACAGAGCTGCAATTTGGGTGCGATTCTGCTCTACTCGGCCCCATGAGGGAGAGTGCGCACACTGGGACCTTGAACCATCTCAAGGTCGCTCACTACCGTCGTATAGCAGCTGACGCTGGCTGGGACCCCTGCTGCAGCTGTGCCAGCCCCTGCCTCACAGCATGGCGGCCACTTCCGGGAATGACCACCCGACAGACAGAGCCCGGTGGGGCTTCATCGCGTTTTCTAACCTACCTTCGCATCGGGTGTCTGCAACATTTCTGCCACATTCTATTTGATGGAAATGAATCACGAAGGCCAGTCCATATTCAGGGAACTACACTCCACAGAGTGACAGGACAAGTGCTGAAGAATCTACAACGTGTTCTAATCGCCATGCTGCACACCTTACGTCTGAGCTCAGCCGCTTCCGCACCCAGGTGTCCTCTGAGCTCCGCTCCCATCACTCCCCTTGCGCCCCAGGCTTCCGCACCCAGGTGTCCCAGTCTGAAGGCTCTCTTCCACTCTGTCACCTTCCCCAGGTTGTAATTTAAATGTCACTTTCTCAGTGAGGCTTTTCCTGGCTACTCAACTCTAATCTCATTCCCTGATCTATTTTGCCTCATTTGCAGTTATTACCATCTAACTAACAGACTTTATATTTTGCCTACTTATTTTCTCCTCCTCTAAAGAACATAAGCTCCATGAGAGCATTTTTTTTTTTCAGTTTTGCTCACTGCTATATCCTCAGTAACTACAACAGTGCCCAGAATTCAGACATAGCTCAAAAATATTTGTTAAAATGCATAATTATTTCAAAATAATGAAAAATGCAATGTTCCTAATGATTTTATACCATTTAGATTAATTTAACTGTCCTTATATAAAGTGGGAAATGAAAACATAAATCTGATTAACTTATACTTTAAAAATTCATCTTCAAAACTCAATCACTTGACAATGAACTTTAATTACAATTCATCTAAGTGAGCCAAATATGTCAAATCAGCTAAACTAACTAACAAATACAACTCGAGTTTTGGAGCGACAATTAATAGTAATTCTTCAGAATCACTAATTAAAAGATTACCTTCAATGCACAAAACACGCAGGCATCTCCCTGACAGACGTGTCCAGTCAGAACCCGTAAGCTTCTTCGGAATATATCCAACTGCCACAAAACCTAAGAAACAGTGAGACATGAAGAAAGAAGACAGAAAGGTTTTTCTCACTGTGACAAAAGAGATTTAAATGTTTTTAAAACTGCGGAAGGCTAATAACTCCTTTGAATCTCTTGTACATAATCAGACATACACAACCACTAAAAACAATAGCAAGTATAGAACTACTACATACATGTAGTGCATGCATACAGGGCAGATTCAGAAAATACTCCTATTGATTCGCATGTGAAAACCAGGACAGGCACAGAGCAAGAAGAAATGAATTCCTGGGTAGAGGACTTTGTACACACAGGAAACATGGCGTACTGAATGGAGGACTTGGCAGACACCTGAAAGAGGAAGTGATTATAATACTTGGAACAAACTGCAATTTAGAAAGGAAATATAATTGGAGTTGAAAACCAGAGTGTACCAAATAGGGGTCAGTGCACAGAGGCAAGAAAAGAGGATGACCAGAGGCCTGTGGGGTCACTGTGAGCTGAGTGAAAGGGGGCATCTGTGCAGACATGGGGCCGCCACAGCATGGTAGGAAGCAGCAGTTAAGAGGTAACCTGAATAGTTTCGCTGCTATTATCCATTCATCATTTGCTACTAAAAGACAAAAACAAAATAAACAAAAATCACTGTAATTGTCTAAGTAAACCAGTCCAATACTTAAAACCATTCTGAGCAACCTGAAACCTACACAGTGGGGAGAACTATGTAAGGCTGAAATAAGTATGCTGCGGAAAGCGCTTAGAGCAGTGCCCAGTATATAACTGGCAGGCAATGAATGCCAACTACTCGTTGTTGTCATTAGCATTATGACAACCGACTATATGTGTAAGTGGCATCCCCCCAGGAAGGGAGAGACAGAAAAATTTAAAGAAATAATGGTCAAAGAGTTTCCAAATTTGATTATAATTATAAACCTACAGATCCAAGATGCTCAATAAACCAAATACAAGAAGCATGAAGAAAACTATGTCAAATCACAATATAGCCAAATTGCTTTAAACCAGTGAAAAAGGGAAAATCTAAAAGGCAGCCAAACAAAAAAGGACACGCTACATACAAAGGAACAAAGGTAAGCATGACAACAGTTTTTCATTAGAAATAATTCAAGCTAGAAGATAGAGGAGCAAAATCTTTAAGTACTGAAAGAGAAAAACTGTCAACTTAAGACTTCTTTAATGAGTGAAAATACCCTTCAAAAAAAGATGAAATAGATTTTCCCTCAGACACACAAAAGCTGGGAGAATTCATCACCCATAGACCTGTCTTCAAGTGGGAGAAGGGTACCAGATGGGAAGCTGGGTCTACACAAAGGAGCACCAGCACCAGGGATGGTAACTACCTACGGAGAGAAGGACAAAAAAATCTTCACAGTAAACATCGGTGGAATGTTCATTTCCTTAAAAACACGTCCCCATGGGAAGACTTCTCCATTTTCTTTACCACGTCAGTGTCCTTACTCAGAATCTTCTCTTGTTATAATGGTTTTCATCTCTCTAAACTACACCTCGTATTCTGAGAGCCAAAGAAAAGAAACAGAGGGAACCGCAAAAACAGAACTGAGAAGGGGTAACAGGAAAAGGCTTGAAATGGCAGAAGCCCTTGCTCTCGGCTTCATTCAATCACAAGCGTTTCCCAGTGTTTCTGTGTCTGCGAGTTCCCTGTAGCTAGTGCCAGTCAAAACCGATTTTCCTGCATTTCTCACAGCACTTAATATCAGTGGGTCTTCCAGCCAGGACTAGAACGGTGACTGCCATGGGAGGGTCCCAAAGTCATCACTTTAAATCAGAAGATATTTTTTATATCATAGTAATTATCATATGATTCTGTTGAAAAAACCATTTCCATTTGTCATGAAATCCAAAACGCCCAGCCATAATATTTTCGCCACCATTGAAAGTGATATTAAAAAGTCATTCTAGCCAATAACTTTATTCTTAGTTTACAAGTTGAAGAATTTCCTGAAAAGCCCTTTCGAGACAGTAACAAGAAACGATGGTCTCACCTGCACAGCACTATTAAGAAAGCAGCTGTTCTGTCCGGGCTCATTCAACAAGCCTTTTGTGGGCGCCAGGGACAGCACGCTCCCGGGCTGATAGACCTTCTCCAGGTTGCCACCAGGCTTCCGGAGGAATTTCACCCAGGCCATTGTCAAGCAACTCCGTTTGCATTAACGCTACGAATTGTATACTTATGTGATAGTTCGGATAATAAAATGAACGGTATCTGGAATTGCCCACTTAAACTCACTGCAGTCCACTACAATAACGTAAGTTTCCAAGTCCATCTCTCTGCTGATGCTGTGAATTTTGAAGGCTTTCTCAAGTAAAAACAGGGTACAGACACATGAGTTTGGAAAGCTAAAGAAAGAAGGCTATTTTAAACAAGGCCTTAACGATCTTATGAGGGTGTATAGTTTAAGATGAAAAAAATTTTCTTTTAAACTGCTAAAAATAATGTCGATGAACAAATCGTTTTCTTTAGTGCACAAGCCATTTGTCTCGACGGTTTAAAAAAGATGGAGAGTTGGCATCCGGCATGATTCCTTTGGTCATTTCCTTTCCTTATGGTCTTTTAATAAGAAAGAAGGCTCTCTCTCCCCCGGGTGAAGTTATCAAAGGTGACTCCATATTTCATATCCACGTGACTTCAAAGCAAATCTACAAAATAAAAAGAAATGCTTAAGGTAAAGGCTAATGAAGAAAACCTCTACTTTACTATTTGAACACGAATATTGAATACAGATTTAAAATATTGAATACAGAATCATAAAAGAATAAAAACTCATGTTCTAAAATATGAAAATATGAAAGGTCATCATTAAATTTTTTTTAAATATCACTGTAACATCAAACACTACAGAAAACAAACTGATTGTTGACTTTGGGAGGGGAGTGGAGGAATGTACAGAAAAGGTAAAGGGATTAAAGGGTACAGACTCCCAGTTATAAAATAAGTCAAGGGAGGGAATGTACAGCATAGGCAATATATTCAATAATATCATAGTAACTTTGCATGGTGGCAGAGGGCTACTGACTTAATGTGGTGATCACTGGTAAGGTGTACACATGTCAAAACATGATGTTGTACAACCGAGACTAATGACGTTGTACGTCAAGTATAATTTAAAATAAAATAAAAATACAATATTTTTGCACACTGAAAACAATTAAGTAGGTGATAGAGATTGTTTGGTTCTACTTGTTAAGAGGATTGAATCTGCAAAGTACCAAGTCTGATTTAAAGCACTGCTAATTTTCAAAAATATTTTTGTAGATGTGACCATGCTACATCCTTTTAAAGCTAATGAAATCTAGTACAAAATAAGAATTTTCAGCTTTTAATGAAATCAAAGAGGTTAAACTTTCCAAACAATGTCAAATAAAATTTAAATGTGAAAACAAAAAATCACTACCTACTTTCAATGGTCATAAATGGAGTCAGAAGGAAAATATTCTACAGAAAACTAAAATTAAATCAGTTTTCAGGTAGTATTTTGAAAAATACGAACTTTGCTGTCAACACTAAATTGCTTTATTAAAATGAATGCATATACAGAGATTAAACCGCTATACATCTTACATAGAACAGTATCATTTTTCTAAAAAAAACCAAACAGGTTTTATGTAAATTGATATGCATTAAAACTCAGAAGAAACATTAAATTGATAAACAAATCTTAAAGTAAATTTCCACATTATTTAAAAATACAGACTCCTGGCTAAAAAGACTTTAAATGTTCAACTTCTTAATTAAAAAACAATTAAGTATTACTAACAAACATTTGTTTAAACAATTAAATTTTCTTCCTTCCTTCCTTCCTTCCTTCCTTCATTCATTCATTCAACAATATATGCTGAGCCATGTACTGAGCCAGGCACTGGAACTGCCATAATAATAAGGAAAGACCGACAATAATACATTGAATGATAAACTGTGGCGTGCACTAGAAGAGTTACGTGCTGAGTGCTAACAGAAAAACAATGCAAGAAAAGGGCATGAGAAGTATATACAGGGGCCGGCCGAGTGGCGCATTGGTTAAGCGCTGGTTTTGGAATGCCAGCGGCCCCGGTTCGGATCCCACATGAGGGCCAGTGACACCGCCCTCTACAGCTAACAACAGCTCCACCTGGAGCTGGGCTGTGCGAGCCCCGGTGATGGTGTGGGCTGCAGCCCCTGCTGCAGTGGGCTGCCATAGGCTACAGTGAGTGGCCCGCAGCCAGCGTGAGCGGCTGGCAGCCAAGCGTGAGCTGCCAATAGCCGCGGTGAGCGACATCCAGAGGCCGGCGACCGATCTGCCTCATCCGGGAAGAGCGCAATCACGATACCAACAGTGAAGCAACATCCTCCGCAACTAAACTGAAGAACAAGAAGACGGCAACTTGTCTGTTCCCCTTCCCCGATTCCCCAACGCTGTTCCCCTCCACCACCAACTCCCCAATAAAATCTTTAAAAAAAAAAAAAAAAAAAAAAAAGAAGTATATACAGTTGATCCCGGAACTACTCGGGTTGGAACTGCATGGTCCACTCATACGCAGATTTGTTTTAATAAATTTATGGCCGGCTCTCTGTATTCCTGCATTTCGCATCCACGATTCAACCAACCACAGATCTAAAACAGTAATTTGATCCGTGGTTGCGAATCTATGGAGTATAGGGTCAACTGTATGCATTGTTCTACCCGATTTTATGTAAGGGGGCTGAGCATCCGTGGATTTGGGAATCTGCGGGGGTCCTGGAACCAATCCCCCACGGATACCAAGGGACTGTAGTTAAGTTTTGGGAGTCAAAAGTCATACACGGGGTTTTGACGTCAGGAAAGGGGTTGGCACCCCTAACCTCTGCATTGTTAAGGATCAACTGCACAATGTGAGGTGGTCTGCCCTTGTAAACAGGTGCCAGGGAAAGTCTAATTAAGAAAGGTGCCACTGCCCGAAGATCTGGAGAAGGCCTTCCAACCAGAGTGAACAGTCTGCTTGGCATGTCTGACGGACAGTAAGTACGAAGCCTGGGGGCAGGAGAAATGTAAACAGAGAGGGGAGTAGATGAAAAGGGAGGGTGGGAAGGAGCGAGACCCCTGGGCGCCTCAAAGCCCTCTGTGCGCAGACTTGGGCTCTAACTCCAGGTGAGAGTCACTGAGTTTCATTGCACAGCACCAAAAAGATGAGCGCTGGCTCACATCAGTTCAGTGCCACTGATCCAATGCCTGCTAAGGTAGCAGAGCACTGAGCAATAAAGAAGGGAAGCATCGGTCTAAAGAATTAAAGTCAGGAGGCCTTTGTCTCCAGCCCCGCATAGTAGGGCACCGCTTATCAGCTGCTTGGATTGAGACAATCCTTGGCATCTCTGCTTCATAGCTTCTTCACCTATAAAATGCGGCTAAAAACACTAGCCCTGATTACCATAGGTTACATGTAATAAAACACTATATTAAGCTAGTTGTTTATTTCTTTTTATTTTAATTCAATGGGTTTAGATCACTCCTCTACAGTGATCTAAATGATCCCCAAACCTTCATACAAAGTAAGTTTTTACTAAATGTAGTCACTTTTAACATTAAAGGGCCTCTGTATTGGTAGTAAATGCATATTTTTAATGGAAGAATCCTTTCAAAATAAATTCTTTCAGCAATCAGTCGCTAGGCACCAGGTTTGTGCCATGCACTGTGCTAAGGTATATGAAACCGTGAACGAGCTGCTTGGTGAGGGCCCCAGACAGACAGACCGGTTAAATGCCGAGGCTTCCATTCCTGTGCAGGTATCCAACCAGCCTGGGCTCCTGGGCCCCTCTCCGACCCAACTCTGGAGCAACAGGCAGGCTAAGGAGAAACAGGGAGAGCCTTAAGGCCGAGGGGGTGGGGGGAGGCAACTGGCCCAGGGTGACAGACAGGAAAGCGCGCCCTAGCTGTGACCTCTTTCTTCCATTCCCCGCGCCGCCCCGCACCACGCAGTGAAGCGGAAAGCGCTGCTGCCAGCCCAGCGCCCTCTGGGTGGGGAGGGAGGTCACAGGGCCAGCTTGGGAAGGGGCACCAGGTGCAGCTACCTGCAAGGTCCCGTTTGCTCTGCCCTCACCCCTATTCTACAGGTCGAACAGAGGACAGCAGGACCTGGAAAGATCCTGCCTCTGGGCAAGGAGACAGGAGTTCTGTTTGGAACCAGCTCCCTAGCTGCCTCACTCCACATGGGTCCCTGCACCCCACCTCTGCTCCCTGAGATCCCCGAGGGCCCACAAATGACAGCAGTGCTCTCACACTTCTCGGGCAGGTGTAACTCGCTTACACTTGGTCCTCCCGGGAAAATGACAACCAGACACGCGCAGCGCATGCGCTCTATGAAAGACAGGCAGCTATCCTATACCATGAACAGGAGGCACAGAGCAAAGGGAACATGCATGTAAAACAGACTTGATGACCCGATCAGGGAAGGGAGTGGGGAGGAAGGAGGGAGGGAAAGAGGGAGGGAGGGAGGGGCGGGAGATGAGAACTGTGAAACCTTAAATAAGTGAGAGACGAGAGAGAGAGAGAGAGAGAGAGAGAGAGAGAGAGAGAGAGAGAGAGAGAGAGAGAGAGAAGTTCAAGGTCATTCACAGGCAAACAACAGAAATAAATAAATAAATAAATAAATAAATAAATAAATAATATTTTGTAAAAACTAATGGAACAGACAAAATCCTCACAAGCCTGATTAAGGAAAAAAGGAAAGACGTAAATATGAACACCACAGTATTGATAAAAGAGCAATGACCACAGATAACCAAAGAACTGTAAAATAATATTACTTATAGCAGTACCTCTTAAAATCTAAAGGTATAGATACTTTCCCAGCAAAATATAAATTAATAAAATTAACCCACGAAAAAGTAGAAAAATTAAAAGGCTACTTTAGAAGAAAATGGCAAGAAAACAAGAATTCTCCCACTGAAAATGGCATCTGGATCAGATGGATTCAAAGTTAAATTTTATCTAAACTTTAAATAACTTTTAATTCTAAAGTTAAATTATTGCAGACTACAAGGAAATTTAATCACAAGGTACTCCCAAACATTTCATGAAGCTAACATAACTCTATTAGAACACGACAGACCTCAGGCCAATGGGATTTCCACTTATAAATGCAAAACTTACAAATAAAGCATTAGCAAACATAATCTCTCAATGTATCAAAAGAATAATGGACAGATGCTCCCTGACTTACATCTCAACAGACCCATCGTTAGTCAAAAGGGCATTTACTCCACCTGACCTACCGAACCTCAGAGCCTCGCCTGCCCCGCTCACCGTGCTCAGGACACGCCCCTGAGCCTGCGGGTAGGAAGCCCCCAGAACACAGCGAACACACTGCCATAGCGGCGCTTTACCCTCGTGGTGGCCCTGCGGGCGGGGAGCTGCAGTATCACCAGAGAGCATGGCGCCTCAGGCCTTTAGCCCAGGAAAGGTCAAAGGTCAACATTCAAAGGATGGTTTCTCCTGAGTGTGCTATGCTTTCCCACTGTCCTAAAGTCAAAAACTCCAAGTCAAAGAGAGCATCACTAGTCAGAGACTGTGCTGTTGAAAAGAGTAACAGCCAAGTGGGGTTCATCCCAAGAATGCAAACGTGATTCTATATTTATTCTTTCGATAAATATTTGGGAGGTAACACAGCAACATTCCTAACAGCTGAAAGGTGGAAACCACCGAAGACAGTTCATCAACTAATGAGTGGAGAAACAAAACGTGTGTGAGCACGCGTGTGCATGTGTGTAGTCACGCAATGGACTATTACTCAGCCATAGAAAGGAAGGAAGTACTGACACATGCTACATCAGGGATGAACACGGGCAGTTTGCTACGGGAAAGGAGCCAGGCATGACAGCCCACGTTACAGGATTCCCCCCACACAAAATGTACCGACAGACGGGGAGGAGCGGATGCTCAGGTGGAGAAGCGGGGACTGTAAGATGGGGGTGAGCAGCGACAGAAAGGACACGGGGACTGTAAGATGGGGGTGAGCAGCGACAGAAAGGACACGGGCGTTCTTTCCGAAGCGGTGAAACTGTTCTAAAATCCTGCTGATGGATGCATGTTTCTGTGACTATATAAAAACCTCTGAGTTGGACACTTTGAAAGAGTGAATTGTATGGCATATATATTTGAATAAGCTACTTAAAAAAAATAAAAAAGGAAAAGAAAAGACAGCAGAGCAGGCCAGAAGCTGCGATCCTTGGAAAAGCCTGCTTTCCAAGTTTTAAGCCCTGGGCACTTGGGATTCTGGGAGGATCCCCGGAACCGACTGGTCAGGCTGGTCACTGCGCCTAACTATGCAAACCATGTGGCTTATCCCCAACACCTGCTTTCCTCCAGGAAGCCGGGCATTTTCCTGTGTCCTCGGCAGAGGATGGCTACGTGACCACACCTGGTAAAACCTAAGGCACAGAGTCGCCAAGGAGCTTCTCGGTCCGCAGCGCTTTCCATGTCATTCCAGTTCACTGCTGGAGGAATGAGGCGTCCCAGGGCCCTCACCGGAAGAAAACCCGTGCCTGGTTCCCCCCAGACTTCGCCCCGCGCTCCTTCCCCGCTGGCTGACCCTCTCTAAGTCCCCTCGCTGTCATAAAGGCAGGGCAATGCCCACGGCCCCACACTGAGTGCTCTGGTCCTCCTGAGACTCCCCGGCCTGGTTGGGGAAGGATCTAGGGGTCCCCACCACAGAGGTTTGCAGCAGAGCTCTGAGACCCCACACTACGTAAAATGAAAACGACTTTCCTTGATACTCTCATGCCACTTCTGAAGCCAGACGTGTGGGTTTTCCCCACAACGAGCAATTCTCCAGTTCTCAGGGGACACCCACAGGGTGTCTTATACTTTTACTCGGTTCTGACACTACCTACCTGGAGTTGGAGTCAGAGCCCACACGTCAAGGGCTGAGTCCCACTGGATGGCCCTCCCACTTCAGACACCAACTAGAAGTCCCAAGTTGTCGCCTGTACTGATCAATCACCTATAAATCGGGGTTCTTGTGACGCCCCCCATTGATTTGAGTAACTTGCTAGCATAACACAGAAATCAGAGACACAGCTTACTGACTAGATTCCAGATTTATTAGAAAACGGTACGACGTAGGAACAGCCAGATGGAAGAGATGCGCAGGGCACGGCCTGTGGGGAGGGGCGTGGAGCTTCCCTGTCTGTCCAGGTACGTCGCCCTCCCAGCGCCTTTAGCCGTCACCAACCCAAAAGCTCTCTGAATCCCTTCAATTAGGATTTTGTATGGCAGCTTCATTACATAGGCATAGCTGACTAAATCAGTGGTCCTCAGTGATTAACTGGACCGCCACCACTCTCCCCTCCCTGCAGGGGGAGGGGAGGCTGCAAGTTCCATTCCTCTAATCACATGGTTGCTGGCTCCCAGGCAACCAGCCCCCAAGCTGACGGGACGTATCCAGGAGCCCGAGCCACCAGTCATCTCATCAGCACACAGAAAATATTTATCATTTCTGAATATTCCGCGGGTTTCAGAAGCTGTGACAGGAAATGGGCCAGAGACCAAATCTGTGTTTCTTATTACGCCAGCCCTGTCCACCCCTCAGCGCTAACCGCATCTCTAACCACTTTCCCTTCGCTTTCTCCATTCCCGCTCCATTGCGACTCCAGGACGCACATGCAGACGCTGCTCTAGAGCCTGTGCCTCGATGGCACTTGCCCTTGACACCCACGTGGCTTCCCTCGGCTCCCTTCATGGACGTTTTGCTCAGAAATCACGAGGCCTCTACTTACCTGAAATCGCAACCCAGCACCCTCTCCCCATTCCCTACCTCCTACCCTGCTCTGCTGTCTTTTCTCCTTGGCTTTCCTCACCAGCTGATACACCAAGTAACTGCCTAACATGTTTACTACTGCACCTTCCCCCCAATCCTCTTAGATTGTAAGGCAGGTCCCAAGCCCCTAGAACAGCACCTAGGACATGGCAGGTGCTCATCAAGTACTGAATGAATGAAGCTCAGGCAACAAGCCCTCTAAAGGCAGGGTTCTACCCAAGACGACAGAGGCACTAGGAGGACAGGCCAGCTTCCCACCAGCTGGCAGCCAGCTCAGTGTCAGCGCTACATTGACAAAGCGGGAGGGTGCTCTCAGACCCACCCAGCAGTACCGCACAGGAGGACACATCTTCGCGGGTCCAAACAGCCTGCTCACCTACACATGGACAGGGCCACCAGGAGAGGGGCAAGTTTATTATGCCAAATGAGAAATTCAGAAGAGCCCAAAGCGTAACGTGTCCGATGGACAAAGATGGGTTCCTGACAAGGATGGCGTCCATGCCCTGATGCTGACCTCATGATTGCCATGGTCATTTATTCCACCTCGGTTCAGCTTTCAGCAACACAGCATATTACTCAACTACTCAATCAGTAAAATCACATCAGTTACAACATCTATATATAATCACTATCTATATAAAAGGGTTCACAGAGTTATTCTAAGAATCACAAACCATGTATAAGACACCTAATAAATACCCAAAACATAGCAGGCACTCAGTAAATGCAAGCTAATTATAATGACAATAAAACAACACCTTTATGTAAAATGATTTTAACAATATAAACAAACATTTGCATAACAACTAGAAGCTGTACTACATGATACTTTATATCCCATTTTGCTGTCTTTCTCCATTTCCTTACACTGATGTATCAATCTTGACTACAGTCTTAATCCAGATTAGCAGGGGGTCAGATAAACTGTACAACAAAGTATCGATTTCTAAATTTTAAAATCTGTTCATAAGTCATTCTTAGTAGAAAAGCAATTTCATTTACAGTGCTATATACTACTTGAAGAAAACTTGACATAAGAAAATGTGACACAGTGTAAATCTTTAACAAATCTTTGACAAAAGAATGTACCAAGTATAGTGGTAACACACAAAGTCACCTACGGCCCTTTACTAGATCAGAGAATACTTCCCAGGTGTGGTGTGGTCCCTGGGAAGGTGAAAAGGTAACGGGAATCTTACTTACAGTAAGAGTAAGAAACAAGATAATTCATCTTTGGAAATTCAATGCAGGTAGGGGAGCACTGGGACTAGCCCGGTAAGGATAGAAACGGGAGAATTCATATTTCTGACCACTTTAACGTTGTCTTATTAATTTTTGAATCTCCAGTTCCTAGTATATAACTATAGATCAATAAATGTTTATTAAATAAATTTGCTAACATGGAAAAGCACAAAAGGTGAGTAGAACACTTCCAAATTCCAAAGGAAAAGTGTTTCTGCATACTGCTTGTTGTAGGCCAATATTTGCAAAACATAAGACTGATGTAATTATTTCCAAATTAATTTCAAAATACCATGACAACTCAGATAACTAACTGTTTTCATTAAAACAGCTAAGATATTCAAATACGGTTTATTTGCATACCATTTTATTTTTTGATGAATTACAAATATGAATATATGAAGTAACTTCTCTGAAGTGACTCATGGAAAACTAACATTCTTCAACCAGATGGAATGGTTTGTAGCATTTTTGTGTGTGTCATAGGCGCTTTTGGGCACTGCATGTGGGAATGGACTCCTCAGAATAATGTTTGTAAATGAGTAAAGTTAAATTCATGGGATTAAATAGGAAAAAAAAAGAAATCATAAGATCACAAAGAAAACCAATTATATTAAAATTCAGTTCTAACCACAGACCACTATGGTTTTAACTATGGATCCCAGCTTAAGAACTCCTGATGGAAGATGGTTAACTTGGAAAAGCAAAGAACAGATACTTTTTGCCTAAATATTCTATACATGGAGTATTCCTATTAAAAATAAAACTCATAATAACCTACCAAGATTAGGATTTTATATAAAGCTTAAATAACCTTTGAAAATCTTATCTGTGGTAGAATGTGTCACATCGCTTTCTTGTTCCTTTGATGTGCATATACTGTAATGAAACATTTTCTAAAATCATTGCATCTTTACCAGATTAATAATAATATACTAACTCTACATTTGTATCATCAGTAATTTCTAGCTCACTCTCCAAGGATGACATAACTAGCACATTCCTCCCTGAATCCAACAGCTCACAAGCAATACGAGTCTAGATGGACAATCTTTGGGGCCCTAGATGCCTGGCACACATCCTGTGTTCAAAATACTTCCAGACACAATGTATAAGCACTCTTGCTGTAGGTTGTCTTTGGGGCCTATAATTAAGAAGCACCTTATGGTTCAAGCTGTCAATTAACAAGATCTGCTAAGTATTTTAGTAAGTAAACGTCTCTATAGTATTGCTTAATCTACCACTTTATAGAATGGTGGGTGATTGAATTCCAAACAGCTCCAGCAGGGAAAATAACTCTGATTTTGACTTTTAAATGTGTACATCACCTTCAAATAGGTCACAATTTTCATATTTTAACTTTGTCTTGCAAAAATAAACTTCTAAACCATATGATTCCAAAACTGTATGTCTTGATACTATACACTTTAAACATGTATTTGACACTAAGTAATATAAAAATACATTGAATCATCATATACATACTAAATTTATAAGAGTTTTGTGATTTCCTTTTTTTTTTTAAGGAAAAGAATAACCTAGGTGGGAAAGAATGCCCCTACCCCATTAAAATAGCTATCTTTTTAAAAACTACTTTTCGTATCCTCCAAAGAAAATAATGACTATCAGTATCAAATTCCATGAATAATTTGCAATCTACATCCATTTACAAATGAGTTGTGTCAAAAATTCATAAGGAAAGAGGTCTGTTCTTGTTCACTTATTTTTTACAGTGTAGGTAAAAAATACACATAACTACCAGTGAGTTTAACTTGAGAACCAATTTAAATAAATCACTTTTATGGTTTTTCACAACTCATCATGAACCTAGTCAAAATGTCCAAAGAGCTCATTTTAAATTCCTCTACAACAAAACAAAAACAAAGCGCTTGTTTTTTCCAGGCTGTCATGAACTCCTACCTACAGTTTGTCTATTTGGCATTCTTGGGACCATGGCAAATAAATTGCATCTGACTTTCGCAAAATAAGTTTTGTTATTTCTCCTGCACCGGACAAAGGATCTTGGCTACGCTGGACCATCATCATGGAACTTTAAAAAAAAGAAAGAAAATAAAACTCACAAGTGTGGGGCCGGCCGAGGGCGCGGTGGTTGAGCGCTGGCCTGCGACGCCAGCGGCCCCGGTTCGGGTCCCACACAGGAGGGCCGGGGACACTGCCCTCAAAATAAAAATAAAGAAATACAAAATACAGAACTACGTTTATTAAAAACCAAAAGCCCACGCGTGTCCACGTCTGCGGAGGCGGTGGCTCCGCCTCGGACGCCGAGGACCAGCCGGCTCCCCGGGAAACCAGAGCTCGCCGCGGAGCCCCCGGAGCCGACGCGCCGCACACCGCCTGGGGCCCCGCGCCAAGCGGCGCCTCCCCGAGAGCCGCCCGCAGCGAGGACGCCGCCCGGCTCCCACGGGCCCACGGAGGCCCCGGCGCGCAAACCTCGGCCCTCCGCGCCGCGGGGCCCCGCGCCCGCCGCCCGCCCAGCAGCGCCTCCGGCCCGGCGCGGGGCGCCCTGGCGGCGGGCGCGGGGCGGGAGCCGGGGTCCCCTCCAGACGCCGGCGCCTTACCTGCGCTCCGCCCCGCCGCCCGACCGGCGCGCTGCCGCGGGGGCCCCGGCCGCTCACTCGCCGCCGCCGTCACGGACGCTCCCCGCGCTCTGGGCGCAGGCGGCCGGGCTCCCGGGCTCCGCGCGCGCGACCTGCGCGCCGAGCATGCGCACACGCCCAGCGCCCGCGGGCCGCTCAGGCCAGGGACACCTGCGAGCAACAGGTCCCGCGGCCCCGCCCCGCCCCGCCCGCGCCAGCCCCGCCTCTCGCCCCGCCCCGCCTCCTCCGACTGCCCCCCCCGGCTCCGCCTCATCGGGGCTGGCCCCGCCTTCTCGGGGCTGCCCAACCCTCCTCAGACTGGCCCCCCCCGGCCCCGCCTCCTCGGGGCTAGCCCCGCCTTCTCGGGGCTGCCAAAGCCTCCTCAGACTGGTCCCCCGGCCCCGCCTCCTCGGGCTTGCCCCGCCTCCTCGGGGCTGGCCCCGCCTTGTCGGGGCTGCCCAAGCCTCCTCGGGGCTGGCCCCGCCTCCTCTGGCTGGCCCCCCTGGCCCCACCTCCTCGGGCTGGCCCGCCTCCTCGGGCTGGCCCCGCCTCCTCGGGCTGGCCCGCCTCCTCGGGCTTGCCCCGCCTCCTCGGGGCTGGCCCCGCCTCCTCTGGCTGGCCCCACCTCCTCGGGCTGGCCCGCCTCCTCGGGCTGGCCCCGCCTCCTCGGGCTGGCCCCGCCTCCTCAGGCTGGCCCCGCCTCCTCGGACTGGCCCCGCCTCCTCGGGGTGCCCCGCCCCCCGCGCCCCTTCCCGGGGTCTGGACCTGCCGGGCTGGGTGCCCGCGGGGGGTTCCACCTGGCGTGCGATCCAGGAGACGGACTCGAGGCGCGCGACCCCGCGGGAGCAGCAGCTGGAGCGTTTTCCCGAAGGCGGGAGCGGGGCGTGGGGGCAGCCCGGAGGGAGGGGGCTGCAGGTGGGCTGTGCCCGGGGGACGCAGGCCAGGCGAGGCGGGCTCCTCCGGGGAGGCGGCTGTGCCTGTCGTGCATCCGACAGTCTGTGAGTTCAGGTCCGCCAAGGGCTGGACCGCAGGGTGGGCGGCGTCACCTGCAAGGAAACCTTAAGTGCCGTCCGCCACCCGAGCCCCAGCTGCACAGCCGCTCCCTCCGGCCGTGGCTGAGTCACGGCGATGGCTGCAGTCAGTGGCTCCCACTGGCAGCAGTGGATATTCCCCGACTGGGTGTTTCGTGACCTAATAAGATGGAAGCTTTAATCAACGTATTGACCCGGTTAAAGGTGAATTGTGGTAAGAAAAACTTGGCTAGCCTTCTTACCGTGCTTTCGAACAGGTTTTAAATGACATGCTGCTGCTTGGCAATTGGGCTAAACTGAGTTTCGTAATAAATTCTTTCTTGGAAATAGTAGTAAAAGAAAAGCCCATTATTATCCTGAGTATCAAAAATCCCTCTCAATAATTAGTAAATAAGGTTCTGGAACTCATGCCAACACTGGCCTACCGAGAACATACAGGTTATAAAAGTTCAGTACACTTGTAGGTAACTCTGAAAGTTTATTTGAAGAAATAACATGAAGAAACATTCTAAGTTGATACGGGTGAATGGTGCTGGAAGCTGAATTGATGAGAATGTATGGAGCGTTTACTAGGTCCCCTTTACCCAATTAGGCACTGAAGGGAATGCAATGAAACTCAAGATATGGTTCCTTCCTTCAAGAAATGTAAAACTTTTGGAGGAGGAGGAAAAATTCTCTACATTTAAAAAATAGTAATAATAATAATAACACCATTAACTCTCCCCTTGATTTATCTAGTGTCACTTTCTCCTGGTTCTGCAGCTGCCTGCCTTATTTACTTTAAATATTTTTCTTCCCGTGTGAGCCCTCTGTGTTCCCAACCTCTCCATTTTTGTTGTTTAATGTTCCTCCTCACTGCTCCTTGAGCAATCTCTTCGCTGTCTTGGGTTAGCTGTAAGGTGTCCCGTGTACCAAGCTCTCCCAAATGTGTATCTTCAAGTCAGATCCTTTTAAGCAACAGCATCTGCATTTGGATTTCACAGTTACCTTAAATATGTCCCAAATTGACATCAGTGTGTTTACCCATCGCTGCGTCTTGGCCCCCCCCATATGTAACCTAGCCCATTTCTTTCCCTATTTCAGATAATAGCACCCGTGGCTCAAGTCAGAAATCCATATGTACCCCTATATTACATTTCCTTCATTCCTTCTGTCCTAATACCAAATTCTATTGACTCATCTCCTTAAGTATCTCTCAAATCCACCCCTCTTTTAAATCTCCACTCTCACTGTCTTAGTCCATCAAGTAACCTCTTCTGACTCATCCGCCTTGGACAATTGCAGTAGATTCTAGTTACTTCTCACTCCAACCCGACCTCCATTCTATTAATAATTTTTCTAACGTGGAAATACGATCATGATAGTCCTCTGCCAGGACTTTGTCAGGGGCTCCCGGTGGCCCCAGACTGTTAACCTCACCTACTGTTCTTGCCCACTTGTTCCACAGCCACCTGAGCTCCTTGCTCTTCCATGATGCGCCTGGGTTCTCTCAAGATCCATGGGGTCTCAGGTGATTGCTTATGTCCTCCATGGAACCTTCCATAACTTTCTTAGGCAGCCTTGCCTTTCCTCCATCCTTTTTGGACTTATTTCTATTATAACAGTGATGTTGTCCTACCGTTATTTCTTTGCAGATGTAACTGACAGGGCAACCCCCCCCCACTCTTGAAAAAAATAACTTGAACTATGATACTAAAGACTCGTGCCATCACCCATCCTCCTTTAGAGACTACAGAAGAATGCCTGTGCAGTTCACCCTACTCAAGGATTCAACTGAACCCTGACTGTACACTTCCTGCTGGTTCCTGGCATAGCTAAGTACTGAGTTTTCAATGATAGACTTGTAATAGGTCACAAGTTAAGTGTCATGAGGTCAGTCTGAAGCAAACACGTGAAGAAAAAGCAAAATCGGCATTGTATGTTGGGACAGGAGTTGGTCCCCCAACACTTGGAAGTGAATAATGTCACAATGTAGGTTTTAAATATATTGCCTCTGAGAATTGCTGTATGTCCTTGAGGGCTAAGTATGTGTGTGTATTTGATTCAGCATTTATTGGGTGGACCCAAATTTATGAAGAGTGACCTCAGCACCTCACAATAACCTGAGATCATGAGAAGGAACAGAATTGGAGCACCAAATGCCACCTTCTGTTGTCCAGCTGAGGCCCGGCCAAAGGTAAGTTACTGCCCCGCTTACCCACCTCTTACCATTATTCTGGGGATGAGAACTCCGACCTCGGGAACCGTACCACCTTGTGGCTAGACCCACCCTATCATGGATGAGTGGTAGGAGTAACAGTATTCTGTCCTGAGGAGCTGGGATCCCGCAGTGCCAGGATGATTGGCAGCTAGATGCATGGCACACTGTGATTGAGCTGGGTGGGGTAGAGTGACATGAGGCACAGAGAAGTGGTAGCTGAACTGCTGACTCAGGATTACATACTAGACAAACTCCTGTTCCCCTAAATGCGTGAAGGAAACCATGAGGGCCGACGAGATTTATCTCCTTACAAAACTCTTACCAAGTTTTACTTCCTTAGCCCCTAGAGAGCAGGGACCATATTTTTCCATTGTTGTGTTTCCAGAGCGTAGCACAGTGCCTGGCACAGACACTTAACAAGTCCACGTTCAGTGGACGGAGTGAAAATTGGAAGTCTGTGCTGCCCTGGCTGCGGGGAGGGCCTCTGTGGAAGAGCCAGTGCAAGCTGCAGCTTTGGAGGCCCACAGGCGGGCACACCTGAAGGCACCGAGGGAGAGACATGGCCGCGTGAAGAGCCGAGTGTTAGAAACAGCGATGACCAGGCCGCTGTAGGGCTGCAAGGATGTTCCTGAACGAGACGGTTAGTTCGGAGTCACGTACAGAATCATGTGGAGGGGAAATCATAGCTGGGCAAGGAGATGAGCTAAACCAGTGCACTTCCAGAGACGTCCTCAGGCTGTGACTTGATGATGAGGTCACCGGAACCAGGGCATCACCAGCCACCACTTCCTGCTCGACACACTCACACCCCAGTTGTGACACCACCCTCCCCTGGATGTGCTCCAGCCTCACTGGCTGCTCCTTTTCAATCTGCCTTTCTCTTACATTTTCAGTCTTCTTTTATCTTCTAAGTGATAATGTGCTTCAGTGCCCGGCCCTGAGATCTCATTTGTCCCATATATTTAAATCCATTTCCCACACAGATCCTCATGATCGGCCCCTCCCTCCCTAACAGCATCTCATGCTGTTCAAGGCTTTGTGTTCTTTATTCCCTAAGCCTAGAACTGTGGCTCTCAACTGGGGCTGATTTTTGTCTCCCAGGGGACATTTGCTCCCAGTATCCTAGTTGCAGGAGTGAGGGAAGATGCTGCTATTGATATCTAGTGGGCTGAGGCCAGGGATGCTGCAAACATCCTGCAGTGACAAGACAGTCCCCTACACACAGAGTTATACATTATAGGGTCCAAAATGTCAATAGTGGCAAGGCTGAGAAACCCTGGGCTCACAACACTCGTCCCCTGAGTCTCCAAGTGGCCGACGCCTTTGCAGCCTCCGTACCTCAGCTTCAACTTCACCTTCTTAGAAAAGCCAGCCTAGAACTCCTGGCTCCTTTCTATCACAGTGTCCTATGATATGATTCACTTCATATCATTTATCACAATCCGTTACTATGTTGCTTATTTATGTGCTTATGTGCTTATCCTCTTATTGTCTTTCTCACTAAGAGGAGTCTATGAAGGGCCTGTCTCTTTTTTTTTTTTTTTTGAGGGCAGTGTCACCGGCCCTCATATGTGCGACCCGAACCAGGGACGCTGGCTTCCCAAGCCAGCGCTTAACCACCGCGCCACTCGGCCGGCCCAAGGTCTGTCTCTTGATTGTCGCTCTGTAAACCCTGGTTCAGTGGCACAGAGTAGGTGACAATAAAGAGTTGTTTTACAGCCTAACTCAGTGTCTGAAGTAATGGAAGCTTACCAATAAGACTTTCTTTTATTCTTTTTCCTGTAAAATGGAAACACACAGTTACCAAGAGAGCAGCGAGAAGACTCCTGGAAAGAAGCTATGAGGACTGCTCCCTGGAAGGCTGCGGGTTTGCCTTCAGACCCGCCTCGGGAACACGCTTTCGTCCTGAGCAGCTTCTCACTGTCAGAACCGGAAGTACAGTAACAGCATGGCCACATTAACTACTGTCTGTGCGACACTAAAAAATCAGTCGGGAAGGAAAGAGCGTAAGGGACAGTAGCACCAAAACACGAGAGCAAATGATAGCGGTTTTAATCGAGTGATATCTTAGAAGGTTAGAAAAACTAATTTTTTATTATGCACACAGCTGGAAAAAGCTGTTTCAAAATGTAAAGAAGTGTCTGGTTAAAATACATTTCAGTTCTTTCCATTAAGGGAATATCTATTTTGGACATGTATGGCTCTGTCTTTTCCAGCTTTTGTTAATACGTCAGACCACGTAACCATGGGGTAAGCATAAGTCCGGGTGGGGCGCTTCACCCTTTCTGGCTGAAAGGATTGGTATGGGGGTGGGGTGATTCAGGCTAATAAGCATCCTTGCCCAAGGGTTTTCAAATTAGAACTTGCAGACAAGATTCCTTTTTTTTCTGATTGCAAAGCTATGGAGGTGTGAGCTCAGATATCCTATGGCTGCGTGCCTTGCCATTGAGTGCAGCTGGTCTGGAAGAATAAGGCAGATGCGGGGAGCAGGGAGAGAGAAAGAGGGTCCCTGAGGGTCCACTATCCTCTTATAATTGGGAATTCAGGACTCCTCAAAGCTCTGCAACTGACGTTTTGTTAAACATCGGATCAGACTCAGTACCCATGAGGTCCTAGCCAGCTCTTCCTTAGCTGGAACTCTGTTGGACATGCGCCCCAATCTTTCTAAGCCTCTGCTATACCAGAGCCGCCATTTGCTAGTTAACCACAGTTAGTAGTTTTACCAGAGGACTCCTTAATTTTTACTGTCTTACTGTCAGCTTAAGCAGTTTCATTACCCTTGTGTGTTATTTCACTTGGAAACATCCTAATTTTCTTATCTGTAAAATTGGGATGAGAAATAGTACTTACATATGATGTCTTTTGATGATGCCCCAGAAAAAACAAGTGCGAAATCCTGTATGGTGTTATTACGGCCGTCAGTGCTGTTATTAGGGCTGCAGATACTGGAGCCATCGATGCTAATGATGCCTTGAGCACCTACAGGCTGTTTTCCTTGCTGTAGTATGTTCTTTATTACAGTCTCAAAGATGCTGGAGGCTTCAGGTGTCATCTGGTCCAGCCTCCCACTCACTGAAGGATGGTGAGCACCAGGGGGTGTCAGCCTCTGTTCCAATATGGTGACAGGGATAGAAAACCTGACGCTTTGTGGGGCAGCCGATCTCTTCTTAAAACTTCCATAACTGTTAAAGAAATTTTGATCACAATGAGCTGACATCCACCTCCTAGTAATTTCCACACACTGGTCTTATTTCTGTCCTTTATAGCCACAGGAATCTCTACTCTCTTTTCCATAAGACTGTTTAACTTTGAAAACATCTTCTCTGTTTTCCAGCTAAAAAATACTCGGTTCTCTCAATTTTTGAAGGCCAAGTCAATATTAAACCAATCAATTCAACTTCCCCTCGTCCTACAAAGGATTTAAAGTAAAATCTTAAAAAAAAAAAAAAATGAAATGAAGTGAATTCTAGCATATACTATAAAAGAGTGGTCAAATATAAATAAGAAAAAAGAATCAGAGCTACAGAAAATTACAAGTAACATATTAGGAATGAGAACAAAAGAGTAGAAATATGCATGAGCCCGCAGCTTAAACCTGTTTGGCTCAGATCTGAATCAAAAGTGGGTTTGATATTTCGGTTGTCAGTACCAGGAAGACGTTTTTCTGTCATCACTTAAAGTGCTTCCCCACGTGGGCCTTTATCTGCGGAGGAGGCCTTGCCCTTGTTCCGTGTCAGTGTCTGCGTTCCCTGACAATGGCCCACCCGCCGCCCCTGAGAAATGCAGTAACAGGCTCCCACACCATCTGTGTTACTGGATTCATCATACTCTTTTGCTGCCAACCTCTCCAAAAATGTGGTGCCCCAAAATAAAACCAGGCTTTTACAATTAGCCTGACTGTGGTTTGGGGAAATTATAACCTCTCTTGGTCCAGACACTGTGTTTTTTATCAAGACAGTTGAAATAAGATTGTTTTAACTCATTCTGCAACTATGTCAATTTGTTAGCCAATGTAAGTTTATGTTCAAAAAACTGAAATTTGTATTGGATTATTTTGTTTTCATGAATTGACATTAAGCCAGGCTTCCCAAATATTAATGCCATTCGTTTTTTTAGGCACAAATGCTTATACTGCCTCAGACCACAAGCGGCTTCATCATGTTTCTTTCATGTCTTTAAAATTTCCTGTTAGGTTTTGAAGTTTTAGTCCACATCTCATAAGATTCACTAGTCTTCCTAGATTTTTGTGTTGTCAAATTAATATCTTCTTTCTCTTCAGCTAAATCATGAGGAAATGTTGAAGAGGCTGGATTCCTGATACTCAGCTCCCGCTGTGGCCAAAGTTAACCCAAATGGCTGTGTTAAAACTATATATTTAGAAAGCCAAGAAGAGAACATGTGTAAGGGCTACATGGTATCATAAAAAAGTGTGGCTGTTAGACGTGGACAGACCTAGGTCCAAAATATTAATATTTAGATATTATTAGTATCTTTATTTTAGAGACAGTGAAAGTGAGGTATCTAGCACAGTGTCTGGCACAGAGGAGACACTCAGTAAACATAAGCAGAAGGACTAAAGAAAAGAACATATAGTTAAATGTGCTGTTGGGTTACAGCCATGGAAATACAGTAAGTAGATGTGAGTGAAGGCATGCTATACTAAGAGATCCAGAATTAAAGGCCAAAAGAGAGATTTTGTCATTAAGCCATTCACTAGGATTTTTGTTCATAAATATCTTAAATTTTTTTATAAAACAAGTTTTTTTTAACATGTTTTATATATAATATTCTCTAGAATCTTAGAGATGGAAAGGATCTCAGGGATTAGTTTGTTAAGATCCTTCACTGTAAAGACAAAAACCTTAAGCTCAGGGAGGTGAAGGTACCGAAGCCCATGCTGGACACCAATGGTATCAGGACTGCGTCCAGTTCCTACACACTAGGAATCTGCCTCATGTGAAATGTTGTCCCTGACAGATTCTGAAGTTTTGTGAGAGATGGTGCTCTAAGTGTGCAGTGTAACTTCAGTCTTCAAGCATTGGCATTATGGGACCCTTCTGAAAGTCAGTGGAAAGGGAACATGAGGAAGACGCCAAGGCATTTCAAGTAAAGATGTCTCTTCCTGAATTGTGATGTCCATGGCAGTCCTCTGACTTTATGGAAAACCCTAAGGTGTTGGGAAATTTACCAAGTGTGTTTCCCCACCCCTCGGGACCATGACAGATGTAAACTGCTGTGACATGCACGCACACACACACAACTGTATGTCTTGGACAGACTTGAGTAAAGTAGTTCTGTAAGAAACATGGTTGTAAATAGCACCAGGTCTGCTCATAGCATATTGGCTGAGACACTGATCCCAACGGAAGTTGCCTGGAGAGCACATTTCTTTGTAAAGATGACGAAAATATTCAGGGCAGCAGTGTTTTCAAGTTGAACTTCCTTGTTGAAATTTACTTCACAGTCAAAAGAAAAGAGGGAAGTAAGACGTTTTTGATAGAAAAGTAAAATTGTTGGACAATATTCAGTGATAGAAATACTTCAAAGAATTATAGGTGTATATAAAGGCAGAATTCCTGGCATACTGAGCTATTTCTAATTCTGAACTGTTAGTGCTGTTGAGTCTTTCATTCTCTTATCTGTGAAACAAGCCCTGAAATTGTGCTGGAAAAAAAATGTACTAACTCTT
Source organism: Aselliscus stoliczkanus (assembly GCA_033961575.1). NCBI lineage: Eukaryota > Metazoa > Chordata > Mammalia > Chiroptera > Hipposideridae > Aselliscus > Aselliscus stoliczkanus. The sequence goes on from CM066735.1 coordinate 62,694,409, forward strand.
GGCAAACAATCGCACTGGGCATCAAAGCCTTTTTATACGTTTTTAAATCAAAGTTTCCTGATTAAATTGTTTTCTACAAGTTTTGTTCTGCTACTGTTTCAAATTCTTTTATTTCTTAAAAACTCGGTCAGATTAGTTATAATAGTTTTCATGTGGTGGAGAAAAGCCATTTCAGTGGCTAAATGCAACCCTAACATTTCTATTTGAAAGCGCAAGTAGCATAGTTTGCATTATGATCCAGTTCACACGAACATATATAAAACAAAATCACAAGTTCATGATACAGCACTATTACTGTGAATGATGAACTCTGGTATGATTTTACTTTATTTCATTTAAGAAGCTGCTGGTCACAACCAACTGAGATTTCCAGACCCCTTAGCAGAACACAGATATGGTTTGAAAGACATGGAGCCAGAGGTTTTTAGAGGAAGGAGCAATATTTACTCCTTTCTTTAATACAGTATGGAAATTTACTCCCAGTTAGAAAAGAATATTCATTTTGGTTTGATATTATCACCATTATCAATTTCTTACTAATAAAAATAAAACTTCCTAATGTTGTTTAAAAAAAAAAAAAAAGGCCTTCTTTGGTTTCACCTTTTACTAACCCTTATTGCCCCTTATTCCCATTCTCATTTCTTTATGGTTAATAAATAGGGTATTTATTATATAATACCCAATTATATAAGGCTGTATCTATACAGGTAGAGGTAGATATGGAACTGCATACCGCGTGCCACCAGAAGATGTGTGCATTGTTCCCAGGTGGATTCTTGCGTTCTCAACTGAGGCCAGAGGGAGAAGAAGATAATAGGAGGTTAGCTCAGAAGCAGAACTCTTGGCTCGTAATTTCGACATGCAGTATGAAATTGGGCTATTTTCTTAACTTCCCTGATCTAAGTTTCCATTCTGTAAATGAGGGACTTGACCTAGAGTACTTCAAAATAGTGTCTAATTCTCAAGTTCTCTGATTCTAAGCAAATGGTGGTTTATTTAAACCAGAGTGTTTCATTATGCTGTTTACACAGTACTAGTGGGTCACATTGGGCAAAATAATAACTTGTTCTTTGCTTATTTTTACTATTATATCCAAAATATATATCCTTTTGCTATGCTAACGAGGGCACATAACAAAATATCAGGGTGTAGAATTGTACAAATGGCATAGTCTAATACATTCTGGTAATTATGATTAATAACCATAATTGATACATTTGTCCATATATGCATCTGACAACATGATGATTTTTCTGTGTTGCTGTGTGTCTTAGTCTGTTCGGGCTGCTCGAACAGAATCCCATAGACCGGGTGGCTTATAAACCACAGACATTTATTTCTCACAGTTCTGGAAGCTGAGAAGCCCAAGGTCAGGCGACAGCAGCCTCTGTGTCTGGGGGCAGCCTGCTGCCTGCTTCATGGAGGACGGTCGTCCCTGTGTCCCCATCTGGGGAAGGGGTGAGGGGCTCTGTGGGGCTCTTTTCTAAGGGCACTGATCGTATTCCTGAGGTCCCCACTCCCATGGCCCCATCACCTCCCAAAGGCCCCAGCTCCTAATGCCATCACCTTGGAAATTAGGATTTCTACATGTCAATTTTAGGTAGAACACACATATTCAGCCTACAGTATTATAAACTTATAAGTTTAATGTGTGATTAATCGAGTTTGATGAGGTTGGGAAGAAACTTACTGTAATTAATCATATCCTATATTCACATCTCTTTCTGTGTACCAGAAGTAAAGGACATGCTTCTCAAATAAACGTGGTCCGTTTGGATTTACGTTCCAAAGTACGTGCTGAGCCTGAAGTACTGTGTGACCCTGGAGAGAGCCACGCCGGGGAGCCCGGGAACCAGAGGCACCCCGCTACGCTTAGGATCTTCGTCAGCACCAGTTTCTCATCTAGGAAGACTGAAAGTGAGTGGATAGTAGGAAGCAAGTTTTAAAATAAAGCTTGAGGGCCGGCCAAGTGGCGCGGTGGTTGGGAGCTGGCTTGGGACACCAGTGGCCCGGGTTCGGATCCCACATGTGAGGGCCAGTGACACTGCCCTCTAAAAAAAATTTAAAAAAAATAAAATAAAGCTTGAGAGTGGAGATTGGAAAATGCCTGCTTTTTCAAGGTAAAGTAGAGAAGAAGAAAGGTTATTTCAGGTTGATGGCATGTAGGTGAATTTTCCATTATTTTATAGAAGTCCTTGGTTATGACTTCCAGATGCCTAATTTCTTTAAGCAGGATGGAACCCCCCTCAAGAGATGGGGGCTTGGGGGAACCATTTTTATTCATTACACACTAGAGATGATTGTGCCAGCGCATTAGAATCCAAGTGCAGTATGTTTCTTGATTTGGAATAATACAAACAGGTATTTAAATGAAAAGCCATTGTAGTTTTTTTTTTTAATGCAGGGTTATATAGCCACCAGTTCCGTGGGAACCCCCTTCTGATTGTGTATCCTGAGAAGACTGACCCAGGACCATATTGATTTTTTTCTCAAGTGACAGAAAATACGTGAATGCTCACAAGAAATCATATTGTAGCAAGATCCTAAACAGTCTGCCTTCATTGAGTCTGGAGAACGGAACTAATGCTAATGCTAATCCTAAAAAGTAGTTGGGCTACTTGAGTGTTTCTGATTACGTATTTATTTAATATACTCATTCTTGCAACATATATTGGTCCCAAATCCGGGCCACACATAATTATCCCAAAGCAGTTCCAGTGTAACCTCTGAAATGTTTTAGTTCTAAATGACTTTGCCTTCTTACTGTGTGATCTTGATCATTTTTTGTTTTGATAATAACAGTAGCTAACATTTATCAAGTATTTGCCTTTTATTGGGCAATGTACTTTATAATTCAGTATTTTTAAGATAGGTACTGGTGTTATCCCCATAATTGAGATACATTTATTTATTTAACAAATTTTTATTCTTTATTATGTACCGGGCACAGAGGATGCAACAGTTTAAACAAAAAAAAAGGCAAAAAAACAAAGTCCCCGCCATCGGGGGGCATTCATTCTGGTGGGCAAGAGAAACAATCAAAAATAACACATAATGATGTGTGCCTGCCAGGAGCCTGGACCCAGCAACGTAATGACCTGGTGTGTTGCGCTGTGACTTTCACTGTGGCGTCCTCGCCAAGGCTGCCTTCCCCTGTGTCCTCCCAGCCAGTGACTGTCGGGCCAGTGACATAAGGGCAGACATGTGCCTGGAAAATGCAGGACCCCTCCTGCAGGTGGCTTTGGCTCAGCGATCCCCCAACAGCCTTGAGGAACCTCCCCAGACTGCACAGCACCCAGCACACACCCGTGCACCCCACTGAGGTCTCATGGGTTCTCCCAGCCTTTCCTAACTCTCTCCCCTTTTTCTCTCACGTGAGCAGTTTTCCTAACCCCATATTGACACCTGCTTCTCAGCGGACACTACGTTAGCGGGTAAGAAGTGCTACAAAGAAAAGTAAATGCACAGTAAGAGGTTAGAAGTGTGTTCTCTTAAATAAGGGTGGTCCGGGAAGGTCTCAGGCAGAGGTGGCATTTGCACCACATAAAGAGTGAAATAAGTTGCTTGAGGTCCCATTGCTGCTTTATGGTGGATCAGCTGAGTCGGCACCTTTAAATACACTGCTTCATGTGTCATTTGCAGGTGAGGGATGATAAAGAAAATGTAATGAGAGTGTCTGGATGACAATTGCATACATGTGGAAAAAAACTCCTTCTGAGGGGAAGGACCCCAGAACCCATCAAATAACACAGTTAGCATCTGTACAGCCCGGCTTGTATGTCCCTTCCGCCTGTTCCGTTCCGGCATTGCATATTTTTCCCTGTTCTTTTATATTTGTTTTGCTAGTGCTGCAGCTTCTATGCTCATTCTTCAATCAGCAGTTTTAAAATAGAGCATGACATTCGACTTATCTTTTTCTCTTCTGACTTTTTCCCGTCTTGTTTCCTGAAACGTCTCAATCGCCTACACTGCCTAAGTTGTCATTGAAGTGTATTTCAGAATATAACACAGTGCTGGATAAATGGTAAGCACATTCCTTCTGGATCTGAGCGATACTGTCTTAGAAATAACTTCCCCCTCTGCCCTATGTACCACATCTTCCCACTGAAATCACATCGTATTGAGAAACATGGCAAGTTCACAGGTTGAAATCCAGTTCTTCTATTTAAGGAACTTAAATAGGTACACACTCTTATTTATCTAATAATACTGCAGCTTAAGCTACTGAAATACTTACACAATTTTACTTCCTTTTTTTCTTAGTTCTGAGAGCTTAACCTTTTAAAGCATACTTTTCTAAAGACCCTTTGATACATTTGAGAAGAGCTACGATCAGTTGGTTTGGAACAGATTGCCCTTGCTTGCTCTTTTGGCAAGAGCCTGCGACTCTTCCACTTTCATAGAAAATGAGCTGTCCTTCTTTCTGCAGAATTGTTGTGTGTGCGGAGGTCGAAAGTATTTTTCATAAGAAAAGGGGTATTCAAGGCAATACTTTCCTAAGCTTAATAAAAAACAGTCATGGCTGAGAGACTGCGGTGATGTCAAGTAACTTATCTTGCATAAGCGGCAGAGTGAGGAAATTCCAGAATTAATAAGTCTGCTGGTACAGCTGTGCCCCGAGTTGGAAAGTTCACGGTGTTCTTTTCATACTCACGACTGGACATTTTGCTCCACTTCAGCCTTTGTGAGAATACTTGGCTTCCCGTCTCCAAGCTGCTAAAGCATTTATAAATGGGTCTATTTAGAAAAAGTAAAATTTTAAGTGCATGCGATAAATAGCCATTTTGACTAAAAATTCTTTTCCATATTTGCAGTTGATTCTGTAATAACCAATTAGTTGTTTTTAATGATCAAGTCCTTTCAAAAACTGAGTTGAGGAGTGGAAAATACTAGCTTCGAGAAGTGGTTGAAGGGAGTGGAGAATCCCAAGCCAAGAATAATCTCTTTAAACATAGCTCTAGTTATTAATGGAGCTGTAGCTGTTATGTAGAGAACAGTTGGCCAGCTGATCATCAAGAAATGGGCGAAATAAAACAGGAGATATGATTTCATGACTTAGAAGTCTGTTGAACAGCTTAATGGAAATGGAGCGTTTCCTCTGAAGTTTTGAAAGGAGAAAACATTGAAAGGAATGTTTGTGGTGTGTCATCACACTGGATGATTTCTTTCACCCTTATGGTTATGAGCGATGCCTTTCTTTCCTCCTTGTCCCCTCCTCTTACCCCCTTCTTTGACCTTATAGGGAGGAAGGTTACACAGGTCGGAAGGGCTCAGGGCGCTATGCAGAGATGAGCAGGTTTGATCCAAGTACAATTTCATGTTTCTCTGATTTCATACCTAAACGTGCATATTGCTTGTTTTATTTGGTTCGCTTTCAACACAATCTGAGAGTTCAGCACAGTATGTTTAAGAGTGTCTGAACGACGTTGGAGGGTGACTCTAAAATACCTCAGTTTATAGCTGCATTTACCCAGTTAAGGTCATGGAGGGTTTTTTTTTATTACTTTGTCTAGACGTAATAAAATAGTTTTAGCCTGGATTTCATTCCGAAAGAGAAGTAATGGACATAAGTTCTTAGAGCATATAGTTTTGAACCAGGCTCACCCAATTCTTCCCCTTCAAACTAGAATTAAGCTAATCGCATTCCTTCTCTGAGGCTTAATTTTCTTATATGAAATAGAGCTTATTTACAATACCTTCCTCACAGGATAATTATGAAAGTAAACATATTAAACTATATATATATTAAAAAGCCTTTATAAAGCAGTGAGTGTAGCGCTTGGCACTGGATCGTCCATCAACAAATATTTTTATTCCTTTACCTTTATTCCATTTTTCATGTATACACATGTGGGTGGAAAAAAATGTCAGTCTTTCTGCTGTTCTAAATAGACTATCACATTTCTTCAGACTTTGAAAAATTTAGCTGCTTTTCATGTCAATCAGAGGAAACCCCATTTAATATTCCTTTTGAATTCTTAATTGTATAGCAACTGGAGTGTGAAGTTTTGGCATTTCTAAAGGTGTCAGACAGATGAGCTAGAATTAATAGGCACTTCTAAGAAAGAAGTACAATAGTGAACAGAGGATTACTTCATTTTCTACCCAATCTTCAGGAAAGAATGCTTAGGATTCTCCCTTTTTAAGTACTGCTTTATGGTACGGGGGAGCACTGTTCTATAGCTCACATATTTAATCGCTGCCCGCCTTTTGGTGATTGACAGAATGGTGACATTGGGCATAGATTGTGTCTATTTGGAGGTAGTTCAAACCATGCATTAAAATTCCAACTTAATGAAAAATTGTAAATCATTTCAAACTGCTAATAAAAAACTGAACCATTTCAGCAAAATGCATAATAGAATATGACTAATTTTTATTTTTAAAAGATTAAAATGAACAAAAAATAGCATGATGGGAGCCTCATATCTAGGGTTTATAGAAGATGCCAACATTATTATTTTAAAACAGGTATACACCGAAACATAAATAAAGCTAATATCTCTTAAAGGTATACAGAGGGTGCCAAAAAAATGTATACACATTTTAAGGAAGGAAACTATTAAAATTATAACAGAATGAATGATGCTAGCATTCATATGATTGATGCATTCTTTTGAGCAAACGTCATACTACACATTGCTACTGTAATTCAATTCTATGTACTACATAGATAACACCTCTTAAAATGTGTACATTTTTTGGCACTACCTGTATTTTAAATTATACAAATTATCTACAATTATAATATGTATAAATACAATACATTGATATTGTTACTTTCGAGGCATTGAATGTTTCATAAGAAAAAAATTAATCTCTCTACTTACAGGTTTAGAGGATGATTGAAACAACCACCAATCCCAACACTACATACAGATTCTTTGTGAATATGCAGTGTTGCTACTTAGCGTTTTCCGTATGCTATTCTATAGGCTCCTCTTCCTAACTCCTGAATTTAATCTGGTAGATAGTTTTCTGTGATTGGAACATTTCTTCTCCATTGAGACAGAACTCTTCACTGTATTGAAATAGGAAGAACTGATATTTATTTCTTACCAGTTCTATATTATATATTCCCTCAGTCATATGTTAAGGTAAGTCTGTAACTTGATATTAGTTTGAGTCTTTATACCAATATATTCATGTATTTCATGAGAGACATGTGCTACATTACTTTCAGCTATTTTTGTGCTCTTCTGTTTCTTCTTTTTGTTTGTTTTGTAGCAATCCTAGTACGTAAGGAGCAGAATTTCAAGATTCAGTAAAGACAGCTGCCAATTCAAATTACTCGCCCTTCCTCTCTCATGTGCCTATATTTATTTATATGTATGTTAGCGTGTGTTTTATTTGTCATTAGTGTTCTAAAAACGTATACATGAAATTGAACCTGACTGACACACAGCTTTGGGATGTGTGGAGCTTGAATTCCGAGGACACCTTGGTCCGTAAAGCTGCAGCAGCACGACCTTCCTTGCATCATTGTCTCAAGCTCCTTGACTCAATACTAAGCTAATGTAACAACCCAGCTGAATGCTGGAGAATGTCTGGAATAACCACCTAATGATGCAAACAATGCCGAGAGAGACAAAGCCCTTTAGAAGCTGTAAGAATGACTAATGAAAAAGACTTGATCCCAACCTGCCACTTCATCACGGTCACGGAAAGGGAAGCCCAGCCCTTTTCTCCATCAATATTGTTTGTCCATGATCTTCAGTAGCTCTCATCTCTTAAATAAAACTCTGAATGAGTCTAAATATCTTGACTATGTTTTGATTCCAGGTCCATTGAAAAACTTATTCAGGAAAAACTGGTCTGAAAGGAAACAAAGATGAGACCTTTTGTTGTCAGTTTTTCTTCTGGACTTCCTCAGTGAGAAGACTGGGTTGATTAGACCAGGTGAAAACAAAATTATGAATAAAGACAAGTGAGTTAAAAGGTTTTAAAACAATATTTGGAGTTGTTTATTAGTATTTGATCTGAGATTGAAATTAAATGCCTAAAAAGGAAAGCACTAGATCGCCATTAAGGTACTGCCAGCGAAGGAGAGGGTGAGTGGCTTTGGCGGTGAGTAGAATAATATTAATAAAACAGCAACGTTTGTGTTCAGAGGTTCTGTGGCACGTACGGCTTTCTTTTCACAGGTCTTCCGATTCTGGCACTGTGCTGTCCTCTGCAGGTTCAGTCGTTATCACTATCGGGATATTCTCAGATGCCCATCCCTTAGGAGTCCTGTTAAAGGACCGTCTGCCAGACAGGGGGTTGGTGAAGGCCATGAACCTGGAATCGGTTAGAAGTAGTAGCTCAAAATCTGGAACCTTGAATTTAACCATTTTTGATGCTTTTTCAAAACCTCCAAATGGGGTGGCAACTCTGTAGGGAAAGAAAAAAGAATAAAGAATTTTCAAACGTATTTGCTGGAAAATGGAAAGCAACTTAATTCGTGATTTCACAGGCATGTTGTTATGCTGTATTCTTAGTGTGGTTTCTAGTTTGGGGCATCTGAGACTAGCGTTTCCATTTAAGGGCCATGCCTTTATGATAAAGCAGATAATTGATAATGAAGTGGTGTCAGCCCCTTTGTGAGTCCTCTTAGTTTGGGATTAAACTCACCTGTTGGCTGTAGCCTGATCACCCCCAAATGTCTTCCTTTGTGTCTTTCCCTTGCATCACATATTTCCTCCCCGCCTTCACGCCACCTGTACGTTCCAACATCCCACCCTTCTATCCCTTCCTCAGCCAAATTGCTGTAGCATTGATTGTCGCCAGGGTTTAGGAGATGGTGCTTAGATTGTCATTAATCTCAGATATTAAATCAAGAATGTCAATTACCACCCAGGTGCCTTATGATTGTTAAACTTCAGAGAGCACAGTAATGGTGAGAGCTGGCAGTTGTGGGCCATGCACCAGCCACATTGTAAGCGCTTCTCAAACTGAGTTGGTGCAGGATTCACCTCAGGCCCTTGCCGAAGTGCCGATGCTTAGCCGGTCTAGCGTGTGTCCTGGGATTCCGCCTCTCTCCCCAGCTCCGGGGTGATGATGCCACAGCTGGTCCGTGGGCTGCACTTGGAATACAAGGCTTCACTGATTGTCTCATTAAATCCTCAACAACAACTTTGTGAGCTGCTTCTATTAATATTCCTATTTATTAGAGGAAGTGGAGGCACAAAAATGCACTTGCCCACAGTGACCCCCCCTATGAAGTTGTAGAACCAGGATTGAAACCCAGGCTGCAGGCTCACTAGAGGCCTGCTTTTCTAGTTACTACCCTATTCCATACCCCCCGGTATCAGAGGATATCAGGCCTTCTGAGATCACTTTCTAAGGAGAACGGTGTGTTTAGGAATGTCAGCCCATGTGGGCTGTGTCTAAAAGTCAAGCCACGGTGCTGTCACATTCATGACGCAACTAGCTGATTCAATGTCCCACATTTTGTCATTTGATTTAATGAGTGAAAATGTCTTTATGACTTAAATTGGATTCATTCCATAAGTGAAACTTCTTATTCTTGTATGTCCAAGATGTCTAAGACAATATTTTATCATTTTAGAAACTCGACTGTCGTACATAGTTTATTTGTTGGTTGACTCATTCATTTATTAATGTGACAAATAAGTGATTGCTTATTCTATCTAGATGCTCTGTTATGTGCTAGGAATTCAAAGATAGAAAGGCTGTAGTAGATCTTAACTTCAGTGAGCTCACGGAGAAGTAAAGAGCGAAACATGAGGAAAGGACCAGCACATCATAGAATAAGACAGTTCCTCTAAGAGAAGAACGTTCTGGATACAGAGGAGCTTGGGGCAACAAGCATCCGTCTGCCTGGTGGTCAGGAAACGCTGCTGAGGCTGAAGCCCGGCCTCAGCGTCAGCTATGTCATTTGTAGGGACCCATGCAAAACGAAAACTCTGGGGCCCTTGTTAAAAATTGTTAAGAGTTTCAAAACCAAAACAGAGCATTGAGCCAAGTATGGTCCTTCCAGATGTGGGGTCGGGCAATTGCACAGGCCACCTGTCCACTCCGGGAGTTAAATATATGCTCATCCACTGGGTACGAGAGGCCAGACTTGAACATGTCTAGGTTTAGCCTGAATTGGGTCAATGAATCTTGTGTTTATGAACTCCAGAAACAGATTTTACTCATTTTCTTTCTGAATTAAATCAAAGAGGAAGTGTTCCTCTGCCACTGAAACCCACCCTTTGGGTTTGGCACTTGGTACACTCCTTGTTCCCTTTTCATCTAGCTCTGTGTTGTTTTTCTTCCTCCCAGTTTGCAGGTCATTTTCTTCTCTTGTAAATGAAAACATTCCCTTCCGGCCCATCGCCCATCTCCTACCTCCTACCACTGATCCAGGGAAAGGTTGCTGTTTGAAAAACAGAGTTTTCTTTTCTTTGGCACCACTGAGCCTGTATCCTGTTTGTTTGAATTTTTATTGCCCTCTGCACATCAAGTAAAGAAAGTCCATTAAGAGATGTTAAGCATTGAAAGTGAGATATTTAAGACCTTTGAAAATAGGTTCAAGTTTGAGTCCAATTAGTGAAGCATGAATTTCCACTAAAAGATTTGGAATATTCTACTGAAAGATAACCGTGCATCCCTATAACTCTCATAACACAAATTCTTCAAACATACATGACAAACTGATTTTTACACTTTTTCAACTCTATAGTGAACAACAAGCCCTTTCCACTCAGATGCATAGTTAACAGATACTTTCTTGTTTAATTTTTCATGAGTATTGGCATTGCGTTTGTATAAATTAATAGTGCTGGACATATAATTCACCCATAGTAATTACTAATTATTTTAGAAGGTAAATAGTAACATAAAATGATTGTATACAACTTAAAGTACCAAATACCTAATGTATGTAACATATTGAAAGGTACTTTAATCTTATAATCATAGAATTTATTTCACAGATGAGGAAATTAATACAAGGAGAGGTTAGGTGGCATAGTCATATAGCTTTTTGAAGCAGAACTGGAAACCTTGCTTCTAATTTAATATCCCTCACATGTTGCATGGGTTTACTATAGTATATTTGAATATAGTATAGTATTTACATATACTTAAAATGAGAACAGGAATACAAAGTTGTATTAACTGTGTGGGCCATTTTGAAATCATGATTAGACTTGGCAGCCAATTCTCATCCAGTCATTATCCCTGATGGATGCTACTAGACTACATCTCACCTTAAACGCTTCGGTAACAGCATCTAGTAATTATGTGTAATAATGTGGGGCCACCAAATAATAGTATTTTACTCATTGCAAAGGACTTTGGGAATATTTGGAAACTCTCTCTCTCCCTCTCTCTCTTTCTCTCTCTCTCTCCCTCTCCCATCCGCCCAGTTCCTCCCTCCCTCCCTCCCCCTCTCTCTCTCCCTCTCTCTCTCCCTCTCTCCTCCCTCTGTTGCTCTCATTTGTTTTTGCAAAAAAATGAGAATAGATAGATTATATTAAAGTCTTAATATAATAATGTTGAATTATTTAAGAAAGAGAAGGAAAAATGATACTACATCTTATTTTAGAAATGTATATATATAATAGTTGCATGAGGAACTAAATTTCTGGTCAAATTATTTTCTCATAACCTTGAGTAGTTTGATAAAAATAAAATCCTGTTAAATAACCTTCAGCAGAAAAGATATTAACCCAATTGTACCTGGAAATTATTTTTAACCTCTTTTTTTTTAATTACTGGAACATGTTCATTTTATCACATTTAATTTATGAAGATCCAGATGCCTATTGAGATGATTTTGCCTATGTGATTATTTTTGAAATAAATTTATTGAAGTGTAAGATACATTTTAAAAAGTATACAAATCATAAGGTAAAACTTGATGAACATTATTTATCTTCTAATTACCTGTTGCTGGTCTACAAAAATATCATTAATTTTTATGCTAACCTTTGCACTCGGTGATCTTACTAAATTTACTTACTAATTCTAATTACTAACCCATCGCTTCCATCGCTTCCTATGGACATAATCATGTCATTTGGGAATAAGGACACTTTTATTCTTATTTTTCTATACTGACACCTTTTGTTTATTATTTTTGTTTCATTGTCTAGCAGGGATAAACAAAGAACATCGTTGTCTGAAAATGTGCATTAAGTTTATTTTTCTTTTACCTTTAAAGAACATTTTCACTGGATATAGAATTACAGGCCGGCGGTTATTTATTTTGTAATTTTAAAGGTGTTATTCCCTTGTCTTCTGTAGTTCTAGTTGGGAAATCACTTGTCTTATTTTTACTCTTTTAGGATAATGTGTGTTTGTTTTTCCCCGCGCGTTAAGATGCTCTTACCATCCTTGGTTTTCAGCAGATTCACAGCTGTGTGCCTGTGTGGCTGGCGTTGCATTGACCCCCCCACCCCAGGGTCGGGTGGTGCATCTGGAACCTGACGCTTGATACCTTTTGTCGGTTTGGAAAACTTCTTGGCCATTAGCTCTTCTGATGTTGTTTCTGCCTTATTCTATCTCTTATTCTCCACTGAGACTAATCACACACATCTATTGGCATTTGGATTATTGTTCCAAGTGTGTCTTCAGCTCTTTTCCTGCATTTTGAATCCTATTTTTTCTCTATGCTCCAGTTTGAACATTGAAGAGAATCCTCTCTTCGGCTGTGTTTAATCTGCCATGCAATCTATTTAATTTTTAAAAACATTTCTAGGGCTGGCCGAGTGGCGTGGTGGTTAAGCGCTGGCTTAGGAAACCAGCGGCCCCGGTTCGGGTCCCACATGTGAGGGCCAGTGACACTGTCCTCAAAAAACAAAACAAAAACATTTCTATTATTAACTATAACGTAAGTACAGAAAACCTCATAACAATGTACAATAGCTGTTCTAGAGAGAGCGACCTTGTATCCAGTGCGCATGCTCAGTTACCCCAGCAGCACTAACCGCGCCCTGCTGCCTGGCCTACGCAGTCGCCAATATTTTGACTTCCACATTAATATCAACTTATATATATAAACTTCCTTTATATGTTAAGAACCCAAGTGCACATCTTTTAAGACTGTGGTTCGGTTTTGCCTGGCTGGCACCAAATGCTGGGTTGACACCTCTGAATTTCCCCTAAGTCCCTACTACTTTGGTAGTTTGCCAGTCATTCTTTAAAATCATTTTTATAACAACTAGCTTTTCTAGTTGTTTTCATGAAGTTGTTCTGATATAAACTAGTCTGTCATAGCTAGAAACAGATTTTCTGTTTCCTACCTGTGTGACCCTATATAGTCTTCATTTAACAAGCATGTAGCTGGAGCTACAACTACACTGCATTGTCATGCAGGAGGCTTCTAGAATGACCCATGCGACAGACAAGGCCTCAGACTGTGCAGCCATGTTCATGTACTTAAGGACAAAGGATCTAACAGTCACCTGTCTGGGCTTGTCAAGGTATCCAACCATGTTTGTTTCACCTGTTAATGTTTTTTACCAGTAACAAAAAATCTAAGAATAGACTGTAATGTTGATTAACATTAAGCCCTTAAGTTTTTATTTCTATATTGATGTATATATAAAAAGGAAAAAATTTTGTCAAGTAAAGAACAAGAATTAACAGGTTAAGGCCTCTCTCTCTCTCTCTCTCTCTCTCTCTCTCTCTCACACACACACACACACACACACACACACACACACACACACCATGCATATGTATTGCATTTCAGAAGCCTTGCTTTAGCACTGGGAACTACGTTTCCTAATTGCATGGTACTGTGCTCACTGATAGAGCCCTCACTTGGCCCCTGACAATCAGTGGGTGTCTCTTTATAGCCAAGCAGACACACCAGGCTGTTTGTAGACCTGGACGCAAACTGCTGAGCAGCCGAGGGCGGTGAATCCCTAGGGCACAGCGGGAGCCGTAGGGCTTCTCTGAAGCACTGCTCTCCAAGACCAGCCTCAAGTGGTCCATTATCTTTCATTTCCCCTGATGTTCTACTTTCTAGAAATTTCTACACTCTCACTTTAGAAAAAAGATTATATCACTGATCAGACGGGGCCTCCAGCCTCATTTCTCTGCCACTCCTCAATCCCTCCTTGAATCCCATGGCTCAGGTCATTTGTGCAATAGACGCGTTAGGGAATAGATGCAGCACAGTGGGTGAGGTGCTTACTAGTAGGTGTGTTACTAAGAACAGATGTAGACTCTGCTACACTGCAGTAGGGTATGGAAACGCAAATTTTAATGTTAGTTTAAATCAAATCAGTTTGTCTATAGTTTAAAAAGCATGGAACATGATCATTATTTAAATGCAGATTTTGTGGTATTCTTTTATAAAACAAAGATTTATTCCTCAATTTATTAATTTTTACATGAATAGCCAGTAAGCAGCCTAAACGCTGGATATGATTTTTTGTGGGTGTCAGGCAGCACACTGGAGCTATTTTACTCTAATTTAATTAATTAATTAAAGAATAGATTATGAGAATATTAAAAGTATATCTAAGCTATCCATGGAAATTATTAAAAATGGATAACAGAGAAAAATAAACGTCCATTGAGTAAACTAGAAAGCAGATACTTGGCATTATTTTTGGTAGCATAAGTTTTGGTTCGTACATAGGCTGGAGTCTTGGGCCATAAATCCCTAAGTGACCTTTCATCTGGCTTAAAAACATATATAATTGGAATCTGCAATTACACGGTAATTCTCGTAGTGCTATATGTGAATTAATTCTGACATTCTTAACAGCATTGTCATTTGAGGCAACACGCAAACTAATATCAACCTTTGAATGAGAGATTATCATTAAAATAACATCTGTTACCTGTGGGAGGTAATCTTGATGTTATAATAGTGGTGATTTCTGAATCATTTCCTTCATTTTTATACTAAAAAAGACAGAGTTTGGCATATTAGTAATATTGCCAAAAGGGAGTCTTTGACTCATCTTAGGGGTTATCCTGTGTTGATACTTTGAATCTATTCTTAAAAGAACACCAGTCTTTTCTGTCAGAGGACTTCGTCTCTGCACCATGACATAAAAGCCATGGTTTTACATGCCAGCAGTGTCCCCAGGATAACCAAATTACCTGTTAAAGCTCCTGTAATCGGGCAGCTCTGCCTTTCCTTCAGGCTTGAAAAGTTTCGGGTACAAAGCCTCTAAAAGCTGGGGATCACTGCCGATGGCCTGTTCCCAAGGTGACTGGTAGTACTTAGGGACGGCTGTGCTGTTGAACCTTTCGGGAGGAATTTCCTTCAGGGGCCCAGAATATCCTGGAAAAATATAGCCAGAACGAGCAAACATAGAGTGCCTGAGAGTTAGCAAACTCCACCAAACAGTTAACCGTGTTTAATTTTCATGCAGGATACATTGATGAAGAATGCACCCTTTTTTATGATCTCTTAGAAGAGTAGTCTGAGCGCATCAGACATTTTAAGCCCTTTTCAAAAGAGACCACTTTTCTTAATGTATAATTGTACCAAATCATACAGTTATTTCTTCCTCAACTGTCTTAGTATACATTTGTTCAATGAAACTATTCACGTTTTAAAAATTGTGCCCCTTACATTAATTTATACTAGGCTTTAGATATCACAATTAATGCATTAATTTGAAAATATATATTCAGTGTCATGCTGTGGTCTGGGCTCGGGGGAAACAGCAGTGAAGACAAACTCTCCCTCGCCTTGGAGCTGATTTGACAGAGAGAACTCCGGCCTTGTCTGTCCTACGTGCTGAGTGGCCTGGAAACCGCTGAAGCGTCCAAATGGTGGAGGGTTTGTTTCCACCGTGTCTTATTCCCAGGTGTGTGCATCCCGTGTTTACTTCGTTCCTGAAGATTTCTTACCTAAGTTTTCTGCTTCCAGTCTCAACTCCTCAACTTATTCTTCTCGAAAGAGCTAGAAATTTTCTCTCAGTGCCATTTGGAAATCACACACATTCCTGGCATGAACCTGTCACATGTACCAAGTGACCCTTCAGTCTTGGCGACTCAGCGCTCTGCATGACCACGCCACCTGATTATGTCCTTCCTGTAATTCTCTCTGCCACCAAGTCACACCTGTCACCACTGGCTCACTCCAATGTTTAGGTTCTCCTGTGCTCTTCCTCGTCTCTCAAATATTTTCTGTTTTCTTCGTCAAACCATGTCTATCCTTTCTTTACACGAGAATGTTTATCTCCTTCAAAAAGTCTTACTAATCCATTTCTAGGCAGTTCTTTTTTTGCAGTGATTTGTCCTCTGACTGTCTCCAGCATCTAATAGGAGTCTCTTCTAGTAGACTTCTGTTCCCTGCTTGCCTTTCAAATGCTGCTATCACTCAAAGCTTTCCTTAGGCTGTACATTCTGCCTAGAAAATTCCACTCTATTCATGGCTTTAATTGCCCTCCATAGTGATGGTTCCAAGCTTCATTTTTTGATCCCCAGGCCCTTCTATCCCACCACCTGCCCTACTTGTCCGAATGAATGCCTCCCTGGCACACTGTATAGCCCGTCCACACCTTGGTGCAGGTATTTTCTAATACTTTATGCTTTTTTCCCCGTATTGGTCATGTTAGCAGATGTTGTCACTCCACCCTCAGGTGTTCAAGACAGAAGCAATATCCTAAACTCTCCTCATCCCCACAAGTATTCCCAATTGTACATTTTGCACATTTCTAAACTAGTGCCTCTCAGACTTTGTATCTGGATCACCTTGGGTACCTATTTAAATTGTTGATAATGGGCTTTTCCCTCCAGAAATCTTCCTTCAGTAAGTCCCAGGTATGGCTTACAAATCTTATGCAAATGATTTGCAAAGAAAATGTCTGGATTCCTTGCTCTAAAAAATTCCTTCTGTTCTCCTTATTTCCATTACAACTGTTGTGGTGGTTCGGGCCCCTCTTGTCTCTTACCTGAGTTTTCACAACAGGCTTCATGCTAATCCTTTAGCTCTGAACCCCTCTCCCAGGCACCCTCCACACTGCTGCCCGAGTGACTTTCCAGTTGGGAAACTCGATCATGTCACCACTTCCCTTACTCAGTACTGTAATGGCTCCCCAGGACAAAGCTCTGAACTGCTCAGCATGACACACACATCCCTGCCCCCCGCCCAGCCTCACCCCTGACATTCCCCTCTCACATTTCATACTCCGGCACTTCCAGCTACTTGACGCTGGTGCGTCCCCTACGCCTCCCGGCTTGTTCCATTTGTTTCCTGCAATCCTTGTCACCTGTCAGTCCCTACTGTAAGCCATAGCTTGAGGACACCTCTTCTGTGTAGCTGTCCCTGTCTCCTCCAGGAAATCAGAGGTCCCTTGACTGTGTCTTTCCTTTGTATAGCCTACATAACTCCATTATCATCACTGCCACATCTTATTTCCCATTTCTTTCCTAGAGTTGATCGGAAGTCAGCCATATAGAAACTGGAAATTTTTAAATTTTGTATTTTTAAAAATTTCTTGAAATTCCACTGCCCTAACAGTTACTTGATTTTTGTTTACTTTTTTCCCTGTTTGTCTTCACCCATAAACATAATGATCACATATCTGTAAATTTGGTATCAGACCTGGATTTAATTGATCCATCAATATTGACTTATAGCCATTTGTAACCTCAGTTTCTTAATTTGCAAAATGAGGATTGTAATAAATATGACATGGACTTATTGTAAAATTAAGGAAGATGAAACATATAGCACTTCATAAAACTTACAGTCCTATACAAATAGAATTTCAGTATATTACAAATGACTTAATTTTTAATGTAACAGGAGATTGCCAACAAATACAATGGACCATCTGAAAGAATGTAAGACTGCTGTGAATGCTTTGCATGACTCCTTTAGGTCTGAATCCTTACACTGATCTTGAACTTACCCACACAATAAATACATAATGAGACAGGATGTATCACTTAGATACCATTTACTGAAGGATACAAATGACTTGAGTCATATATTTTAGTTCATGGCAATTTTAGTATTGTCTTTGTAAGGCGATGGTTTACCTGGTGCAATGTTTTCTGGATTTGGGGGAGTCCGTGGATCTGGGGTGTTGGGAGGAGTAAACGGGGCTTGCTGTGAACCACCTTCCAAGTGGCTTCCGTCCATTTTCCCATTCTGCATGGCAAGGTTGTGCTGTATTTGATCAAAAGTACACTCTGCTGAAAACTCAAACTATTAGACACACGAATAAGAACTATCTTAAGTACAAGCCTGCATTTGCATATTTAAAATTTACATACAATGCAGCTTCATTGTTTCATGGGCCTCAGTAATTTATGTGGTCATTGGGTGTGCTGTTGAACTTTTTCTAAGTTTCTGAAATGTGTCCATGAAGTGAATTTCACTGAAACTTACAAATCATTCTACCTACATTAACTTAAACGAATTGCAGTACTGGCCATCTATCTGTATAGACTTATTCCTGGGAATTAGTAATCAGCAGGAAGATCAATTCTTCCTAGCTCCTAGTTAATTATCAGGAGACACCCACTACCTCTATAGTTAAATATGCAAACAAAGCCTTATCGTAGCAGGAGCCTGAAAGTGGAGAGTTCCTTCATGTGCGGTTCCCTGCAGGAAAAGCTGGAAGGCACATGAAAATGTGTTTTGCTTTATGTCAGTTAAGTTGACTGACCCTAAATAAAATAAAACTAGAGCAGTATCTTACAGGTTATAAATATATAAATTATAAACACATGAATAATGCATTTTACATGCTTTCTGTTGAAATAGCAATAGAAATAAGAGGGTTTTTAAAAAGCCTGTTTTATAATTTGTGCCAAATATGTAGTGAAACTTATTTTTGGAACAAAGTAAATATATATTCAGAATCCCAGTGTATTTAGTTTGGTCTTATTTCCGAATTACATTTTATAGTATACTTTCCCTTTTCTCAATATTTAAGATTTCTAGCGATTTCAAAAAGCCCATAGTTACTAAATACATACCGTATGTAGGCTTATCTGTAAAATGTGGATTATTTTGCTTAACATCCTTTTGTAGTGGTTAATAGAAGAGAATTTTAATTATCATGAATCACTCTTCTATTTTATTTTCCCTGGAATGCTTATTTTCTTCACCCATTTCCTTTTTTCCATTTCATGTAAGAAGCTGATCAGTTCATGAACTAAAGCTTCAATACTGGCTTGTGTAGCAAGCGATATACCTTCATTTCTTTTTAAGAATGCACATTTCCTGTTGTTATTGTTTATGTCAGAGCTGGTTTGTGTGACTTGAAATTGCCAGTTTCTGGAAGTAAAGCAAGCCCAAAGCTGTGCTTATTTTTTTCTATTTTTAAAATGATACTTAGTATTTGAGCAAATGGCATTGATTACCAGGGAGTTGATTTATATTTTCATCTAATCATGTCCTACACATTGTTATAAAATAAGAAATATATAAATATAAGTTAAATAATTATGTTGACACTATAGCTCAGGGCAAGCAATAAAAGTAAAAGCTCTTTTCAAAAACTTTAGTCAATAAATTTGATTAATGTGATATACATCATATAAAGATGATTCAAGAATGAGATCGTAAGTAAATGTTCTCTTTTAATGTTATTTCGTCTCCCTCACTAGACAAAGGCTGTATTTATTTATCTTTGAGTTTCCAGCATGGTATCTAGAACATGGTAAGCATTCACTAAATATTTGCCAAACGTGTAAATAAATGAACGGAAATAGACCTGAACCTAATATTATTTTTAAAATTCCTATTATATTAACAATGCTTACTCCGAGTTGCCAATGTATCATCATGTAATGAGGCTCAGTCTCTTCCTCCCTTAGATTTAAGACCAGAAAACACAGATCATTAAGGCCAGAAGGCACCTTAGAGAACACTTGAGCCCATTCGCTTATTTTATAAATGAGAAAACAGGTCCAGGGGTAAAAATAAAGCAACTTTTAAATGAACTTAAATCACAGGACTCGTGGGAGAGTAGGACAAGCTCTGGTCTCCTGGGTTCCAGGCCGGTGTTTCCTTTAATTCTACTGCGATAAGTGTCGGTGTCAAAAATTCTTTATTATGGTATTGCTTAATCAGATCAGTAAACTTACTTGAATACCACCTTCCTCGTGTCTAAAGAAGAGAGGGTTACTTTTATCAGACTTCCAGGTATATTACGTGATTTAAGGACATCACTTCATGGCATCCGTTGCTATATTGTTTATGGCTCTGAGTTATTTGTTGACATTTGTTTATTTCAATGTGTTTGGGACTATTTTATTTGCTTAGTGCCCAATTTTCTAGGGATACTGAAAAATTATCAAGATGTATTTTTATACATTGTCTGTATAACCCAAACATTTGATCACAGGTGTATGAGGTCATTGTGAATAATTTGAAGTACTAGTGATGAGAGAATATATTGCAGATATTTTTAACCTTATTGTACTTTCCTCCAGGAACTGTAGTTAAAGCAGTGTTTTTAGAGATGTAAATGTAAGTTATGATAACTGGCATTATTCATTTATTCAGATGCCTCGACTTGTAGATGACTTGTCAAAGAATTCCCTTAAACCACCTTATTTTTCACTCTTTAAAGCTGCTGCTCTGTTGTCGTTATTGAAAGAATATGATTATATAATCAGACTCGTCAGCGGAGACAGGGATTATTTTAGGCTCCTGCTGTATTAGCTGCAGATTTTGTCTGATAAGAGGATACTGAGCATAATTATAGGGCAACATAACATCACATTTATCCATGACTTTAAGTGAAAAATCATTTCTCAGAAATGTAAATACTGTAGTTGAGTAAGGTTGGAGGTCCATCAGTTCATAATTATAACTAGATTCAATTCATGGCTCATTATTGTGAAAAAAAAACTAATTTATAGTAAGATGTCCTCTCAACATTTTCTATTAACTTGAAATATAACAAAGAAAATAGAAATTTGGGAAATTAATAAAATTTTAGTGTTTGTGCATACAGATGTTAGTTCCATAAGGTGGTAAGTAATTATGGTAAAAGTTCTCAGTGAAATCAGTCTGTTTGCTGTAAAGAAGTGAGCTTTCCATTCAAAATAACTTATTAGTGATGGCAGATGATAAGTTTTTACGTTTTAATTCGTAAGTAAACTTACAGACTTTTCATAGCTACAGGAAGAAACTCTCAGTAAATAAAATACATTTGTTATAGTCTCCACTATCGCTTCAAATTCAGAATCAATGCAATATTCTTTTTTGATTCTCTGTGTCTGGTGTTTTAGTTTTAAAGCCATTTCCCCAAAGCTACTTTTCCTACTATGAATAGCTTTCTCTACAACCTCTCTAAATGACAGTTTAAATGAATATAGCATTAAAGCAATATGCAAGATATAATTTAATTAATTAATTGTCTTGTTTGGTTTATGAGCTTTCAGTTGAGGAAAACTTTGTCCAAAGAGTTTTGTCCAAACTGGTTTTATGGTTAACAGGCAGCAGACTTCCCTATGCAACGAGGAATTTATGCTTTGAAAGGAGATCAAGCATGTCTAGCTCCCAGTATGTTTCAGTGGGAAGATGTATTTAGCCAATAAAATGCATGTACTTACTTTGTGGAACACTGTGTGCTTTGGAACTGTTTCCATCCCAAACATTTAACTAGTGCTGATAAGACCATGTTAACTTTCAGTACCACCAATGGCCACTCTCCCACCCTTCTCTTAGCAGGGCAGACCAGTTTTTCAGAGCCAAATCTACAAGCTTACAAGGTCCCTATTGAACTAAAAAGATACTCAGTCATACATAATATTTCTTTATCCACTTAAACTATTCATTGTCATGAAAAAAATGTCTAACCGGGTCAACGGAAAGAAAACATAGTACAGTAGAACACTTGTTTAGGAATCTAGTAACACATAAATTTAGAAATGCTGTCCATTATTTGGATACCACATGATCAAGTTATACCTACATTTATTTGTGCTCTCGATTCATACTGGAAATTTTCAAATGTGTATTTGTCAGATCTTCTCTGTCGCATCTTAAATAGCCGGGCACCACGGTTACTGAGATGGGATAGTTCTTCCAACATGATGTCTCTGGGGATGCTGACCTTTTTGCCCAGATCCATGCCATCTACATCTGCAAAAAGACATTCATATATATGGGAACCCCAAGGCAAGCATGCTAATGGCTTTTCTGAATTCCATCATTTATTGCCTGCTACATGCAAGGTGTGGCAACTAAGATGTACTCTTTGGCTCTTTACTCACACTGCCTTGGGTTTAATCCTGGCTCCACTACTCTCTGATCATAAGATATGTTACTTAATTTTTCTAAACATCAATGTCTTCATTTCTAAAATGGGGCTAATAGTAATAATACCTACATGTAGAGTTGATATGAGGATTAAATAAAATGCTTCATATAAAGCATTTAGCAGGGTACTTGGCACACAGAAAGAGCAAAAAGTAAGCTGTTGTTACTAGCAGCCTTCTATACTCAGTGAGTTTCTAGACAGCCCTGCTTATAGCTCTCTTAATAAGCTCTGTTTTGCCCGTCGCATTTTTATGTACCATTTTGAGCTGTCCCTGTCACTAGAATGTCAGCCCTTTCAGCCACGCCACCCCATTTCCCTGTCTCTGTCAAAATGCTATTCATTCTGCACCCAGCATGCAGGAGCCTAGTGAGAATTAGGCAGGTGACATTTCTTGAAGGAATAAACCCTTTCCAATCCAGCATAACTGCTGTTTCTGTGAATCTCTTCTCTGAAATCTCTATTCCTCATTACCCATGCCTTCTCTGTATTCCCATTGCACTGAATCACAATTACTTGATTCAATTTTACGTATGTTATGGTTTGAATTTTCTTTTATGTTTTAGCCGTTGTGTCCTGCATGCCTTAAATATAGCAGATATTTAGTGAAGCATTATTTTCTATATCTAGTATTGAACTACTTTTCTAAAATCCAAAAGAGGTTAAACTCCTTCACTTGCTTCTTTTATCAGGAATATATTTCTGCATAGCCCACCAAGTTCCTTTGGCACTGTGGACTGCGGCTAAGTGCACAGAAAGAAAAATTGGGGCAGTAGTAAAATTAATAATTATTCTGATTGATTGGAACAATTTATTTGATGACACGTTAACCCTAATAATTAGCCTTTTGGAGGTATTTAGGGATAAAACAACAGAATTACTTATTAATGTTTATTCCCATTTTGCTTTGAAAAAATTAGTTTGTTTAATATTTTGATGATACATGGAGAAGAGCTCCACTAATTATAAAAACTGTAATATCAAGACTTCTGCTTCTAGAAAGATAGAGTAGATATACTTTTCCTTATACCTCAACTATGTACAACTAAAAATTCTGGACATTATGTATAAAACAAACATATGAAGACTAAAAGAAGACTGAGCAGGCTACAAACCTCAGGACCCAAGGAACAACATGGTGGTGAATTCTCTGGGTTTTCTTTGAGCCTCATTTATCCCAGACTTGGAACTGAACATGCTAGCAACCCAGAAATACCAACAGGTGCAGACAAACAAAACAAAACAAAGCAAAACAAAACCTCCAACAAAAGACTGCTTTCTAGCCACAAGTCCAGAAAAGGAACAGTCTAGGGAGACAGAAAACTTTTATACAATAGACACTCTACTTCAGCCACATACCACATAAAAAATTTGGCTCTGCCCATATCAGCAGAGGCCCAGAGCTTTATCCTTGTGAGGTTATAATAAGGTGCTCACAGGGGTGGCGTCAGAGAAGCCGACCAGGAAGCTAGGCTTTCCTCCCTGTTGGCCAGTCACACTGTGCAGAATAAGTGGAGAACATGTGAGGATTCTGAACTCCCACCCCCTCCCAGCAGTGACTAAGAGGCACCCCCTTCAAGTTTCAGTGGGGGCCAAGTGGGGACCAGGACTTCCACTTCCACTTGACAGTGGCAATGGCATTTTCCTCCCCCTGCTAAGCAGTGCCAGACAAGGATCAATGAAACAAGCTTAAATACGAGCAAGAGTCTCAGAACATAAAATGAAAATTTTAGGCTCATAAAAAAATCACTTGTCACACCAAGGACCAGAAATATCTCAAACTGAATGAATAAAAGACAAATGCCAACACTGAGATGACCAAGATATTAAAATCATCTAACCAAGACTTTAAAGTAGCATGAGAAAATGCTTCAACGATCAATTACAAAGCTTCTGGAAAAAAATGAAAGAAAAAAAAATAGAAAGCTTTAGCAAGAAAATAAAAAATTGTGACAGGGAGACAATAGATGAAAAGAAGCAAATGGAAACCAGAACTGAAAATACAATAACCAAAATGAGTTCAGTGGATGAACGCAATAGCAGAATGGAGGAGACAAAGGAAAGAATCAGTAAACTGAGAGACAGAATAATGGGAATTACCCAACAAGAACAACATAGAAAAACATAGGCTGAAAAGAAAAATGGACAGAGCTTTAGGGATTGGTGGCTATGACAAAAGACAGAGTGTTTGTGTCATTGATGTCCCAGAAGGAGAAGAGAAGGAGGGTGGGGCTGGAAAAGTACTCAAAGAAATAATGGCTGAAAACTCTCCAAATCTGGCAAGAGACATAAACCTACAAATTCAAGAAGCTAACAATATCCTGTACAAGGTAAATCTGCAGATCTCCACAATAAGACATATCATAAACTTCTGAAAACGGAAGACAAAGAAAAAATCTTGAACATAGCCAGAGAAAAATGACCAAGTACCTACAGGGAGAAAAAAGGATGAGAATCAGAGAAGTGTTCTCATCAGAAACTATGAGGGCCAGAAGGAAGTGGTGTAGTGGTGCTGAAAGAGAAGAACTGTCAACCCAGAATCTGATACCCAGTGAAAGTATCCTCTAGGAAAAAACGGGAAATTGTGACATCTTCCGATGAAGGGAAATAAAGAGAATGTGTTTCCTGGAGACCCACCCTAAAAGAAGGGTTCAGGATGCTGTAATGGAATACCAAATGCTGGTGGTGTCCTATAAACTACAGAAGTCTTTCTCACAATCCTGGAGACAGGAAGTCTGAGATCTGGGTGCCAGCATGGTTGGTTTCTGGTGAAAGCCCTCCTCCAGGTTTCAGACTGCTGACTTCTCACTGTGTTTCCACAAACAACGGAAAGAGCTCTCTAGGATCTCTTTCATAAGGGCGTTAATCTTATTCATGAGGGCCCCACCCTCATGACCTAATCACCTTCCAAAGGCCTCCTCTCCTGATACTATCACATGGAGCATTAAAATTTCAACATATGAATTTTGGGAGGACACAAATATTCAGACCAAAGGAAGTAACTAAAGGAAGTTCTTTAAACAGAAAGGAAACAGTAAAAGAAGGAATCTGAAACATCAGGAACAAAGAAAGAATGCAGTGAGCAAAAAATGTGGGCAAATACAATAAGTTTCCCTTCTCTTTTTAGTTTCCTAAACTGATGGTAGAAGCAAAAATTATAACACTGTCTGATATAATCACATTTATAATTTATAATTACACTTATAATTATAAATGTATGTAAAAGAAATATTTCAGACAGTTCTCTTATAAACAGGGGAAGATGAAGGAACATGAAGGTAGGTAAGGTTTCTATACCACACTTGAACTGATAAAATGACATCACTGGACTTTGATAAGGTATGCATACATAATGTAATAGTTAGAACAACTACCAAAAGTTCTGCAAATACGTTTGAAAACACTAGAGATAAATAAAAATGGAATTCTAAAAAACATTCACTTAATCCAATAAGAAGCAGGGAAAAGAAACAAAGGAAAAACACACAACAAACAGAAAATAAAAAAAATAAACTCATAGACTCAAGCTCTAATACATCAATAATTACATAAAATATAAATACTCTAGGTACAATTAAAGGACAGAAACTAGCAGGTTTATGTCCAAATAACATGACCCTACTATATGCTATCTACAAGAAACTCACTTCAAATGTAACAATATAAGCAGGGTGAAAATAATAGGATGGAAAAAGATACGTCAAGCAAATGAGATTCAATGGAAAGTCCAGTGGTATCTGATATTAATATCAGATAAAGAGGACTTCAGATAAAAGAAAACTACCAGAGACACAGAAGGCCATTATATAATGATTAAAGTGTCAATCGGTAAAGTAGACCTAGAAATCCTAAACGTCTGCACATAAAAACAGAGCTAAAAATGGAGCAAAAACTGGTAGAATTAACCGGAGAAATAGGCAAACCCACAATTATATTCTAGTTGGAGACTTTAACATCATCTCTAGAATAACAGACAGAAAATCAGCAAGGATATAAAGAACAACATCATCAACCAGGAGGCTCTCATTTACATAACATTTATATTGGGTGGTCAGAAAAGGCATGACACATTTTTGCAACAAAAAACATAGAAAAAGTACATCACGACTTTTCTGACACCCCAATAGAATACTCCGTGCAACAGCAGAATGCACGTTCTTCTCAAGTGTCCATGGAACGCACACCAAGGCAGGCCATATCCTGGGCCACAAAATAAACCTCAACAAATTTTAAGAAGTTTGAAATTATGCAGAGTATGATCTCTGATCACAGTGGAATCATGCTAGAAATCACTAACAGAAAGATAACAGGATAATCTCCAAACCTGTGGAAACTAAACAACACACTGCTAAATAATCCACAGGTCAAAGAAGTCTTAAGGGGAATAAAAAGTTCATTGAACTGAATGAAAATGAACATTTTGACCATATCAAAATTGACGGCACTCCTTAATGCAGTGTCAGAGGAACAGTTTATAGCACTAAATGCATTAAAAAAGAGGAAGAGTCTGAAACCAATGATCTAAGCTTCTACCTCAAAAATCTAGGAAAAGAAGAGCCAAAGAAACCCACAGCAAGCAGAGTAAGGAAATAATAAAGATAAGAGCAGGAATTAAAAACAGAAAAGCAATAGAGAAAATCAATTAAACATGAAGTTGGTTTTGAAAAGATCAATAAAATTGAGAAATGTCTAGCTCTCTGACAGAAAAAATATAGAAAGAACCAATTACAAATTACCAATATCAGGAACAAAACAGAGGTTATCACTATAGACACTTCAGACAGACAGCAAATGGATAACAGAATAATACTACAAACAATTCTACACATAAATTTAAAAACTTAGAAAAAAAATGACCAATTCCTTGAAAAGCGTAAAGTACCACCTCTCACCCAATATGAAGTAGATAATCTAATTAATCCTATAACTTAAAGCAATTGAAGCTGTAAGTTTAAAGTGTCTCAAAAAAGAAATCTTTAGAGCTAGATGGCTTCACTGTATAATTCTACCAAATATTTAAGGAAGAAAGTTACATGGATGCTACACAGGGGCTGGCCGAGTGACGCGGTGGTTAAGCGCTGGTTTGGGAAGCCAGCGGCCCCGGTTCGGGTCGCACATATGAGGACCAGTGACACTGCCCTCAAAAAAAAAAGAATAGATGCTACATAATTTCTGCCTGAAAATAAAAGAAGAGAGAATACTTCCCAATCCATTACTAAGCTAATTACCAGAACCAAACAAGGACAACACAAGAAAAGGAAGATACAGTTCAATATCCCCCATGCACATAGAAGCAAAAATCCTGAACAAAATATTAGGAAATAGAATTTAACAAGATAGAAAAAGAATTCTACACCATGAGCAAGAGGGGTTTATCCAGGGATAGAGGCTGGTTCAACATTCAAAAGTCAGTTGTGTAATCTACCATATTCACAGGCTGAAGACAGACAATCATGTGACCTCAACCTTGGGATGTCGGGTGGGGAGAGTGTTGCTGAAGTTGACACCAAAAGCACAGCCCACTAAAGGAAAACTTGATCATTTGGACTTCATCCAAATTAAAAAACTTTGCTCTGAGAAGGACTCTGTTAAAAAGATTAAAAGACAGGCTACAAACCAGGAAACAATATTTGCCAAATACATATTTGACAATGGACTAGAATATGTAAAGAATTCTCAAAACGCACCAGTAAAAAAAAAACAAAAAAAACCAGACAGTTCAATTAGAGCATGGGCAAATGACATGAAGAGACATTTCACCAAAGAAGATGGCTGGTAAATGAAAAGACAGTCAACATCATACACTCAGGAATGCAAATTAAAACCACAATGATATATCACTATACACTCATCAGAACAGCTAAAAGGAGAACTGGTGACAGCACCTCATGCTGGGGAGGGTGTGTGGGAGGGTGGGAAGGGTGGGGAGAAACTGGATCACTCATCTGCTGCTGTTGGAATGAAAAATGCTACAGTCACTCTGGAAAGTAATTTAGTAGGTCCTGTTAAAAACGGAACATAGAACTACCAGCACTACTGGACAGTTCTCCCAGTGAAATGAAAACTTAAGACTCACACCTCTATACAAATGTTCATAGCAGCTTTATTCTTAGTAACAATAAGGGAAACACAGAAACCACCCAAAAGGTATTTCAGTAGATAAACAGGTAAAAACACTGTGGTGAGTCCATACCGTGATACTCAGCCACAAAAAGGAATAAAACTATTGAAACATGCTACACCTGAACACATCTGCGGAGAATTACACTGAGTGAAAACAAGAGCTAATCCAAAGAGGTTCTATATACTGTATGATTGCATTTATATGGCATTCTTGAAATGAAAACATATACAGAGAGAGGGAGTCGGGCAGATTAAGGACTGGCCGGCGTGCCTTGACTGTCTCGTTCCAGTGCCCTGGTTGGGAAGTACTCTCCGTTTTGCAAGATGTTATCATTGAGGGAAGTGAGAAAAAGGTACATAAGATAGCTCTGCATTGTTTCTTATCATTGCACATGAAACGACAATTATCTCACAACAAAAAGTTTCAATAAGAGCTGCCATGCCATGAGAAGACAGGAATGACCTTTACATGTATGTTGCTGAGTGAAAGAAGCCAGCCTGTAAACGCTATGTTCTCGCAAGGATCGGTTGGTACATTTTCAGGAATTCTGGGAACGAGCAGTTAAACTCAGTGAACACAACCATTATTAAATTAAATTAAATAAACTTAATAATTAGATCAATTATATTAAAAACAAAAGAAATACTCCAAAAGTATCACTTTCTAAAGTTTTACTACTTTTTGCTATTATCTGTGCTCTTTGTTAAATACTGTTATTTATATCTAACATACCTGTGTGATGGAAATACTATATAACGTGTTACTTGCTGCAATCTCTTCCCAACTCGGCACGAGTGCCTCCTGGATGGGAGCTTGACACTGGCCACGCCACGAAACTGGCAAACTTTACACAGTGAGGCATTCCCTCCAAGAACCAGTAGTTAAATATTTACTAGCGTACTACTTAGACACAGGCATATGTGAAGTCGATGCATTTTGAACAAACAACATATGACATGAGCTGTTTCTCCAAGGTTTGCTTCCCTACCCTTCCAATAGTTAAATTTATGATGTAACTGGAGCAGGTGTTCCAGACCATTTGCGAGGTGGGGAATCTAATGTATGAATGCTCTCGTTACTTAGACTTTTAGAGTGAAGAAGGCTGTCGACTGGGCCGGTGGAGTCCAAGTTCAGCTGTTCCCTGCCCTTCTTGCAAACCCCTGTGCAGGGTCTTAGCCGTGTGCTTCATCTGGATGCCTGATAAATGATATAACTTATTCAGGATACATGCCCTTGACCTGATGGATTAGAAGGTTGTCTTTGTGGCATTAGATCATCTATTGAAAATACTAGTGTTAGGCGTGCTTTCCTACTGATGTCATTTATAGTGATCCACGGATTTCCACTTATTCTTTAAAGGTTATAAAGCTTCATCTATTTTGCTACTATTTCAAGGAAATCAATGATTATCTTTGAATAAATATTTAATTATAAAAAGATATTGACATACAACTTTAGGACCTGTACCATAATAAAATTAATTTCCACAAAAAACCCACAATTTTTATTCTACTACAAATATCAAATAATTGTTACTAAACCTTTTTGTCTCAGGAGCGTCCTCAAATGCACAATGCTTTTGTAGTTAAATTAAGATTTTAAATCTTACACTGAAAAGTTCATATATTTTGATTTTTGAGTATATTTTTCTTTCAGTTTTTATACTGTGGAGCCACGTCGCTCTGAGTACTACAAACCAAATGGAAAAATCAAATTTTATTGGGAAAACTTCAGAGATAGTTGAAAATGTGCCCAGTTTCTTTTTCAAACCTTGTTTCAATGTCTAGTCTTATGAGCAGACATGGCTTAAATTCCTCCAAAAGGAAACATTTCTTTCTGGTTCTTTTTTTTTTTTTCTCACATTTATTTCATAGTTAACATTCTGATGCTAAGTCAACAACGATTTATGCATGCACAGGTAGTTCTGTATTTTTAATTTGAGATTTTGATCCTGCCACAGTTACATATTTAGATAGGTCAGTGAATTCAACTCACAGTTTGTAAAAAGACCCCCTTACAAATAACCGTAGTAAGACAGAGGATCTTTTAAAACTGGTTCCCCGTGATTTGCTGGCAGCTGCGATACTAGTGGAACGGGCAACGGCCCCCCCGGATGGGGGTAATGGAAACCGGCTTTGGGTGGTCCTGGGGGTTATTCAGGGGCCTGGCTGGGGCCAGGGGGCTTCCCTGCTGTCCCAGGACCCCGGGCCCAGGAGGCTTGAATAATAATAGTCCATAAAATATACCTTGTGCACAATGCAACTTGTTAATGTAAAAGGCAACAGTCCACGCTGTGATTTTGAAAGATGCCTGAAAAAGCTACAATTGATAAAAAAAGTTTAATGATTTTCTGTACATTAGAAAGTTGACACTGAAACCCACCTGGGATGTTTTTTGTTTTTTTGTTTTTTTTTACTATTTCATATCTCTTTGCCTTGACTTGAGTTTTAAGATTATTTTATAGTTTTCAAAAATGTACTGTGAATTAAAATATTGTCATTTAAGCTGTATAAATCTATAAACTTTTAAGAAATGAGATTACCAATGTATTGAATTGCACAGAGTAATCTAGCACTGTTTATAGGATGTACATCTAGAGCATATGAG
This sequence comes from Aselliscus stoliczkanus, assembly GCA_033961575.1. Taxonomy (NCBI): domain Eukaryota; kingdom Metazoa; phylum Chordata; class Mammalia; order Chiroptera; family Hipposideridae; genus Aselliscus; species Aselliscus stoliczkanus. Next base: position 62,725,333 of record CM066735.1, read on the forward strand.
TGAAAGAGAGAAAGACACCAGGGATGTGATGGACAGCTAGGATTAAACACTGAACTCCAGCTCAGCTGTAAACTAGAAGCGGCCTCGTTCTCTGCCGCTGCTTTTTGGGGGGGTCTTATGAAAGGCTTAGCAACCTATGTCTTGCTCAGGAAACCTGTGAATTCACAAGATATTACTAAACCCTAATTTTCAAAATAAAACATGCTTTTTCTTAGGGTTATGACAACGCTAATGTGAAATTTTAAACCAAAGAAAACTAACAAACTTGTACATTAACGCATACGTTAGTTATTTTCCTGCCCCCCACCTTTGAAGTGTGATCTGTGGTACTTAAGGCCTTCCTGGGATCCTCAGTGACCAGACTGACGACTTGATTCATTACAGTCTAAGATGTGCTTACACAGGAAAAGTAAAAGGGGTCTTCATATAATCTTTCATCTGGAATTGGAGATTTTGGTACTCTGCTTTTCAAAGAGCCCATGCAATTTATATTGGTATTATCATGGCCTTTGTTATCGATGCTAAAACTCAAATGCACTGATGTTTGACTTCAGCACAGAGCTCAGTGACTTAGAATCATGGAATTTGAGAATTAAGTGTGTGAGCAAACCCAACCTCCTCGTTTTCAGATGAGGAATCTGGTGTCTGGTCTGGACCTCAGGCCTCCTGGTACCATATTAACAACAGCCCCCATTTAAGCCTGGGCTTCCTGTTTTCACAAAGCTAAACTCTTCCTGAAATCACGAAAACAACCTGCCCAGTCCTCTGTGTGCTGGGCAAAGCTGTTCACCAGTCACAAGGCAGGGAGGAGGGAGATCCCGGGGTGGGGGGGGGGCCCACAGAAACAAAAGAGGCCCTCACACAGCCCAGGTGAGGAAACTAAAGGATGGCGCTGTGGGCTCCCCGGTTTCTGGAGCTCCTGGGAACTGTCAGCGGTGCCTGTGTCCGAGGTCAGGGATGTCACAGTCCCGCTCCTCTCATGGGCATTGACTGCCAGGCCTTTTCCCCACTGTTTCTGGACAGACGCCCCTTCTTCTAGAGTGTCTCCTTCCGTCCTGTTCTCCTTTCTCTTTCTGTCAATGTTTTCTCCCTGTCTTTTCCTCCTCCCCTGTCTGCCTCCTTCAGCATTCCAGTCTCAAGTGAGTTACAGAGTGAGACAGGAAGGCGATTGACACCGGAGCACATTGCAGGTTCCGGTAAACAGCACAGGGCTGGGGAGCACAGAACTATTAGGAGCCATCTTTTTTTGCCCCCATAGCTAATTCATGCACAGATAATGGGAAAAATATTTTGGTGTTTTCGTCTGTCTTTCAGAATAGTGCTAGTTAGATGGTAGCACAGTGGCTCTGGTACTTATGAGAGAAGCATGAGATTTTGTATCGTCAGTAACACAGGTCACCTGCTACCATCAGCTCTCTGCTTCTGATCTTGATGATGCTTATGGCATAATGATAGGGTGGTCAGTCTGAAGGAATGCCGCCTTAGTATGTGGTAGTGCATGCTTTTTATTCACTATTTTTGGGAGTGTGTTATATTTGCTTCTGGTACATAATTGACACCCAGCATAATGCGTCCACAGTGGCTAACAGTTTGGGGTGTAGGTAGTAGGGAGTTATAGCTGGGAGTTATCTACATTTTTACTCCTTCTGTCCAGTTCTGTGCATTGTAGTCTATGTGGGTAGGATTTTTCCCTAATTCTTTGAGGTTATTTCTTCTTCAGATGGGATGAATGCTATGATGTAAAACTCTCCTTTTTGGATTCTTATCTTTTCCTACCGATTGATCTCAGAGGCTCACCAAGCCGTAGTCTCTCTCCCACAATAAGAGCTGGACTGAGCTTCCGTCCCAAGTTTAGAAGACAGCTCGTTGTCTTCTAAACTGTCTTCTCACTGTCACAGTCCATTCTCCTCCAGGCTAAAGGTATTTGAAAAGTGAAATAAAAGATGAATGAGGTAAATACTACAAAAAAGAAAATTCCTGATGCCCAAGAGGAGGGCTTTCAAAGCATTTGTCTCTGTTCACATTTAATGAAAGACAATCCAGTCCAAATTTGATAGAGTCTTATAATTAAGTTGGAAAGAGTTGCGTGCTTTATCTTCAATCACCCAGGTTGTGACTGCTCTGAAGTGTTTCAAAGTTTGGAGGATTATGCCCCAAAAGGCTTCTCTGCATTGCAGGTCTCATTTCTGCACCCTTAGAAACAATGATAGGCCCCTAAATCCAGCTCTCGAAACAACTGTCCTGCCAGGTAGTAAAGTTCCCACTGAGGTGTCGGAGGAAACAAGAGAGGGGGATCATTTAAGCTGGTTCATAAAGTACTAGCGCTGTTTTATGTGGGAGGAGTGAAGCAGGCTCTGTGGTTACCCCTGTGTTATTGGTATATGGGAGCTGTAAACAAAGACAGAGCTTGTGACCTCACATACAGGGGCTGGAAATCTACCGGGACCTGGGAAGGCAGGAGGGTTTCAACAGGATTCACATGGGCAGGGCTTACTGGTGGGGAGGGAGTGGTGAAGGGTTTCCCCCTCATCCTGAGACATAATTGCATTTTTTTCTTTATATTTCATAAATTAAAAAGGATATTCTTCTTCTTGTAGGTCTCTGTCTGGACTAAGAATAGAACCCAACACATGATTTAAACTGGGAATTCATTAAATAGGTCAATTGATATATGATTAGCATGCAGTGAAAAAATGATCACATCTCAAGTTTAAAGGTGAATCATTTAGTCTTGTACTCAAGAGATCATCTGATTTTTACCTATTGATCAGAGAAACTATTAAAAACAATTTCAAGTAAACTACATGAACAGGAAATACAAAGAAGCATAAACATTTTAAAGAATCTGGTATTTTGGAACTATGGATGTATTTTGGTTCTGGAATCTGATTCAGAATTATTCTCTCTTTATTCCAAGCCAGTTTGACATCATAGCAAAACATGGGAACTAAGTTCAGTGCAGTATGCTGATTTCAGACTGCAGAAAATAGAAAACAAAACCTAACAACAGGACTTTTTAGATACGACTGCACTGCATGGGAGCATCTAAAACAGTCTTCGACTGGTTCTTTTCCACTTTCTTTAGGAAAGATAAACTGTGAAAACACTGTATCACCCTGTCCCCAACTGTCTCCACCAGATCTCACACCTCTAAGTCTCAATATTGTCAGGCGAGAGGTGACATTCCTTGTCAACGGAGGGCAAATATGGAGGCATTCTGAAAACCACAGATGTATCTGGGATGGCTCAGATCAGCTCTTATGAGGATCTGACAGTCTACTCACTTGCTTTTAAAATCAATGCTATCTTTAGCTCAAAAACAAAGTTGAATTTCCTTTATAACAATCAAAATGCGATATATAAAGCATTTCTTTCAAAAGAGTGATTTGCAAAAACTTAAAGAGGAGAGAGTGGAATATCATCTTGCATTTAATTTATATTAATTTTTTGAATCATATGCTTTGAGAGTACAAGAGCTATATATTTTCCTAGAAATTATAAATAAAAGCAGATTTCTACACAAAATACTTTGATAAATTAATTACTAAATATGAAAACTGATTTCAGAGTTAAAGAAATTCATGTGAATTCGAACTTCATAACTTTTGTAGAAAACACAAAAAAAGATGGTAGAGCATACTTTGAATGACTTATGTAATATAAAGTAACATGAATCAAGATATACCATGTGGCATGAACAGTGGAGACAAATAGACCTATCTCAAAAAATAAAGTGAGGAGAAGAAGAATTGAGAGGGATAGTAGCTTATAATGTGGAAGACAAGACCAGCAGAATGTACATCAGCTGTCAGACTGCCTCATTCCTTTAGAGCAGTTGTTCATCTGAAAATAGCTTCTACATGAGAAAGGATGACTACAGAAGGATTAGCTATGACATGGGCGTGTGTACACCCAGGGTCCTGACCACAGAACTGCAAGAGCTGAAAGTGGGCTATCGGATGGTAACTGACATGGGCAGAGGGGTAAGCGACATGGGGGGGGGGGTTAGTGCTGAGCTGCCGTAACACTCAGAGGGTTTGTATTGATACCATTTCCATGGATTTCCTTCATGATGGCGGACGCTTGCTCTTTTCTCTGCTTCACCATGGTGCTATGTGATAGCATGGTTTTCTGCTCCCTGTAAGAAATAAATATTGAAGCCATCTAAGGGACTCATCTGGGGCATTTTACAATCAGGCTTTTGAAAGAGAGCATCTTTGTTCTTTATGAAGAATTGATTATTGCTTTCTGCTGAAAGGCCTTAATAGGCATGCCTCATCTGGTGACAGCCTGTTGCTCACCAACAGGCAGTGTCACAGTGAACAGAGCCCTGGGCCCGGTCTTATCTACACGCTAGTGCAGTGATCATCAGGCAGTGGAAGCAGTGACAGAGCTGGCCTCCTTCCCCTCCCCCTCGCTTTTCTAGCTTATTTTAACCTCCCACTGTTTCCTTACTGGCCCTCCTTTGTACCAGCATCACAGTACATCAATTCCAGTAAACTGCAAGAATGAAGAGAGGGCAGTAGATTAAACCAGAGCTCTTTCGTGGTGGCATTTTAAAATTGGCATCAACAGCTCTCCTTTGAAGCAAAGAATGCCCACTTATGAGTCACAGCTCTGAACCTCCTTGGACGACTGACTAATAAAACATTTCAGGGAACAGCATACTCACCTTGCTCTTCCAGGGCCTTTTCCAGCAGGATGAATCCCAGCTTGTGGAGGAAAGGCCGGAGATGGAGTATGGGTGGCTCTTGGGCCCGATGGTTTTTATCCTTGAGCCTGGGCCGGCATGGTCCCCAGCTCTGACTCCAACTGAGGACTGAGCCTTTCCGAAGAGACTGGCATCCAGCTGACATCACTGACTATATATAGCACCGCATACTTCAGCTACTCATATCTTGCTGGCGAAGGAGAAGAACAGAGAAAGATTAGGTTCTCCATTGTATTCCTATTGTAGTTTGGGAGACGGTTGAATGAACACACAAAAGTTTTTATCCAGCCCTTCCTGTTTGAAGAGAAGGTAGCCAGGAGGAATTTTCACATTTTCAGACATAGCTCTTAGGCTGCATCTTCATTGAAGTGGCGAGAGACACACATGTGCATTAGAGCAGCATGGTAGATCATTAACAATTAAAATGAATATGTGGACGATAATATCTATGGGATTTCAAGAAGAAAGAAAGTGATGTGGGTGGGCCAGTAGAGCCATCCCTGAAGGAGTGAGAGCTTAATGCGAGGCCCAGAAAAATGGGTAATATTCACACGGTGAAGTGGGGCGATATTTTGAAATGTGTTAGAGGTTGAGCCATGAAGCTATCTGAGTGAAAGTTTAGACTCCTGACTGGATCACGCCTTTTGAAGCAGCCTATAGAGAACCCTGCCTACAAAGTTGACATGTCCAGGGTTTCTGTCTGGGGGAATGACAGGAAGAGAGATTGAGGAGGTCAGCCATGTTGGCCGCCTTGCTGGTCCTGAGCACAGAAGCATGTTCCGGTTTCTGGGCTTTGCTGTCACAATTTCCCTCTTCTGGGACATGTGCTCCGCCACCCACCTGGCGCTCTGTCTCAGGTCTGCGGAACTCAGCTGTTGTTCCCCATGGAGCCCTTCCCCAATAATCCTGTCTAAAATATCACGTGGTGCCAATCTCTAGCCCCGTACTCTGCTTCATGTTTTTTCATGTGTTTGCATTAATTAAGATTAAAGTCAAGAGGGAGTGACAGAAAAAAAACACACAGAAATTTTTAAAAGATGGACATTAGTTTTCCCATACACAAGCTTAGTCCAGATGTAAATAATCTAGGATCGATGTGATTGACATAACATCAGGGGCCCAGTCACCCTCTAACTTTTTGATCCATTATTCCTAACATGCAGACCCTTGGGCCTAACTGGCTCCCCCAGCTCTGGTCAACATGTTCATATTTCAGTCAACAGGAAAAATTTTTCTTTGTAAGTAATGAGAAAAACACACTGTCTCTCCTTCAGACCATGTCTTGATATTGCTCAGACCTCTTTTGCTTATATCCCTTTGACCAGAACTTAGTCAAATAGCCATACATAGCTCAGGAGAGGTTGAGAAATGTCAATTTTATACTCGTGGTCATGTGCCCAGCTAAAATTCAGAGATTAACTTACTGACAATGGACATGAATGGTTACTGGGTGACAACTCTCAGTTTTTGCTACAAGAACATATCAACATCATTTTATCTATTGCCTCATCCATCCATCTATCCATCGGGTATCGGTTTTTTCTACTAAAATATGAACTCCATAAGGGCTTGGGCTTTGTCTATCTCTTCAGCAGCAAGACTGATATCTAAGATGTGTTGACACTCAGTATTCATTGACTAAATGAGTGGGTTGGAGGTTAATTGTGAAACACATTAAAGGTTTGCCATGAGTTTGGAATTCTCTTCCTGTTATGTCACATACTTGGGGAAAACAAGGTTGTAATAAATGAACTTATGAGAAGATGGTGGCCACTTATGAAAGAATTTGTTTTATATGAGATTGGTTACACATTTTGGTGTCTGATTATAGGATTGATGGTTCACGGTAGCAGATGGTAGGTTTAAGCTAACCTGTTGTAGTTGCTTCTAAGCACATGTTTTCATTGAAAATACTAATTAGGTACCAATGAGAAACCATTTTGTGAGAGCCAACAGATTTAAATTCCCTCTCAGGATCTTTTGATGGTCATGATGTTCCTGACTTTAGCATTTACTGTAGTATGCTGTTAGTCAAGCCTCTTAAACTCTTAGTTTTGCTCATCTATAAGAGGAGATTACTGTCCCTACCACACAGTGCTATGGGAATTTTACATGTAGTCATTTCAGAAATTTCTGATGCTTGATAAAACTTTAACAAATGTTAACTTTTCCTTTTACTTTATTATTCCTGCAATACGAAAGGATTTAGAATTTTAGAGCAACAACTATATTCGGCAAAAACGTGAAAATATATTTGAAAAGCCCCAGTTTTCCAATTTGGTCCCCTTCATGTGTTTCCAATTCTGTTATGTTCAGCGCTACACATTGAAAAGGCATCCTCTGCAGACAGTAATTGTTATGTTAATTTTAGTTTCCAAAATGAAAGGAGGTATTTTAAGTGTTCTAAAAAGTATAACTTACTTTTTTAATTTTAATTTTTCAATTATACGTAAAATTGTTTTGCCTTATTTTTAAAGCTCATGCATGCATATCTCTGATAGCATTCTGGTTTCTGAGTGACTTGTTCTGGAAAAAAAGAAGGAACGAAGTACTGGTATTGTGGTTTTTAGACACTGGATGCTATCCTTGCGCTTCATGGCACAAAGGTGAAATTTTTTTTTTATTTTTTTTTTTTAAAGATTTTATTGGGGAATTGGTGGAGGGGAACAGCATTGGGAAATCGGGGAAGGGGAACAGACAAGTTGCTGTCTTCTTGTTCTTCAGTTTTAGTTGCGGAGGATGTTGCTTCACTGTTGGTATCGCCATTGCGCTCTTCCCGGATGAGGCAGATCGGTCGCTGGCCCCTGGATGTCGCTCATCGCGGCTATTGGCAGCTCACGCTTGGCTGCCAGCCGCTCACGCTGGCTGTGGGCCACTCACTGCAGCCCATGGCAGCCCACTGCAGCAGGGGCTGCAGCCCACACCATCACCGGGGCTCGCACAGCCCAGCTCCAGGTGGAGCTGCCGTTAGCTGCAGAGGGCAGTGTCACTGGCCCTCATGTGGGATCCGAACCGGGGCCGCTGGCATCCCAAAACCAGCGCTTAACCAATGCGCCACTCGGCCGGCCCCAAAGGTGAAATTTTAAGAATCATTATGGCTCTCATAAAGCTTTTTCAGTTGGTCCATTCTGATAGCCAATGCATTTTAATTTTAAATTGAGTCACAGTTAATATATTCCTATTTCATGTGCACACAGATCTAGATTATGCTTCCATCAACTTTGTCGTATTGCCATCTCCCTCTGTGTGCAGTCTCCCCACCCCCCACCCCCGGCCCCAGCCCCAGGACTGCCCCCTGCACACACACCGAACACTAGAAAAGGGCCTCTCTATGGGATTCTGATGGTAGAACGTGGTTCCTTGGGAGGCTAGTGAGGAAGACATTTTGGGCAGAACTTTTCAACAGTCCTGTAACCAAACTAGTTCCATTGCTGGGGATGCCACAGTTGCATTTACAACTCCTTCACCACTTGCTAAAAGAGAGAAAAAGTTTAAATAAGGTGACTGTCACTGCCACTATACCCTAACAAACCTCACACCATGAGGCCCTGTGAGGGGCAGCCTTCTCCGGCCAGCGGTAAACATGAGCCCTTCAGCCAAAAGGTAAACAAGTCTGCACTGGGCTTCCTGACCGAGCCCTTGTAATTCTGTTTCTCTTGGTCCCTTCTTCAGTCTATATCCAGTGGCTGTGGGCAGTTAGAGATTAGGGTGGGATCCGGGGGGTGGGGCAGGATGTGGCCCTGCCTGGCTGCTGGGTGGGCAGACAGTGCACCGAGGCTGCGCTCTGGGCCAAGGCACCGGGCCCAGACAGGGCGTCTGCTGGGCCAGTGCTGAGTGACAGACCTGCGGGGACAAACAGCTCTTTGCCAGCCTTCAGGGCCTCAGACATGGTGCCAGCCATGGGAGGAAGAACCTGAAAGGACAAAGTGTGACAGCTCCCATCTGGGGAGGCTGCCTATGGAAGCATAGTCTCGGTGTGTGTCAAAAGCCCTACGGGTACTCCTTGGCGGCTGATTGTCCTGTGGAACCTTTCGTGGTGGCTATTTTCCTGCATCAAGAAGGGTCCAACTTACCAGGCCATGCAAAGGCAGAACAGTTATAAGCAGAGCCGTGGTGATTTGTTGCCAGCCCAGCCATGACAGCCCAAGAAGAATGGGTGAGTCAGTGGGCTCAGTGCAGGGCAGGCCCGAGGGCACGGCAGGGTGAGGGCCAACAGCAGCCCCCGTTTGGCTTAGAGATGAGGAAACTGAGGCACTGAGAGATTAAATCCCCCCACCACTCATCATACTTGAAAGACTCTGAGAAAGAATTAAAACCAGGTTCTGCCTGATGCACAGGCCTTTGTATTTTCAGGACATCCCAGGGAGGTCCCTCTCTTTCTAATCAAGGAGTGTCTCGGTATGGAGAGCTTCGAGACTCAGATGAAGGGGCAGAGCCGACGTTGTCGGAATAATCATTTCTGTGTGCTCCTCACGGATCCCCTTTGGAAGTTAGCATCCCAGCACTAGGTTTGCTTTGGCTGCGGAGCTTTTTACTTATAACATCTGTGGCTCTTTTCCAGCTCATGTTTTTCTGATCTGCGAACTTCTGGGGCTCCTCTTGGTATCTGTTCTCAGGATGCTTTCCTTTCCTTCAGCTGTGCAAATACTGAAGCTTTTATCATGCTGAACATAAACACATGGAAACGTGCGCCGTTTGCTGTGCAGACCTCTCCTTTCCTGGCCTGCACCCCACACACAAACACACTTACCACCTTCATTGCCAAAAATAAGGCTCAAATCCAGCTCGGTCAAAATAACCCATTTATAGGCGAGCCAGTGTTTTACATGTCTTCCTCTGCATGTTTATTTATTTTGCTTAAGCATTTCCTCCTAGGCTCTTAAATTAAGCCTTTAAGGTAAACTGGGGAGAGAAGGAGAGGTCAACAGAGCCCAGTGACAGGCTTGTCAAGGGCAGAAGCTAACGTAATAGGCTTGGGAACTTGGAAGGAAATGACGTGTCATATACAGGAATATTAAGAAACAATTTGCCAAAGCAAACCCACAAATCCTTTTTTTCCTTTGCTTGCATAATCCCAGCATTTATCCAGTACTTTATTACATTTCCTTTCATGATTCTAGCCAGGCTGTATTTTTCCTATAGTCTCTGGAAGCATTTTCTTTGACAGTTTTCCCCAAGACAATTAACCCTGCCCTTCTATACAAATTTAGCATGACTTAAGTAAAAGTTGGTTAAAGAAAACAGGAGGTTTTCTTTTTTTTAAAGAATGTGGAGTCGAGAAATGTAGTGGCAGCATCTGGACTCACAGCCTTGTCTCACGCGTGAGTCTCAGCAGCATGTCTGTAAAACAAGGACAGTCACAGTGCCATCAGGCTATAGAGCTTATCACAGTGTCTGGCACACACGGAGTGGCAATAAATATCCGCCATTATTATTATCATCAAAACGTTGAACTTGCAAAAGGGTGATGATCGAAATGTGTGAAGTCACCTTATGTAATAATGGCTCAATCCCCCTCGTGGAGGAGACACGAGAGGCTGTCACATGCCGAAGGTCAGACTGAGAGAAAAAGTGGGATGGCTCTGTCGCTGAGAAAGGTACAGCTATGACCAGTGCTGTGGCATTAATACACAGAAATGTCGCATGTGTGGATGAGAAGAGGGATTGCTGAGAAATAAAGCATCCAGAAATGAACGGTGAAGGGCCTGGGTAGGTGATAAGTGCATATCCTGTGTGGGGACATTGACCAGTGGGTCTGAACCGGACGTCACTAGCCCAATCGAATGAGGCTCTCTCCTCACTCTGCCCCGGCGCCGTGCAGACTTCACTGATCCGCCGCTGCCCTGTGTACGTGCCTGACTCCAGACCCACCAACTGCCCCGTCTCTTTAAACCGGGACACGTGTTAAGAGCAAAGCGTTCAGTGCTCAGTAAACGCTTGTTCAATGAGTGAGGGAATGAAAGGATGAATAAGAGAATTTTAAGGCACTGTCAAGTGCTACACAGAGGGTGGCCTAGGAGAAAAGGTCATTGGGTTGGGCCAAAAGTAGGTCACTGGCAGAATGTAGAGACACCTTGTTCATGTGGAGGTAACAGAACCTGAATAGAAGGGATTGAAGGCAAGAATGAGTGGATAGAAAGCGTAAGCTGCAGATGGGAACTATCGATTTGAAAGGACTGGCTGTGAACGGAAGGGGAGAGAGAGTTCAGTTGCTAAAAAGAAAGCAAGTTGTGGGCGTGTGTGTGGCTCATGTGTTTTGTGACTTTTCTTTTATTGTGAACTTTAATTCGCAATAAAACATGATCCTTGGACTTTTCTAATTCATTCCTCCAGAGAGGGTTTGTGTTTCTGCCACGTGTGTGAGGACACTACAGAGCTGGCTCCAGTGAAACGGGCCCAGAAGTGAACGTTTTCAGCTCAGGATGTTCTTACCATGCAAAGTGTAGATTTTCTACATCCGTGTCTGAACCTTGCAGTGGCTGCACATTCATTCTCAGGAGCACTTTTATTCCCCACCGTCAGGTTTCTGAAGGCAGTTTTCTTGGCTGCTTGCCTCTTTGAAGTGTTTTTATTCATTTATTTCTAGTGAACACTTTCCTGTGTGCATGCGTGGCTTTTCCTGAGTGTGGCTCAGAGGGGAAGATGCAAAATTCCAAACGCCTGGATATAGGGGTTCCCCAAGAATCCCAGATACTTCAGTCTTCACTAGACCTCTCCTTAATCACTGGCAGCCTCCTTCATTCATGTTTAGAGTGTTTTAGTATTTGATCTAGCACTTTGTCAATGAAGTAAGAGAATTATGAATGAATATATTTTATTTTTTTCAAGTAGCATTTAAATGCAGGTGAAAAATGGCACAGATATTAGTGGGAGCCATTGTCCTCCTTTGGGTCCACTGCCGATGCCGAGCGCCTCAGTGAGGTGGTGGGTCCCTTGAAACCCCTTGAAACAATCCACCAGTGATCAAATTGATGAATTCTGAATGGCCTGCAGCCTGGCACCACTGTTCCTAGGAGGCCTGCGAGAGTGCTGTGTTCAGGCTCCCACTGAGTGATTTTACAGATGATTCACATCTCTCCGATGCGCTGGTTTCTGTAGTCTGTCTCCCCACGCAGCATGGTGACAGAGGTTTGGGGCATGCTGGTGTCTGGGACCCCAGTGCTGTCGGCAGCATGAGCCTCTGCCAGGCACCCCAGTCCCTGGCACTCGCGTCTCTCCACCCCAGTGTGCCATAGACATCACTTTCTGCGGGCACTGCGTTGTGAAGAAGCCAGGTTAAGAAGCCTGGTCTGGGAGGTCTAACAGTCCTCTGTCTCTAACTCGCGATTCTAAAGAGGACTATTCATGCACTTTCCTTCCCGGGCACTTGCTTGGTGAATGAGCCTATTGTGTCCAGGAGAGCGGGTGGGCTTTATGCAGAGCAGCTTTGACAGGAACTCGTCAGAAGGAGCCGCATGTCTTTGTGAAGGAGGAAAATCTCTGAGAACGTGCTGAGTGACTTGTGTAGAGCCAGCAATGGCATTCTGGGAAAACGCTTCTGGGGATTTGAGAGCCAAGACCCGGGCCGGTTCCTCGGATGCAAATCGTGTTTGCTCGTAACAGGTCTCTTTGCTCCGTCAGCTCCTGACTGTTTTCCACGAGCACAGTGCTACAGAGGCAGCTTACGCGACCCCCTGTCCTGTCCTTTCTTTGTCTGCTTAGAGTTCACAGTTGCACGCCTTTGTTTTACTTTAAGTTGTCAGTCCCTCTGCTTCCCTGGTATTTTGCACAGCTTGAAATACCAGAGCCGCGTTTCACGTGTTTGTTGCTGGTTTACTGCTTCTGAACCAAGAGTCGCATCGTGAGGCCTTAGGAGCACGCCTTCTGGCTGGTACCCAGGCTGTGGAGACATTCACTGCCCTTCATCCTCCAGCTGGGTTTTGTCTCCAGCGAAGCAGGCTGGAAAGTGAAGGGAGGCTGGTTAATGAAGTCATATATATAAAGCTGGTCTAGGCTTCGCTATGATGAAGCCCAAGCTATTCCTGGTATACTGGAATAACAGTGATCTTACAGGGCCTGACCCTGAGCTTGGGGCCACATTCATTCCTGTAGACACATGATGGGCGTTGCACACATGGAAACATAAGGCAACGGTGGCTTTTTAAGTTGGTGCTATGGTTCCCGTGTACACAGTCACTCCATGAATTGCTTCACTTTGTCGCATAAAGGGAACAATCCTCTTTTTCACTTCTCACCATGCTGTTGTCCTGATTTCTTTGCTCTATAGCTATTTTTTATACTGACCATATCTCCTGTTTTTTATATTGACCAATCTACCAAAATTGTGGCCGGTCTAACAGTCCGGGGAAGAGGGACCATCGTGGGGGGTGATGGGAAATCCACCCTTCGGACCTCTGTCCTCCTACAGATAATCTTACATGCATCTTCCCCAAACCAAGGGAATTCTCCATTTTCCTATATCTTGTTGCATTTTCTCTCTCTGCCATGTACTTAGAGCCCTTAATTTGTACTTCTGATATGGAATTTGCTATCTAATATGTGTTTTATATTCGTCTCTATTGCTTGATGATAGGCGTCATTATATTCATCTTTGTATTGTATCTCTAATACCTACCAGAATTCCTCTCTGCATAGTGAATAGCTAATAAATGTTTGTGAAATAAATCATGAGAAGCCATTTCCATATGTTTGTCTGCCTCTGTTTAGTACACACTTTTTACAATGCATGTTTCCTTAAGCATTACGTGTTTAAGGAAAGAAGTGATATTGTGTTGTTTGAAGAACGTGTGAATTCCCAGCCAACGCCCTCCTTCATGATGACGGGAATAGGGGTCAATGAGCCAGCTCACGAGAGGTTTTCAGAACTGTGCCAGCCGCAGATGCCCATCTGGAAGAAATGCCTTATCGGCTAGTTATGACTTCGGTGCCGCTTCTCTGGTCCTGACTGGCATGACGGTGAGCTCTCTCAGCAGCTTGGAGGCAGGGCCCGTTATTAATGGTGATGCTGATAAAAGGGCATCCAGTCCTGTGGTGCAGGCACAGGGAATATAAGGGACCTCCCCAAGGTCACGCATGACACCGCAGGGACGTGGGGAACCAGTGGAAAACAAAGGAGAAGCCCAGTTATAGTCACTGGACCAAAGCAAAACCAGTGGTGGCAGTGGTGGGAAATGACTGTAGCTGATGGGAGAGCCCAGGTTTACCAAGGTGGATTCTGAATCCCACCTGCAGAGGGGAACGGGGGTCTTTTCACTCACCTTGCAAGTGTCAGCTGCCACAACTCCTAGGATGAAGCTTACATACCGTGGGTGCCCGATGCATATTTGTGGAGGAAACAGATGTGTGCCCTGCACTAGCACTGAAGATACACACATCGCTGAAGAACATGGGCTTTTCTTGCATAAGCTGGCTTGATTTGTAATTTCTGGCATTTTGACACGGAAGGAGAAATAGCTGGTCGAAGGGACAAGCACAGTGTACTCTGGGAGCAGGGTCACCTGACGCAGCCCTGAGGAGTCAGGGATCCCCAGAGGGGTGAGCTCTGGGCTTGTGCATCGCATGCCCTTCCCTGCTGCCAGAGAAAAGCTGGTCAGGGCAGGGAAAGTCAGCAGAAGCTGCTACCCCCCCGAGGACTCACACACATTAAATGGGAGCCCGCCGCCCGGTCTGCGTACTCACAAGGGCCATATATCGCAATCCCCAAGTCAAACTGCACTAAAAGAAGGAAGTCAGTTGGAGAGATGGTGGCGGTCCGGAATGTGGGATGGACGCAAGGTTTTGCTCTCTGTGTCGTCACTTGAATGGGGTTGTAACCCCCAGCGAGCGAGCTGCTCAATACCCCCGATGTGGTGTCCTCCTCAGCAGCAGGGATCTCTGTCATCTCCCATGTGACACTCCTCAGCATCCGAAAAGGACCAGAAGACTTTGCTGAGTGAGGAGCACTCAGCAAAATGTATTTTCCTGTTCGAGATACACGTTCAGCTCCATTCTCCAACAAACGGATTTCCTTGTCCTAATCCATATTTAGAGAGCAGGTAATAGGAACAGCTGTATTCTTCTGATCAATAAAATCAACGTTGCTCCTTCAGGCTCGATGTTTTAAATCGCTGGCCCTAATTCTTGACATTGACCTCGTGTCCTTGCTGCAACTAACCTGCTCACGATCGCAACACTTCTCAAGGAATCGTGCGGAAACGGGGGCCAAGGAAAGCCAGGTCCCTGCTGGCTTCTTCCCGACTCCAGAAATCTGCCAGCCTGAGGAAAAAACTGAAAACGTATTTAGTTGTCAAGCATTTTCTGGTTTTCGGGATGCTTGATCATGTATTGATTTACTAACTCCTGACAGTAATTCTGTGAGGTAAGCATTTTAATTTGACCCATTTTACACTTTAGGATAGTAAAGAGGTTACAGAACTGGGCATAAGACCCGGGAGCTATTGAAGTTGTGTGGCCACAAGGGCCGCCTTCCCCTGGGGTTGTGTGTGCTAATGTCCTCGTGTGGAAAGCTGCTCTCCGCCCTCCCCTCCATCGTGTCTGACTCATCTGTGACCTCCGTCTCCTGGGCCACCCCGGCTGACCTCAGAGTGGCCACTTGACCGAAGCTGCGCTGATAACATCCGCCCGCCTGACCCTGCTCATTCATGGCTTTGGAATTGATAGAAGCATGAAGACAGCCTGGACCATCAGAACAGTGCTCCCCCTTTTCTCTAACCTGGATGAGGAGTGGGATGGAGGATCACGAGGGAGGTGAAGAGGGGAATGTCCTCTTCTCTGGCTGGGAGCTGGAAGAAGCCACTGAGAGGTGTGGTGGGCACCCCGAAAGGCTGGCCCCGGAGAAGGAGAGTGACCTGTGGACAGAGGCGGAGACCAGAGAGGACCTGACGGCACTCACGTCCCCGAGGCAGCTGCCCCTGATGACAATTGTGTTGTCAGCCCTCTGCCCGTGTGCTGTCCTAAGCCGGTGAATGCCTGCGCTAGTTCTAATTGGGTTTCTGCCATTTGCAGCAAGAGCCCTGACGGGCACAGCTGTGCAGAGGCAGCACAGCCTTCAGCTGGGTTCTCGTCCTGCAGCCGCCACCAAACCCCAGGGGCCTGCCCTCCGCGGGGTCTTCGGGTCATGTCATCTCCGCTGACACTGCGGCAGAAACGTGCCAGGCGCAGGTCTCCGGTTTTCGCCTTGGGTCTCCTGACTTATGTCACCGGCTCATTCCAGACTGGCTTGTCTGGTCGAAAGAGCTAAGCAGGCAGGTGGCCTCGGGCTCAGCCGCTCGGGGCTGAAGGAGGTTGTTGAGGCCTCGCGCGTTTGGAACTGCTGGAACGCTGCAGTTGGCCCGTTTTCCCCTCTGAGTCATCAAAGTCCAAGAAGGATTTTTTTCTAATATGAGTTGGAATGGTCTTCCAGAAGCGCTAATTTTGGAGCTACATTCAGCTCTTTTGGTTAGGGGCACCTTTCGCTCGTCTTAGTCACTGGGATAAGACGGCCCACTCTTTGCGAAGGACAGCAAGTGCTGCTTTGGTCTTCCGAATTCACATATATGCCACCACGACACGGTCTAGCAGCTCTTCAGATCTTCAATCCATTCCATTTGTTTTCAGGAAAATCATGGTTACTTTGATACCATAGAATCCTGACCCAAATCTTTGTTCCCAAATAGCATTACTTAAAAGTTTATTTATACTGAAAAAGTATTTGTGTATCTATATGCATACAATGATATAGTATGTGTATAATTAATATAGATTTTATGTTTAATAAATTGCAAGATTTTTTTTGCACAGAAATATGACACTGAATTAAATGACTTTTTTCAAGCCCTGTAATTCTGATTATATTCTTCATAATAGTTCCCTATCATTGATAAGTCCTTTTAAACTCTATTCACCTTAGAGGTGAAGAATTCATTAAAAAGGGCTACGTGATGCACTCCACAGTGAGGTAAACATGCGTAACTGTATGATTCGCTACAAGAAAACATCTCTGCTTAGCTGTCCTAGGCCATTTGGATACAGTCATTGTCATTGAACTAATGGGCAAAACAGCAATAACAACAAATACCTATTTAATATAAATTCTCAGTGAGGGACATTAAATACAAAACCAACCTGAGATTCATCATTCAATGAAGAGAGTGACCAAAGTTACCATGACGACTTTAAAAAGGTCAGGTTAAATTCTGCTTGTGTCCTCATTGGCCTGCGATGCTGTGTGACAGGATTCAGTGCCAAGGCTTTTAGCAATCCCTTGTTCCTTACCATGCTCCCAGCTCCTGTTGCCATCGATAGAGGCCTGAAAGGCAATGGAGGCAAAAGCCCAACCCAGGAAAAGAGTAGGACGGCTGCCTCGTCCGGCCTGGCTTCTGGGCACTCTGTGAATATGTGGCATTGATTTTTCTTGGCCGAGTCACCTGACTTCTCCAGCCCTGGCTCAGGAAGTGTGATGGGCTGGGAGGTGTCCCTTTGGCTCACAAACTTTGTTACAAGTGCCCTTTGTTTTATTTTTACTGTACAAAGCACAAAGTGCCATGTAATTACAAGGCTCGATTATTTTTACTCTGAGGCTAAAGAAGGTAAGGGTCAGTCCCTGTGGCTTCTTATTCCTATTTTTCCTGTGGCATTCCTGCTTTACTAAACAAACTCTTAGGTGTCAGTCTAACTACTTGCCAGAATGATGGTCTACATTTTGGCATCTGATGTAGAAATAACCTCTTCAGAATAAGTGAAAATTTTAATATTTGGGGGATCTGAAATTATACATAGAGGTGAGCTATAGGATTTGGTGTAGAATTCACATATATGCTACATTTGTCCTCAAAGAGAAGCAGGTCGCTGGGTGTGACACCTGCTGTAAACTTGGTGGGGGATTGTGACCAATTTGAGAAATCGCTTGAAGAATTTGTTAAAAGCTCTGTGTAGCTGAAAAGTAAATGAGCAAAATTGCTCTAAATTGTGTTACACAAGGCCCTCTTTTTCCTCACTTATAAAACCCAAGTTTGATTATGCATCAGATACTACTGCATATGTATTTTATATGTAATTGTTATACATGCATTTTTCTTGTTTATTCTTTACAGCAACAGGCACAGGTTAGGCATCTCTACCCCTGTTTTACAAACGAGAAGCCTGAGACTTCGCTCGACTGAGCAGCTTTCGTTCTACCTACAGCTTGTAAACGGGGCCCGGATTTGAAGCCAGGTCTGTTGGATTCTAAGATCTAATACTTAATGCCTGTGTATATTCTTTCCTTATTTTGATCTATTAACAAAATAATAATTTTTTGAATCTACATTTTATGTTGTGGGAAAGAGACTTGCCTGAAGCCCTCACTCTCGTCACTAACCTGAGTCCTAACCAGTGAGGTCATACTTCCTAGAACTACAAACTTTGGTCATATTTGGTAAGTGTTCTTTAGTTCAACTGGCAGATCAGGACACAAATTCAAGAACACACAGTACAAGAATTCCAAAAAGACACTGGGACACTTATTCTCACCTAGACAGAGAGCCATAGTTTGAAAACCTGTTTGTGTGGGGGAAAGAATGAACCCTATTTCTTGAATTAACTCTTCCAGTTCCCATGTTGAAATAGTTGAAAAAATAACATTTTTAGAGGAAGATACGATGAGACAGAATGAATTACTTCTGCTTTATGGATCTTTCTTTTCCCACTTTTTTTCCCCCTTAGTTAACCTATTCCTATTAGCTGCTGGTAATCATAAAAACGAAATTGCCCTGTCTCAGATTTTCAGGATTTTACTATCAGGTCATTGTTACTAGACGGAAGGAAGTTGAGTGCTTGGAACTTAAGTACCCAAGATGTACCCAGGATTATAACAGTGAGTCATTTGCCCAGCTGAAAAGACAGTGAGGAACTTCCTGGTCCCCAGTGTTACAGCTGGCGACTCAACCTGCCGTTTCCCCAGTGCTTCCCATCAAGCCCGGGCTTTCCCAGAGGGCCAGTGGGCTTGTTCCTCAGCATGACCCCCTCTGCTGCTCGCCAAGATGACCTCCACTTGAATTAGGATTTGTTTCTGTGGTTCGCACTCAAACCTCCCGGTTTTATTTTGAGATTAAGTCTAACAGCAAAGATTCCTTGTCAGTTGCTAATTTCTTTGAGCCAACTTTGCCTTACGAGTTGGTTGTCCCTGGAGAAGAAAGGTTTTGAACTTCGGGCAGTGTACAGCCAGGCTGTAAGCAGGCGTAGGGATTGAGACAGCGTTACCCATTGCCCTCTTATTTTGAAATAGTTCACGTCCACGAGGTATCTACCTGGTGTGATGTACTATTTCAGGAGAGGCACTGTTAGCTCTGACTCACACAGGTATCGGTGTTGTCTGGACATGAGTGATTTCTGTCATTCATTTCTCATAAAATAAGGTTTATTTGTCATTCTTTAGAGCTTAGAAATTAATTCCACATTCTTAATTTTAAAGTTTACTTTTCTCTATTATGTCTGTTATGTCTATTATGTCTCTATTATGGCTCCCCATTCTAAACTACATGCCCTGTCATTTCCTGTGTAGCAGCCATCTCTATCACACATTTTCTCCTGAGGCTTGATTACATAAACTTGGCCTCGCTGACTTATACTTCGATATCTTTCATGAGACAAACCAGCGATGACCCCGATTGGACTAAACAACAGGCCTCTTTGTTGGTATCTCTGTACAGCAGATACTAACAGGAAGGTTCGCCCTCCTTAAGTATTGCTTTTTACTTCCCCTTCACAGAACCCCACGCGGCCCTCATGGAGAGACAGTATTGCTGGTTAAATAAAATGTAAACTTGTAATAACATTTTCTAAATTATTTTGATCGCTTCCTATCTTCCTTATGTAATGACTGTCATTGCATATCACACTATGCGCTCTCGGTCAGCAGTGATTTTGATTTTATGTCCAGCTTATATAGTATCCCTCAAAGCTGTCACACCGTCCACTAGTCACTCTTGAAAGTACTTCCACATCCTCCCCAATGACATCTCTTGTTTCCTTTAAAAATGCTATTAAATTCCTTCTGTAGATTTCTTATCTGCCCACAATACCCACTGAATGTATTGTCTTCAGAGAGCATAGATACAAGACCAGGAGCAGAGGGTAAGTGTGGTTATGTCGCCCTACAAATCGCTTTCCATCAGGGATCGGGAGGAGACCCACTTCCCGCCCACCTGCCTGCCTCCTAATGTTATGTCTTGTCCTCTTCCCTATTAGAAGAGAGTAATTGTCCACACTCTTATTTGGAGTCCAGCCCCCCACTTGTGTGCTGGACCCCATCCTCTGTGACAGGCTCACCTGGGTCAGAAGCTCTGCTTCATTTCATTAGAAAGACCTTCTTAACAATCTAAAATGGCCGCTCCCACACTGTTGCCTCAGCTTGTTTGACTTTTCTTCAAGGCACTTGGTCATGACTTGAAATGATACTAGACCTTACTTGTCTCCTTCCTTAGAATCGGGGTTGGCAAACCGTGGCTTTAGGGCCAAATCTTCCACCTGTTTCAATAAAACTTTACTGGAACACAGCCATGGCCATTTGTCCTTTTGGACAGCTTCGGCACTTATAATGGTGAAGTTACGTAGTCGTGACAGGGACTCCATAGGGCACAAAGCCTGACATAGTTATTACTTGGCCCTTTAGAGGAGTTGGCCAACCCCTGCACTAGAATATAAGCCCCCAGAGCAAAGTACTTTGTTTTGTTCCCGCTGCACCCCTGGTGCTTGGGTGGGGGCACTGAACAGAGGCTTAGGAAGAAAGAGACAAAGGAAGAATGGATGGATCACCTGTGGTGCCACCTCCTTCCTCACACTCTCTGGTTCAGTCTTCTGTTCCCATCAGTCTTACTCCATTTACCATACACTCTGTCCTCCGACTTCTTTCTTTTTCTTTATGTTTATCAAATTTCCAACAGGAGGAAAAGCCCTAAAAATGGCTAAACAAATTTTGGAAATGTAAAGGTGAAATTAGAGAATTGGAGAGGAGTGTGGCGATAGTATTAAGAGTCTGTCCACTTTTTCTTTGCTAGTATCTGTGTATAGAGTTCATTTTGGAAATAAAAGCTATCAGAAAGGAACAATATTTCTTTTAATAGTGACTGTTCAGAACGGCTTACCTAGCACACTGCTTCATAGTCTTCATTCTTATTGTTGTTTTTGCTAATAATGTTGGCATTTTTTACCTTTTTTGTTTGTCTGGTTTTTTAACTCCATAGTTAGTGGAATTTGATTTCTATGGAGTAATCCCCTTTTATATTTTGTTGACTGAGCACTTTTTATTATTAACATGTCATATGCTTACCTCACCTTCAATTTCTGCTCATGACATTTTATTTAAAAAGTAAACTCTCGTGACACGTGCAGTCCATTTGATGTCACAAGTGATCTGTGCTGCGGTAGTTTTCAAACCAACCTGCAGCTCTTGCTGATAAATGAGCTTTCTATGCCCTCACTTAAAACAAAAGAAAGCAAACAGAGCTCTCTGCTGGTTCTGATTACTCCTAGGTGACTAAAACCCCTATGAACCTGTGGAGCCTGGAATGTACTGGCAGCAAAGAGCCCAGATTATGGATTGGAATCTTAGAGTGTGTTTTGGAAATAGGAGGTTCAAGCTCTAATGTGTCCAAAAATAATATTGAGTGTGAGTTATTGCTCCCTTAGAGGAAAATTTACAATGCATAGAATCTGATATGTGACTCTGAGGATACAGTGTGTCATGTGTTGTGAGTGGGCGCATCAAATCTGACCCATCAGAGCTGTCCTGACACGGTCACGTCTGTCATTTGATTCTAATACCCACGAGACCTTCATGGTCCCTCAGCCAATGCGATTTGCTGCTGCCTTATCATGGGTAGAAATGAGGATACTCAACCCTTTGCTCTGTCTCCAGCTCTGACCTCGTTTATTTAATCGGGTGCCGAGGTCCCCTGCTGATAGCTCTCTCACTCACATTCAACCTCACCTAGGCCTCCATAGCTCCTTAATTATTATCCTTTATTTGGGTCTGATAAGTAGTGATAATGGCAGAGAAGGCTGATGAAGTATATTCAATTCTAAATATCTAAATACATCCCTTAGTTTATTTCAAAATGTAGAATATGTAAATAATAAAAGTTTTATCTTTAATGGCATCCCCAAGTAACTTTGATGTAGCCAAGTTTTCTAATTACCAAGCAGGGAAAGATAGTCAAGAGACTGGAAAATAAGATTAATCTACACCATAATAGAAATATATTTAACTGTTGTTTTGTTTTTTAGTTCCAATACATTGTTTTTGCTTGTTTTTCATAAATCTCTGTCATTGGGTACTCAAAAGAAACTTAAGTTTACAAAATCTACCAAGCTTTTTAAACACGTTTATCATTTTTTGGTGAAATGGAGCCTGCATATTACGTGACAGTGTGCTATAGTTGAAAGGAATCAGGAGCCCTGGACCTGCTTTTATTGTGTGATGTCACCTAGGTCACGTGACTTCTCTGGGATTTGGTTTCCTCATCAGTAAGGGGAGAGGGTTGAATTAGGTGACCCCTCTCCCCTTCCAGGTTAACAGCCTCACTCTCTATTTTAGGGCCTCTGGGAATGTGTGCTGTGGAAACAAACTCACAAGCTGGAATCCCGGCCTGTAATCCTACTTCTCTGTTTTTATTGCTTACTTTCAATAATCCCTTCAAAATGAGGGTAAAATGAAGTTTATTTAGCTTATTCATCTTTTGTTATTCCAAAGGCACACCCACCCATGGGGTCAGTGAGGAAATGTTCAAACATTTGTAAACAATCAGCTTTCCTAATGTGAAGGCCAGCTCACCAGACTCCCCAACAGGGTGAGTCGATGGAAACAGTCGGCCCTGGTGGGGACTCCTTCCTCTAAGGGGCCGAATGTAGGGTTCTTGGTTAACTGTGTCTCCTTTATCTTTCTTTCATCTGTATCAATGCTTTGTAGCTCCAGGCAGAAAGAGTGGAGGACGCTAATGCCGCTGACTCATTGCTGTATAAATCTCAGTGTGATGATTTAAACACTGCGACTGTGAGGCTGGTCATCAAGCAGGGTGATTGGGCACCTTGTCTCAGTGGCACACGCTGGCAAGGACAGCCTGGTGGCCTGGGCGCCCAGACTGAGCTTGCTGCTGAAAACAACTTCCATGGTTGGTTGGAAATAAATAAATAAGCAAACACCTTGGTTGTATCCATGGGCTGGGATATTCAGGCCGGGAGTCCAATGAAGGTGAGAACCCAGAGAAGCACACAGAGCGCATCTTTTGGGGTATTTCCTGACCTGGATGGGCCTGAGGGTTAATTTTCCATCTTTGCAGTTTTATGGGGATGGAACACAAAGCCCAGGGCTGGCCTCGCCTGGGAAGCTTAATAAGAGACACACCCTCCATAAAGTGAGGACTGTACACTTATTGTAAGGGCCAACCCGAAATACACCAAGCCCTGGGTTAGTTTCAAGTGTTCCTAGAATGGTAGTGCCAAGGCACTTGGCAGAAACAAGTGGAAACCCCCCTGGAGGAGCCCACCTTTTCCCAGGCCTTAAAGGGTCCCCACTGTTAAAGGCCCAAGGAAGATGAGCACTTATAAGTGTGTGTGTGTGTGTGTGTGTGTGTGTGTGTGTGTACACGCGGGCACATACACACACATAGTACACAGTACACATAAGGACACAAGATACCAAGCGTAAGAGACGAGAGACTGAAAAATCTCCTGTTCTTCCCTCTGCTGCCTGATTAGCAGACACAAACTGCCCAGAGCTCAGCGTGCGCCCGGGGCCAGCTCGGGGCAGCCTCTGAGCCCCGAGTCTCCGCGGGGAGCAGCAGCATGAGGTCTGACAGTGGAATAGTCGCTCTGGTAAGTCAGGTGGGTCGGGAGGTGCCCCGGGCATGGGGACTTGCTCTAGGAAAGGCGAGGAAAGAGCTGGACAGAGAGGGTAAGAAGCTTGCTCAAGGTCACCAAGCAGGGAAGTGACAGACGGGGGCTCGAACCCAGGCACCTGCCCGCAGAGTCAGGTTCTCACCACCGCTCTGTGTTAAGAGGGCAGGTTCTGGAAACCAGATGCCTGGGCCGATTGCAGGCCCCGCGGCTGTACGCAGTGGCGCAGGCTCCGTGGCAGTGGCCATGGGCAGGGCGAGTCTGTTCCGCTCAGCACCAGACACGCGGCAGCTCTTCCATGAGGGCAGTCAGTACATGTTTGTGGCGTGAGTAAAACCAGATGCATCACTGCGTACCTGAGAGGTCCTGTCTGACCCAGGCTGGGATCCTCTGCTCTGTGCAGGTCAGTAGGATGGACAAGCCAGAGCAGAAGTATTTGCAATTGTTGTTTTGAAGGCTGAAAGAGAATGATCTTTGAGGGACTCTTGAGGATTAAAGAAGCATGAAACCCGAACTTGACGGACGTGCAGCCCGGTTCAGAGTGTTGAGGGGCTCCCAGGTTGCCCATCAGGAGAGCTGGGATGGTGTTAGAACGGGCAAACCCAGCATGGATCAGGGACGGAGAAAGGAAGGCAGCTCCAAGCAAGTTGTCCAAAATGTAAACACCACACAATCTAGAAAAGCAGTTATCCTCACGTCAGCACGCAGGGAAGTTATGTGCCATTTACCAATACTGAAGCATTATTTGAATTGCCTCATGGGAGCAGTGGTGGCACCACCGTCGTGTCTGTACTTGGGGCCCGGGAAGACATGAGTCCTGCCCAGGACACAAGCAGGAACTGGACGCAGCCTCGCCGCCTTTGCCGGCCCCGCCAGCCCTGGCACTGTGTGTCCTCCCTGCTGTCACAGAGCTGTCATGCCAGGGCCTGCAGGCTCCTGGAGTAATGCTGCAAGTGGGCGGGGCCGGCAGAAGGAATGTGGACACCGGATCCCGGCCCAGTATTCCTTTTTCAAAGCTCAGGGAGGCCACAGATGACTAGGAAAAACTGCACTCATTTGTCATGTCCCTTGCCTTTGTCACATGTCCTCCCTCCCTCTTTCTCTTCTTCCAACTTCCTTCTGCCCTCACTTCCCAAACACAACACACAGGGTTTACTCCGAAGTTCAGGCACCGCCCAGGATGCATTGATGTGAGCCTGATGACACTGAGTGAGCCCAGTGGTGCTTTCCTGCTCGTAGCTCAGAACCAAGGCGCTCCGCTGCCCTGCAGGACTGTGTCTTCTCCGCCTTCCCTGCCGCCTGACTCACTGCTCTCTGAGGGGCTGTGAGAGGCACAGAGGGCCACAATAGGATGCTCTTGGTCAGAGGGCAGCCACCCCCTTCTTTACTCCAGGGGAGCACGGGAAGGGGGTGTGAGCCACCCCCGCTCAACAGGCAGTGGGCCAGCCCAGGAGGAAGCCGGAGCCACTAGCGGCCATCCCACCCCAAATCACTGTTGACTTTTCTTCAAGCTTTGTTTACAAAAATTCTTGACACAGATAATGACCCAGGTCCCGGAACCAGAGGTGGGTGCAGGTTTCGTGGGAGCCTGAAATGCGTACAATTTTCAGACCCCCTTTTAAGAGAGGAAGGCCTAAAATTAAAAACACCAAATTAGCACAGGACTTTAGAAGGGGCCTCTAAATCAGGTCCAGTAAGCCGCACGAAACTGGTTTCCACTGTGCGAGCTCCAGGGTGCCTCCCTGGAGGGCCTTTGACTATTGGACGGAAAGGTTTTATTTCATGACCATAAACAAGTTATGAGGGCAAAGGCTGCTTTAGTTGCCTTTTCCACTTCTTCGACACTGAGTCGTCGCACCTGCTCATGGTGACAATAAATATTGGTCCGTGAATTGTGTCTGCGACGTGGAGACAGTCAGGTAGACAGGCCTTGCACCAGACCAGGGGTGTCACTGTGAGGAGCGCTGTGGGGACGGCCTGCCCCGGCACGGGGGGGGACATATGGGGGGTGTGGGGGGACATACGGGGGGGACATACGGGGGGGACATACGGGGGGGACATACGGGGGGACGTCAGTTCTACTTGGGACAGAGGCAGAGTGATCACAGAAAGCTTCAGAGACAAGCCCTCTGTGAACTGAGACTCGAAAGAGGGGTGCAGGTGTGAAGGGCGTCAAGCCGAGCGCAGCGGGGGGGAAAGCCAAGACATGGCGGCGTGGAGCACAGGTGTCTGCAGGTGTGAGCCGACGGGACCGCGCAGACTGTGACGCCCAGGTGTCGGGAGGAGGGGAAGCGAACAGCAGGAAAAGAGAAAATACCAGGGGCTTCATGGAGTTTGGGCTTTAGCCTATGAACCCATCGTTGGGGGCCCTGGATGGCGTAAAGCGAGGGAATAGCCAATGCGCATTTTCGTGTATTTTTCTGGCATCTGCCTGAGGAATAGGTGAAGACCAGGGCAGGCAGACCGCAGCCCCTGCTGCAGTCGTCTGAGTGAAGGGCTGCAGGGGCTGATGGAGCGCTGCGACAGTGGGTAAGGTCAGGCAGACAACGAGACATGCCAAGGAGGGGCGCTCACCGGGACTGACAGGGATGTGCTGGTTAAGGATTAAGGTGAGAGAGACAACGAAGGCGCTGCTTCCAGTCCCAGCTTAGGCAGCTGGTCAGGGGTGGGAGGGGGGTACCAGGCACTGAGTTTGAATCTAGGAGAGGGAGCAGGCTGTGGGCCTGAGAGCGGCATCTCTTCTGCAAGTATGAAATCCAAGGGGTAGCCTAGGGAGTAGACAGCTGGCGTCAGCTTTGTATCTGGACATGTATTCTCTGTCTGTCACCACACGCAATGGTGCTGGTTTGGGAGCCCCTGCAGAGAGAAAGGCCTGCTACTGGGAAGAACAGTCAAAGGCTGTCTCCATACTTGGTCCCTTTGGAAGTTTAGGGGATGTGCTACCTGTGTCAAATGGCACAGATGCTGTAGTGTCATTTCCAAAGTGCTCCATACATTTCCTCTCTTTGGCTGAGAAGTGTTGAGCTGCCCCCTGGTTTAACTCTACTTCCCTTTCGGTCCTCAGCTCGATGCCACCGCCAATGCAGGGAGTTCTAGTTCTCATGCTACCCCCAGTGCCCAGCACACTATAGATGGTCAGTAAATAGTTTCTGAAGTGATAGTGGATTTAAGTGGGTGAGAGCTACATGGGCATCGGTCATTTCCCTGGCAGAAGTCACTGCTGAATAGTAATCTCTCTTCGGGGCCAGGACATGATGTGACTTCTGTAGCGGCATCCATGATAAGAGAGTTACTTTATTTCAGCCACAGAATCGTCATTTACTAAAATCAGTGTTTAATGAATCTGTCATGAAATGAGCGGAGAGCTCTTTTTGCTTCCTGTTGGTTTTATTTAGAAATAAGTAGAATTGAGTTGCTTTCCTGGCACCATGTCATCGGTTTTTATGACCCGGAGATGAAAAAGCTGGGCTCTGGAATCAGACTGCCTGAATTTGAGTCCTGACTCTGCCATTTACCAACTTGAGATTTGGAGGAGGTAACTTGACCGCTCTGATCCTTAATTAACCACCGTCACCTGTAAAACGGAGGTCACGAGAGTGACTTCCTTAGATTGTGGGGACTGTATAACTTCACATGGTTGGCAACCTCTGGGCATTCGCTATTATTACTGTTACCTGGCGGCTCCTTCTTTATGAGCAGTTTTCCGCAGCAAGGCTTCAAATGCCCATGCTTAGCATCACTTCAGTGCGTCCAACTTGGGACGTTCAATCTCTCTCCTATTTGTCACTTCAGTCCTCCTCTCAGTAAAATGTGTGTTGTCCATCCAACGGTTCAGACCCTAAAAGCCAAAACTAACCTGCAGCGTCTCCTCCTCCTTTACTGCCCACGCCCAGTCCTTTCCCCAGGCCTGAGAGTCTGCCCCCCAAATACAGCGGAAAGCCATCTGTGTCCCTTCCATTTATGGTGGTTCCACTTTAACCATGCTTGCCTGGGCTTCCACGGAGCTTCATAACAGATCTTCCTGCTGTACCCTCACCCATCAATCCATCTCCCCCATTTGTAAATGCATAGGTCAGATCAGCTGACGCTCAGCTAGGAACCCTTCCGTAGCTTCCCATGACTTTTAGGAGAAAATTCAAACTCTTTATTGCAGCCCACAGAGCACGCCAGGGGGGGATTGGCGAACCTCCCAACTGTTTTCACCACACTTTGCTCCTATGGCTGTAGCCCAGGGGCCTCTTTTTCTCCTGACCACAGCAAGTCCGTTCTTGTCCACAAGCCCTGCTGTTCCTCAGCCATCACAAGGCTGCACATCTTATCCTTGAGTCGTAGTTAAAATACCAAGTGCTTGGAGAAAGTTTTCTGACCCCTTTCTAACGTGACCTTCCTCAGTCACTCGCTCTTTTACCTGCTGGGGATTGCTTTCCTGAAAGTTAGCATTTGTTGGTTGTTTCTTGTTACCTGCATTTCTCACCTGCCGTAGCTCCATGAGGCAGGGACCTTGTCTACTTTTCACCACCATCACTCTTCTTCCTAGCACAGGAGCTGGCACAAAGCAGAAATACAGTAAATATTTGTTGGAAGAACTGGAAGTCTGGATGGAAGCTGGGGTGGCAAAAACTGATGTAGAGATCACGGAACCATGATACCCTTAGTTCATTCATTCATTCAACAACCATACGCTGAAGACTTACTATGAGTCATCCATGTATTTCATCCGCTGTTAGAATCAAAGGTGAGAGAGTCATTGCCTGTCATAGTGCACATGAAGTGTTATGGAAATGCAGGGGGGGATGGCTGACAGTCGGGAGAATGAAAGGTTTAATGAGGTATTTGAGCTGCTTCACAGGCAAGGAAAGGAGAGAGCGTTGGGACAGAGGGAAGAGCCTGTGGGAACAGGAAGGAAACATGGACAGTGATTGTGGAAATCGTCACTGACCGTCAGTGATGGACGGATGGTCAGTACATGGATCACTAGTAGTGTGGACTAGGGCTGGAGGCCGGTAGGAGCGTGACAGATGATGAGGCAGGCCCTCAGCAAGGGGGAGAAAAGCCTTTCCAAGAGTTGGAGTTGTTCAACATCAACATCCTCGAGTTTAGAAATGTAATTATGCTAGAATGAAAAGAATGACGTGGAGACAGACAGACACAGCGGATGCTGCTTTGACAGTTGAGGTAACAGATGACGAGGACCTGGACTTAGGGAGCCGCAGGAGGGTAAGAAGAGAGCTTCTCATGGCCCCGGGCGCCTGGGCTTCGTGTCCTCACCACGTCTCCATTTCCTTGCTGTGAAGTCAGAGCTTTGACGATCATCTCTGCTCGCCCTTTCAGCATGGAGAGCCCACATATACCTTAGAAGTGACTTTTCTTGAGATCTTTCTAGCCTCCCAAGCATGGAGAGGCCATGCAATCTACATCTTTCTGTATCGTGTACGTATAGATACATGTGTGTAGGAGGGACTCAGGTTCATATCCGAGGGCTGCCTCTTTCCAGTGGTGTGACCCTGTGGGTTATTTGTGCACTCCATGCCTCCGTTTCTTCAGCGGTGAACTGGGGATACTAACAGGACCACCTGCAAAACGCTATGACGATTACATGAAGCAATAGCGTGGCAGTGCATATGGTACAGGGCCTGGTACCCTGGCCGTGTCTGTCAAGGGTGGTTACCATCGTCAGCATGCTCTACCCAGAGTGCTTAGCACTAAAAGATGCTGAGTATACTCTTGATGAGCGATTGAATGGATGCAGTAAAAGAGGACAAGTCAGGTAAGTGATGCCAAATGAATCTCTGCTTAAGTGTTTTCCTTGATTATTTGAATAAGAGTTTTATTAATTCTATGCAAATAGGCAGCAACTAAGTCCCCCGTGCATATCTCCACCTTGTCACATTATGGGAGCTTCATTTGAAGTGACATATGTGATGCAGTCAGACTGGGTCAGAAATGGATATGGCAAAAATGCCCAGTCTTTGTGACACTCTTTCCAACTTCTTCTCTGTTTTTGCAAAATCCATGATAAACCTTTGGGGATTTCAGTTTGTCACAATTGTCCACATAGAATCCTGTTGAAAGACTGTCACCTCAATCTTCAGCTTGCACCATTTGTGTATAATAGGCCATTTCCAGATTACAGAGCTGCTTTAGTTAGAATGAGTTTCTATTGGACTCGACTCTGGCTTTTTCTGCTTCATTTTAAGAAGAACATATCATTATCCGTCTTCCATTACTCTGTTCTCCTGCATTTCATAGTTCTCCATTTTGGGAGGATTTCAGAATGGAGATAATGATATAGTGCCACATAAAACCATCCTGTCAATTGCCAGTGACATCACCTCTGTCTGCAAACCAGGCAGGGAGGAGGGGCGTTACTGTGGGCTGTGTCTGGAACAAGGTGACACTGCCTCAGTTCCACACACATCACACATCTTAAGAGCTTAAAATGGAATTGATAGTGCGGCGACATGAATGTTTGAAAACAGCATTGCACGGAAGTTAGGAAAATACTGCCATCTGAAATCTAACAGACATTGGACTTAAAAAGCTCTGTAGCCCGTTCTTCCAAGAAAGAATACAACCTTGATGGGAAAGAGAACCCGTGCTGATTTGGCGTTTTAAATCCCTCCTGTCTTTCACTGCATGGTCTCCAGCTCCCCTTCTAATGTGAAGAGTTCCTGAGTTTTCAAAAATACTTTGAAATCAACATGATTTAGCAAAAAGGATAAAGTCTTAGGTTATGCCGCAGGAGAAGTTACTCATTTCAGTTTTCCGAGATGGCACCGCTTCATCTGCCAAATGCAAATTAAAGAAGAAGAAAAAAAAGACTGTTACTCCTGTCAGCTGGAAAATAAATGTCCCAAAGATTATAACCAAGTCTGTGACAGGTCTGGGTGGCCTGGAGGAAGTCAGGTCATCCTAGGGCTCACCCAGCCATCATCACCTTCCCAAAAAGGAGGCTGGGGCCTCTTTCAGCACAGCCCCGTTCTCTGTTCTGTTGGAAGGATTCTGGCACAGAGGCCAGCGAGCAGCCGTGGAGTGTACTTGGGATGGTGGCGGGGAGATAAGGAAGAGGGTGAGACGGGGGAGAGGAGGAACGGAGACAGAGAAAGGGGTGAGCGGCAGGGACACTTGGGAATATTCTAGTGTTGACCGATTTATTACAGAGTATTCTAGGAGGCAAACCGTGCCATAAATATCAATGTGTTCATGCTAGTAAGAATATTTGTTTTATACTTATGGCTAAAATTCACCCCTCCCGCCTTTTTTTTTTTTTTTTTTTTTTGATCTTGGAATGACCCTCTTTCAATGTGCGTTGTTTTAGGAATTTTATAGTAAGGTGATGGTGAAATAAAAATGTGTTACGAATTCTTTTGCAACTTCCTCAGGCAAAATATCTATAAAATTAGTTCATGCCTCTGATTTTTGTCCTACTTGATAGCACTTCAGACCTTGACTAGTTCGTTCTTCTATCTTTCTGTCTTCCTTTTTACAGAAAACGAGAAATCCAGATACTTTGCTTATTCAAACATATTGTAAAAGAACCGTTGAGTCGTGGTTAGAAATATAAGATATTCAGACAGCGCACTGGAGGGCCCTGCAGGACACAAACCTCCGCCCCGTCTTTGGTGACTTTCTTTATCAAGTTCATGCTGAACAGGCAGCTTGGCTTAGCTGAACATTGAACTTTGACTATTTAATCACAAAAGCAGGGTTCTTTTTCCTCCTCCCAGCCCTCTAGCAAATGCCAACTTCAATAAATTATAGGCATTTTGTATTGCTAATAATCAGAATTGTACTATAGAAACCACAGAGATACCATCTGAATTCAAGGACAAAGAGGCATTTTACTGGCATTAAAGGCCCAAATAATATACCAAGTTGTGGAAAGATACGTAACCTCCTCCCTTTTACAAATATTCTTCTTCCTGTCATATGCGCTGGCCTGGGAGAAAGTTGTAGTATGAACGACGTGTAGATCAACAGGAAAAACTACAAGCCAACCTCTTGAAGGTCAGGGGTCAGCGCAGAGCAGTCCTGGTTTCCTGGGAGCCAGCCGGGCAGCGCGGCGTGTGCTGACCGCCCGGAATACTGGCTGGTCTCCTAGCTTCTCTCCTGGCCTGAGGCCGTCACTGGCGCCTGGTGGAGGTAGCACTACCTCCCTTATGCTCTGAAATTCATGGTCCACCAAGCCCCGGGAATTCCTTGAGAAAAGGTGCTTTTTCTATGGCATGAGCATCATAAGACAGCACAGAGCCACCAGCCCTTTTGTCATTTTAATCTTTAAAACAGTCCTCATTTCTGAAGTATGTTTCCAAGTGCTGGCCCTTTAAAAATTACTTTTTATCAGAATGCCAAAAAACAATCATTTTATTCAGAATTTACCACCCCCTCATTCCCATTTTTGAAAAAAAAGTGTCAAAAAGCTGTGCTGCACGATACTTATTGATCAGGATGCTCACACCCCAGCTGATAGTTGTCCTATTATTTATTGATTTATTTTTAGCTGAGCCACCCGGCCACCTGTTGGCAGCTCAGTGGCAGCTCAGCTCGGGCTGGACATCGAACTGCTGTTGCTCAGAGCTCAGCTCGCACTCTTGAGCGAGCTCTTATTTGTGCTATTATTTAAGAAACACCAAAGCCCTTTTTCTTTTTTAAAGTTTTACTTAAATGTGCTTTATTATAAGGAAGGCTTCTATTTACTGGAGGTCAGCCTTGAGCCAGCCCGCAGAGGACGAGTGGTTGGAGTACTGGGATGAGGAACCCAGCAGAATCTCTGAGGGAGTCTAGGGTGGTTTTTAGAAATTCAACCAACATGTTATCAAGTCATATCACCATAGACTATGCTGATTTTCAGTATACTATAATGGAAAGAATTAGTAAAGAGTAATATTAAAATATGTTTAGATCCCAAATTTCGTAACTTACGTGTGAAATTGATCCTATTTTCTTTCTCTTTTTTTTTTTTTAAGAATTCTGAAATTGGCAATAACTTTGTATTCCCTCGCAAATCATTCTGTTTTATCTTCTTTTTGTTTTTCCTGGTGCTTGGTTGCAGGCAGCTCAAGGCTTACTGCATAGATTCAGCTTTTCTCATGGTGAGCTCAGGCCTTGCTGCAGTCACAGTCACATAACTTCGCTTTATATTAATCACACCCCATAATTTCACATTTTGGTGAAATTCCTTCTCTCCTTTGGACACAATGTGCACATTTAACACTGGACTATTTGCTGCTACTTGACTACATTCTGGAAGTAGATTTTTAGCATACATTGAAGTGGTGACTTCACCTCCTGTCTGTGCCAGTCATGTTTACATGGACAACTTTTTTCCCAGCATCCTTTGCAGTCCTCATGTTTCCCTGTTGTACAGCCCTCTTGGACTAAGAATGTATTCAAATCAGAAATTTTTCTTCCACAACAGATCCAGTATCTCATCCTTTCATGGGGCATAAGCACTCCAGAATGACATACACAGACTTCTTCTACACGCTGCAGGCCCTGATATGTCTTTGACATGAGAACACAATCTTAATTTCATCATGGTCTTCTTATTCATTTCCTGATGATGGTTTATCAAGTGCTTGTTTGAGAGAGGCAGATACTTTTAATTCCACATTTGTCGTTGGTTCATCTGGGCTTGGCCTCTTTATCGCGCCTATTGGTTTAGGGGCTTAAATGATGTGCTCCTGGAATTTGAGTTTCAATTCAGATAATTCTTACTTCTCAGTAGTCTTGACTTCAGGTGTGACTGTCACAGGTGGCTTTTCACAATTATGTCTACCTTTTGTACAGCCTATAGTGCTTAAAAATATCGGAAAAATCAGTTATTGTTTTCAGCAAGACCAAGCTTTTAATGCATTGTGAAAGCCTGGCACAGCTGGGTGGTGTGTGAGAGCATCATTGGAACTGGTCTCAGGTGCTGACTGCAACACCAATCCTTTCCTCACCGTTCCGTGTCAGCCCCAAACACCGGGAAACCCCAAGAGGGTGCATTTGCAACCACCGGTCTGAGGCAGGGGCGGCTACTGGCTTCCAGGAACAACCCGATCATATTTTCTGATAAGTTTTAAGTTTTTAAATGTTAACAGTTAAAATGTTGCAGTGAGCATGAAATTCTTTTATGTGTCTGGAAGTTGATATTGTAGAAACTAAAATTTAAAAATATGTAGTAGATTAAATCTTTGGGGTGAAAACTAATTCAAACCAATTTTTCATAAGGAAAAATGAAAAGCCTCTTTTAGTTGATTTTCAAGTTATTTTTTATTACTAATATAATTTGAATTTCAGTATGCATCTTTTAAATACAGTCTTTTGGGGGTAAACACAGGGTGGAAATGTCAACCTAATTAGCAGGAAAACAGTCTTTCCCAAATGGACAAGCGTTGACAGTGTAGATACTTCTACATTGACTGGAAACCAAATGGGAAAATCTACTTTCCCTTAAAAAACAAACATTTCTACAATGCCTCTCTAATTATCATAAGTGAGCCTACTTGATATAATCACTTTTTACCCAAAGTTTCAATTCCTTACTACATCTGTGTGCTTGAGCCCTAATAGGGTTGGCCCTTTCCAATGTGAGTTATGGTGCCAAAGCATAAAAGAGACACATTCAGAGATAAATGGACTAGAATCTGTGCATTTATAAAACTCAAAATATGAGACACAGTTTAAATCATTGTAATGATGAGCACTCCACACACATGCAATCATAAGGCATTTAAGCTCAAGAGGGAAGAACAGTGCCAAATGAGCGTCCCTATGGCTGGCACACTGTACATTTAGAGAATGCTTGTAATCCATGGTAAAACGGGAACTCTTGTTACTAGCAGAAAGGTCTTAACAACAAGTGTGGCATGCGTTTACAAGCTCTTCTCAGAGAGGGCTGTGTCTATCCGACAGTTACCTATGTCTGTCACTCACTCACAGGCAGGTACCCCATCCCGGCCCGGCAGTGCCCTGTCGGTACCCCATCCCGGCCCGGCAGTGCCCTGTCGCAAACAACAGCTTGAATGTAAGCAATCCAGCTTCACTCCTTTCCAAGTAAACTGGGATAAATACCTACAGTACATTGTGTGATGATTTGACAGTGGCCCTTTTGCTTTTCAGAATTGTGTCTGTAAAGCATGACTTCTTGAAACATCGACTTCTAATAAACATATGAGACCTTCATTTCTTTGTGTGTAAAATGTACAACTTTCCTGCCATGGATTGTCTTTTTCTTGGTATCTAGAATACATTCAGATAACTTAATACAAATGATAATTTTGACCCAGTGCAAAGAGAAAGATGGCTGGTTTATAATAATGATATTGAAGTTTAAAATGCCTGCCTCTCTGTATTTTGAGTCTAGTGCAAGTTTCAGTGAATATTAGTGCAGTGTATATCAGCTTCTGGAATTGGGCTACCTCAAATCTTAGGCGTAGTGGAAATAATGTCCGGCATTTATAGAAGAAAACAACAGAATATGGTCTGATTCCGTCAGGCAAAGTCTTTCCTGCTAAACCACCCGTTTCTTAAAACATTCTCATCTAGGATAATCCAACCACTAAAGTAAAGTTTGAAGTGAGTCAACGTTTTGTGCAGGGGGTTCCCGAGAAGTTGCCGAGAGATGCAATCAATATGCCGGCATTACTTTTTAAGATTCCATAGAAACTCTTAGGGTCAGTAATTAATTACGTCTTATAATTTGAGAGAATTAACACTATATCAATTTAAGATAATTTAACAATGTAACTTTGGGAAATGTTCATCTTTTCTCCTTAACTAAGCAAATTAGTATCCGGTTGGGTCCATCCATAATAGAACTCATGGTTTCTTTTACTGCCAAGGGAAGGGATCACATGTACCCCGGAAAATGCTTTTTGTTTTTTGTTTCAACTTTTATTCTGTGAAAGACACCATCATGATGATAAGTTCAAGAGTTAAAAAGTAAAACAAAATAATCACTTTTAAAAGCCTAAGAAAGTTTTGAATACTCAAAATGTTTTGTTTTGTTTTTTTAATTTAAAAGTATTCTTAATAGTTGCTTATGATGTAACATACTTTGAATTTCCTTGTGTTTGATGCTTTGCAGGTATGGCAGTGAGGATGGTGTTTGACTGACTGCTTCATGGTCATGCTGACTAGTACGGGTCATAGGATGGACCAAGTAGCTGTCTAACTTCCTTTGAACATCCTAGTTCTTCAGATACAACCACTGTTGCATAGGCTCCTGTGGCATGTTTTCTATAACTAAATAAATGGTCATGCCCTTCAGCTGCGTAATAACAGACACGTCCACCTACCACTTCCTTAAATCCATTAAGTTTTTTAATTCACAACATCCACCCTCACTCCAAGTAACACATAGCACAAAACCTGCCGCCCAACAATTCCTTTAGACCTTTAATGATACATGAGGTGACACCAATGACCTAATCTGCTCCTAAATTTAATCTGATATTTATATGATGAGCAACAAAAATGAATAATGCATCAATGAGAGTATCTCAGAGTATCAGAGCTGTTAAGGATACAAGAGATTAGATCATCTGATCTGCTCATCTAACCAATGGAGGATACCTGAAACCCCGAGTCTATTCCTGTCTCAGGCTGCTGGCTTTAAATTGATTAAAAAATCCTATAACTAAATCGTTCTACTCCCCACACATTACACCATTTGTCTCAAAACTCCTCTGAAATGTATAATCATCTTACTCTCAGATTTTTTTTCTTTCTGAGAATGCCTATATTTCAATTCTGAAAAAACAAACCTGAATTTTAATACATTTTTAAGTGTTTCTGAGAAATGCTTAAAGTAACACCAAAGACACCTTTCTTATGTAACGATTGTTCTCTGGCACGTTCGTTCCCACTGAAAGCGGCTGAAGTGTGCCACACCTCGCTGTCACTGCTAATGGCAGTCCCATACACTGCATTTCATTAATTCCTTCAAGACACATAGAAGAAAAGGCTTAATTTCATTTAATTGAGCTTGGTTTGGTTGCCTAGATTACCTCATATTCATGGAATAAATGGGATTGGGATTATGAATTAGGTATAAGTGCCAGCACATCAATGCAGAAAATGCATTTTTTCTTCAAAGAAATCCTCCGTGCAGCAGCCGACAAAGCAATGACTCACACTCACACGTGTACACACGCTCACACACACTCAGAGAGGTGACTCCGAGAACAAGCCAAAACCGACGTGAGTCTAAATCTACCGGGTACGTCAAAACCCTGCAAAGGAACGGGTAAAAGTTACTGTTGGTGGTACACAACCAGCTCTGACTTTGATGTTTGGCGTCTCCACCCCCTTGGGTGCGGGTTATAGTTGCAGTCGGCTCCTGAAAGACAGTGATCAGACGCGACTTCAGAATCATTCCTGGAAGGCTGCCTGTAGTGTGCATATGGCGGCTGGGAGCCATACTGGGAGCTGGTGAGCATGCTGTCATTGGGGAGAGACGCAGCACTGTGCTCCCGCCCAGACGAGCCCACGCAGACCCGCGGGGCTTGGGGAACACAGGACAGTGTCTCACCCCAGTCCTCCAAGGCCCCGGGAAGCACCTTCCTCCGAGCTGCTGAGACCACATTTGCCACGATGGATTCCTGGATGCTTCTGGGTTTAAAGGCAGCATCCACTCGGCCACAAGGAGACTGCGCTGCGGCTTCCCAAGGGCTCAGTCTCCTGTTTGCTCTCTCCAGCCCCCCAGCAGGCTGGGTAGGGGAGCTCCAGGCCGGCTGGTAGGCCCACGGCGATGCTGTCGGAATGGCGGGCGGGGTTGGTCTTCCAGGAAGAGACAGGGAGTGTTCCCTCTCCTAGAAACAAAGAGAACATCAGTATGTCTCATTCATTTGGGTTTGTGCTGTCTGACTCTTATTCCAGGCCCTTCTTGGCTCCATGACCAGCACTGGAAAATGAGATCCCTACATGGCCTGGTCGTAAAGCCAAGACAGGCTGCCTCCACCTGGTGCGGTGGGAGCTCTGGTCTGGGACTCGGCCTCGCTTTGTCTCTGAGGCCATCGCCCCGATGCTACCATGTCCCGGCAGAGCCAGCACAGCAGCCCCGTCCTCACCTGAGCCCCTCATTCTCTAGGGTCCACCCTCATTCGAGTCCTGTCGTCCTGGCACACAATGAACAAAACCTACTTACAACCCAGACACGGGCCATGGCCTCCTGAGCTTTGTATTTCCTGCTCCCAAGTGCTCTGGAATCTGTTGTCTTATGTTAGTGCACCAAATATTGTAAATTCAAGCAAAACCTACTTAGATGTATTTGGTGTCACCAGTGTGATGGAGTGGATGGCCTTTTTCCTCTCAGAATCTGCTGATGTTGGTGAAGACCACACGAGTCTTTATTTCCTGCGTGTGGCCTATCGTCTATCCTGTGTCTCTGAAGGAAACACTTCGCCACGGTTTCTTTTGTGGTTTTCTCCCTTTTATGTGTGTGACGTTCCTCATTTCTTTGACAGTTTGAGTCCCAGAAACATTCTGCCGTGGAAGCTAAATGCGTGGGCTGTCTGATATGCAGAACGATAATCTATCGAAAGCTCTTGGTTCTCCCCTTGGACCCCTCCTGTGTTTCTTCACCCATCCCCCTCTGCATGACGTACTCTTAGACAAACTCCTGGCAAAAGTGGCAAGTGTGCACGGAGGGGAAATGAGTCAACTTTGAAAGTATCATAAGGCTGTGTTTCTAGAACAAAAGCATTGCCATGCTTAAAAATGTGTTCAAATTCCCCTAACAGTTTCAACAGCTTTTCTTTCTTAATCAAGTTCTTAAAGTGAATAGCAAACCAGGATTTGACAAAATACCTCTGATTCAGATGTTTGTTTCTGTTTTTTTCCATTAAGCAAACACAAAAAGGTGGTCAGTTCATTCTTTGCTCACATATGAAAAATCAGTTCAGTGGACCTTGCTTATCTTTAATCATTAACACTTTTTTAACAATGGTTTCATTAATCTCCTTATCATAATTTAGATCTTTTTAATAAGACCTTTTCACTCAGTCAGGGAGGGGAAAAGTCTGATTTTTAGTCACCATTTAAGGACTTGATTTTCATTCCACATTATTTATGCAATGCCTTCATTCATTCATTTAACAAAAATCTTATTGAACACCTAGTATTTCCAGGCCTTCTACTGTGAGCCTGGAAATACCCCCAAGGTGACTCAGTGCAGCCCCTGCCCTCCACAGGCACGCAGCACAGCGCTGTTTCGGCCCTGAGTGCCACGTCAGTCGGCCACAGAGGTCAGCTCAGAGAAGAGTCCACCAGCCTCCACTGGCCAACAGGGCATTTTCCAAACAGTGAGAAGGATCAACATTCAGCGTGCTAAAAAGCCACTTAGCTCTGGTCTCCCTCACTGAATGTCATGTGTCCCCTCTGTCCCCACCTATGGGAGACAGAACAGCATTGGTCCAGAGTCCCTGAGGCGGTTTTCAGAGGCCAGTGACACTGCCTTTCTGGGTTATTCGTGGACAGAGCTCCCCAGGGGCCTGCTCTAGTCAGGTCTTTAAAACCATAGAGACTTGAAGAGGTGATAATACAGGGATCCAAGACTCTACAGAAATCCAGGACAGGCTCCTGAACGTGCATATAGGGGACGAACATCACTGGCTACTAATGGAGAAAAAGAAATAATTATCAATAGATTTGGAAGTCTTAAGTAGCCTGTGAGTGCCTACGCTTCAGTGATTGGACATCCGTAAACACTGGATGAAAGAGAAAATCTTATTTTCTGGTCTTTCTCCCACCTACCTTGTTTCAATATCTTCAGAATGGAAACTTAACAGAAATTAGAAAGTTCAAAACATTGTTGAATGATATCCTAATAACAAAGAGATCAAAGATTTGTTTGCAACTAAGGCATAAATGCTCATCAGTTGCATGTGTGGGGGAAAAGTAGACCTTCGAAGTATGATATTGAAAGAGGAAGTCAAGGCTTTCTGACAACAACCTTAAAATAGCATTGAAGTAAAAACCAAAACCAAACATGTCGTATAGAATGCACGCGTGCCCACAGCACAGCGTGCGAAGGCAGAGACCCGCACCTCGGGCCCGGAATGGCTTCTCCGGAAACCGACTGCCCAGATTGCCTTCCTGTTCCTCCCAGAGCTGACAATAGAAGAGAGAGCCCCCAGTGGCTGCAGCTTAGACATGCAGCTGTGCTGTAAATTAATAGTTCTTTCGGTATATCCTTGTCTCTGTCTGTGCCCAAAATATGGCCGGCCTCTCATCTCTGCCTGCACCCAGACCCCTAATTTGAACGCTTTTCCCCGAAGCGATTTTCCTGTCTTGTTCGTGGGTGCTATTTCCTTCCGTCAGCCTCTGTCCCGACCATCAGGCTCTTCTCCGCTTGGCTGGCTGAACGAAGCAGTGGGATATACCCAGAGCCGGAAACGACCAAAGGGACGCAGGTGTTTGTCTGATGGGAGGATCCTAGATCAACATGGGTTGGATCCTGGTTGTAGTTTCCACCATGGGTTGTATTACTATCAAAAGAATTTAAGTTTTCCTATGAGATCCCTTAACCTGAACCAAAATGTCAGATTGGCATTGTACATAATGTGTCATCAAATTGCTCCTTTCTCTTTGCCTCCAACTATCCTTTAATTTTTTTAATGAAAGGACTTTCTCCACGGCCACTGCTGGAGATTCCACGGGTCCTGTGACATTCCTAGGAATGCCCTTCCACTTAGGAGTAGTCACCTGAACTCACCCAGCCCAGTTTGCTTCAAATACAACATTCATTCATTCCATCCTTGCAACCTCAGACTCCTGGCCTCCCACTCCGCTCAGCTGCAAAGCGAGGTGCTGAGGCCCCTCTCAGCTTCACATAAGCCACCTTTCCATGTCAGCTAAATGTTGAACTATCCACTTAGCTAGCTAATGAAGCAGCTTAGCTAGCTTCCTTGTTAAATTGTCTGGTGGCTGATTTAACTGGCAGGAAACACCATTTAAAAAGGAAGTATAGTCTGAGGTTTACTTGGGACAATGGGGTGAACTCTAAATGAATGCCAAAAGCCCCAGGAGCCAGAGAAGTTTAATGTGATATATGTTTTGAAGTTCAAATTGTTTCATACCATGAACCTCGAAAGCTAAAAACCCCTCTGACTGAAATCCTGCTTACGTATGCATAGTAGAGAGAATGTCTCCAACTGACAAAGGTTATTTAAACTCCTCCCACTCCTTTACACCTGTCAGTAAATATTCAGCACAAACATATATTTTCTCATAAGCAGACTCCAATAAAAGCAAATGGAAATAAATGGCGTTGCTTTTGCTGTTGGAACCACTAGAATGTCTAACCAGGAGAGCTCCAGGAAGGTCACCTGACGAGAAGAAAGAAGGCATCCCGTTTCCCATTTCCTCAGGCGCATTGCTGGCATCACGTGGCTCCTGCCATCTCAGCCTCTACAGCAGATCTGTCAGCGCCAAGATACACCGCACACCCAGCCACTCCTCACCACCCTCCCCGACCCACCACAGCCTCGGCAGCCCAAATTATCCTGTGGAAGCCTAAATCAGATTGTATCACTTATATAAGTGGCCTCTCATTTCAGAAAAAGGAAAATCAGAGTCCTTTCAGTGACCCATAGACCCTCTGAGGGCTGCTGCCCCCACCCGCCTTTGCACTCCCGACGGCACCTCCTCCTCTCTCCCCGACCTGGCCTCTCTGCTAGGCTTTGAACACACGGGCACACCGGTGCTCAGGACTTTGATACTTGCGGATCCTTTGGCCTGGAACACAGTGCTGCAGACCGCAGCGTGACCCCTACTCTATTTCCTCGGGCCATACTCATATATGATGTGGTCACACAATTGGGCTAGCGCCGGGTATTGCTCTCACAATTTCCTATCCCCCCACCCCTGCTTTATTTCTCCCCTTATTCCCATCTAACATAATGCATGCTTTATTTAATCATTTGTTTATCTGCTTCTTCCCACTAGAATTTAGCTCTATGAGTAAGGATTATTGTAAGGATGTCATTCAGACATCCTTAGACCTACAACAGTGCCTGGCAAGTAGATGCTTAGTAAGTATTTGTTGAATGATCATTTCTATATGAGACTGCCATGCCCAGAACTTGTAGTCATGTCCTGAGATGTAGCCCTTCTCACATGTCAGGTACCTATGGTGGGGCTCTCATGCTAATAGTCACCCCCACCCCAATATCCACACCCAACATGCGCATCAAGCCACACTTGGCAAGACAAGTAGGATTAGTCAATATTTACGAACAAAGCACTTTTCTAAACAGGTAGGAGATTTTAATGTGCATTTAGGTCAGCGTAAGGGGTTTAACTGCTTTGATTCCCCAAATGAGAAAAATCTTAGAAAACTCATGTGTGAATCCTAAAGAGAGCCTAAAATTTATTTGAAAGATTTAAAACTTAAGACCTAAGAAGAAGATAATGAAAACTGGGATAAGAGAAGAGACAGCTGGAAAGAGCTTCACCACTGGTTTGCCATGAGATGGCC
This sequence comes from Aselliscus stoliczkanus, assembly GCA_033961575.1. Classification (NCBI taxonomy): domain Eukaryota; kingdom Metazoa; phylum Chordata; class Mammalia; order Chiroptera; family Hipposideridae; genus Aselliscus; species Aselliscus stoliczkanus. The sequence continues at coordinate 62,767,359 of CM066735.1, forward strand.
GGCAGGCGCAGGGGCTGGCCTTTCTGCTAACTGATCTCGGAGGGCACTGCCAGCTCCGGGCAGCCTTCAGCTATCCTGAGCGGGGTGGCCAGCCCCAGAAGGAATTTCTCCACAGCTCTGCTGACTTCCTCTACCCGGAGGCCTTTAAATGGAGGGAAGAAGGTTCCTTAGGTGATGTCTGTACCATCAAGCTTACACAGGGGCGGGGGTTGGTAAGGAGACTTTTAAGGTCAGTTTTGTTACAGTCTCTGAATAAAACAGCCTGTGTCTCATATTTCCTGGGACCTGCCTTCTTAAAGTGAATCTTAAATGGTCTTCTACCAAGTGGGATTCGGGCATTTCTGTTGTAGTGCCCTGTTATCTAAAAAAATGAAGGAGTGTCCGTGTCTTTAGACAGCAATCACAGTGTTACTCTGCTAGCCAAGGAGAGTGCGGAGCCCCAGGACTAATACCTCGTGTTATGGGATGGACGGGTAGCCAGGTAACCGCGCGCTGCTTAGCATTCATGGCATTCATGGACACACTTGGCCTCAGGAAGAGAGATGGCGTCTTGTGGTAGAACTCGTCTGCGCTCTGCCCCTCACCATTCCTCTTAGTTCATCTTATTAGATTGACTGTAAATTTTTGGCTCTCCAACAATAGACTTTATGTTTGAAGCCCCCTTTGGGAGGTGAGGGCTGTAAGAGGCAGTGGAAGGCAGCATGACACATCGGGCACCTGGGCCTGCCCGGGTCACGCTGACCTGGCCCTCCTGCCTTGGCCTCTTGTCACCCGTGTGACTCAGTCTCTCCCAGCCTTGCTTTCGTTGGTCGTAAAATGCTAACAATGCTGGCTGCCATTTCCGGATTATGGAGAGAGGAGGGACTGCTTTTATAAATCCAACGTCACCTAGCACAACAAATGATGATTATTCATGGTCTTGTGAGAAGAGTCTGTGAGGCCTTAAAAGGTGTCACAGTCCTGGCAGAACCTTTTGTTCAAGAGTCAAGGGCATGGGCAGGCTGCCCACGGGGATAAAAATAGGAGGGAGGCTTGCCTTTGAAGTGGCATTAGCACCGCACCCCTCAGATACTGAGGTGCCAGCCACGGCCTGCCTCCTGCCACCAGAAACAACGCCACTGACCTCACTGCCCTGCCCCTGCCAGCCCCAGGGGCCAACATGGACTCTCCTCCACCTCCTCTCACCGCCTCTCCTAAAAGAATCGACATAACCAGGTCCATTTAAGGTCAGGGAGACTGCTGTCAGGAGGAGTCTGCCCACTAGGCTGTGGTGCCTTCACCTTAGAAGCAGTGCTAAAATGTTTAGGTTTTTACCACATACCAGTCATAGTTCTAATCACTTTTTTCCTGTTAATTTACTTAACCCTCTCAACAACCCTATAATCCCTATCTTGCAAATAAGGAAACGGAGGCATAGAAATTAAGTAATTTACACTAAGCCACACAGTTAGAATGTGTTTGTATTGGGAAATTGAAGAATTAAAGCGATAGATAATAAAATTTTATCTCAATAATGTATTTTAATGCATCAAATCTATTAATGGAAAGAAATTACTGCAGCAGTGATTTTTACCCTCTCACCTTCTTTTATCCTCAAAAAGGAAGTATAAAAACTATAGCCTATGAAAATACTCCTATTAATACATACTGTGTTCTATTTAGATAGCTGGAATTGCCATTATAATTTTTTGTAATTCTGGGAAAGCCTTACTTAAGTATATTTTATAAGTCTACTTTCATAGGTCTGAACATAAAATCTTTTAAGCACATTTCAAAGTATTTTCTGAAGTTTTCTCAACAGTTTTAAGCAGTAAAAGTCATAGATTCCCACCATAGCAAAAAAAATAAATAAATAATATATATCAAATGTTCAAATTTCATCAGTTTCTATATATAGAGAAAAAAGTAATTTTCACCACGAACAAAGGATGTTGATCCTGTATGAAGTAAGTGAATTTTTGACTTTGTGGTAGGTTTCTGTAGAGAAACATGTCTGACACATGGGGAGTACTTAATAAAGGAGACATCACTATTGGCATAAAATTAATAGTTTTACTGTGTGCCTTATTAGAATTACAATTATGCTATGTTATAAAACCCACCTGAAATCTCTCTAACTGCGGGACTGCAGCTTTAGCTCTCCCTGATGTCCTCAGTACCTTTGCAAACAGCGATCCAGGCAACCATTTCCTCTCTCTATCATCCACAAAAAGAAGTCATTTATCTTAGAAGAAAAGTGGGGCTGAGGGAGAGGATTTTCTTATAGATCTTGTGCCTGCTATTTGTGGATGAAAAAGGGGCACTGTGATAAATCATAAGTTCCTACCCGGGCAGGTCACTGTGGGGAGTCCCGCCCCAGGCCCGTAACTTCTTAAGTAAAAGGTGGTAAGCCAGCCCTGTCCCTTGTCCCTGTGCGCCTAGGTTATTATCACACCTTGGAAACACCAGCACAATGCCCCTCGGAGGCGTGACCACCCTCACAGAGCCCATCATCTTGTTAACTATCCTGGAATCCAGCCCCACCTTGCTTTCGCCTACCTTCCTGTCACCTTCCTTACTTCCCTCCCTAATTTCAAATGCATAAAAGCAGCTGCAAAACTGCCCTCTGGAATATTTGAGATCTTGCTCCCGGGCATATGTCATCAGTTTTGGCTCAAACAAACTCATAAAAATTCTCCACAGGTTTGGATGTTTCTTTTGTCTATGTAGTGGAGTAGACCTAATGTTCCTGAAGTAATTTCATTTCCCAGGTAGGAAGGCTTTGCTCTCTCAGGGGAAATTTTTATCAGTTAAAATGTCAAGAACAAGAATTCTTAAGAAATGTGCATATGTCCTCTAATCACCTTGATTGGTCCTTTGCCTGATAACTATTTTCTGAACGGCTGAGCAAGCCTCTGTCACAAACTCTCAATTCATTAAACTGACAAATCAGAGCTGGTTAACAGTAATGACAGACACTTATACATCACGTGACAACATTACTTCACAAGGATGCAGATAATACAATATGAGGAAAATGACTTGATCTTGGTAACTGTTTTTCTGTTCATTATGTATGTTTTTAAGCTAATTAAATAGATCCCTTGATTCATATCTTGAGCCCTGGGGAAAATGCTCAACCTACTGTTCTTGAGAAAGTTTTAAGATTTATTGCAAAATCATATTTATGTTTCCTTTGTAAAAAACATGGCCCCAGAGTGTTTAAAATTAGGAATAAAAACTATAACTCCATCTGGAAAATCACCGCCAATTTGTTTTCTTAAGCTCAGAGTAGGAAAAATTTTGCTTAATTTCCTTACCACATCTCTGGTCCAAGTGGTAAATTTTATTCAAGACATCTTTTTGGCTTGAGGGAATTTACACAATAATTTCATGTGTGCTATTTCATTTTAGAGACATAGGAACACCAAAAAGTCAGTGAGGTTTTCAAGTGAATGATTGTTTTTCTGGAATAGATAAAAGGCCACTGAGGGGGGAAATAGATTAAAGCAGAAAAACAGTTTAAAGCAAAGATTGTAATGAGGGTGTGCTTTTCAAACACTGACTGGGGAACTTTGAAACATCTACTATTAGCAGCTTCCAAGGTACATTTCTTCAAAATTGGAAGCATTTACTTCACCTGACAATACTACTCCCAGGCCTGCCTGTAAGTCCATTAGATCAAGGGGAAGTCTCATGAGGTCTACTATTCTTGTCTACTTATCGAACTGTTAAAATTAAAGACCAAATATTTCAGTTTGCCCTTGGCATTAGCTGTTACTACAGCTTTTCCTGGAGGCATAGCTTAATGCACTCCCAAAGCAGCACTATGTAATTCCCTGGACATGACACTGCATCATGATAGAGGGCAGATTTTCCTGTGTGGATCACAGTTATTCAGAGGGCCTCTCTCCTTATTCCTCTGACGACTGGTCACTCTCAAGTTCACCTTCGTGTTGATATAATGTCACGTGGTTACTGACTATCCAATTGCTAAGCAGCCTTTTTCACTGTCAGTATTGATGCATGCAAATACAGACATGATGAATAAAAGCCTTGTGAATTAACCACAATCACTTTATCTGCCCTCTAAGCCACTTAGCGTGGGTAGTCTCAGCCTGAGAGAAAAGATACCTTCTGGCGTACTACAATGTCTAGGCCCTCATAAACATACGTCTGAGAAGAAGAGATCCTTCAGTAATACGTACGTCTGAACCTCTGAAGGAACTATGCATTAAAAAACAACGTTGGGGAAGGGATGGGAAAAGAAATGTCGGGTGCTTATCTCGCTGATCAGGGACCACCTGAGTCACCTGCTGTGATTTAGGCCAGAGCTTTTGTGAGGAGGTTAGTCAGGAGGAAAGTTACCGCCCAATTCTTTCATTGGAAGGGCCTGAGGGAGGATCTCCTACAGTTTTATCACTGAGTCTGATATTCCCAGACGACAAGCAGCTTTGATGTTATATTAATAACTAGTTGCTAAATTCAGGTCAGTCTAGACCAGGACACTTTTTGCAAAAACTGAAGTCTAGCTGAGACGGAGTTTGACAGCACCATGCATCGCCCTGATGCATCGCCCTGATACTTAAACGTTTTGCCCACACCCAAGACAGGGTTTTGACTTTGAGGATGGCTGACAGTGCTAGGTGGAATATTACAGACTTTTAAAAACAAAACAAAACAACAACAAAACAGGTTGAATAATGAAAGCAAAGAAAATAATTACTAAGTGGTTCTTCCTTGCAAAAAAAAATTCTTTCTGTATGAATGCATGGTACATTTGACATGATTTTATAAAATGGAATGTGCATTTAACAACAAAGGTTGGAGAGATGAAATGATAAGCAGAAGGTACTAGAAGTTCTGCTTCCCAGCATGGCAAGCCTATTGCCTGCCTTACTCCAGGCGCCTAGTGGCAGCCTCAGGACTGGAGGTCCCTCTAGTTCCAGAATGCTCCTTCTCAGGAGTTATCTGTGTGTTTCAAGAATAATTGGGCGGAATTACAATCACACTTTATGGACACTGGTCCCAAAACAAATCTTTCTAGCCGTGGCTTCAAGGAAAGAAAAATTATTCTCACACCTCCTAAGCTCTCCTTCTTCTTTCATTAGAAAAAAAACACTGTTGTATTTGATTTTAAAGTATTTTTCTTTCAAATATTCTGAAATTAAAGTGTTAAGGAATGAACACATTTTGTCTTGTGTTTTTTTAAAAAAACACTAGTTTTTTTCAAAGTATTGAACTACATTAAAATGCTTACAACATTTTAAAACCCAGATATTTTTTAGAAGACATTTATATAGACCATTGTAAGATCTCAGGGAAGGGGGTTAGAGAGCTTTTCCATCAAGCTCCGGGAAGGGGTTCCTTTCACAGCACTCCTGGGACCAGGGCACGAGAACAGGTGAGCCTCAGTCCCGCTGGTGTGCCTGCCGCCTCCCGGGCTGGAGGACCTGCCCTCCCTGCGCTTCAGTTGCTGTGTGTGTTAAGGAAACATGAGGATGATTTCCACCAAATCAGGCTGTTGGGAGAATCAAATTAAGTACATGTAAATAAGTAAATTAACACATTTTGTATGTGCAATATATACGGTAGTTCCTCCATGGCTTTCCCACAAGTGTTGGAGGTTTTCTTAAGTTAAACTGAAATTTACTGTCTTGTAACATCCATTCATCAGTCCTGACTTTTTTTTCCCCCCAGTAGAGCCCTTTATATCCTCTCGCCTGTCTCCTTTTAGTCTTTTCTCCGCCCACTGGGAAGTGTGCAGACATATCTCCTATTACGGGGCCTCCAGACACCTTGCCATCCTTTCTGTGTCAGAAATAAACTTCGGTGCGTCAAAGGTCTGAAAACAATACTGCAGTTGGGATCAAAGCTGCCACTCAGTGGCTATGCCTGTCCCTTTGTTCCACGCTCTTCTGCTACTTAAGCAGCCCCTGGCTGGTTTCGTGTTCTGTCAGTCCACCATGCCACTGGATCATCTTAATGTTGAGGTTACACGAAAATATCAGGCTCTTTCCCTGTGATCCCTAAAGTGCACGAGCTTCTGTTTAGTTTGGAAAATGTTACAATCGTATTTGTTTTGACTTTGCAAACCTGATGAGCAGAGAGTGCTTCAGCACTCTCTTTTAGCCTTGATCTCGCGACAAAAACGAGAATGTTTTCATTAGTGCTAGAGATTTAAGTTAGTTATTACCAAGAGTTTTGATCAGAGATAACCCACTATTGCCCTGCAGCCAAGGGAAGTCATACAACCCCTTTCCCAGAGACAAGGAACTTGGTACAATCCCTTCTCTAGATGATAAAATTCTGTCGTTCTATTCCTAGAAATATTTATTCTCAGCCTTGAGGAGAAGCAGGGGGTCAGATGCAATCACAGCTCAAGGCCCTCTTTATTCCTCTATTTAGGAAATAAGAATGTTCAAAGCAAGTCGTGTGCTGGGTTTGGCCCAGAGGCTGGAAGAGCGCTTTGCTGCCATCTGCTGGACCTTCAGGGTCAGGTCAGCCGTGGGGGAGGGCTCCCCTGCGGCCCTCCCGGCTCTCAGCCCGGCCTGGGACCGGCTGGAAACAGGCGCAGTTCCCTAGTCTGGCCCGTGGCTGCGCTGGAAAACTACCTCGAGTTTCAGAGAATAAAGCGGACTCAAGTGCTTTATGAGTTAGAAAAGTTTTTCCAAGTGTGGTTCACAGCCCATTAGCATGAGAGTGACCCGGGGTGTATATCACAGAAACAAATTCCGGGGCTCCACCCAAGCCTACTAAATCCGTGTTTCTGAGGTGGGGCCGGGTGGGGGGCGGTGGTCTCAGTCTTGCCTGCAGGGAACAAAAGTTGGCAGCCGGTGTGTTCGAAAGCGGTGCAGGCAGCAGAGTGCGAAAACTGAAGAATAAAAGAAAAATAAAAGAAAGCTATTCATTGGTGGCTTGATGTGCAAATCGAATGTTGTGATAGATTTTGCTTTGCCCTTTATTTCAGCAGTGCTGTTTCCAGTGAGTTGTGGCACTTTGCCGGATATTTCACAATGTAGAATTCAAAACCTATTTGGGCCCTGCTGGGTTTATGTGAAGATGACGGTGGGCTCTGTCTGATAGGCGGTGACAGGAGGCAGTGGGCCCGGCCCGCGCCAGACTCGGTGAGGAGGGGATCCCTGCTGTGGAAGGAAGGCTCTGACCAGCCCAGTAGCCGTTGGCTTAAATCACTCCGGCCTAGTCCTCACTGATTTTTAGCTTTAGAGGGTATGGTTGTGTGACCATTAAAAAAAAGGATATGAATCTGAGATACGTTAGGAGAAAAAAGAACTAAGGGGTATGAAGTACAAGAAAGAATCCTAGTGGTTTTTTACTTGTTAAGGGAAAAAAGCAATTAAATGGCACAAAAGGAAACCTGAGCTAAATCAATGTCATTGTATTTGAAACAAAAGCAAGTTTGGAATCAGGTAAGACGTTCAGGATCTCAACTCGTTTCCATCGTTTTCTCTTCTGGATCAGTCCTTCCTTCCGCTTCTGGCTCAGAAGGATTCCAGAAGTACCGGAAAAGCCACATGCTTTGCCAGGGCCAGCGAGGAATGTTAGGCGCCTCTGTGCATCAGCCTCTGCTTCTGAGAACTGCTTTTCCTTGCTCCCCCGCCGAGCTGGGAGCTCGCTCTGTTGAGACCCACGTCTCCTGCCTTCTAGAAGGCTTTGGGAAACATCATGCTTCTGGGCCGAGGGGATCCGTTACTCTAAAAGGGCCAGGGTTCGGGGACCCTTTGTCCCCAAACGGTGCCGGGGGGAGGGATGGGCACGGCTGTGTGCTGCGCTTCGGAGGTTGCCAGGCTGGGTCGGAGCCCCAACTGCTGCAGGCCTGAATTGGGGTGGCCTCGGGGACGGGGTGCCAGCTGCCCCTCTTTCTGGGATCTTTTTCCCGGCCTCCTACCAGAACCTTGCTCAGGAGACCAACTATCCTATTTTAAGAATACCTTTAATTTAGTGAGCGTTTCCCCACAAGGGTTCTCTTTATACTGCCAAATGTACCCCAGTTCTAGTCAGCACGGGTGCTTTGAATGGAGCCCGCCCCTTTGGGGCAGTCTCACAGCTGATGTTTCTTTTTAAAAAAGCAGTCTTTCTGAATCCTGTGTGCCACCACAATGCCCATCCAGCAGCTGCCGACCAGCAGGCTGAACAGAGAGGGACGAGCCCCAGGAAGCTGCAGACGGGAGCAGACCGACGGACCCTCAGCCACCCCTCAGCCCACACGACACTCAGATCCGCCCTGTTCCCTGGAGACCCTCAGCCACCCCTCAGCCCACACGACACTCAGATCCGCCCTGTTCCCTGGAGACCCTCAGCCACCCCTCAGCCCACACACACTCAGATCCGCCCTGTTCCCTGGGTTTGAGTGGGTTCAGCGCTCACACTGGCCTCCTGTCAACAGCACCCAAAAGGACCTGTGTAACTGCTGTGTGCTTTCCTTCTGGGAAGTTTCTGAAATAGTGGTGATTGTTTATGGAGTGCCCTTTACAATCAACTTCACAGTGGCCCTGGGCTGATGGTTCTCTAGGTGCCAGGAAGGCCCTGGTCTAGCCACACGGCCGGCGTGTTGCTGCTTTCATCCTCACAGCCTGTGAGGGACGCCCTTTGTCCCCATTGCTGAGGGTACTGAGGCACAGAGAGGCTGATCTGCTGGAAGTCTCCCCAGAGGCAAGCCTGCAATTCTGGGCAGGCAGTTTGGCCTGCATCCACACACACCCCCACACACACACACACCCCAACTACGAAATGTGCCTCCGAACGCTCCATGTAATGTGCATGGTCTCACCTCATCATATGTGAGGTTCAGTGAAGGAACAGTTACCTTTGGCTTCCCCTAAATCAAATCATGGCTTTCTTTTAGAATCTAAAACTTGAGGGGAACGTTTTGCCGCCTTAGCGCTGCTAAAACGTGAGCACCTGCTCATCACTCTTCCCTGTCTGTTTACCTGGCGTGAGTTAGCCTGGCCCCCGACCCCATGCTGCTGCTGCCTGGGGGGGGGTGTCTGCGGCATCTGGCCCAGTGCATCATGGGTGTTTGTTCAACGGTAATTGGCACCATGGTAGGCGTCCCCCTGCCCGATGGAAGTGACACGTACCGCTCTCCCCTCCCATTGTACCTTCTTTACAGGTGTTTATCGCTTGGGGCGTCAACATCTAAGAGGTTTTTTTTAATATATCTTACTTTGATTTAGAAGGTGTAGGTGGCTGGGCTATTTCTTAGTTGGGTTTAGTTCATCGTCTGATGGGCAGTTCCCCTCCTCTGTGATCAAGAGAAGGGATGGGGCCCGTGGTTAGAGAGAGGCTCAGGAGCTGGCGTGGTAGGTCTTGTCTTAGCCCCAGCACTGCAGACAAGTTCCGTGACTTTACCTTCACTTTCTCATCTGTGAAGTGGGATGGCAACAGTGCCTACTTAGTACTTTGCTCATTTCATGATGTATAAATGTTAACATTTGTTAAGTATGTAAAATGGCATCTAGCATATAGGGAGCCCTCCCAATAGTCGCCTCATTTGTGGCTCTCTGGTTTGAAATCAAGACAGTGGAGTTCTGCAAATACTATTAGGGGATTTTACAGTGAACTTAGCAGCCCACATCTCTCCTTGAAGGGAGTGGTGGAGATGTTCAGAACCCACGTGCAGCATCCATTATACTAGCTCCTCAGGAGATGTCTTCAAATAACAGTGGGTCATGGTTTAAGGGGAGAAAATAAAACAAAAAAACTACTAGAAAGAATGGTGTAAAACGTCCTTGCCGGCAAGTCTGACAGAGATCGCTGTGAAGCCGTCCACTGAGAACACTGAGGCACAGACAGGGGGCTGCGTCACGCACGCCCAGGATCAGTGCTACCTCAGCGGGGAGACGCGGAGCTCAAGGATCCCAGGGACAACTGTCGTTTAGAGCGTGGTCTGAAACGCTGAAACCTTGTGACTTTCTCAGCACTACTCTGTTTAGAGTTATTCTTGTTGAAATGTCTCAAGTGATTGTGGGTTTAGTAGCAAGCCAAGCTTCACTCCTTACTGAGAAAGTTCCCTGAATTCCATTTTCTCAGCGTGGCCTGAAGCCAAGGGGAGCACTTCCTTTTAGGTAGAGACTTTCACTTTGCTTTATTTCTGTAAATGACATTCCTCCCCACTCCCAGCCCGTGAATATCATCTATTCATCCTGAAATACAAAAATGAAAGAATTTAGGGAGCTCATACAAAAACCACCGTCCAACCCATATTTTTTTACTTAAAAAAACAGATGCTTCTTTCTCAGACTGGTTTCCATTCCCAGCACTCTCTCAGCATCTGAGTTTGCGGGCAATCTTCGGGAAGCATGGGGTCCTTCTGATGTCACTCGGGGAGCTCAGAGCCACCTGTAAAGCATACACAGCTGGCTCTTGATGGAGAGTTCGGTGAGCTCACCATGGGTCTCACGTAGTAGGACTCCGGGTCCCGGGAGCCTGTGGGGACATGGAGTGCTGGACAGAGAGCACTAACTTGGTGTCACATCCCTGGTGCCCACCCCAGCCCACTGCCGGTAAACTTAGTGACTGCTGGGGAAGGGACTTAGCCTCTGAGCTTCAGAGGTGTCATCTGTGAAACGGGGACAACCACAGCTTCGCTTTCAGGGTAACTCTGAGGGGTGAATGAACTCACAGTGTCACTGGCCACGCGTGCCGGTCAGACCGAATCCAGGGCGCACTCCTGCACCCCGTATGATGTTGGGCGAGTGAATCAGCCTCTTCGTGCCTCAGAAGCCCACGTTTGATCTGGAAGCTGGGGAGAATGCTGGCACCTATCTGCTAAGGACTGCAGATTAAGAGGGTTCGCCATGGTGGCTGCCAGAGGCGTGGAGGTGGGGTGACGAAGGGACTCAAGAGGCACAAACTTCCTGTTAGAAGATAAATAAGTCCTGGGGACATCACGGACAGCATGTGACTAGAGTTCACAGTACAGTGTTGTGTATTTGGAAGTTGCTGAGAGAGTAAATTTAGTTAAAAGTTCTTACCATAAGAAAAAAAAATAACTGTGAGGTGATGGATGTTAACTAGACTACTGTGGTGAGCGTTTCACAGTATAGACACTAACTACCCAATCGTGTTGTGCACCTGAAACAAATGTAATGTTGTATGTCAATCATACCTCAAAAAAAAGAGATAATCTATGAAAGATACTTGGCACAATTCAGGGCCCAAAGTCGGTGCTCAGTGAATGGTAGCTATTGTCACAGCTTACACAAATGAGTCACAGCTCCATCTCCCCACGCCATCCTGACCTAGATGCTGACGCTTGACGCGGGGCCTTGGAGGGGCCTTGGCGACAGATCAGTCCACCAGTAAAGAATTCTGAGATTCCCTGACTTCTGCAATGCCTCCTGGAGAACGAAACACAACACGTGGTTTTTTGATATTTACTTTCTCAGTTTTTCCTAGAGTGTGCATTTCTTTACAGGTCAGGGCCCATTGCAATCCTTTGTTTTGGTTTTGGTTTTTTGTTTTGTTTTTCATGAACACACCATTGATAGTTACCAGGGGCTGGAGACGTGGGCTGTGAAAGCAGGGCGCCTCCGTGGTACATGTGAACATTATCATTATTGTCAGTATGAATATCAGGTAGAGGCAGGACGGTGGGCTGAAAGGCGGTCCTTCTGACGATTTTTATTCGGGACCCTGAATGTATATTTCACAGTCATAAAGCAAACATAATTTAGATAAACATGAAGAATGAGGTAAACATTTGGAACCAAAAATAAAAATTTAAGAAATTCTATGTATCAATAACAGAAATTACTTAAACTATAGGATCCTGTAGATGCCTAACTTTCTTTCTTTACACTTGAGATATTATCCAGCCAACCTTTGAAAACGTCAGGAGCCTGAGAAATGTCTGACAGAATTTAATATTCAATTTTAAAACTAAATTTCTCTTGATTCATTTGCCTCTCTTGAGTAGTAAGTTCTGTGATTTCCAAGTGCAATGGTAAGTTAGCATACAAACACATATGGAAACGCACCATGGAAACTGTCATTTTTAAAAAAGCTTTAAGAAAATTGCCTGCAGCTAATAACATCAAGGAATGAGTAGTTCCAATTTGGGACCCTTTCAGAAGGCTGGTTTTTGTGGGCCACATGCTCCACAGAATGGCCTGTAACATTTGTGCTTTATTTTAAAAAGTGAAATCCTAAAGGGAGGAACTGGCTTTTTAGCAGTTTTGCCTGGAGTCTGGGTCCTGTGGGAATGTCCTAGCCGGCGTGACGGCCCTCAGCCAACGCTGGTGGGAAGTGTGGAGAGGAATTCAGCCCTGTTTTCTTCCCAGAATACTCGCTGATGACCTCAGTAGCACTGAAGTGTTACATGAGTCTCTGGGTCCCCCAGAGTCCAGTGACAAGGGGACACAGGACCAGCGAGGGTCAGTGTCTCTGGGAACATAATGTTGGGTCTGAGAATTTACATATTTTTCTCATGAGCTTTTCACAAATTTTAAAGCAAATTCAACAACTCTGATTTTAAGAGGGAGCAAGCACACAGCCCCCCCGCTCCCCGCAGGAAGCAATTTAAGCATTCAGCTTTTCAGAAAACCGTGGCTTCTTTTGATGACTGTCATTTCTGTACCCTTCCTGCCCAACCAGTGGTGACTCAGACGCAGCAGAGGGTTCCCCTTAGAACACAGGTGCTGCCAGGGTCTCAGCTTTATAACTGGATGACACGATCCACAGCACGGGGTTTCTCTGAAAGAGCCCCAAGTCGGACCGACCAGCCGTGTGCCTTGTGCCCTAAAAGGCTGCACCCTGCCCCTGCCAGGGTCAGTGTCTGAGACGGCTGTCGGGGCAGAGCAGCCTCCAGGCGTCCGTGGCCCAGTCACTAAACAGCACAGTGGTCCCTGCCATGGCTGCCCACCCCTCCAGTGATGGCCATGTCTTCTGACATCTCAGGTGCGACCAGGCCCTAGGCTAGACTTCAGGCTGCACGGACAGCCTCAGCTGCCCCCCAAGGCCAGCGCACTTCCTGAAAGGAAGCGTGTCTGCACACTCTAGAACCGATACAGCACCCTGGCTTACTTGTCTGAAGAGCTATTGTGTAACGTGGGTCAGCTTTCCTACGGTTAAAGTGAGCTGCTTTTTGTGGAGATTAAATGAGACACACATTATCATTAACAGTCTTACTAGATATATTTTAAAGTACAAACTTTTACATGCTCTAGATGACAACCCAAATGTGTGTTATAAAACATAGTCCTGAAAACGTGTGGCTTCTACTGCCAATGGAGAGTCAAAATGCAGAAACTGCTTTCCCTTCAAAACAAAATGGGTCCATTGAAATACTAGACTAAAATTGCAAATGCTCTGAGATCACAGTGGCAGCACTCAGATTCCTAATCTTACCGGTTCTGTGATTCACCTCGCCCCCAACAAGACGAGACTATCCAGCGCTGTGCAGGCTCGAGGTTCGAGGCGTCGTTAAGGGAACTCATGGAAAAGTTGCATGCGGTCCTGCAGTGGGTCAGTGCCTGGGACTACACTTGAGTTTATACCCAGTGCCTGCAAACCACGCAGCAGATTCCTTGGGGACGGAGCACGCAGGCACCTAACGTAACCTAGGAACTTAGTTAATAACCATTGCTACTGTGTTGACAATGGAAACCTGACTTCATAGGTGCTCTGCCCGGGAATGCCGCTAACAAAGGATGAGGGAAGAGACAAGATGCTAAAAACTAAACACAAACTGCCTCCCCTAACCCTACAACCAGGCAACACGCCCACAGCAGCCAACCACAGCCAGGGTGCAGAGGGTGCCCGGTGGGAGGGAACCTGAGCTCACGCGTCCTAAGTCTCCCGCCTGCCATGCGACGACGTCATTTCCACACCTCCCACCTGAAAGGTGCCTCATGCAGCTCATTCTACACACAGGTTCCCAGGGGTTCCCTGGTTGGAGAGAAAAGGTACAGGGCATCTCTCTTACTGCGGGAGCAGGCTGATCCTTCTGCCTTCCACTGCCCACCCCTCACCTCGGGGCGAGGTCAGAATGTTGCAGACAGAGTTTTGGGGACTCCCAGCCCTTTTCCATGATGTGGGACTGTGTGAGTCAAGATGACGCCAGTGCTCCCAGGTCCCAGTTGAAGCCAACGACGCCTTGACTGCGGGCCTGGCATGCTCCTTAGAAGCTTCCTGGGAGCCCCACAGCAGTCACGGGCATGTTAGTCATGTCTAGTCATCAACCCCCAAAGGTGGCCCTTCTAAGATCACCACCTGTCCAACAGGAAACGAGCAAAGACCCTTCTCACGCCTACAGATCACAGACCACTGGACAACTGGGGATCCCTGTGGCTCAGCACCACCCCAGGCTCCTTCTGAACCGGTGATCTCAAATTAACTACCTCGTGTTCTGTCATCTTCCCTCCAATTCGTGCCATTCTCTGAATGCTATGTGAAGAATGCAAAGTTATAAAAATGGTCTCCTTTCCTACGTCACCTTTTTTGGTTATTCGAGTAGAAAAGAATGCAAAATACATAGCATTCAACAGACTTCCTGTGTGTGGAACGAGTCACACAGACACTGTGTTATATAATGAGAGTGTGCCTCTTTCTTTCTCCTGTGTTAATCCTCCTAATCGATTTCCCAAAAAGACAAATAAGAGACCGAGCTCTACACCCTGTGCTTCTCTGACCTGGAGGTAAACTGCCACCAAAGGCAATGGAGGCTTTTCCAGAAAAAGCAGAGGACTTGGCCCCACTGCGGGGCGGCTGACCTCATTCTCCCCTGTGTGTTGTCTTTCAGGGGCTTAGGCTTGTAGTTTTACGATATACGGGAAAGCGGACACGCTCACAAGGAGGAAAGGCAGGTGTTCCGAGAGCCGTGTAGGAGCAGCCTTATCAGAGGAAGGACAGATCAGAGCAGCTCACAGAGGGAAGATTCAAAAACGACATTGAACAGATAAAGAAGAAAGTGATACTTTAATAGGAGTGAAAAATATAGCAGGTTGACAGTGACAGCAGAAAAGAAAAGAGGAATACAGGTATTTTCAGAGGATTGCAGTGATACCACGTGCCCTGAAACCAGGCAAGTGTTTATGAGAGGTCTCTACATGCATCTCCTGTGTGGAGATGGTTTTCCCTGCTGTTGGGCTGTATGTCGTCTTGAGCTGTCAGAAATGCTTCGTGGTTCTCTACATTAACTCATGGTGAATATTTTCCATGGTTGGTCAGACTCAGACTTAAAATAGCTATGAGAACAGTCTTCAGGTTTACTCTCAGCAACACTAACTTCAGAGCCAGCTGGGCGGTGGCCTGTTGTGTGACCCGTCCACACTCACAAGATAACCTTGCCTGAATCCTTCTGGTCCATCAAAGATAAATAATAACGCGAAGGTGGGAGAACAGCATTGCAAGGAACGGTGGGAGAAGCGGTTGTCCAAAGGCAAAACAAACGCAAGAAAAACAAATCCGTGCGTCACTCAGAACTGATGCTAAGAACCACGTTCTCCCCCTTGGCCTCCACACCCCTGCTTCCTCCCTGGTGCATCAGTCCACCCCTAGGCTCCGTAACCGGGCACTCCGATGGATGGATCGGGTGGTCTCCCGAGGGAAACCATACTGGCATGGGCCTCTCCCTACCCGCAGCACCAACCTTCGCACGCCGCCCAGTGCGATATACCACCGCCTGCCTCAGCTGGCAAAACCTGCACCTTCATGGGCAGCTGGGGCACTCAGCCTCTCAAGCCACCGGAGGGCCATGGGCACCTCTCTCTAGGGGATGCACTCCTCGCCAGGCCCGCTGACTTTAAGTCTTCTGAAATGAGCTCCTATTTGTCAGCCATCTGGCAAGGAACCGGGTACGCCGTAAGAGCTCAGAAATCACCAACACCCTCTTTCACCCCCTTACTAACTAACCTGTACACGCCAGCAATCCCCCGGTGCCTTCCCTATGTGTCACACGGCTGGCTGAGGCTGAGACACCAGGGCCGGTCCCTGTCCTCCATACATTTCTTATCTCTCAACACTAGTAAGAGATAAGGCACTTCTTAAAAGAAATCTCAGTCAATGCACGTTATACTGTCACACTCTGAGCCATTCACCATAGGAGCACAGCTGTCTGTTACGAAGGGCTGTGTGCTGATGTCTGATAACGCTGCTCATTCTGCTAACGCATAAGCCCTAAGTAAGTATCCTGCTTACCTAATGCAATGGCACATGTCTACCTGCGGTGCCCCCGGAGTTTTTAAGTGTGCAAAGAAGATAAATGCGGTTTAAATCGATCTGCATTAGATTTTGACTCCTTAAGAATATTATGCTCCTTGGACCCACACTGGGAGGTGACATCTGAAATAAGTGGAGGACTTGCTAGGGGACTCAAGTAACACTGCAAACAACTGGTTTCAAGCAAAGTGGACACCCGGCTCCCGCTACAAGATCACTCTTCCGCTATCGATGGTTTCCACACCTGAACTGTGACCCCACTTTTCTTGGCTGAGAACTTCGGCCTTGGTGCCACAAAATAAGGTGCCGAGGCTGACTCTTGCTTTGGCGAGCTGGGCAGGCCGCCGGGCACCGGGGATGCGCTGACCGGCGAGGTGGCCTCCGCGAAGAAGGCGGGCTGAGCGCTGTAAGCGGGCACCGAATACACAGACGAGGCCCGCACGCCAGTGGGCGAGCCGGCGTTCACCGCCCGGGGAGGGAGAGCTTGCTTCACGGCCGGTGCCGAGCTGACCTTGGCGGGCGACTTTTGCGGGAGGCCAGCCTTTGCATCTGGGGGTTGGAAAGTGAACAAGGACGCGTTGAGCTGATAGGGCTGGTGCTTCATGACATCCAAAGCGTTGAGGGGCTTCTTGCCCTTTTTCTTGCTGGTCTTGGGGGCCTGTGGGGCGGCCGACTGGGACCTGACCGCGGCCAGCGGGTAGGACGGGGAGTGGATCGGGTTGTAGGCCACGGGAGGCGGTGCCCGGACGTTGGGCGAGTACTTCCACGTGGCCGGGAGCGACGGCGTCGGGGACTGGGCGCGGGCGGCGTGGGCCTGCACGGTGTCGGCGTCCACCACGTACTTCTCCATGCGGGACTGCCTCCGAGCGAAGAGCTGCGCCCCTTTGCCGCCCATCTCGGGGAGCTCCGGGCACGGCCCCGCCGCGGGTGTGGGCGCCGCGGGCTTGGCTGCTTGCGGGGCTCTGAAGGGGCCAGCCGGGCTGGGCGAGCTCGTGGGCCGGGCGGCGGGGCAGGCGGGCTGGGCGACCTTGGCGGACGAGGCCGCGGCGCCCGGCGGCGGGCCGCAGGCGGGGAAGGCCGGGGGCTGGGCGGCAGCGGCTGCGGGCGGCCAGACGGGCGACCCCGGCGCGGCCGGCTGCGAGGAGGCCCTGCCCGCGGGCTTGGGCGCCACGGGAGGCGGGGTCTTCTGCTTGGCCGCGGGGCTCTGCATGAAGTTGCAGGCCTCGGCCCCGAGGCTCAGGTAGTCCTCCTCGGGGCCCGAGTCGCCGGCCGCCGCCGCGCCCCGCCTGCCCTCCGAGGTCTGCAGCAGCGACAGCAGCTCGGGATTCGGGCTGACCTTGGGCTCCTTGAACGTGAACATGGGCTTCGTCGTGCTCCTGCGCTTGGCCTCCTGCAGGATGCCGGTTCTCTTGGCCGGCACCGCGATCCGCTCGTCGCGGGAGGCGATGCGCTCCGCCGCGTCGGGCGAGGCCGGCGGCGCCCAGGGCGCGGGCTGCGGCCAGGGCGGGGGCTGCGCGGGGCCGGGCGGCGGGAGCGCCGAGTACGGCGGCGGCGGCGGCGCGGGCAGCTCGGCCAGGGGGCCGCCCACGGCGCGGGGCGCGGAGGCGGAGGCGGCGGGCCCCGGGAAGGGCTGCGCGGCCCTGTTCACGCGCGCCGCCCGCGGGGCCCCCGGGGGCGCGGGCGCCGCGGAGGCCGGGCGGTGGCGGGTCGGGGCCGGGCCCCCGCGCGGGCTCCACGCCGCCGCCGCCGCCGCCCACGGGCCCCGCGCGCGCCGCCTGCGCGCCGACCTGGTCCACGCGCTCGCGCCGCCGCGCGAACATGCGCGCGCCCTTCCCCGCGGCGTCCGGCAGCGCGTCCGACGCGTCCCCGCGGCGCGGGCCGCGCTCCATGGCCGCCAGGCCCGAGTCCCAGTCGAAGCTCAGCGCTGGGCCGGCGCCGCCCGCCTCGCACGGCAGCTCCTCGTCGGCGTCCGACTCGCTGGCGCCCCGCGGCGCGGCCTCGGGCGGCGCGTCGTCCGGCTCCTCCGCGCCCCGCCGCCCGGGCCGCCCGGTGCCGTAGCTGACGAGCGTGAACTGCCGCGCCCGCCGCCGGCGCCTCCTGAACATCAACACGCCCCGGGAGTGCGGGCTCGGGGCGTCGGTCAGCAGCAGCGCGATGCGCTTGCACCTGGACTTGGCCTCCTTCACCTGCCTCTCCGAGAGGCTCTCGCTCCGCCGGAGCCCTGCGGAGAGGACAGAGCGCACTGAGCCGGGCGCGGGCCCGAGGCACCCCCCGCCCCGCCCCGGCCCCCGAGACGCGGGCTCGCGCGGCCGCCACACGCGGCTCCGCAGACAGGCGTCCCGTCCGCGCCCTCGACGCGCCGCTGGCACGTCCCCCCCGGGCCCCGTGGGGGGCCTTAGGCTTGAACACCCAGCACCGGCTGGGACATCTCAGCCCATGGGGTGTCGTCAGAACTAAAAGGGAAACGAGGGAAGGACATCACCTTTTCAGAAAGGCAGAAAACAAACCTGTGAAGACACATCTTGTACTTCCATAACGAAAAAGTAAAATGTCAATATGTCATGATTTCCAAGCGTTTCGGAAAAAATGTGTGGGGAGGGTGGCGGCAAGAACATGTTATTTGGCTTCATGTTTTAATGCAATGCCTTTAAATATGCAGCTTTTCTTCTTCATCTTTGTTTTGACTTTGACCATTCCCCCCCCACCCCCAAGTCTTTGCATTCACCGAGACTGATTTAATATAAATTCAAAAATAAAGTGAATAGGGACCGGCCAAGTGGCACGGTGGTTAAGCGCTGGCTTTGGAAGCCAGCGGTCCCGGTTCGGGTCCCACATATGAGGACCAGTAACACTGCCCTCAAAAAAAAAAAAAGCATACTCTGGCAATAAAGTGTGACACTTTAAAAAAAAAAATAAAGTGAATAATAATTGAAAGCACTGGATCATTAACAGTGATTCAGAATGCTAGACCATTGTGAATGAAAGAAACTTCACCTACAGAGTTCTCCGGATAAATCCGGAATGTATTGCTGTTTTGGAAATAGACAACTACTTTAATTGCAGCAAGAAAAAGTGTAAGTCTTGAGGAAATTTAAAAATGATATGATTAGTGACCCTTAAAACTGTGCGTAAAAGCATATGCAGAAATTAAGTCATTTAAAATGAGGTGTGACAGTTTTAAATACCAAAAATAAATTACATTTAAATTTAAAATTTTACTATTGTTATAAAAATCAACTGATGGCAACTTAACTTATAGCATTGATTATAATTATGTATTCAGTGATAATGAGCATGAGTCACAAATAAGTTTTGACTCCTCAAGTCAACTGGAAATTTCAGAAAATTTTTTGAATACTTTTAAGATTGAAAATTGACTCTTTTCATACTAAAGATCAGATTTAATGGTCAATTTAAAAAAAAATAGAATCAGAGTGAATGGTTTTATGACCAAGTCACTCATATACACTGGTAATCAAATTTTATTTAGAGAAAAACAGTCAAAAGCATGGTTATTTTCTTACAATTTAGTAATTACAAGAAATGTCATGTTCTTGACTAGCGTTACACAACTTACTGTTAAACTGACAGTCACAGTTGCACACTTGTTGCTGACTTCACTGCCAATGTGAAGTATGTGAACCCCGCCTTGATACACCCGTTTAAAATGCTATCAATGTGAGGCAGCCTACAGATGCGTAAAGTGTATGGAACGGCCGACAGCACTTGCCAGTAAAGCTACAAATGGTTATGCTAAAAATACGCTTGGAAGGGGATCACGGCAGGTTAGAGGACTTCATCTGGCCTGTGAATAACCGAGCTCATGACTGTTCTGTGTGTATCACTCACACACCCAAGTGCCTAAGCCAGTCAGCCTCTACCTCCTCACATGAAACTCAAAAACTTGTGGAGAAAAATGAAAGAAAAGAGCAAACATCCTAAAACCTAACTGCCATTCTTACCCTCATTCTTCTTTCTGTCATCGCTCCTCTGGGGAAAACACAACCAAACACTGTAGAAAGCCTTGAATGTAAGCAGGCTTTCTGCTCGGGGCCTTTTGAATGCCTCCCGGGGCCCTGGGGACTGACTGCAGTGTCTAGAAGGTAGATGACACTCTGCAGTCCAGAGAGGACAGAGCAGAGCAGATCATGTAACTGCTCGTTTTTCCACATGTCCTTGTCCGTCAAGCCACTTCTGCAAGCATCATCAAGCTGCACAATGGTTTGTTTTTTTTTTTTTTTTTTCAAAGTCAGGGTCTGCTTTTAATGTCAGTGGTGGAGCCCTGTATTTTACAGACGCCAGCGAGCAGCAGACTCAACAGTTTTTGACATTTAAACTGAGTCCACATCACTTCAAGTGCTCTCCTATGTTGCTTCGGCATGAAATATTATTACAACGCTGTGAGACAAAAGGCCACAGGAACAGTATTATTTTCTTTAGCAGTTCCTGTGCCTTTGGAGATACAAGAAAGTGCATTAAAACCATTTCACTCTACTATTGCTTCCAACTCAGCAATTGGTATTCTCCACAATCGTATGTGTTTTTTTGTTTGTTTGTTTGTTTGTTTGTGCATTAATAATTTTTTCAAAAGCCAATGAAAGACATAAGGAAAACCTTTAAAAAAGAAAAAAGAAGCAAAGCCCGTGCAGGCAGAGCAGCCCCCCGCCCGGCCCGCGGGACTCACGTGCGTGGCGAGCTCTGTGCTTGTGCGGTCTGCTGTGATCCCTTTCCGAGCGTGCTTCGTCCCCCTGCTCAGTGCCTTCTGATGAGACGGCAAAGGAGACCAGAGAAGGAGGTGCTTCTGACTGCCCTCCTTCCCCGGGAGCATCCACACCCCCGTTTCCTGCCTGAAGCCTGCACCCTTCCGTCTTCTGCCTGTCAGAGCAGTCGAAGATCACTTCCACTCGGGGCAGCCCCTCATCCCCTGTCTCCCGGGCTTGGATCACTCTCAGCTCTTGGCCACTGGAGATCTGGATTATCTTGCTGGATCGCAGACAGGCGTCCCCTTTCTCATTAGTGGGGACTGAGTTTATATGGACAACCCTGCCATGGTGTACGTTAGGATCTGAGTCAGGAGACTTAGATTTTTCAGCTCCCAGGAGAGCCATGTCCTTGGGTCCCTTCTGGGAAAGGGACAGTTGTAGCTCAACCATAGGGCCTGGCCGCCCCACGGCCGCCTTCTCCCGTAAGATCACCTCCTCTGTCGTGTGTCCTCTGGGGGCCTCAGGCATGTCGAGGGCTGCCTGGTAGCTCAGCACTGTTTCTTCAGTTTTGCTCCCAGAAAAACCAGGACCACTTCCTTGGTCCTCAGCCAGGGGAGCTCCACTCTTGGCTGGGGTGATGCAGGGCTCTCTGTATTGGCACTTTGTGGCCTGTCGGCTCTGCAGGGCCGTGCTTTCCACGCACCCCTCGTAGGGGGAATGCTCATGGTTTTTGATTTCAGTTTCAGAGATCAAAGTCTCATTGATTCCACTGGAAGGTCTGCACACAGAAAAATCATTCCAGACAGTTAAATCAGAGTGCCTCACACCTGCCAAAGAACTCCCTGACATTTTTATGATGCCTAATACATGATACAGTCACAGCGTTTCTTCCTACATGTCAGCTGCAACATATTTGCAAACAAAAATTGGCAACGTGTTTATATAATTATTTAAAGATCTTCCTAATAATATTTTTTTTCTTTAAAGTAAAAACGCTTACAAATGATTATGAAACCTAAATCCCATCATAAGTTCAGCTTTTATTTGTTAAAAGCACAGGTTATAGCTAGCTACATGGGTGCCCTTTATCTATAATCATTTGGATGTTTTCCAAAAACTATGTGTGTTTCAATATGACAGCATTTCAATGTCCTACTGACTAAGTCTAGGTCTGGACATTGTAAAGTCACATAAACATGCTCAGCAGCTCCAGAGCAATATTAATATATAGATAATTCAAGTAACTCTTTTAGAGGCTGTGCTTTCTTGAAAGGAATGAAATACAAGCTGTTTTCTAAGCTCCAGTGAGCTTAGAAATGTGTTTTGTAACAAGTGGACCCCAGCCCAGCACTCTTGTGTAAAGAGAAATGCTTTCCGTGCCACAATGAATCATGGAGTCATGGAGTATTTATAATCCGAGATGTCTCCCCCTCTTCTATTTGAACCTGTCTCTTGGAGCATTTTCCTTATAGGATCTCTAAGTCAAGCTGTTCCTCTCTCTCTCTCAGCCGAGGTCCCTGCACGCCAGTCCTTTGATTTTGACCTTAACCTTCCCAGCTGGTTTTGCGCATTTGGGGTTGCAAGAAGCAATGTCAGTTTAAGGGTTAAATAACTTCTTGCTAAAACTCTAATTGCTTTTAGGAGAGAAGTGTCACTCCCAGAACAGCTGTAGGAGATGCCTTTGTTTTTTACACGTGTAAGTTTCTTTTCTTTTCTTCCTTCCTTCCTTTCTTTCTTTCTTTCTTTCTTTCTTTCTTTCTTTCTTTCTTTCTTTCTTTTCTTTTTTCTTTCCCTTCCTTCCTTCCTTCCTTCCTTCCTTTCTTTCTTTCTTTCTTTCTTTCTTTCTTTCTTTCTTTTCTTTTTTCTTTCCCTTCCTTCCTTCCTTCCTTCCTTTCTTTCTTTCTTTCTTTCTTTCTTTCTTTCTTTCTTTCTTTCTTTCTTTCTTTCTTTCTTTCTTTCTTTTCTTTTTTCTTTCCCTTCCTTCCTTCCTTCCTTCCTTTCTTTCTTTCTTTCTTTCTTTCTTTCTTTCTTTCTTTCTTTCTTTTCTTTTTTCTTTCCCTTCCTTCCTTCCTTCCTTCCTTCCTTCCTTCCTTCCTTCCTTCCTTCCTTCCTTCCTTTCTTTCTTTCTTTTAAAGCAGCAGCAGCAGCGGCGTCTCTCTGCCCCTCTCTTGCTTCCTCAAAATGCACCCTGACCAATGCAGGGCCCTCAGTTGAAGGGAGTGAGGCCTTCCTTCTATTCTCAAGGGCGCTTACCTTAGAAATGATGTGGTCATAGAATTTCAGACTAACATTCAAAACAATTACTCCTAAGTTTGCTTTTGACTGCATTTAGCAAAACAAAGCTAAACAAACAAATGAAATGCAGCTTTCTCTAAGTAATCTGTAAAACTTCCCAGTGATTAAAGAAAAAACAGTATTATAATATAGTATTTTAAAAACACAATGACAGCAAATTAGATTATGTAGGAAATGATGAACACACTTAAAGCTACGGAATCGGAGGGTACCAAAAGGTCAGAGGGTTTTAAGGTAGGAAGGGCTCCGGAGGGGAGTAGATTAAATCACTTTGAATTGTGTTAGCAGTCAGTTATGAAACCGAGATGAGAGTTGTCTGAATTCATTCCAGCCTTACAGGCTGGAATATCGGCAGATGGGTCAGATAAATGTTAACCTTTATTGGTCGCTGAAATAAACTGGATGCACATGGATAAAAATCATGAAACCGCCAGGGGCTAAAGCTTTAGACCTTACAGTGCTCATTTCCATTCAGTCTACATAGGCGCTCAGTCCCACAATTTATGTGTCCTGTGGAGGGAAGCTAAATGTGACACCCCAAAATGGGTCTCTCTGGCCTGAGGATTGTTATATATTTAAGAAGCAAAACACTCAGGAAGAAACTTTGCCTTTCCCCCTTACTCCCTGGAAGAATTTAGACAGAGGACCTGTTCCCAGAACTCAGCTGTCACCAGAGACACCTACAAAGAGCATGGGCTGGGGGTTGAGAGGCAGACTGGAGGGGCTCAGGGTCCCTTCCCCGCATTGTTACTGCCTGGCTGGCCCAGCAAACCCTTATTTACCCAGCATGCACTCCTCCATCGCCAAGCCCTTCTCCCTCTGAAGTCCGAAGCCACTGCCTGGTCTCCTTAGCTCAAGGTGCCACATAAGCCTCAACTGCCTAGTGTGCTCTGGGGCCCCGTACATACAAACAGAATTAAATTTGGTTATTTTCTCCTGTTAATCTGTCTCATGTCAATTTAATTTTCAGAGCAGCCAGAAAAACTTAGAAGGGTAGACAAAAATTTCTTTCTCCCTGACCCATAATTATATAATTTAAATATATATGATTTTAATAACATTCCAGATAATAGAGACTTAATGATAAAGGAGTCTCTTAAGATAGTCTGGTCCAGCTTTCTCTGGGCAATAGCCCAGGAAAAGTAAACCATTTTTCCTCTAGTGATAGAGGGCAGTTACATGAGTGAGAGAAGTATTTAATTCTAGGAAACAATGTTCAGATAGCCAGAGTGGTGGTGATGATGGGGATGGTGGTGGTGGTGATGGTGACAGTGATGATGGTGATTGCCTGTGGGCTGATTTTGAGATTCCATTTTGAATCTCATCAATTAATTATTCATTTTGTCCAAGTCAAAATACTTAAGAGAAAATAATAATGACCACGATTCCAGTTGTTCAAAATAGCAGACAACTAGTTCACTTATTTCTGAAAGTAAATATGTACCTAAAACTCCTCTTTAAAGCAGCAGGCCTTCCCCAATGAGAGCCATCGTAGTCAAAACAAGGACAAGTAGGGATGTCCCATCACAGTGTGTTCCAAAGGAACTGGCCTCGTCAACTCAGCAGAGACACTAAAAAGGCAATCAATTAGAAAACTGCTGACCCCCCCTGTTTGGATGTGATTAAACCTTTACAAAGATGGAAGTGTTCAAATTGCTCTGAGGTTTATGCACGCTTGTGACAAGCCCCGTGACTGCACCTGGCAATATTCCTGTGAGGTTCCTTTTAAAAGCAATTGGCAGGTCTATACACAAGCAGGACCCAGAGGGCTTAAACCATGGGCTTGATGGGTAAATGTTTAGATGGGAGATTCTAGGGATAACGCTAGATTTCTTTTATTTTCACAAGATTTGGGCCATACAGAGTTCATGTTTGCATAGAAATAGAATCCTACTGAGTGATTCTCAGAGGGGCAATGCTGTTGTAGTTTCTGCAGAGTTGGGGCAAGCCCGGGAGGCTTCCAGACTCTGGGAGGGTCCCGGGACATCTCCCAGGAGGCTGCTCCCAGGGGTCCGGGGCTTTCCTTTCTGGCCACATTACCATGCGGCGGTCAGCGTCTCACTGCACCGCCAGGTTGGGCTGTGATTGGCACACAGTGGAAATGCTGATGCTACAGTGTTTTGTGACTGTCCTCACTGTTGTTTTTTATTTTTATGTTTAAAGTTTACTTCTGCATTTTAAAGCAATTTATCAGGTAGGGTGGATTTAGAGATATCCAATTAGCCAGTGGCTTGCACTGACGGGCCAAAAACTAGACTGTAACCACAAGCTTTTGCCCATACCCAAATACTGGCTTTACAGGAGGTCCCGGCAAGCAGAAATCTGTCTGCTTTTAAGGTTTTCCTGTTATGGTTATTATTTTCCTTCTCCTAGGCATTTTCTTTCTATAAAAAAAATTCTTATACAGTGTAATGTTTCAACATTTAAAAATTTTTAATGTCTTTGAATCTATGAATTATAATTTAGTGATCCTGACCCACCACAAAACCTTAACCTAGGATTAAATTATGTTCAATATACTGAGCTGTCTAAGAAACTACTTCTAAATACCAAACTAAGATTCTCAACACACTCCTTGAAACAAAGACTTTCAAGTGAACTCTCAATCAACCAGAAAATCCAGTGGGTTGGAATCGCCACTTTCCCAGCATTGATGTTCCTGTTTAGCGATGCTGCCCTTCTGCAGAGCACCCCGATTCCCCAGAAATGACCAATTAGATGTAACTGAAGCTCTAACCAGTCCCATCTCGCTCCAGGAGAAAGTACGTTTAGTTTTGTACCGTTTGATGAGCATTTGCAGAGACTCCGTCACGCTCTCCATGAGCTCGATGACCTGGGGGTAGGTGAGGTCCGCACAAGGGGTGCCGTTGATGGAGACCACTTCATCGCCCTCACAGAGCCCAGATCCTGAGGCTTTGCTCTGGCTTCGGATCTGAGTGGAGGGGAAAGGTGGCAACAGTTAGAATCGTATGACTTGTGAAACCTGTGCCACCATGTCCAACAAATTGGAACTTGGGCGAGGTGAATCGATCTGCAGACGGTAAAGTCAGCCCTGATTTTACATTCACGGGTTAATCTGGAAGACCGTCTTAAACACTTCTCACCCTCCCCCACACACACACACACCGTGTATTATGTACCATGATGTCAACACTGCATTTGCAGCATTGTAAGGGAACAGAAAAGGAGAGGATTTCTATGGTAGAGGAAAGAGAATGCAAGATATAAAGAATAGAAAAGAATGGGGAAGTAGTGTGCTTCAATTGGATGTGCATTAAAAACAATGATGACACATTGTGACGTTTGACCCCAATCCCAACATGACTTCTCATATCAAATCTTAAAGGCCTTCCCCATTGCTAAGGTGGGTGGAACCTGCCTGAAAGAAGGGGATGCAGGGAGGTCTGTTTAAGGAGAGAGCTGTACAGCTCAGTGAACTCAAGAAAGTGATCCCAGCATAATGGGGACTTTAGGTAGCCAGGGTATTAAACATTACATCACAAGGAGAAATCGTTTAAAATCAATTAGTCAAGACTTGGTACTAAGCAGACTTTAAAAAAAGAAAGAGAAAGAGATTATCTTGCAAGAACTACAAACAGCCCTGCTCTAAGGATGCCTCCTATTTGAGCACAGAATGAGATAGAACAAGAACTAAATAAGAACCTGGAAGAGAACTTCAGACCGTGGGAGGAGGGAGATGCAGGAATAGAAGCGCGCCAGCCTCCCGAGTGGCGGGCAGCTGGTTGTGTCCCGCTGAGCCATGCCAGGGTGAACATCCAGCTCTCCCTCTGTCCCTGTCTTTGGGGGCTGCGCTGGCCGCTCGTGCACACTGGCTCCTGGCCGGGTTTGGTCGATAGGAAGACCCCGGAAGAGATCAGAGAGTGAGGGACCGTGAGGTCCGGCAGATGCTCTCCTTGCTGGACCTGCTGGACCGCGGTCTGGCAGTGGCCGTGCGCCTCCACCTGGACAGTCACAGCTCCGCCTGTGCGCCCTGCTAGCGGCGCTTACCGTCTGGCCGTTCTAATACCACGCCATCTCCCTACAGCTTCAGGCCTCAGGGAGCCACAGCTTCTGCCCCGAATCTTGGCAGCACCCTTCTCAGTGGCTCGCTAAACCTGCCCTTAGTCCCTGGTTATCTTTAACCCTCCGTGGGGCGCACCTGATCTCACAGATGCACTGCATGCAAATTTTCAAATATCTAACAGGTAAGTATCGTGACTCATCGCTTCCGCATCTTCCCCCTCTACCGTCACCTATCGCTAGTCATGTTCATGACTTAGTCCAGTAAAGACGTATTTCATAGCAGCATCTTTGTGTGCAACGAATCTGAGATCAGTTGAACCTGATGGAGGGTTAATTACTCCTTTGAACATGACACCTCTTTCCTGCTGGGACCCTCAGTGATACTAAGGGGTTTAGATTTCATTTTATTATGTGAGTTTAATAGTTCTTAACAAACCGTGTGTCATGATCATACAATCTCGAATTTAAGAACACCTTATGATCCCAGTGTAGATCCTTTCCACCAAGGTGATCCCTCTCTGACTTAAAATCAAGGAGGTCCAAGCAGTCACAACCAGGTGAGCAGGCTCATTTTTGATTGGCTATAAAACGCATTTCAATGCACCTCTAACAGCTGCCCGCTGATGGTCTTAAATGATGATAATATGTTGACTGACACAGTGTTAAAGTTTATGTTTCCAAGGGCATTACATTTTAAATTAAATTCTCAAAAGTAAAAGAATACCTTTAAGTGCCAAAGCAATGATGCTATTGAAATTTGAAGTGATTCAGTTAATTTTGTTTTGGAAGGCTCCATCTTTTTATTATCATAAATTATAATCTATAGAAGCCCTTCCTCTTTTCTGTTAAATCAATCTCCTTTTATTTTGGAAGAACACATTTATTGCAAAAATTAAATGAACTCTGTATTTCCAAGGCTATTAAAGAAGCAAACAAAAGCATTGAGAAAGAGAGTATTCACCCAGTTTTGAAAAATACCTATTTAAACTGTGAAATATATTTGTTTTGTTTAGTCTTGCACAAAATTATTCAAATAAAGAATCAAGAGAGAGTTGTTACTAAGTCAAGGATAAAACAGTATCCAACAACGAAAACCTTTAAGTTAGGATTAGAGTTATTTATTCATATTTCTTTCATTCAAAATTTTTTTTCCAAAATATGATTAGTGGATAATGAAGCTTATTTTTGAAGCATAAATCCATTCATTCAATGGAGCGAGATGTACGGGAATAGAGACAGAAAATTCATCCTTTGGGGGCCAAAGAGGTTTGATGTGGATGAAACAGCTGTCATTATACCCTGTACCCTCCAAGGCGCTACCTCGGCGGGGGTGGGGGTGTCCCTTTATCGGCAATAAGTGTGTGACTTTTAAGCAGCTTCATGGGTTTGCAGAACAAGAGGAAGACGTGGTTCTTGGAAAATAAAAACATCACCAATCTAACAGCTGTCCTTCATCCAGATGTGTGTGGGCTGATGATGGGAAGAGTGCAGTTCATCATCAAGCCCATGAAGGAAGCTTGTGAGGTGCCAGGTGGGGCGTCAGCCCCAAGCGCGTGGGGAATCAGCGTTCCTCGGGGTAACATTCTGAGGCCGACAGGTAGGCTTGGCTGCCTGAGGGGTCTCCTGATCTACATCTGAGCAGCAGGAAATGTTTTTCCTTCAAGGACCATGTTAAATATGGTGATACTTTTGTTGCCACAAGCGTTTTCCTGGTGGTCTCCTCTGTCTCCGTGTTTAATAAGATTCCTAAGCCAGCGAGTGTATGATAGCGTCTGTTACTCACAAGCACATCCCTGGCAACCACCAGCTTCCCCAGCATGGTTCTGCTCAGAGGTGTGTTAGGAAGAATAAACACTTCGCGTACAAAAGATCTCTTTACCTTACATAGTGTATAATTATGTATGTGTGTAATTTGTATAATTACACATTTGGATGTGAGCAAAAACTGTAACTCCTAAAAATATTCTTCATTGTGAAAGTGAGACACACAGCCAGTAACAAGAGTGAGTTTGGACGTAACCATCATTGGTATTGACAGGGCCGAGTCTCTCTCAGTGATTTTATCAACCAGTCCTCTCTGTAGGCCATCAGTCCTGGATTCAGAAACCACGTCATTGTCAGCGAGGCCCTCGGCTCTGAAGGAAGTGGACCTAGTGTGGCCCCACAGCACTTAGGTTGGTTACACTGTGCCCCGGAGATTCAGTTTCCTACGTGCGAAACAGAGCTAATGGGTCCGCCCTCTCTAGATGGATAACAGGGATTGGAAGGAACACATGTTCATCCCATGGTGTACACATATGGACAGGGGAAGGGACTCTGGGTGACAATCTGTTGACTTCCTACACACACGAGAGGAACAAGAAAAGATGTGAATGCTGGTACTTTGTCTGCAAGATGTTTGAAAATATCTGAATTTGTTTGCAGTTTTTAGCCAGGTAGTTGGCATTATTGCATCACAATCTAAGATAATGTTTTGTCTGCCTATTCCTCAGTAAGTATTCATTTCATAACTGAAAGATGGAAGAAGTCAAGCTATTTATTATGTTTCCCAGCAGAAATAATAATATATGCATTGAAACACTGGTGGCTTGTTTCATTGAGCACCCGCTAAGCTAAGCCCTTCGCATCCTTACATCATTCACCCCTACAAAGCCCAGCGAGAGGGGTAAATGCACTCCCAGGTGTATGTGTTTAGATGCACTACCATCACCTTACTTGATAGATTCGGGAAAGTCAGGTACTTTGTCTCAAAGGACACAGCTAGGACCAGAATTTCAGCCCAGAAATCGGAGTCCAGAGCTTGGGTTTTGAACCACTACACACGCCCCTCCCTAGTCAGTAGTCTCGATTCTCTACCACGAAACCCGGAGTGAAGAGAGAGGAGGCGTGGGACAACTGGCAGAGACGTGAGTGAGTCAGGGAGGAAATGGAAGGGGCTAGGCAGAGGTGACAAAAACATGCCCAGTCCATGAACCAGGGATGGTTCCATTGTGTTCCTCCTCCTCCTCTTTTATGATTTTAGGAGTTCTATATTAAACACTCTTTAAAGATTGGAAAATGGTCATTATGACCCAAGATGTTACAATTTCAAAATCGAGTACGATTATCTTTTGCAGACTATGGTTTGATACAACATACCTCTGTGACTGTGCCGTGGAATTCCTTTTCTTCGAGGACATTCCCTCAGAGGCCTCACTGCACAGCTCATATGTCAGACCCACTCGTGAGCTTTTACCCGTCTAATGCTCCATTGTCTCTCAGTTTAATCAGGCCCATGACTAAGAGAGATACTGGTCATGCAAATACTCATCAAATACCATGTTTTACTGCTTACAGCTTCTTGGTCCATGACAGGAAAGATTTATTTTACTGCCACCACGTAATAATGGAAAGTTACGGCTTCTTTGGGGAATTTAACATTATTTATTTCATAGAATACATCTAAGAAGAGTGTCAGCTATGCTAATTTAGTTTTATGAAAAAATAATTTCTTGGCAAAATGTTCGTTTTTCTATTCTCTTATTATCATTTCATTTCCAAGTCTTCCTGAACTGGATAGAAAGCAAGTATCAGATTTGAGTTTTCACAGAACTTTATACTTCTGTTTTGTGTTTTGTGCCATGTCAATAGTGCCAGTTTCCTGTCAGTGAAACTACGTCTTGTCTCATGGGCTGCATTTTCATGTATAAGTTGTTGGCAAGTCCTTGTGGAGGATGTCAGAGTAAGTGGTAGAACCAAGACAATCTCCTTAAATTCCATGACACTACCTATTAAAATACATGAAAAAGAAAATCAGCATAAATCTAGCCTACTGCATGTAGGGCTATTCTTTAATCCATAGAAGGAAGTCTTGGGACCCGAGGATAACTAAGAGAAGATGAGAAAGATGACCTCAGACGGAAAGTACAAGGTTAGAGGTCAAGGTATTTTGATGGAAAGTAGTATGTGACCGAACAGCTCTTTCTGAAGTCCCAGCCCTTCCTCAGTTTCCCACTTCAGGCCTTTGGCAAAACTACTCCCAGTCTTCTGGGACACGATTTAGTCAGCATTCTCTCGTCCCAGCCGACTCATACACCGAAGCCCTAGGTAGGCAGGTCTGTGTTCCTCAGCTGCCCCGAGAGATGGTCAGGACGGTCGCTGGGAGGCACAGCACAGCCATGACGATGGAAGCTAACAGTTTAGAAATGAGTCAATAGCCCCTTTGGATGGCTTGCTTCCTGGTTCTGACGTCCAACCTCAGTTCTTGACAGGGAGTTTCCTAGCACCAAAGCTGAGCCCACAGGTTGTGGGGAATTTGTGTTTACAGTGCCACAGTGTTTTTGGAAATCAATAGTAAATAACTATGTAACCATTTCAGGGTGACAGGGCAAAAGCAAACGACAAGGACCGAATCTGATGGAATAAGAATAATAATAACCCAAGGACAGTCTTTAAAGTAGGAAGCAAGAAGCATCCAGGACTTGAATGCAGAAATTCAAACATTAAGTTGGAAAGAAAAGACCTGAGAGAATGTCTAGAATGTGGGAAAAGTAAAGAAGAAACGTGACGAATAACTGAGTAAACCAACAGTCGGTGGCCAAGACCATGACTGAGTGGACAGAGTTGCTCAGCTTGTGTTCCGGGCTCCTCGTGGTGACCCGTGTGTCACAGGGGCCAAGAAGACAAAGCCACGTGTCCTGGGAGCCCCTTCACGCAGCTCTGGGTGGGAGACAGTCCGGCACAGCAGGCGCAGCTGCAGGAAGCCTGTGTCTGCAGCTTACTCACGTGGAGAGAGGCCTGCGCCCCTGGGGTGTCCACCCTGCTGGGGTGGATCTGGGAGGCGATTTCAGTCTGGACACAGCAGTGCTGCTGGCAGCTCCCAGGCCGCAGTAAGGTGTGAAACCTGAGACCCAGCGCAGGCCTGGGGCTTCCTGACTCCCAGCTTCCTGTCGGGGGCAAATGCTGCCAGTCCCGGGCTGGCCAGTTGGGCAGTGCTGTTTGAAGTCATTCTTGGAGGCCCTGCCTCAAACCTGCCCTCCCAGATCTTTCAACGATTCTATAAGTACTTACTAAATCCCTTTCGGACCAAAATAGCTCGGGAGGTTTCTATTTTCTGCAAATGAGCCCTGAACTTGTACTGAATAGTAGAATTGAGGACAAACACAGAAAGCAAACAGGAGAGGCAGCTATGGCTCAAATACAGGAGAGAAGAAAAACAGGTGGGTACAGGTATTCACAGATAGGAGTGACCAAGCAGGAGCTCACACCAGGTAAGTGGTCTGAGGCCACCATCTCCAGGAATAAAGGGGGAAGGGCCGAGGGGCAGGGAGGACAGTGAAGGCATCGGAAAAGCCACGGCAGAGAGCACACCGGGGAACCGACAGGGGAGAAATAAAAGCTTTGTGAGGAACTTACAAGGAAAAAGGTGAGATGCTTATCAACATGCTATCTTACACAAATCCCCTAAAAGCACAGTAGATACTTCTGGAAAGGACTCCAGGCTTTCCCTACTAAAGCATTGATAAGTGTGTGAAGAATCAAATAAGAAATGCAATTATACAGATTGTTTTTCTGAAAAATGAAAATAACTATTAAACGGTATATGCAAGTTGGGTCATGGTGCAAATGCGAGTAGACACTAGGATTTTCAGCTATTCTATCCTCAGTGCCTCATTCAAGTTCACGAGGTTGTTTTCATGTTGAGCTTGGGGTCGAAGGTTATGAACATTTTTGCTCTGCTCACTAGCACACATCAGATACTTGGCAAAAAACTTTCCTTTGGGATGGCTGGCTTTATCCTTTGGGACCAAGTCGCCATAAAAGTAAAAAAGCATTCCCGGTAGCAAGATTGGAGAGATTCCCGGGGTAAAGAACCGTCTCTGACAGGAATGGGGCCCTAACCCGCGGGCCACATACTTAAGAATGTGCATACCAATCTGATTCCACGGGCAGGAACTGGCCGCAGTGGAACTGCTCTGAGCTGTTATAAAGCAGCCACCGGGATGCTAGACAACCCAGTACAAATATGGAATGGAATTCTCTGCTCCCTCTCCCTCCCAAGAATGTAAACTTCCCCGCTCTTTCAGAAAAGCTCTGGGGGACCACAGCCAATGTGGGACACGTCCCTGTCTGCTTTCTGTTGGATTAAATTGTGAAATTGCACAAAGGCTTTTGAACTATACGCAGGTCCTTTTTATAAACATATATACGGACTATGAAAAATTACTTTAAAAGGACTCATTCAAAAACACACATGAAATCAAAAAAGTTGGACAAATAAGTCATCGGTCTGACCAGGGCTACTCAGAAAAGAGAGAATTTGGTTTCTCAAATCTCGGTGGGTTTATTAAGTGCACACACAACTATTAACCACATCATTATTAGGCTGCGATGCCTCACCTGGTAAGAATTTAGCTGCCCAAATAGCCTATGGAAAACTCAACAGTCTTTTGAGTGGTCAAAATACAGTAAGAAATAAAGTTCACTGTAACTTCTGTACATCACTCTAAGTATCTGGGATCCTTTCTCAGTTTGTCTGCTCAATTTTACACAATTCTAATAAGCTTTTTTATTTGGGTTTACAGAAAATTAGAAATGGAGAGACAAACATGCATCCTGTATAAAGGAAGATGTTATTGCAAATACAATGCCAAAACAAAGGGGGAAAAGCCAAAATTTAGAAACACATGAAAAACCTTACAAAAAAAATTAAAAAGACTCAGAATACTGGGGTTATTTAATGAAAGTATAAAAATTCATGTGTTCAATGGGACTTAATGCCTCCAATGGATTCAAGTAATATAATGGGCATTCATAATAATCACCCCAAGTCATTTATGATGTTTAAATCATCCTTAGTAGACTGATGAGACGCAGGGAAACAGGTGATACCTTTTGGAAAGAGCACCATCCCAAACAGGTAAAACAGAAATGTTGCTGTCTAGAGATGCAACTGGATCTAAGGTATCATTACCACAGTAATAAAGAAAGGGGGCTGGATTAGAATCCATCACCTGAGGTCCTAAATACTTGGCTTGTATTGATGGTTTTAGTGAAATTGTTTAGTGTCACACACTGCCCATGTTTCACGTATCCAGAAAATGTATCGTCTGGAATGCCCTGTTTTCCAGCTCTAGACATCAGAAGTTTTACTACATTTGACTAAACTGGATGAAGCACTTTCCTTTTCCAAGTTTCTCATCCATAAAACTATAGGTAAAGAAGACAGACATAAAGTGAAAAATGTCCTCCAAATGACAAGAGTACAGACTTTTAATAACAAAAGTGTAAGTTCATTCTTTTGCTCTGGACTTCAAGTTAGGAGCAAACTGGAGATCATATCTTACTTCTGCACTAACTCATGTGACAAGGCATTTAAGTTGTCAGGAATCATTTTATCAGAAGAATGAAGGGATCTCTTCTATTCCTAATTCTATGCTTTGTTAAACTGTAACACACGCACACACGCACACACTCACACACAATACATCATGGTACTTCCATTTGGAAAGAACTATATAAAGTTTTGGTTGAGGTTTTAATTAAAGAAGCATGAACAGTATAAATAGTTTGCATAGTTTTAATCCAAGAAAGTTAAGTTGATTGCACTGAACATTCACTGTAGTAGGGAACTGGAGCAAGGGACAGTGCCAGTGCCGTTTTCAGGGGGTAATCGCTGCCACCCCAGCCTCAGGACATGCTGAAAGATCCGGTTACAGAGGAGCAAATCAGCTGGTAGAGGGGCCAGGGCAAGGTCATCAGGGAAGGGCCAGCTCTGTTTTGTTTTGTTTTTGGAGGGCAGTGTCCCTGGCCCTCACATGTGGGGCCCGAACCGGGGCCGCTGGCGTCCCAGGCCAGCGCTTAACCACCGCGCCCCTCGGCCGGCCCGGGAAAGGCCAGTTTCAATGATCACCTCCAAAGCTTTAGTGAACTGGAATTTCATTTCAGCCATCACCAGTGTTTTAGAGTTTGTGACCTAAAGCGCAATTCTCTAATGTTTTGGTCTTCAGACCCATTTACACTCTTAAAATTGATTAAGGATTGCAAAAATCGTTTGCTCTTGTGGATCCTATCAATTGGGATTTACCCAGTTTGAAATAAAAAGTGAGACATTTAAAATTTTTCTTAATTAAATTTAAAATAAAATAACTGGTATGTTAACATAAATACTATATTTTTTATGAAAAATAACCATATTTTCTAAAACTAAGCTAATTTAGTGAGAGTAGTGATATTGTTTCCCAGTTCTGTAAATCTCTTTAATGTCTGAGTTTAAGGGAAGACAGCTGGCTTCTCACATGTGATTTTGCATTCACTCTGTGGTTACACTGTGTTGACTGATAGATATGGAGAAGATCTAGCCTTGCAAAGAAAAGAGAGGAGTATAGTCTTTTCAGATAATTTTGGACATTTTCTTTGATACTACATCAAACTCAACAAGTGGTGGTTCTAACATTGTCATATGGAACCTGAAACCGTTGCAGTGAACTTTGCATACCTGGTTACATGAAAACCCAGCGGTCTGTTTTGCACTTGGAATGGGTCTTCTATCCACGCATGATTCTGTTACATCATGCGTTGGTCATTTGGGAGATGCTGATTCACTGAATTACACAGATCTTCCAAATGCTGACATATTTCATTATACAATAAACAAAATCACACTCCTTCGTATCATCAATGACTCATCAGAGACGCCGTTAGTTTCAGGAAGATACCAAAATTCACGGTGGCAGATGAAACTTTCTCAAATACTGCCAATCATTCCCCTTTACGTGACAGGTTCGCTTTACTCCTTTACTAGAAAATGTCTGCTGGGCGCCTAAGTCTGAATAACTATAGTTTATCTGTCAGTTATTCTTTAAAATAAAAATGATGTTCCATGAAAAAACGGCTAGTTGAGCTTGCAATTCAAACAACTGTATAAGTGCTTCCTCAATACAAACATCATACTTCAGTATTCAAAGTGCTTTATATGTGTGTCAATTTGTCACCAGACTTAGAAAGACGTGTCCTTGAGACTTAATAAAATGCAAAATTTTTTTTGTCTCATCAAGGACATACTTATGTGGAACCAGGACTTGCTTCTTCAACCAAATGGTGACAGTGAGGAGCACAGTGAAGTCCAGTACATCTGGGTGTCACCGCCTCACATGCGAAAGTGCAAATGGCTTCACCCACCGTGGGTTTTGTGCCATGAGTGCAAATGTCAACCCGGTGAAAAAGACAATGTCTTCTCTTAGTATTACTATGAAAGCCATTTTGACCTCATAGGTCCCCTCAAAAGTATCTCAGAGACCCCTGGAGGTCTGCAGACCATGCTTTGAGAACCGCTGCACTAGAGGGAAAGGATCCATGATAAGCATCGCTGGCATCTTGAGGTCTGAGTTGGAGAAGAGGGAATTCCATGAAAGGCAATGCAGGGTTGAACAGAAGTGAAGGCCAGCCTAGAAGAAAGGCTGACAGAAACCAGGGCAGCATGCTGCAAGAATGTGCCTGAGTCAACTGTGAATTCAGATTAGAGGTCACTCTGGGGGTCTGGGGGAAGTGGGGGCGCAGTGAATTCAGATTAGAGGCACTCTGGGGGTCTGGGGGAAGTGGGGGCGCAGTGAATTCAGATTAGAGGCACTCTGGGGGTCTGGGGGAAGTGGGGGCACAGTGAATTCAGATTAGAGGCACTCTGGGGGTCTGGGGGAAGTGGGGGCACAGTGAATTCAGATTAGAGGCACTCTGGGGGTCTGGGGGAAGTGGGGGCACAGTGAATTCAGATTAGAGGCACTCTGGGGGTCTGGGGGAAGTGGGGGCGCAGTTTCAGCCCAGTTCTGGAGGTTTAAAGTCTGTTGTCTGTGGAGAGGAGAGACAAAGGGAAGAAAAAAACCTTCCCTGGGCTAAAATGTCAAGGTTGCTTTGGAAATAGCTCCTTGAAACTTTGATTTTGTCTCCAAACTACTGGCTAGTTGAAATTCACTGAGAGCTGTGATTGCAATACAAAGATTTTACAACCTAAGCATATATTGCACATAGTAGGCATATAATATGTGCTAAATAAATGACAATATGAGTAAATTGAATTTTATCTAAATGTCTGTCTCGACTTTTCATAGTACCTGGGCAGATAGTGACTACCAAACCCATTCTATTCTATTTATTCTTCCTTTATAGTCTCTTTCAGATATGAGATTAC
Organism: Aselliscus stoliczkanus; assembly: GCA_033961575.1. NCBI lineage: Eukaryota > Metazoa > Chordata > Mammalia > Chiroptera > Hipposideridae > Aselliscus > Aselliscus stoliczkanus. The sequence goes on from CM066735.1 coordinate 62,804,703, forward strand.
TACAGATGTACCGCATGACCAATAGGAAATCCCCAGGGTACTTTGTGGATGGGAGCTGGTCCCACTGAATATGGGACCTCAGCGATACCCGAGTTCCCAGCCAAGGCAATGGTCACACCATGACTCGATAAGCAACTCTGCGGCTGCTCCTGCCAATCACTGCATGTCGCCACCACCCCTCTGGCCTCGACGGAGGTCAGGTCACCAGGCAATGGGTAAAAGTGGAAAAGCTTTGCTAAGTATGGACTTGGAGTTGATGGAGACAAGCACATGCGTGGAAGTGGCGCGAGGCGCTCCTACAGGTGCTGCCGCTGCCCACAGGTGCTGGGTCAGCCCAGGCCGATCCACAGGAGCTGAGCGGGGCTGCGGAGGGGTTTCCAGGCCCTGGACTTCAAGAGGAGAAACCAGGGTGCTGCCAAGTGCCCTCTGTGCCCGCGTTCTGTTGATATGTTTTAAAGCCTGTCATGCACCCCTCGGGGATTGACTAACACTTCTCCTATTTATTCCTGATTGAGGAGAGCCTGCATGAATGCCGTCATCTTGCCAAAAAGTCTGGGGCCAGACCCAGCCAGGGAAAGCCTAGCAGAGGCCGGTGAGGGCCCTCGGCTCTTGTCTCCGCTTACCTCACTGGAGGGCTGTTATGTTTATGTAAGGAAACGAGGCTGGAGCCTCAGGCTTGGCTCTGTTCTCCATGGGATTAATCAGTTCAGTAATAATAATACTCCATATTTGCTATTATTTATTACACCTTCCATGTGACGGCAGCGTTCGGAATGCTGATGAATGCTGCCCATCCAGAGCTTTCTATGCTGGACAGAGAAGTAAGTAGATAAGAGAAGCCCAATATGATGACTGCTGATTAAAGTCCACACGAAATGCAGTGGGAGCACAGACTAGAGCCTTCCAGGCGAGGATTCTTGAAGGAGGTGAGGTTTCCTAAATGACAGGTAAATGGCAATCACATGGATGAGGGGGATGCGAGATGCAAAGTCCTGGGGCCCGCACACTGCGGTGGGGGCTCAGACAGTGCTTGTCAAATGGACACCTTTCCACAACATAATGCTGCCTCCCATTAACACGCTACTATCTACAGAGTGTCTCAGCGCGAATGCCTGCTCCCTAACATATACAATGGCTAGACAAAGCCCATCTTTGCTATTCAAAGTGAGGTTCACAGACCAGCAGCACTGAAATTACCTGGGGGCTTGTCAGTACCACCGAATCCCGTCCCCAACCCAGAGGAATCAACATCTACATTTCAAGCCCCCTCCCACGACTCATTTACACCTTAGGGTCTGAGACTGTGGGTTCCATCAACCAGGAGTGAGTGGCCTGCTAACTCAGCGGGCATGACCTTTGGTGAGCCGCAGACTCTGGGGGCTTTCAGGATGCAGAAACCCAGCCTTCCTTCCCTGTCCTCACAGCTGGGGGTGGGGACCTCTATCTGTATTCTTAACGCGAGTCCCGGGGCACCCCAGGTTTGTCCTTTAACACAGCCCGCTGTTACTTTCTACAAAATATTTTAGGAAATGTGCTTGGGCCAACTGTGTGTGTGTGTCACACAAATAGGCAGATCTTTACTGAGTGACTTTCTTCCCAGGGATCAACTCTATGAAGCTGCACATAACCATGCTTTACAAGGAGAGCAGGTGATGAGTTAATGATAATTATTTAAGGTTTTTTGCAAGTTTTTTAAAATTTTAACCATATAACTTTTATTGTTCTGAAAACAAAGATGTCCCAAAGCCAAGACTTTCTGGATTAGAAGTGGTAAACATAATGTAAGCTGTAAAGACCACCTATGTGAAAAAACTCTAACCAATGTTTTATCCCTAAGCAGATTGTGCAGGCAAGTAACTGGCTCTAAAAAATATTTTGTGTAGCCTCCAGCCAAACCAAACCTTCCAAGTACCACCATCTCACACTACTTGAGCTAAATTTATAGAGCGAACATAACGACATCGAAATTCTGATTTAACTTCACTCTGATTCTCATTCTCCAGCTGGTCACACAATTAAAATGCTGAAGACAAAGGATTTCCCATTGTGCTTGATTTTCATTTGAAACTAAATATAATGAAATTTCCATCTCCTCTCTGTTATTACATAAACCTGAGGCAAAGAAACGGAATGACCAAGTGGTTGTTTTATAAGAAAAATAATCTCCACATTAATTACATTACTTGTGCATAATATGGCATCATCTAATACTTGAAGGAAATAGAATAGTCAAATGGCAGATAAAGACATTACAGTATTTTAATGAGCTAAAGTTAGTATGTAAACAATTGATATAGTTCAAGCAAATATACAACAACCTATGTATATTAAGCTTTTAAAGAACCAAAAAAACATATTAATTTCTGAGACAAGGACTTTTCTGATTTTACAAATTGTTTATAAAATTTATGCTACATTAAGCTTCCTTCTCTTCCTGTGAAACACTTTGGCCACAGCAGACTACCCCAGTGCTCTTAGCTAAGGGAAAAGCAGCTTCTACCAGATGTGTCTGCTATAAAAATAAAATATTACAAGTATCATAAGAAAATAAAACGTAAACAACCAGCGTGTTCCTTTGGGAGTCACCTGAATTTCAATCCATTACTTTACATGCAGCCCTTAGTGACTCACTAAGTGCTTTATTAGTTTCTCCTTTGATGCTGACATTTTTGATGGGATAAGTACTTCAAATGGTGAGGCTGTCATTTGACCCCCAAATGTCTTCCCTCACTTGTCATCCGAGGCCACCTAGAGCTCTGCAGTCACGTGGCTTCCCTGGGCACCCCTCACCCCAGAGCCAAGAGGCAGGCCTGGGTTTCAGGTGCTGGAGCCTTTTTCACAGCTAGGAGTTTCTCTGATGTTCGGGCTATTGAACACAGATTTACCGAATGATCCGTATGCTAGTAAAAGACCTCTACAGTCTGCTTGTGCTCCTAAGAGGGTTGGTTGTGTTTCTTTTATGCTGAGCACTCTGATTCCATCTTGAACTTTGAATCAGAATCTCCCTTTGTCTTCATATATTGCGAAGTATAAAAAACGGGGACCAGTTAGGATGCCAACTTTCACACCTTCCTGTCAGTCTTACCTCCAACTTTCCTACTGTTCCTTGCGGACAATGTCAGGGAGGGCGTGGCCTGAGCATGGCTTCTGCCCCTCCTCCCCTCCTTGGGCTCACAGCTTCCTCTCACTAAGGAAGCCACATCTCTAACCTCCGGGGCCCCAGTGCCCCACGCCAGCTTCCCTCTCCAGACACACAGCGACCAGTGCATCTTTTACGATCAGTTTAGTCTCTCTGCAGAATACAACACGGTTGTTGAATGCCCCCATTGGATGTAAAGGTTCCCAGACTAGGTTGGCAGTACTGTTATTTCAAAACAATGATTTAATAGATCTCAACAATGCGATCTGCACATATTGTTTTCCAGAGCTAGGCATTAATTTTCTATTTTAAAACTTTCCTTGGTTATAGAAGAAGGTAATTCTTAGCACTTCTTACAGCAGGCAGACCTGGGAACGCCGAGGCCTACGTCAGGGACGGACAGAGCCAAGGAACAACGGAGTCAGCACCGCAGAGTTCCCTGACGCCTCCAGCATTTACGGGAACAGCCCCCTCCGCAAGCAAAGATGAGGATAGGGATGCAAACAGGAAGACGAGTTGAAAGTCTACGTAGGGCGACATTAGAGCCCCCCACACCGTTTCCTGTTCCCCACAGCCAAGCAGATGTGTTCCACCCCACAGGACACTAGGCACAGCTGAGGGTGGGTGTGCCGTGTGGAAAATGGGGCCCTCCGTGAAAGATGAACTACTGGACCTGGAGGCACACCCTCCTGTTTGGGCTCTGGAAGGTTCTGATTAGCCAGTCACTAAAAATAGTGACATTAGAGCTTCACCAAGAAATGGCCCACCTTGATCACCCTACAGTAAGCAGATAACCAAGGAAAGCGGTCTTCTAATCTAAAGGAAAACCTCTATTGTAAAATATAGAGATCAAAATAAGCAAAAAGCAAACAAACATTGCGACTATGCCGGGAGAGGAAAACATTAAAAAAAAAAAAAGTATCAGTAACATCTTCAGTGACGTGGAATTTGTGAAACAAGGGTGATGTAGAAAAGAATGAAAAAGACTCCTGGCAATTACAAATACTTTAGCAGAAATGAATAGCTCAATAGAAAATCTAGAATGCAATGTTGAGGAAATTTTTCTAGTTTGCTAGGACCTAACAGGTTTAAAAAGTAAGACAAACAAAAGTAGAAGAGAAAGACTAAGGAAATAGAGAATGCATACAAATGGTCCAGTGTCTGAATAATAGAAATTTCAGCATGAAAAAAAAGAAAAACAGAGAAAATGAGATAAATAAATCATTAATTATATAATTCAAGACAATTTCCCATAATTGAAGGACACGTGTTTTTTTCTAATTCAAAGGGCCCGCGCAATAAATGAAAATACACCCAAACCGAAGTACATCGTCATATATCTCAAAAAAGATCTGATAAGTTTCCAAGAGAAAAAGTTACATACAAAGGATCAATGATCAGAATGGCTTTAGACTTCTCAACAACATGGAATCTAAAATACAGACTAATAATTTCAAAATTCTGAGAAAACATTTCCAGCTTAGGCTGCTATACCCAGATAAATGATCAGTTAAGCATGAGGGTATAATAGAAACATCATCAAATATATAGCAGTCCCCGTTACCGACCGTGGACACACCCCAAGGCCCCCAGAGCCCACCTGAAACCACGGACACTAGTGACCCCTATATGTGCCATGTGTTCCCTCTACACACATGCCTATGATAAAGTCTAATTTATAAATCAGGCACAGTGAGCGGTGAACAACAATAACTAATAAACAGAACAGTTGTAACAACATACTGTGATGAAAGCTATGTCGGTGTGCTCTCTCTCTGAACATCCTGTTGTCCTGTACGTAGAGCATGAACGTGTTAGGCAAAGGGATGGCCCATGTCCTGGGAGGGGCACAGAGTCTCATCACCCGACTCAGAACGGCACACAACTGAAAACTTATGAGTTGTTTTTTTCTGGAATTTTCCACGTAATATTTTTGGACTTCAGATAACTGAGACGGCAGAAAGCTAAACCACCGATCAGGGCTAAGTACTGTACTGGATCTCATCACCCTTCCTTAGGAAGCAACTGAGGAAGAGTGCCATGAAAATGAGGAAGCAAACCAAGAAAAGGGAGACATGGGATCTAGGAAATAGGGGATCGACTCGAGAGAGGAACGGGGCTCTCCAGGATGAGTAAGAAGAGATTCTGGGGGTAGGTGTGCCCCTGGTGGGGAGCCACCAGCCCCGGTCCCAGCAGGTTGGAAGACCCCAGGAAAGCTCTCCCCCCAAACAGACGATAGTGACAGAGCTCTTGACATGTTTTCAAACATCAGGAGGACTATTTAGACAGATGGAGAGAGTTTGGGGATAGCCTAATGACAAACACTTAGAAAACTAAAAAGGAAAAACCAAAAAACTAATTCTAAGAAGAAAAAAGTGTGCAAGAGGGCCGGCCGAGTGGCGCATTGGTTAAGCGCTGGTTTTGGGATGCCAGCGGCCCCGGTTCGGATCCCACATGAGGGCCAGTGACACTGCCCTCTACAGCTAACAACAGCTCCACCTGGAGCTGGGCTGTGCGAGCCCCGGTGATGCTGTGGGCTGCAGCCCCTGCTGCAGTGGGCTGCCATAGGCTGCAGTGAGTGGCCCGCAGCCAGCGTGAGCGGCTGGCAGCCAAGCGTGAGCTGCGAATAGCCGCGATGAGCGACATCCAGAGGCCAGCGACAGATCTGCCTCCTCCGGGAAGAGCTCAATGACGATACCAACATGGGCCAGTGAAGCAACATCCTCCGCAACTAAACTGAAGAACAAGAAGACGGCAACTTGTCTGTTCCCCTTCCCCGATTCCCCAACGCTATTCCCCTCCACCAATTCCCCAATAAAATCTTAAAAAAAAAAAAAAAAAAAAAAAAAAAAAGTGTGCAAGAGAGGACAAAGTACTCACAGCATACTTTGTGCCTCAGTTTCATAAGCTAAGCATTGAATATGATTCCACCAAGATGTGACCCAGTTATGCTGGGAGGATGGAGGAGGGCGCAAGGGAATCATGGGAGCCCGAGGCCTGGTGACAGCTACAAACCCATCTTTCCTAGTGGGGAGTCAGTGGGTAATGTTTACAACTAGGAAAAAGAAAGAAACACAGAAATTGCACAATAAGTGTGTATTTTAGAAAATAGCCAATGGTTAAAAAGTTGAATTTGGGAAACCCAGAATCGATGGTTTTTCATTAAAAGTTTTCTAGAGCAATTTGACTCTTTAAATCAGGTGCATGTAACTTTCATGAAGATTAAAGACTAAATTTGAAAAAGCACCATAGCTTTTCCCCCAGATTTTTGTATTTTTAATAAACTAGTTCCCAGGTGTACTGGATTCGAGTAACCTGTGAATCTAAACTTTGTGTGAACAGAGGCCATCTTGGTTTACTCAGACTTCTCCTGTAGAACATTAACCTATCCGTGGGCTGTGGACGTGAGACACCAGCCACTCGCCCATCGCCAGGGCATGCTGAGTATCTAGTTACGGAAAGCCTCAGAGCATGCTGTGATTGCAGTATCTGTACTTAGTCTACAAGCCAGTATCACACACGGGGATGTACAAACACACACACACACATGTGTTTATGTAAAAGACCTTTCTACATATGACTTCGATATGAAGAAGCAGTTTTCCTTGCTCTTTTCCTTTTTTTCCCCTCCTAGTCAATGGATCCATTCTCCCTTTAACAACTGGCAGGACCACAGGGCCAGGGCGCTGTGCCATGCCAAGGGACACCCTCCCATTAGAAGCATGTCAACGACACCCCCCACCAATGGGGCACAAAGTCAAGAATTAAACAAATGATGGAAAGAAATGGGAGTTATGTTTGACCTCTTGGGAGGAAAGTGTGAGGGTAGAAGGTAAACCAATGTGAAGTAAAAATTCTACAATGGACAACTCAAGTGAAACTCCACTTCCTCCACATTCGAAACCCTAGACCTAGGAGACCCATGCCCCAGCGAATGGCTTCCTTAGAGGTTTTCAGACTTAGGTCTCTGCAGAAGTGGGGAAGCGGGGAGGGGCTGGGGAGGGGGAGGGGGAGGGAGCGAGGGACAAGAAGACAGGGACACTGTGCAAGTGATATAACTGAATTCTAAAAAGTGGAGTCAATGTTCTAATTTGTCCAGCTTGCTGAGTTGTGCTTCCTTTCCCCCGGCCACCTCCCTTCCACTTTCTCCTGGAATCCAGCCCTGGCCACTGAGACAGGGGTGAGCTCATAGGCTCCAAAATATGGCCATGGTATGAAGGCAGCAGCACCAACTTTTAAACAGCATTTCAGCCCCACACCGCAGTGCTGAGAAGGGACGCTTGTGTAACGTGAGCAGCTGCAAACTCGTGCTGTCTGATTAATCCGGGGTGGCGACCCTCGGCTTGCATTGCGTGTGTGTGTGTGTGTGTGTGTGTGTGTGTGTCTTCTGCAGTCCCCTAGCTCCATGGCAGTCATCAGCAAGTCTTCCCTTTCCAGACACGGCGAGGGGCCATGGAGGTCACTCGTTCCCATGCTAGCTCTGGGGCTCTCATCTGTTAGCAAGGGCTTTGACATTAAAGGCAAAGAAAGGTTGAAATGAGAAGGACCTGCTGTGACGTCCGGTCTTCTAGACTCTGTGTGTGCCGGCGTCTTGCTCCTGCCGCCTCACTAAGTCGCCTAGCCATCTGGGAGGGAAGACTGCGGGAGCAGTGCCCGGCGCAGGTGCTGGGCTGCTGCAGGCTCTTCCCCCCGGGCGCCCCGCTCTGGAGCCGCTCTGGGCCCAGCAGGCCACTTCCAGGGCACTCCCACCTCCCCTTGCCAGGTCCTTCCGGGGAAAAACAACTTCTTGGGCTGGGAGAGGGTGATATTTAACATCCCTGCCTCAAAGCCTTTAAAAAATGCCAGGCAGCACTGCGAAACCTCGGAGATAGTAGACTACGGAAGAAAAAACAAAGGAAACTCGCCTCTAAGTGAAGAACCCACCCTGTTCCCAGATTGCCCATCCTGCCTTCGGTGCTGGCTTTCCCTTCGGAGCCCAGACCAGTGGGTTCCTCCCTGCAGCCCTGCACTGAGCCCCCACCTTCCCCTCAGGCAGAAGTGTGAACCCAGCGAAACTGACTTTGAATGTCTCCTCTGGCTTTATAACTTCCACTTTAATTATGAGACCACATGCTATCTCCACTCCTACATTGTATCTTCAGGAATGTCGTTTTAGTCTCCTCGCTGTCCCATGTGGTGGAGCAGAGCTAACAGTAAGCACAGCCCTCCACCCGCTGCACACACACTATGCTAACCCCCACGGCACCCCCGAGCAGCAAGGGCTCTGAAATCCATTTCACAGAAGGGGGGCCCAGTCTCAGATGTGACATGACTCCCGAGTTCACACTGTCAGGAGGTGGCTAGCATTTCCCTGAGCCTGTCATTTCAGTCAGAATCCGTCCTCTTACACCCTGCTACACATTAGAAGGAAAGGACGGAAGACGAAACAGAGGGAGGGAGGAAACGGAAATCTCAGGCTTTTACCCATTTGTTGGAATAATGCTTCACAGGCTCCCAGAGCTGTAGGGTTATGAGAGATTGAAGGAACTGAACACACCCTATCCTCGACTTTTCACACACAGAACAGCTGAGACCAGGGAGGTTATGACTCCTGCTCCAGGTTGCACAGCCCAGGACACAGCTCGAGGACCTGACTCCTAGTCTAAAGCTGTAAGATGGACCTTTTGAACCAGGCACCGAGACATCAAACCATGTAAAGCAGGACAGTAACTAATACACATGTGAGCAAGTTGGTTTAAACTTTTGTTTCCTCAAGCCCTCCGGCTGCTAAAGCAGGAATCGCAATTTCTAAAAGTTTTCTTGAATCATTTTCTTATCTGCAAACACATTTAGGTAATATCTAAAATGTACAAGATAACATAATTGTCTTTTGCTGAGTCACCAAAAAGGAAATATTTTGCCTTTAAAATGTGCTTCACTACTTAGCAGTCCATTATAACAACACAGTGAATGCTTCACCCGCGAGCACACTGCCAAATTCATACTTTCGAACAGCACAAAGGCAGTAAAGTTTAGAGTATGACCAAGCCAGTGAGGTGTGGGTATAAATGTGTGTGTGTGTGTGTGTGTGTGTGTGTGTGTGTGTGTGTGTGTGTGTGTGGCCAAGTTCAGGCTCTTGTCATTCTCCCCAGTTAACTGTTGTCTACTTTCAGAAAAATGTGTTTAGCAAGCATGGACAGTTAACCAAGTCCTAGATGACCGCCCCCCACCCCAAAATCTAAAGAGTGGAGCCCTGTAATGTTGTAGCTCGTGCCAATAAAGCCCCCCTACACACACACACACACACACACACACACACACACACGCCCTCAGAATCCTAGCCCTGTAGCAGGAATCAGGGGCAGCTAAGGCCTCGGAAATCAGGAAAGGCGTCTGCCTGAGTGGCAACTCAAAGATCAACAGTGGGATGCGAAAAGGAATTTTCAAAGTTACTTTAGATAAATGGACTGAGCCCAAGCCAGGGCAGCCTAATGGAAGGTATTACCACATCCAAGGAAAGAATGTCTTTCTGAAGGGGTTGTCCAGAAATAGAAATTAGTAGAGGGTAGGAGACAAACAGTGCCCATAAACGTGCTGCCCAGAAAAGAAGGCATCGGGCGGAGGGCTTGATGGGCAGGTAACAGGTGTTTCCCGATGGTGCAGGTGAGCGCAGGTCCCCATGGCAGCCTCGCCTCACATCTTTGTTCTGCTCCACAGACAAACCCAGCTTCCTACAATCACTTGGCTCCTGAGGGAATGTAAGCCCTGGCCAGAGGATGTCAGTATGTCTTCTTGTCCTTGTGTTTCTGCCTCTCTCCACAGGAAGAAATCAGAACTATGGCTTACCCTCTGTCTTTGTCCTCGGCTAGTCTGAGTTTCTATGTCCAGGCTGGGTTATCGCTTGAACAATGACAAGACTGTTTTTGAATCTGCAAAACTGAGGGTCAGGCCCCAGATTGAGCAAAATTTACAAAGGCCAAGCTACGTCTGAGAGACCTGCTATCAGCCAATCAAACTTTCCCTCCCTCATCACATCTCCTTTCCAATTTCAGTCAAAATGAATTGACTTCTCTGCCCACAGTAGATCCACTCCTCTCTCTCGGGGCATAGCTTATGCTTTGCATTATATTTATTTTTATTGTACAAAGCCTATCTTCCTGAGAGTAGGTAGCGTTTAATTTTGTGTATTCAATCCCTGCTTTTCAGTGTCAATATAGAAATGCCTGAGCTCCCCAGTACAGCCAGCCTAGCAGGGGTGACAGACAGAAGAACAAGTCACACGCATGGTCCAGGCAGCAGTAAAAGCAGGTACAGAGAATCCAGGCATCGAGAAGGGGAGACAGACCACGCTGGTCTTCCTGGGGAGGGAGGTCCGACCCGGATGTAGGAACATAAATAAAACTTCACAAGAAGACCAAAAAGTACTCAAAACAAAGGGGAAAACCCAAGGAAGGTACACAGTATGAAATGGCTGGGGCACAGCACCCCGCTCAGCGCTGTGCGACAGTGAAGTGCAAGGAAGAGCGAGGAGACGGAGGCTGCGCAGGCGGAGGGGTGGGGAGTGTGCATGACGCGTCTGTCTGGGACTCGCTGCACGAGGGCGTGGGGAGGCCTCCTGCCTGCGGGTGTCGTGATGCCAACTGCAGACATTGGACGATGCTTGCATGGTCCCCGCATCCTTCTCAGTGCTTTTCACACGCGGACACATTTTAACCCTCGAAACAGTGGACATGGGTACCCTCCTAGCCCCATGCTGCAGAGGAGACTGATGTGCAAAGAGAGTAAGTCATTGGCCCGGGTCCCACTGTCACCAGTTATCCATCGGGAGAGCCAAGATTCAAACCCAGACAGGCTGGCTCCAGAGGCAAAGGGACAATGACACATTGTGCTGCCATTCCTAATGACTCCTCCTTCACTCACGCACTGTGGACTTCGAGCAAGCCGCTTCATCACTGAACTTCAGTTTTCTCATCTGTACAATGGGAAGAATATACGTAACCCATGGGGCTGTTGAGAGGAATGGCTGACATGTGTATATCACGTTCATCACAGCAACAGGTATACAGCAAGCAGTAAATACTGGCTCTGTGATTACTGCATCCCTTGGGCTTGGAGCTCAGGGGCAGCTCCAAGGCGGGGTGTACACTCCCCTTCAGGTGCCTATTGTGGTACCTGGTCTGAGTTCTGCCTTTTGAAGAAATGATTTTGGTTCAAGTCAAAGGCATATATTTAAAGGAGTTCACAGGTGAGGGCTGGGGTCATCCTGCAGCACCAGGTGAATGTGCCATGGGCGTTAGGACCACGAGACACACTGCCAGGCGTCCATGACACACAGACGCCATCAGTGATAAAAAAAAATAAAAATCAATAAAAATTATTTTCAGACAGGGACCTACGGCTGTTCGATTAAAATCCAAGACCATTTAATCACAGGGCCTAGCTTTATTATAGCTCCCACCAGATAATCTCATTATTCTCTGGACAGGCGTTGGGATGAGAAAACAAAGGATGATATTAAATAACCAGGGACCAGAAACAGAGGGCGTCTTGCCCTGTCCCTGGCGTTGCCAACCCGCTGTGAGCTTGTCCACACCAATAACGGGCCGTTTCCTGCCGCGCCGATGGCCACGCCATCCATCTCCCATGGAGCTGCCCCCGCCTCCCAGAGAGCACCGTTCTTCCTGGAGGATGACATGCTGGCACAGAACCTTTCCAAGAGTTTGAAAGAAGGCCTCATGACCCCTCAGCCCTACTCATGACCCCCAGGGCACCTGCTGAACCAGGAAGCGCTCGATGGACCCGCCAACCCAGCTGCCATTCCATCCCTCTGCGCGTCAAACTCCATGGGGGTGGGGGTCCCCCCTTTCAAATCAGGGCCAAGCTAGTCACACGCTGCACGCTCGGGGTGCTGAACTCCTCTGCTTCTTCCCATGGTGGGCTCCCACAGCAGCCCCACCTGGGAAACCTCCCCAAAAGATGCTCAAGTGGGCTCCACACCTGGCCTGCCCAACAGGCCCAGAGACGAGTAACGAGCACACTTATAGGGCTGGTGGGGCTCAGCTGTTGCTGATGTTAGTGTTTTCTGCTAAAATTGGTGTATTTTTGGCTATCTGTCTCATCCCCTGGTAGCCATCTGTGGAAGCCACGGATGGCTTGAGAAGCTAGACTGTAGGAATAAGACCACTTGTCAGAGTTGCCTAATATGGTGGCAACCTGACCCACAGGCTCCCAGAAGAGCCAACCGTTCACCAAGCACAAAGGGAACGTTCATTAGCTCAGGGCCAGTGCAGGGCGCTGGAGGTCAGCCAGGTGGCTCCAGTCCCTGCCTCTCCCAGCTCGCTGGGTGACGCTAAGGAAAGCATTAAATCCCTCTGTGCTGCCATCACTGTAAACCAGGGACGAAACTTGCAAATAGAGTACATTTCAACCCATCGGGTATAAGGGATCCGTCATTTGAGACTCCTTTACAATTTGGAAGGTTCACAAAAATATTTCAAATGCAAATATGAACGAAAAAAACGAGTGTGAGGGAGGAAAGCCCCTGAAAGCAGTTAAAGAGTTTCTCCAGCAGGCTCTAGCAACACCTGACGAGGCTGTAGGGTAGGTCGGGGACCCTGTGCCTGAGGGGGAACAGGGGGGTGGGGGCGGCTGCCCGCTTCCACAGGGGCTCAGCCAGCGGGTGGACCCACAATTGGCTGGTGAGTTGTGCAAAGCAGCTGGAAATCCATGCAGGCTGTTAACGAGCTGCGCCTGCCAGTTTGATCCAGGGGACTATGCTCATCCTCTGAATTTTAAACCAAACAAACTGAAGGAGTTCTCACCAAATGAGCCAAATTTGTCTAAAGGAAAAGGTTTCCAGTTAAATTTCAATCCCATCCAATTATCTTTCTCTACAATGGCCAATCCTGCACACTCTGCTGTGTTTACTATTTCATTTCCACCTCATAAAGGATGTTTTCCTTTTTAAAAGAACATGAGTACGCGCTCATGCACGCGTGCGCGCGCGCGCACACACACACACACACACACACAAACTTGGCTTCCTGCCTTCAGCCTCCTCCTTCTTTAATTCTGCCAATCAGTGTCAAATGGATTGATAACTTTCTCTCATGTCACTCTACTATTCAAGGACCACACTGCCTTCCCTTTAGCTCTCGGACCTGCTCTGCTGGGCTCGGGCAGTTTTCTTAAGAAGATGAACCCAGATTTGCCCAACCACCTGCCCAGGGTCCAGACTGGAGGACGCCGTATGAGCAAAACCAGAGCCCATCTGGTAGCAGAAGGGACCTCAGATCTGAGCAGTGGGAGACGCCAAAGTCATGCAGCAGCGTCCGGACGCAAGCACTGAGGCTGTTAGGAATGCACCACGAGAGCGAGTGCTCGGGGATGGGCCGGGGACAGGCTGGGACGGTTGGCAGGGCTTCCTGAGCCCGATCAGGGCTTCCAAACCCGGGAGGCAACAGCAAGACCAAGTTCAAAAGACTGCAGACCAAATGCACTCATGTGCTTGTGGATGGTCCGGGGGTCACGGCGCGGCTCAGGAACCTGGAGAGGAACCTCGGTGCCCGCCCAGAGCAGCAGGTGTCAGGTGGGGTTCGAGGACCACAGAGGGTCTGTGAGGCCAAGGCTCCTTCCTGATGACAGCGAGGCACCAGGTGGCCCTCTCACGCTCAGGAGTGAACAGGGGTTTTCGGAAGCTACATGACATGCGATGTCATCGTGACTCTGCTGGCTAACGAAGCGTGTGCCCCCAGACAGGAAACCCACCTCGCTGTCGTTCTGGACTCTCCCAGCCCTCACCCCACACCTTATCACATCCTGTTCCTCCCCTGGGGCGTGTCTCTTGAACTGGTCCTCCCACCGCCTCCTGCCAGCCCTCCCTTAGCCTCAGCAGCCTGCCAGCTGACTGCCCCTGCCCCGTCTCTTCACCTGAAAGCCTTCCCCACGCTGCCACGCCGTGGCCTGCTTTCAAACACCACCGAATCTAAGTGTCTGTGCCCATCATACGGCGAGACCCTCCCATGTGACCCCGGCTACCTCCCTGGCCCCTCTGCCCTCCCGCCTGGGCGACGGCCACGGTGAACAAAGTGCTCCCGGCTCAGCACACGCCAGGCTCTGTGTGGCGAGCACCCCTAAATCCCTTCCGGTTGGATTCCATTCAATGCTACCCTAAATCCCTTCCGGTTGGATTCCATTCGATGCTATCCTCTCTTTTTAAGTCCCATTCTCCCTCCGTTTGCTCCCAAGCCCTTCCTTGCTTCCGTGCACTTGGGCACGCTATTCTGCCTAGAACGTTCTTCCCTTTGCTCTTTGCACGGCTTGCTCCTTCTCACCCTCTGCTTCTCAGCTCACTTCAGGGCAGACGTCGCACCAGCCTTATCCCCAGAAGCACAGATGATAGGGCTACAGGAGCCCCCACTGGGCCCTGCCCAGGCACTGGCCAGCCATCTCTGCAAAGGCCGGTGGCCCAGAAGCCTCACCAGGCAACATGCATCAGCCCTCTCCTATTACCCACCCGCAACGAAGTCCAATCATTTCAGTCTTGAGGGTCTCCAAACCTTGACAGAAGGTTCAACTTTAATTAAAATGTTCTAGAAGAACACTCAGCCAATGAGCAGCAGGTCTGGTATTTCCTTTCCTTGATTCAAACAAACAAACAAACAAACAAACAAACAATAACGTGGTCACAGAAAATAAGAGCCATCGAATTGGCCGGCACCAGGCTTTAGAAAGGCGCCTGAAGCCTGGAGCCAGTGGTGACCCTGCCTGAGTTTGTGTTTACACCCAGGACACGGCCTGTCCAGGCTGCTGCAGGCTGCGTGGGCCTGGTGCCCTTGCCAGGGGCCTGGGCATGAGTATGCCTGTGAGGCCCCGTGCCCACAGCTGGAGGGAGGTCGCCAGCTTCTGGGGGGCGAGCAGCGCGTGCAGAGATTTCTGGAGGCACCTGGGACTCGCCAGACTCTGGCAAGCTGCAGGCTGAGCCGGGGCCTCACGCTGACCCAGGCTGGCATATGACTGTAGACGCGTGTGTGCTGCTCTGTGTTTTGTTTGTGATCACATCTCCCGCGTGAGCCTGAAAGCATCTGAAGATAAAAAGCATGCTTGTTCTCATGTCCCAAAAGAATCTGCGAGTCATGCGCTCATCTTGTTGATTGAGCAACAGTCACTGGTAGCAGTGACTTCAGCTACAAATAAAGGAGAATAGCGTGTGTTCCAAATAATAAAGGAGTGTGTCATGTAGTCATGGTATGTCACTGACTAACCACTAGGACACAGGGGCCCTGTGAGGCAGACAGATGCCAAGCACACTCATGTCGGGGATCTTGGGGCAGAGACAGAAGAAACAAGGCGCTGGGTTACGGGTCCGGGTCTTGGTGAGGCCGGGCCCCGGGCGGCTCTCCGCAGGAAGTGCACGGTCAGTGCCCACAGCCCTGAGAGCCAGCCCAGGGCCTGCAGGCCAGACGGCCCCTGTGCGTCACCAGACAGACCCACGTGCATTTGCACACGGATTTTTCAATTCAGAGGTTCCTGCGGGACGGGGGTCATGCTCTGTGCTATGGATAGGAGATGGGAGGCCCGCTCTCTGCCTCCACAGGTGACACGGACCTGGGAACAGATGAATCGTGCCACTAAGCTTAAAACCCTATGGCAGTGCGATTTGATGGCGGGTTTTGCAGAAAAGCATGGAGCTGGCCGTGAATACAAGCCCGGGCACCTCTCACTGACTGCATGGCGAGGCTTCCTTGAACCTGTTTCCTCATGTGCACGGGCGCTAGGCCCTCAGGTATCCCGATGCCTAGCTTTGTCATGCAGAAGGTGCACCTGTGCGTGCCCAGAGGCCAGAGCCACGGGCTGCCTGAGGAGGGAGGGTCCTCCGCTAGAAACAGCATTTTCGCTTGATCTTGAAGAGTTAAATGAAAAGTCACTTCTTCCATCATTAATTCAGCACGTGTGTACAGAGCACTTCTGCGCCAAGATTGTGCAGGGTGATGGGGACACGGTGAGCAGAGCAGACGTGATCCCGGACTCACAGAGCTTATCTGCTGGGGGGAACAGACCAACACCACACACATGGACACACGACGTGTGAGCAGGGTGCGGGATGGGCCATCATGGTCCTCAGACGTGCCCCTGGTCTCCTAGCAAGGGCACGAGGCCCACGCAGCCTGCGGCAGCCCGGACAACCCTACAAGACCTGCTGCTCAGCATCAACACCAGAGAGCGTTCCAGAGAAGTTTTCATCAAGGTGGAGCCTTCCGTCAAAGTCCTAGGCCCTTAAGACTGCCTGACTAGGCTCCGGGGCTCCTGGGCCCCTGGCCTTCACAGAGACGCCCGTGCTCCTGCAGCCCTCACATCTGTGCTCACGGGGAGGGGCTGGAGGTCTGGGTCCGGGACGCCCATGACAGTGCAAACTCAATCCCTTCCTTCTCCCTAAATGAAAGCTGTGGTCATTTATTAATTTACAAATGAAAGTCCCGATGCTTACAGACTTGCTTCGGAATAACTCATATGCAGACTATCCTTGGAGCTCTTCTAAGGGAAACCCTGGGTGCACTTCCCAAAACCTCCCTCAGAAATAAGCCAGACCCCAGTGCTCCACCCAGCAGTTCCAGGCAAGCCCTAATTTTAGACCGCGGGGTCACTCCGCCCGCTGTCTGAGGCTGCGCCAGGGACCTCTGCTTCAGGGGAGTGCCTGCACTTCCCGGGGCAGGACCTGCTTCATGGCACATTCCTATGCCTCCCCGTTACCTGTCTTCCCATCCTCTGGGGGGAAAGCTTCCTTCTTAGTCCAAAGGTCTTCTTAAAAACACAAAAGTGTATGATATGAAAACGAAAAAGCCAAACAAAACAGAATAAAACAATGACACACAGGTACACGTGCACATAAATTAACGTTAGAGACATGGGCAGATAAATATGCTTTATATGATATCTGCTCTAGCTGTTCAAATAAACAGGATTCAAATAACTTTCTGCTCATAAAACTGAGTCTGACATTTGAGGCAGTGTGAGTATAGCAGCAAAAGCATTCTGTTGTATTTGAGCTTGAACTCAAATTCTCCCATGTAGCAGCTTGTGTGACGTTGGGGAAAAGTGATCATTTTAGCTAATATTTATTGAGAGAGTGTCACACGCCAACCACTGAGCTAATTACTTCACATGTTGCATAACTTTTCCGAGTCCTTTCCCTTTTCTGCAGAGTTGGGATCATAATGCACGCTTTATCTGTTGTTGTGAAGTCATAGAAGAAGCACCTTAAACGCCAGACATGCGGTGACTGTAAAAACGGGTATTTTAAAAACAAAAATGGAACACAGCAATTGCACTGCTAGTGTATTTAAACGGCAATCTGATTCTTACTCTACTCTAAACACATTGGTATTAAGTGAGGAAAAGAGTCCAGAAGCAGTGAATCTGCTGCATATTAGGTATTTAGTAAGTGGGTAAAGTAAAAGTGAAAATAGCTAACGCAACGTTATCTTTGAATCAAAGTGAAATCCTAAAGAATGAAAAGCGTATTATTCATTTCTTCTTGATGGTATTTGGGTGGGACAGTCTATGTTCCGAGAGAAGATACATTTTCTAATATGATAGCCCGAGAAGGAAACTGTTAGACCTTAGTTCTTCATCTACTCTGCCTTCACTTCTTCAGTGAACTTGACCCAGTCAGTTGACTCTTCCCCATGTCCACCTGGGTATCCATAATAAAGTCGTTTGATTTATTTGCAGTTTCACCTAGAACAGCAGGAAGGATGGTGAGCTGCCTCAGAAGACTCTGTCTGGCGTAACTCAGCAAAACTGGCGGTTTTATGAGCCGATCACACATTCGCAAAACCCATGCATGGACAGCGGGAAATTCCTGGCCTGCCAGAGATGCTGACGGGGAAGTTGTTGGAAGCTTTCGGGGCAATGTCAACAGCGCACCAAGTAACGTTCTGTTTCCTGGTTCCTCTGATCCAGCCAGGGCATTTATTTAATGGCTGCATGAGATGGAAAAAGGAAGCGCACTCAGCCCGAAATAGAGTGTGGAACAACGTGGAGGTGACACTGCTGGCCGGAATGCCACTCGGGAAAGTCCAGCTCCCGGCCACTGGCCACCGGGGGCTTCCCAGTAAACCCAGCCGCTTCAGACTGGACAAAGTGGGAGTGGCCACATGTCCCTACTGCCACCTGGCAAGCCTGGCAGGGCCATGATGTTTCCCATGGACGCCTCTGCTTTTCAGGTCCTGACGACATAGCAGAGCATGTGGTGACCTATAGGGCACTGTCGCCCAGAAATTCCGGTCTGAGTTGACATTTACAAACACACTGAACTTGCTTTCTGGTTCATGAAAAAGTAAACTGTTAGACAAGAGTAAAGTGGGTTCTGCATTCAATCATGGTTCCTACTGTGCCTTGTAGGAAAAATGAAAATACACAGTTGGTACGTACAGCCTGTGGCAGAAGACCGTCCGCCTGCCTATTTGTCAAGCGGGGGTATAGGGTCGGGGGCTCTGGGGGTATCAATGATAACCTTAACCCATGAAAGGAGTTCATGTTGTGAAACCACGGCCATGCGTGCCGAGGGCGGGGATTTTGAGTCATGCATTGGCAGGAGAGAGGAACAAGGCTCCTTTCATAGAGTCACATATTTCTCTGCAGAATTTCTAATTAAAATTCAATGGAAGTCCGAGGAAAACCCACAACGTCCAGCTAAGGTTCCCGACAGTTGGTCGCACTGGAGGAGCTGGCCTATCCCTGTTCCTCTTCACTAAGAGCTGCCGAAATGCAGCTCAGCGAGCTGGCACGGCCACAGGGTGGCCACCTGTGGATGGCATGGTACAGAATTAGATCCTAGATCAGGGATAACGTAAGGTCACTGAACCGAGTATGAGGGCCTAGCCCAGCCAGCAGATGTTAAATAAGGCACTTCTGGGCACCTAATCGGCCTTCAGGATATACTTGTTGACTAATTGATTGACTTACTGATGGGCAAAATGGTCATTGGGAAGCCAAGCTGGATTGATGGGGCTTTGACATTAACTCGATTAGTATGTCAGAGGCTTAGGCAAGTCTCAGCATTTGATCCTCACGTCTACACGGCAGAGATAATCACTTGCCTGCAGCAGTTACAGGAAAGGAGAGAAGGCTGAGAAAAGACGAGATGGCTGGTGGTGAAGTCTCAGGCAGCCTTCTCCAACTGGGAGGTACCAGTGCCAGCTTCTTCGGGGACTCAGCCACGTCCCGAAGGGGAGACAGGGCCAGGCGGCTCCTGGGGCAGGAGGCACAGCCAGGCACAGGAGCGGCGGGCAGCAGGGCTGACGGGCCCCCGGGAGCTGAGGGGCGGTGGGCCCAGAGCGGGAACAGGCCGGAGAAGCCTCGGGGAGCCTCTGGCTCTCACCCCCTCTCCCTAAGCCCTGCTCGCCCTGTGAGAGCAGAGGCTGCCAGACGAGTGAAGCGCCCTTAGGGAGGGCCAAACCCAGAGACTCAGCCAGCAGGTCACGGCTGGCGCCCAGGAACCAGCATGGCAGCAGCATCCAGGGGTCCCTGGAGCGGGTGGGCCAGGGTGGGACAGGCACCGACCTAAAGGGGACCCATGGAGCTCGGTACTTAATGGCAGTGACAAGCACCGGCGATGCCACGGAGATGCCACTGGGCCTCATACCCAAACGGTTCTAATTCCTCAGTGTCTCCAGGGCCAATGACATTCAGAAACCACTTACTGAGAACCCATCAAGTGACAAGCATTGAACTGAGGGCGCGAAACATCCAAAGATGAGAACAGTCACACGCGGAGTAACTTCAGCTGACTCTGAGGGAACCATCTAGTGCTCAGCACAGGAAGCCTGTGGAGGGCGGGTGATTCCAGATGCCGGGGCCTAGGAAGCACCGCGGCACCGGTGGCACGGCGGTGAGGCCGGGAAGGAGGCCCCTCAGGTGGAAGGAATGCCTTAAAGGAAGGCATGGGAGCCTCGGCACCCAGCGCCATGGCACGGCCACCTGGGGCGTGTGCGGGGTGCAGACAGGAAGCCGCGTGGAAGTGAAGACGCGAAGGGTGGGCTGTGGCGTAGCTCAGGGAGCCTTCGCCCACAGGAAGAAGCAGCTTGATTTGTTCTGAAGCCAATGCATGTGGGATTTTGAGCAGAAAAGTAACTGAAAACCATGCTGCTTCTTTTTGTTGTTGTTGTTGTTGTTTTGAGGGCAGTGTCACTGGCCCTCATATGTGGGACCGAACCGGGGCCGCTGGCGTCCCAAGCCAGCGCTTAACCCCTGCGCCACTCAGCCGGCTGCTTCTTTTTTTTTTTAATTCAATGGGTAGTACTTAATGTTTACCTTAAATATTATTTTTAATTCATAATATATTCATAAAGCACATAATTGTAAAGGAACAAGATGGTACCTGATGTACATTTCCCCTCCCTTCTGCCCTTGTCCTCCATCCATTTTTTGGGGGGAGGAGGGAGAGCTAGCAATGATCCCAGTGTCTCTTGTATGGGGGGGTGGGGGTGGAGGGACTGTTTGGGGAAAGAGCTAATGGCCAAACATTAGTTGGACTGGAGTGCGGAAGCCAGAGATGAATGACAGAGACGCCAGTTCGGTGGTCATTTCAAAAGTCCAGGTGATGAAATGAAGGCTTTAAATAGAGAACGGTCCCTGTGAATACATGGACGATCCTGAAAACACATTTCATAACCCTTTCCTCTCAACATCTGATCAATTCACAAATGGCAGGGTAGGCGTCCAGAGGGACCGATCTTGTCCTGAGACCTGAGGGGTGGTCCGGAGGGGACTCAGTTTGGGACAAGGAAATGGGGAGGCCGCGCAGGGATGATGAGCTGTACTTTGGAAATTTTTGTTGGCGATACAGGACATAAAAGGGGACATGACCAATATTCCATCGGAAAGTCAGGCACGTAGCCTGGAAGAAAAATATACACGGGGGAGTCGAGGTGGTCATTAAAGCTGTAGGACCGGGAGAGCTCAGGACAGGACAGAGATGAGGCTCTGAGGACTGAAAAGTCCCCAGGTTGAAGGGAAGCCAGAAGCGGACAGGAGGAGAGGAAGTACCTGAATCCAGGTAAAGAAAGAATTTCAAAGGGAGAGGGGTGGGCGGGTTCCTTCCTGGGTGGAAACAGGGGCAGGAAGCAGCAAGGACAAGAGGTGAGAAGTTCCTGGTGATGCACAGATGACTGTGAGCTTTGGGGGGTCCTTTCTGAAGAGTGGGGCGGGGGGGGGGGGCAGGCGGGGGTGGGGGGGTGGAATGCCGCGGGGAGAGAGCAAAGGGAGGCGAGGCTGTGGAGACCCTGCCTTTCCAGCAATCTACCAGGAACGGAGGGAGAAAGGAGAGGCGATGGAAAGGGGGTAAGGCAGAGAAAGAACTCCCCCAGGTAGGCGAAAAGGCGGGAAAGGGTGGAGCTAGGGGGACATTTGGTGAACAAGACCCTGGAAGAGGCTGAAAGGGGGAATTTGAAATGAAAGGAGGGAGGCCCAAGAGTTCCCACCCGCTCCCCTTGGCCATCTCAGCCCAGTGGCCGAGGCCACCCCCGTGCTCAGGGGGAATGAGTTTGTTTTTGGAAGTTTGCAAAAACAAATAACTAAAACACAGACAGGAACTTGATAGATACTGACTTGTGATGAAGGAGGGGCTTTCAGGAGGCACTGCACTCCCACCAAGGTTAGACTAAAGACGCTGTCCTGCGAGTCCCCGCCATTAACTCCCAGATGTCACCTCCAGTCCTCCCCACATCGCAATCTGGGAAGACAGTTCTGCTCCTTGGGGTGTCTGGGAAAGGTCTGCAAGAACCACCCTCTCTTTCTGTGGCCCACGGAGAAGCAGCGGGAGGAAGGCAGATGCCTTTCAGGCCTTTCCTGGTCTCTGCTGTCACGTAGCCGACGCGGTGACATTTGGAAAGAGAACTTAAATATCTCCACCACACTAGGTGCATCAATGCTTATTTGCTTATTAGCAAAACTACCAAAAGGTACTGGCAGGCAGTTTGCGGGGAGGGGTCAGCAGCCCTCCGGGCTGTGGCTCATTGCCCTGGGGTCTCCTTC
Source organism: Aselliscus stoliczkanus (assembly GCA_033961575.1). Taxonomy (NCBI): domain Eukaryota; kingdom Metazoa; phylum Chordata; class Mammalia; order Chiroptera; family Hipposideridae; genus Aselliscus; species Aselliscus stoliczkanus. The sequence continues at coordinate 62,826,856 of CM066735.1, forward strand.
TCCAGCTCATCCTACACTGACTCCAGGGGCTGGCAGAAGGCCGCTCGCCGGAGGTTATCATGGGGACACGTTTGGTGTGAAGAGCTGTGTCCCCACGAGGAACACAGGGCCTGCAACATCCATGATTTTGTCCCCGGGTTAACTGTGGGGTGCAGTTGAATTGAACCTTTTTTTGTTTGTTTCTGTACTGTTCTGGTCCCTTTTTTTTCTGATAGCACTTTAACAGTTTTACATCTCTCCTTACATGAATTGTTCATATTGTGCTTGCCTCAGGCAACTGTTATATTAGAAAACGATGCAAGTACATTTACAATTACGCATTTATTCCTCCATCCTTAACTTCGAGATCACCACCTAGGGCTGATTCCCTGAGCTACAGCTGCCTGAGGCCACACGGCTGCTGCTCAAAACGCCGCTCCTGAGGCTGTGCTGCCGCCCAGAGGTCAGGCCGGGGAACGGCCAGCATTGTTTTCTGGGTGGAACCAGTTTACCACCAGCCCTGTGGGACTTCAGTCATTAACTCCTGGTCTAAAACAGAAAAAAACTCATTACGTGACAAGGCTGAGGGGCATGAGGGAAAAAGGAAGGCTTTATTTCCCAATGTTCCCTCCAAAGGTATAGGAGTAAAAGGAACAGCAACGCCACAGCTTGATTTTGCTGGTTTCGGAGTTTGCTGATTGGCCGCTTGCACGCGGCCAGGAGACTGGGCTGTGGGGTAGGAGCCGGGTGGCTCCTTTAAGCCTTTGGGGCCGATCCTCAGCCCCCCAGAACTCAGGACGTCATGTTCTCCAACTGAGGATGGACAGTTGTCTGAAAACAATGCATTCAGGGAAGCCACTCAACTCTTCCCCTCGCGGCCAAGGCTCTCAGAGGGCCAAGGCCGTTACAGTGATGACATCAGTCACAGCGCTGGGGGGACGCCCTGGTGGCCGCTCTGTGGAGAATGCCTCTGGCTGCCTCCCTGGGCTGTTGGTGAAGGGAGGAGCCCACCCACCGCAGGGGCGAGCTCCGGGCTCGGGAGCCAGGCTGGTAGCTGCTCAGCCGGGAGCCCATCCTGGGACTGGAGGCCGCGCTGCGCCCTGTGCTTTGTCACGTTTCTGGTCCTTCCCAGATTTCCGCTCATCACGAACCCCCCCGCGCCCCCAGCAGTAACAGATTTTCGGCAGCCAGCGCCGTCTCTCATGCTCTGCTCCTGGGCACAGACGTGGACGGGGCCCGGCCAGCGGCAAGAGGCAGGTGCTTCCCCAGCGGTTACCTGGGGTCGAGAGACGGCTCTGCCGGGAACTGGCCTGCGACCACGAGCGAGTCCCCTAATGGCTCGGGCTCCGTGTCCTCGTCTGCAAACTGCGGCTCGGATGGGGGCACACAGGCCGGTAAGTGCAGGCACCAGGACGCGCCTGCTTTCCCCGCTCCTGAAGCCAGGCAGGCTGGCTTCGGCCCACCTGTACGCGTTCTGGACACCTTCCTCTACACGGGGGAGGGCAGACCCTGACAGGCGTGACGGTGACACTTAGGATGAAGTCGGCTTCTTCCTTCTTAAGTGTAAGTGAAGACGGCTTTAAGGCCCAAAACTTGCCCATAAAATGACACAGAGTCCATAAACAGAGCAAGGTAACACAAATTGCCCTGGTAACTCATAAGCCAACTGGTGACAAGGATGACATATAGACGGTTTCCCTACACATGCCATGCTTGTCTTGTCAAAAATGAGGATTATGGGGGAGGGGGGTTGTCACTTTGAGGGGTAAAATGTATAACTAGTGCACTGTGTTGTACACCTGAAACTAATTAAAAATAAATAAATATAAAAAAAAATTAAAAAATGATTAGACCTAACTTTTCTGTGTCTTACTTCCATTTTTATGACATTAGGAAAAATGTAACTTTTTAAAAAAAATTCAGATCAATATAGACAATTGAAGAAAACAGCTATATCTTGAGTTTCAAAAATTAAAGGAAGTGGTAACAAGATGCGGTGCTGAATCTGGTTGAATGCTCACTGTGAAGACAACTTTGGGAGAAAAGGTGGAGGGACCAAGAGAAAACAGGGACTCGGTTCATTCAGAGAGAGGCTTGAAATTGAGTTGGGCAAATCTGGCTCAAGAAGAGGCAACTAAAAATTAGTAAATTACAAAACTGAGGCCGCTGACATTGTTAAGGAATTCACAGGCGCTTAGAAAACTTTCGGCCCTGAAATTCCACCACAGCACATGACTCCCCCGCTAAGACATTCAGGCCACGGCTCCTTGCTGTCACCCGCACGGCCGGGTGCACGCCCTCCACGGTGACTCGCTTCCTCAAGCCAGATGCGCAGAACTCAGGCAGAAGTGACATCTGCACAGAATTCCCACGGGCTCTGCCGTAAACCTTGGGGATGACTCCAAAGAAGGCAGAGCCGGAACTGCTGAGACTGCACACAGACAGGCACTAATTAGCAGGATGCCTGAAAAGAGGCTGAAAGACTAGGGAGCTCCCCAGAGGAGAGGTGGTGCCTCACAGAAGAGGTGGGGCCGTGTTGAGAATGAGGAGCATTAGGGATTGAGGAGGGAGGAGGGAGGAGGGAGGAGGGAGGAGGGGAAGGCCCCGAGGCTGCCTCATTTCTCTCTCTTCCCTGCAGTGCAGTGGGATGGCGGATCCCACCGCAGGCTTAGCAGCGCCTCCGCCATAAGGCCATCCCTTTCTTGGACAGCAGGGATTTCAGAAGCTCTTGGCAGGAGGCAGGGAACCTGTTTTTCAATGGCAGGCACTTTATTTAACCAACATACCAAATTTGTAAAGTATTTATTAATTTCCCCATTTTTATATATGAAGAAATCAAGGCTCTCAAACATGAAGGAACCGACACACCATCCCACAGCTGGTGGCAAGAGAATGAGAGTCAAGTTTGAATTCAGGCTCTCACTGTGGCAGGCTACGTCGCAGGCTCTGGAACTCATATTCACAGCCCTGTTTCGGGAGGCATGGCACCAGGTCACTTGACGCTGGCCGCCTCTGACCGGGTGAGCCAGCTCTGACACTCACACTTGTGCCTCGTTCTAGAGAGCCAACCCTGTAACCCTACTGCTGCCTGCCTTCCTCTCTATGGCTCAGTCCTGCCTCGCACAACGCCATGCAACCCAGCTCCTCTAGGACGAGAGACGTTTCTTGTCCTGTCATACCTCCTCCCCTCCGCACTCCTCTCAAACGGAAGTCCTGCTCGTGGATTTCACCTGAATGCTTGGCCGGCTCTACCCACTCGTAGCTATCCCACGTGCTATTTGTCTATATCTCCAGATTTCTCAGAATGGCTGTCGGCCCTAGACTAGCCCATTACCACTCTTGAAGTCTGGCTTTTTCTGAGAGGAACTGCGTGCCCAGATCACCCCGATTTCCTGACTCCATAATTGCCCCCAAACGCTAATCTACTCGCTAGGCTTGCGTTCCTTCCAGTACTGGGGCTCTGTCTCCCAAGTTACTGATCGTCCTATGGGGGTGTCTTTGCCCAGCTCCTTCAGCCTCCGGTGGCCATGTGTGGCCCATGTCAGTCTGGCCGAGGAGTCCCGGGGACAGCACATCTTCTTGAGCAGTGCAGAGCTGGGCCTAACAAGGGTGGGAGGGTGTGTGTGACAAGGCGTGAAAAGTACCGTAGATTGGTGGGGTGGGCCCACATTCAAAACAGGTCTAAATGCCAAGATGAGGCCCGTGGCTATAACCAGTAGTGGTGAGAAACCTTTATTGGTTCTTTGGCAGCCTCGTGCCATTTGTCAGCATGCAGGATGGACTAGAGAAGACTGAAAGACAGAGGAAGTAGGAAGCCATTAAAGACGCGCAAATGTGATGGGACAAGAGCCTGGATTGAGTCCGCCGGAATAACCCAGAGGCAGGAGACAAGAGACAATTTGAAGCAAAAGCTACAGACTCGATGAGAGGCTGGGTTTAGAGAGAAGCAGAGATCAGGGATGACTGCAAATTTGTACATAGGGTGGGGTCGCTGGCAGGAGCAAAGGAATCTAGGGAAGGGAATTAAACCATTGGGGAAAGGACCCTAAAATGCCAGCTCTCTTACTCACATGTTTCAGTCACGACACCGATTATATCTGAGAACTATTAGCTAGCAAGGATTCAAGCGAAGGGATGTGTTGAAAGCATTTGAATTGTTCGAACGAGACTAGAAAGTCAATGGGACATCAGGGCCGAACCCATCAGTAGGGATCAATGTGAACAAGAGAACCGCGAGGGAATTCCGACCTAATCTGGCAAGAAGCCCACAGCTTTACACAATGTTCTGGGCCTCAGTGCTAAGAAGGGACAAGGCCGTTATGGGTGGGCTGGATACCCACAAATAAGAAAACCAGTCATGTAACTTGGATTTAAAAAGGTTCCCCCTAGAACTGGGGATGTTGTGCTGCCTGCGTGAGTGGTTTCCAGCTCACCCCACTGAGAGAAGCCCAGACCCGCACTGCTGTGGCCCTGTCCCTCTCACACTGCAAGGTACTCCCCCGCAAAGGCGGTGTCCAAACGCCTCTTTCTGTAGCCAGAACGTGATAATTATCTGAACGGAACTCTCAGCTACATTCAATTGTCATTCTCAATTCTCACTTCCGAAAGGTATGTCATGTGACCCAGATGAGCAAGCCCCTCCTCGGCTATAAAGTGGGGACATTAATACCCACCTTTTCTTTCTGGGAAAAAGAGGAATCTTAAAACAGGTCAACACAGAATTTACACTTTTAAAAATGTGTCCTGAGTGATGGCCCATTGCTTCTTTCATTGTGGTTCCTTTCACCTGTATGTTCAGAGGCCACTGATTGGTGTAGTCAGGGTAATTTTCATGTAACTTCACAACCAAGTGAGGGTTCTTTTAGTTCTGATCCTAATTAAAATTCAAAATGATGGTTCAATAAATAAAAGGCAGGAAGGAAAAAAATGTGGACATTTATGATGGGTTATTCCTGGGGAACTTTTTGGATATGGGTTGGCATTTGTCCAATAGTATTTTGAGTTCAGTAAATAAGTCAGCACATATGGCTTACATTTCCAACAAATAAAACCACAAAACTTAAAAAGTAAGTGGAAAGTACTTGGCAGGACACGTGTTTACATTTGATGAAGGGAAATTTTTCTGCTTGGCCAAGCCTGACTGGCCCAGGAATTAACCCACCCTCATTCATCACAGTAACAGAAATTGACCCGTGCTGTGTTTCTCAAAGAAACAAGCACCTCCCTGAAAGGAAGCCGATCTCTGCGTGAGCACGGTGTGTGCGCGTGCTTGTGCACATGCATGGTGCGTGCGCACGCCTACTGCATGTGAATGAACCACTGAAGAAACGAAGGCCTCCTATTATATAGAAACACTTTCTAAAATGTAGGAGGGAATCTCATATTGGTGCTACCAAAATTCTCTTCTAAGATTTGAGTCTGAATATAGGTCTGTCTTTGCACTGTGATGACATTTTCAATAAAAGAACAAGACCTTCTCAATGATTTGCCCATGGTCACACGACCGATAAATGATAGAACAGAAATTCAAACCCATGACTGTCACTGAAAAGTTCAAACGTTTCCCTCTATCCTTGCTGCCTGCAGAAAGGGGTGTGGGGTGGGGGGAGAGGGGAAGACAAAGCCAAGGGCTGGTGGGACAGCAAGCTTACAAAATATATCTTTCTGATTCCATGATATCAAATTCATTACTAATGTTCAAAGGAAAGGCATTAAAATAATTAAGCACTTCCTCTGCGATGAAAAGCAAACTTGGCCTCAGAGAGATCTGACTGGCTTGCCCGAGGTCACAGAGCTAGTCCACGGGATGGCCAAGATCCAAACCAGAGATGTGTGACGTAAACTGTTAGGTAACAAAGGGAAACATTTTCACCCACGAGACCTCTCAGGCCTGACAACAGTCCTAGGGAGAGAATGCAAGAGGTGATGGAAAGAAATTCGAGTCAGCGCCTGAGACAGATGTGCTCGTTTCCTCATGAGTTCCTTCCGGCAAATTAGCGCCTGCGCCGCTGGAAGAGGAGGGGAAGAAAAATACATATCGAATGTCTGTCTTCCTTTCCCACGTGGGAAACATCAGGGGTCAGGTTTTGCTGGCAGGCTCCGATGCCCTTCGGCAGGTATGGTGGGCATTTTCTGTCTCTTTCTTTCTTTCTTTCTTTCTTTCTTTCTTTCTTTCTTTCTTTCATGTTCTGATGAGGGCTCCATCAGAAGTTCAGATGATTTCTGCAGAGATTAAGTCGAATTGGACATGGAAACGTGCAATGGGGTTTGAGACCGCTTGCAGAGCGCGGCCTGAAGGTCACCAGGATGGCACTGTGGGGTGCCCCCTGTAGAAAAATTTGGGGCTGGAGAGACCATTGTTTCCCTTTTTATACTTTCTCAACAGGGGAGATTCCATTCCTCTCACATGTGGGACAGGATGACACTTCTGGGCGTCTCTTGTCACGTCTCCCATGGGAAGAGTCACTTAGATTGGTGGAGAACCTGAAAGCCACTGGGCCATGATTTTCCCCAAGGACTCCAGTTATTGAACTGAAAACGGCCAATTCTGGCTCTGACTGGCTTGGACTAGCTGCGCCCTGCGGTGGGCTTGGCCAGGCGGCTTCCCGGCCTGTGGGTGGGCGGGTCAGGCAGGGCCCCTCACAGAGGCCACCAGCCTTAAGTTAATAAACGTTAATTCCTAAAAGAGAAGCAGTGCCGTTTTAGCTTCAGGTCCAAGTCACACCGTCCAGTCCACTTTTCCTGTGAGTACAAGTGAAAACTGGAAGGCCACGCCGAAAAGAACGGTCGGTGGGCGGAGGTGTGAGAGCCGCTCAGCCCGGAGCACTGGGCACCGACGGGCACGCTGGTCCCCTGCCACCTGGGAAGCTTAACCAGCAGGACTGGCTCCCTGTGCTTAAGAGTCATGGGTTCACTTTGCTTTTTCCTTCGCTTTCTGCTTACAAGGAACATAATAAATATCTGTTGATTGACTAGAGTAAGTCACTAAACAGCAGCTGGTGTTTAAACTAATCTTACTTGAACCAAAACAGTTGGCCTCAGGCACTGAGCAAATCTCAGAAATCAAACATATCCGTCTGCACGTCAGAGAGTAACAAGTCGTGTTCTAAGATGAAGGGAGAGGAGGAAGGGAAAACGGTGCTGATGGGTCCTCACTGGCACCAGAAATGCTTGCCCCCCCCCCCCCGTGCCGGTCACCTTCCAGCCACCTCTGGAGGGTCCTGCTAACAGCTGGCGAGTCAGGGAGGGTCATCCGGAGTCGGGACAAGGGGAAAGATTCCAGGGGCTCCAGAATTTCCATTGCAGCACCTCTGAGAGGAGAAGACGTAGCCTTCCCGATGGGAGGGGTCTTCTCTCGCCCACACAGACTAGTGCCAGGGAGGAGCCCTTTCAGGCAGAGGTTTCCTGCACACTACAGGTAAATGCGCCCGAGACCAAGGGTCCCCACGGCAAACCTGATGCTTCAAGGATCAAAGTCTCTTCTCCATGCCAGCGTTACTGATCGTAAAGCTCGTCTTTAATTTTTAGCTCCATGTCTAACTCTGGTCTACTCCTGATTGGTTCAAAAATTAAAAAAGGGAGAAGAGGATGATTAATTACTGCCCCCTAAAATTTCACAAATGCTTGCTGTATAAAAAACAATTTTATGGAACGTTTTCTTAGAACATTCCTTAGTGTAGACAGGTTTCCATCGACCAAGTTTTTGGTAAGTGTCGGTGGACTGTCATCGGATGTCACACTCCCTGCCAATTCCTGTGACACGACTAGCTAGACAACCATATTGGCCATGGGATGAAGGAGACAAGGAAGCCGTCCGACAGAAGGCCACTCTGTTTCCACACAAGGTGGCCGATGGAGACAGGCTGGACGTGGCTAAGATTCTCAAGAAGTTCAGGGTTTCCATTCTGGGCTCATTTACACGGATGGGCAACCGCGGCCCCCAGCTGCACACCGCCGTATGAAGTCGATGACTTAATCCTAGAAAAAATCTGGAGCAGCTATAACTAACTGCCACTTGCCCATAACAAAATGAAAAAACTGTATCAGAGCATGTAGCACCGAGCTACAACTTCCTGTGTATTCCTTAAGTGGCATTTGGGGACTTCAAGCAAAGCCCCTTGTGTATTCCTTGTGTTTTCAAAACATGCTGCTGGTAACCAAATAAACTAACTTACTAAATAGGTTTATTGACTCCCAGCCAGTTAAATGTCAGAATCATTCACCAAAAGCCCCCACTTTGTCGCTGGAGCTCTCTGTTTGGCAGTTACTGGGCACAGCAGGACCAGCTTCCTATTACAATCCATCCAGGTTTATATCAAGAAGACAAAGTTACCTGCACTGGGAAGTATGTTTATCTTTCTATCATTTACAAACACGTGTGATTAGAGAGTAGATGGGGTGATTGGTACAGGTGTCTGTGTCTGATCTGAGGCAAGTATAAGTCATTAAAGGTATACAGTTTAAAAAAATGAGGGAGGCAAAACACGCCGTTGTTTTTCTTAGTGGGCACTGAGGAACAGAATCAGTCCCTAGAGACTGTCGTGGATCCTGACGGAAACCATCAGATGACGGGCGCTCCTCACTGGCACAGTCAGAACACGGCCTTTGGAAACTTGTCACCAAAACGTCAGTTTCTCTACATGTTGTCCCCAGTGAACTGCGAGCACCTCGGCGATGAGTGGGGTTCACTTCGGAGGTGGTGCCGGGCACATGGGAGGCGCCCGATGTCTCGTTAGTAGGCGAGGCCTGCCGATGATTTACAACTCAGTGCCCTAGGTATCGGCGACACTTTTGCCAGGTGAACAATGACTCCAAATCACAAGCACATCCCAGGAAGGCCCTGGGCATCCATTACTAATGGCTGTTGTTAAACAGACGCCCTAGACACAGAATGGGCAGAAGTGGCACCTAACGTCGTTAATTAAAAGGAGATGAAGACAGAATTTAAACTGTGAAAGGCCGCAATCTTTTCCTTACACGAAGGACCCAAAATCGAAATGCAAGCAACAGAATATTCCCACAAGGCAGTTCTATTAGGCTGCACCCCACTTTTACAGACACAAGGTTCTCATCCAAGATCAGTTTTGTTGCCATTGCTACTAGGTTTTCATGTTAAAAAAAAAAAACTGATATTTTTGCAATAAAAGAAACAACTTGCAATCAACTTCTAACTCAACAGCTATTTCCATATATTAGTGACTACAGAAAACACCCAGAGCTTCATAACCCGCCCCCGCAAGACTATAGGGAATCCTGACTCTTGAGAACACAGTCCTCATTTGGTTTCAGGCCACGGGTGACTTCACGGGTGGGAATCTCCAGGCCAGATGGCGTTACCCTTGGAATAAGCCAGCGAGCACTAATGATAACAGCCATGAAGGAGGGCTGGCCGCTCGCTCGCATCCACTGCGGCCCAAGCTTCTGCGTGCATTGCTCCCTCCAGGCAGCAGAGGGCAGAGAAGGCACTGCTGACGGATCACATAAACTTTTTATTACAATCCGGAGAGAAACGCTCTATTGCCTTCCAACTGCATTTGCCATTGTAAACACCACACGTGTAAGTGGTTTGAAAGACAGTACAATTTTAGTCTCAGATGGATTTCTGGAGCCATATAAAATGTTTACAGTGTGCAATGAAATGTCTATATAGCATTTCAGGGACTTATAGTTCAATTTAATACAACAGAAAATGTCCTAGAGGATAATAGCATGGTAACCCTGGTCTCAAATCTCCTGTACAATGCAGGAGACATTGAAACAGTGGAGGGTTCCCATGGACAGAGGGCCGTGTCTCTGTCAGCATGGAATTTAGGGGCTGCAAGGGGCCACTGAGGCCGGCTAACGGTCAGCGCCCCTCTTTCTGAGCGGCCTGAAGAGGGTGCTGGGCTCTCTCAGCTGCACAGAGGCCGAGGTAGAATCAGGACAGCTATTCCTCACGCCTCTCGTTCCACGGCATTTTATCGTCCGTGCCACATTTCATAACACTTACCAGTCAGATTTCCAACAAGGAAACCATTTCTGATGGCTCCCTCGGGTGCAGAGGTCTAGGAATCGTCTCTCGGGAAACACAGTCATGGTCTAAGTCAGTATGACCTCGCCTCTGCCAAAGTTCGCTTCTGGCTTTGAAAGGAAATGCCTCCGCAGGCGAGGAGAAAACTGCTTGTGCTGTATATTTGAAATTTTAAAATGCCCTCCACCTACAGTGAATCCATAGACATTTCATGTTTTTTAAAAGGACCGCCTCGTCACTCCCCGACCCAAACCCCAAGACTGAGGGAAGACACCAGTCTTTTCATGACGGCAAAGCCACATGAGGCCGCCCGCTTTCCTGGGCCGGCCCCAGCCCTGTATCCTGGGGAGAAATTTACCACAGGGCACTGCTACTCGCTGGCATTGCTTTCTTAGCTGGAGCTTCCAAAGCTTGGGCTCGAAGCTGGAAAGGCTGTCACTCACTCTTCCTGCTGAGTTAGGAATGTCAGCATCAGGGGAACCAGGTAACGGGCACAAGGTAAGACAGCAACCTCTGGGAGGGGAGACACCTCCGTCTCATTCCACTGAAACAATTGCCCCCTGGGCCTGGTTGCTCTATCAGGAATGCATGCCGTCTGACTGGCGTTGGCAAGTTCAAGGACCTCCGGTGACACTCTCCTGACCCTGTGGCGACTTCTTCCCACTGTAGAGAGCACACACTAGGCCTGGGCAGGCTCTTCCTTTCATTTTCACTGGCTGGCCTCCCAGACTGCCCGCTGTGCTCTGCGCCTGCGGGCTTCCCCCGCCCAGGCCCAGGCTGAGCTCCTGGAGCAAATTCCTCCAAGGCCAAACAAGGAGACACTCCAGGCCTCGGAAACTAATAAGTCATCCTCCTTGGAAGTTAATGCCCTGGACGTTACATATTTCTCACCAAAATTAGACACAAGTGGATTAGTTCTGTCTCTTCATTATGTCACATTCTCTAACAAAGCCTAAAGGTGCATGGATAGGTCCGCCTTTTAAGCAGACTCTACTTCCTTTTTTTTTTTTTTTAAGGTATAAGGATTTTTTTTCAAAGCCAAGTCAAGGGGCTCTGGTGTTCAAACGTTAGCTAAAATGCTGTGTATCTTATGATTTTGTGAGGAGGTAGTTACTACCTCGGAGGATTATCCGGAGGTGTGCCACAGCCACAGGGAAAACACGGAACTCTCTGGACAGGTGGTTACCAGGCGCCTTCCTTGGCCCCTCCCTTCCTCGGGGTTCTGTAGAATGAGCATGGATGGGGCGTCCCCAGTGTGCCTTCCGCTGGGCTGGCTGGAGAGGCCACAGGGCCTCAGCAAAGAGCAAGTCCAGTGTGTGGACGGCTACCACTCAGCAAGGGGGCGCCCTGGGCACACCCCACAACAAAGGCCACTGTCCGTCTGGAAAGGCCAGCGTCGAGGAGTGTCCCGCTGAGGGTCAGCTGCAGTTACCAGGAAGCTCAGTGGATATTTACGGGGCTCGTCTGTAAGACGAGGGGTTACAGGAGAGAAAGGAAGGCGCAGGGAAGAGCAGAGTGGGGCTCAGCCGGCGCTGGGTTAAAACCCACTCACGGAGCTCAACCTCCCAAGGCTCGTTTCCTTAAACATTGAGTGGGGGTGAGAATACCCACCCAGGTTACAGGGCTGTCGTAAGACTGCACTGAATTAATCTCTGTGAGCCAGTTAGCACACGCCGGGAATTTGGCAAGTGTGCTAGTGAGCTTAACTGTTATTACTGGGTCAAGTGCCTGGACAGGAGGGCGGGGTGGCGCACCTCCTGGGAAGCGCCCTTAGCCAGCCAGGCAGCCTCATGGCCGAGGACCTACTGGTTCAGTCCGTCCGTGGATTCGGGTCCTGTAACAACCTCCTAATCCGTTCCGTTTACACTGACCCGCTGGACCCAGCCTGGGACAAACCAGCTCCCGACCTGTTCAGGCTGCAGCTGCACAAGGGGAACTGGTGGGGTGCCCACACCTCGCTTAGGGTTGTGTCATCCCAGGAGAGGAGGCGAGATCTATATATGCTTTCAGTTTTGCATACATGCTCTGTATCAACCAGCCGCAGCATGGGATCCAACCCCAAGCCCCACAGCCTTTACGACCATGACCAAACCCTCCAGCCATGTGCTGGGCCCCCTCCGGCGGCCCCACCTGCCGGGGTAGGAGCCGGCTGTGCTCCCAGGGTACAATCCAGACACGCCCCTCCTACTGCTGACCCCCCTCAGCAACTGACAAGGCGCGGGGGACACTGCCTTCTCCTGCTCCCTGAGACCTCACACCTCAGTTCTGCTCAGAAGTATTGTGTGAGCGTCGAGGTGGGGGAGTTAGAGGGGGAGATGATCGACGGATTCTCGGGTAAACCGCTTTCCCATTTCCCTAACCCCAGCAGCCCGAACGAACGGTGCAGAACTGTTGTCACGGAGTCGCTCTGTGGGGACTGCCCCTGACCCAGCAGAGCCTCCGGCCCGCGCAGGCTTAGCTTCCCAGGCCTGCAGCCCCTCCCAGGAGGAGGCCGCCCCGCAGTTTCTCGACGGCACCTTGTGCGTGCGCACTTCCCGGGATGCGCCTCCAGGGCAGCACCTTGGCTGTCTGTATGGCTTTATTCCCAGCACCCAGAAAGGTACCGGGTACATAGCAACATCCAGCAACTATGGTTAAATGAATGTGTGACTGAATGAGCATATGGAAAGGAGGGAAAACCGCCCCGGCCTCAACTGCCTTCTCCATGAGAACATGAAGGGCCTTGCCTGAGCACCTGGGTGGAGTTAGGCAGGGACAAAAGGGGCCTGGACTGGAATTTTGGGAAAAGAGCACGGATACCCCAGCACCCAGCATGGGGGAGGGGGGCACGAGGATGGTGCAGGAGACGCTGGGGGCAAGAGACAGGCCTGGGGGTCTGTGGGGAGAAGCCCTGCGATGGGGGACCAGAGAGACCCACAGCAGGAACGTTCCCTAAGCCATTTGAAGTTTATTGCTGAGCTCTCCCATGACCCCAAAGCTCTCAGTTCAACTTCTGAAACATTATCAGCCTGTTTTCATGATTGCTTTGCGTGGGAGGAAAAGGGGCGGGAGTGGGAGAGAAGGCACAGAAGGAGCTGTACCCCAAGCTTGGGTTCACGAGCAAGAACAGCTACAAGATGCAGAGCGCCCGAGGGAGCGGGAAGTCAGGGCGGGGCCAGCTGCCGCGCAGCGGGAGCCCTGGGGACCAGCGCTGGCCTTCCAGGGGACATGAAGCAGGCGTCGCCAGGTCCCACGGGGCCAGGAGGACCCAGCTAACACGGGGGCACAGTGTGCGTCCACCGTCACGGCCGCGTTTCCGCCTGTGACCCCCTGGGCTGTGGGCTCCTGAACGGCAGGGGTGTCGGGGTTTGTAAGGGCACCTGGATCTCCAGGGCCCCGCCTACCAGGCCGTAGAAACTGCTGTGGAGTGAACACATGATTGGCTCTACCGTAGGTCTTCCTCACTAAGAACCACCTGAGATGAATGAAAAATCAAATGGGAGAGAGGGAGGCAGGAGGGAGGAGACAGGGACGCGGATGGACGTAGGAAGGGAGGAAGGGAATCAGGACGGAATCTCACTGCGTAGACCTGGAGGCTTCCTCAGCTTCCTTCTCCCTGGTCTCTGATTTATCTCTTACGCTCTACACCCTCCAGTGGCGCCTGCTCCGTATTCTAGAATTAGGGTGAGTGCAGCCTGAGGCCTGGGGGTCTTCTGTCATGTGAAAGCCATGCCCACCCACCGGGCTGCACTCCCATCTCAGTGACAGCCACGGGTCACCGGCCAGCGTGTGAGTGGAAGAGTCACATTTCACGGGCAGGATGTACCCAGGACAGAATGAATCAGGCCTCTATGCTGCTAGGAGTTTGCCTCGAGGCAGTTCTTCAGACAAGTAACTGCTTTCCCAGAGCATTATGCAAAAACCACAATACGAGCTGTTAAGTCAGGTGACCTGGGCACACCCCCACAATAAAGGCTTTATAGATAATGAATCATAATGTTTAATAACACCGGTTTTAAAAAGTGAGTCGATCCTCATTTCCTTGTGTATTTGATCAACTGACAGAAGGAATAATAAGTAAAATCGGATGCTAAAAACAAGTTAAAGATTCGAAACTTAAAAATAAGTTTAGAACTGACTCTGTGAACACACAGTGTGATATATAGATGATGTATTACAGAATTATACAATTGAAACCTATGTAATTTTACTAACCATTGTCACCCCAACAAATTTTAATAAAAAAAAAGTTTGGGGTCAGGTCTAAATAGATGAAAATCCAAATGTCATACGTTTTCCTTATTAGTGCACATATATGAGGCACTAGAGTACCAATCGCTGACAACACAGATCCGTAAGTCGGGCACCATGGTGTCTTAGCCTGATGGCCTGTATGAGCACGCCCTTAACTGAACTAACCCACCTTGAAATCACAGGTAGGATGCAAGTCCCGCTTTTCCGGCATGGAAACTCCCTTAGGTGGGACAGAACCGTGGGCACACTCGCTGCCGCGAGCTCACAGGGCAGGCGTTGGCCCAGGGCCTGGTGGGAAGGCTCTGACTTCGGGCACAAGAGGGGCTCTCAGGGCAGTGTCTCAAAAGCACTTCTTTCTTAGAATCAAAGCATCACTGAGCCCGTCCGCAGGTATGCTTCTCTCATTCTCTACCCTACTTTCAGAAATGGCCTCTCCCTTGCTTCCCTCCCAATCGGATGGGACAGAATTCACCACAGGCCAGTTCAGTCAGGGGCGGCTGTGCTGGGGTTAGACCTGATGTGATGGCCACAGCCCCAACTCCATTTGCCCCGAGTCTGGACATCGCAGACAGTTTGCATTCCTCAGGGCCGGGACCATGGCTACGGAAGGCAGGGATCCTCCAAAGATATGACCGGCCAGCAGGATGGGCACAAGCTCAGAAGGCCATTCCCAAACATGGAGACGGGGCTGCTCACTGTGGGGCAGATGGGAGCTTTTGCCAGTCCTTCATTTTGCCAGTCTCCCTAGCTGATTTCTCAACCACTCGACACAGGATGAAGGGGAACAAAATGAGTTCTATTTCCAGCACTTGGGAGCTTTTAGAAATGATGAAAGCTTTTCCTAAGAAGTAAAAGAGATATTAGAAAAATGAAGGCTCTGAGGATTATCCGGAAGCCCTTTCAATTATGGACATTTCATAGCAGGGTGAAAATTTTTAGAAAGTAAGAACTGGATATTTGCATGACCTTCTCTGTTTGCAGGTACTTCTTTATGGCTACATTTATTTTTGGTTTGCCAGAAAACGCTTAGCTATTCACTGATTAATGGAAAGAACATGCACCCCCAAGCCGGAAGCCCAGATTTCTAACCATGCGTTAGCAGCGCGCCCTGCATGAATCGGCTATCCGCTAGGGCATCGTGACGCGGGCTTCAGTGGTTTCGTTCTGGTTTGTTTTCCTAGTGCTCTCCTAACCGACTGCTTTCTCCTCTGCTCCTAACAGCAGGTCCTCTCGGGCGAATCCTCAGCCTTAAACAGCGACGCCTCAGGGGGTCCTGCTCCTAGGAGTCCATCCATCACTTCTGTGTGGATGCTTCAAAACCTACGACCACACTGACAACGGGTCCCTGGCCACCTACGACCTGAAGGCCAGCCCTGCCTTCACAACAGCAGATTCAAAGATAAAATACATCTTGTCGACAAAGAACGCCCCCACTTTTCCTCTGTCAGAGGGATGATTGCTGACCCAGAGGTGGCACCCAGGAGCCACATCCTAGAAAGTGACAAGGGCTGGAAGTAACCCTGCCTCCCTGGTGAGTCACTCCTGGCGCCAAACACCTTATGAACGATTTAACCGTCTTCCACTGCTTCTCATTTGTAGGCCAACAGTTTGACACCTCCTTACTGAGCCCCCACTCTGCCAGGTACCACTCTGGACGCAGACGGGTAGCAGCGACCAGAAAGGCCTCAGAGGAGCTCCAACTGTGGAGGGAAGAAGCCATCAACAAACACACAGCAACATAACAAAGCACAGATAAGAGCGACAGAGGAGGTCGAAGGGGGCCAATGTGACGAAGCGGCTGGCAGTCCCATGGCGGAGGCGGCCTTGGATGCGGGATGCCTCTCTGAGGAGGTGACGTTTGAGCTGACACCTGCATAATGAAGACACAGAGATGCAATGATCTAGGGAATGTGTGTCCCAAAGGGGAGCACACTCAAAGGCTCTGAGATATGGACACGCTTAACACATCCGAGGAAGCGTAGAGGGACGTGAGGCCCCGGGAGGCAGGTGTCAGCTGGGCTGTGGAAGCCAGGGTTTCGCAGCCTGGGCACCAG
Organism: Aselliscus stoliczkanus; assembly: GCA_033961575.1. Lineage (NCBI taxonomy): Eukaryota > Metazoa > Chordata > Mammalia > Chiroptera > Hipposideridae > Aselliscus > Aselliscus stoliczkanus. The sequence continues at coordinate 62,843,131 of CM066735.1, forward strand.
TGACATTTGGGGCCAGGGGATTTTGTTGCAGGGGCTGTTCTGTGCACCGTAGGGAGCTTGGTAGCATTTCTGGGCTCTGCCCACTAGATACCAGTGGGCTCTTTCTCGTAGTGACAACCAAAAAATGTCTCCAGAAATTGCCAAACGTCCTTGAGGGGTGGGGACAAAATAGCCTCCCACTGAGAACCACTGCCACAGGCCAAGGTAAGACATGTAGCTCGTAGTCTAAGCATAAGGGAAGCTGTTAGAGCACTTCAGGCAGAGTGGTGAGCCCTGAGCTCCACCGAGGGAAGTTGAAAAAACACTGAAGAAAGAGGCAAGGAGGGAATGAGAAGGCAACAGCCGAAGTCCACGTCAGACACGAGGGACCACGTGGGAGCCAAGAGCTCCATCTAGGAATTACGTGGCGGGGAAGGCGAGGACCAAGCATGGGGCTCAGGCTCTTTGCTGGCACCGTCACGTGGGCGGACCTGGGCCCCGAGCCTGAGCTGGAGGTGTCATTCTCCAATGGAGAAGACGCGAAAGCAGATTTGTGGGTGCAGCAGCTGGGAATCCAGAACCCTTTTAGCCACATTAAGTGTGAGATGTCTACTGATTTCCACGTGGGGACGTCAAGCAGGCAGTTGGGTGTGTGAGTGTGTCACTCTGAGGAGAGGTCGGCATAGGAGTCACAGCTGCAGATGGAATTGGAAGGTGAGAGGTCAGGTGGGGTTACCTAGCATGTCAGCTTCCTGTGGATGCTGTAAACTGGACTACAAACTGGTGCCTTAACAGGACAGAAATATTCTCTCACAGCCTGGAGACCAGAAATCCCCAAATCACGGTGTCTGTGGGGCTGCACTCCCTCTGGAGACTCCAGGGGGCGAACGCGTTCCTCTCTTCTTTCAGTTTTCAGTGGCTACAACAATCCTTGACTGGCGGCCTCATGTCCACATCCCTCGCTCTAACTCTGGTCACACTGCCTCCTCCTCTTGTGTTTGTCAAATCTCTCCTGCGTTTCTCTTATAAGGACATTTGTCACTGGATTTAGGGACCATCTGAATACTCCAGGATCATCTCTTCATTTCAAACTCCTAAACTTAATTACATCTGCAAAGACCCCTTTTCCCAAGTATGGTGCCATTCGAGTCCTGGGAATTGGGATGTGGACATAGCTCTTTGGGGCCACCAATCAACTCACCACCCCTCAGGAGACAGTGAAGAGAAAGAAGACAAAAGTCTCCCCCAGGCTGACACTCCAAGGACAGAGCCCTGGAGAGTCACACAACAGAAGTCGGCGGAGAAGAGGGGGCTGGGAGAGGCCGGCTGGGTGGCACAGTGGTCACTGCTGATGAGGGAGAGAGAGGGCGGGGGCTCTCTCTGCGTTCTTGCTTCTTTTGCACCCCCCGTTTCTTTGTGCCAGGTTTGTCCCAGAGTAACTGTAAAAGCTACTCCTTGAATTAAAATGAAAGTTTATAGTGATCCTCTTAAAAAGCACATTGCCCATGCTATTAAATGGCCTGGAGATTGTTGGGAAAACTCAGGGGTAATCACACACACATTTATTGCTTTAGGTGAGCACATGGAGAGGAGAGAGAGGGAGGGAAAAGGAGAGGGAGAGAGAGGACGAGGGAGAGAGAGGCTGTTTTATTTTGTGCCAAGTTTTGACTATAACAATAACCATCACTCTTGTCTTAAATCTTCATCCCCAGGCCACAAAGGGCTAACATTTGAAACCTATTTAGCAAATTCTTTGGAACTCGCAGCAAACTTCCAAAGTTAAATTTAGGAACCAAGCCTCTGTGGAACTGAAAGGGATGGAGTGATAATTCGAGGAACCCGTTCCCTCTGGTGCCTGATCTGGTGACCGGAACTGTTGTCCCTTGGTGATCAATTAATTCTATACTCACTATCTTTTCATATAAATAATCGATCCAGTGTCACCAGTAACTTCATAGTCAATACATTTCAGCTTAATTACTGATGAACAAACATATCCTAAAATCCTTTGAGTAGAAATATATCCTGTAGGGTCAAAGTGTCATCTGTCTTACAGTGTAAAAATTGATGTCTTGGAGAAACACATTCTAAATCAAAGTAAAATTGAATGCCTGACCTGAGGATACAGGAACACTGGTGTTTTGTTTTGTTTTGTTTTCAGGTGTGGCTTCCCTAGTGGCTGCCGGGGTGCCCTAAGGCTTAACCTTCAGAAACTCTAGGGGGAGCAACCTTTCCTTCTCATGAAGTCCTCTTGCTTCTAGAAGGGAAATGATGAGTGAAGCAGTCTGTTTGCTGAGACGCGGGAAGATTAGGGGCGCAGAGGGAGTTACGCAGCGTCTGCCCACTCACACACTGGGGACAAAGCATGGGGCGGAGCTGCTGGGCGTCCTCCTCTCCTGCACCCAACGTGGGTTAGAAATCACCACCTTGTACTTTCCACGCCCCACCCTCCCTCCTACCCACAAGTCCTGAGATGTAAGCAAGCAAAGACTGAGCCCAGCTTGTCTAGGGCGTATGCCTCCCAATCAAGCACAACCGTTATGAAATGATGGACCAGGCAATAAATTAGCTTGGTGCACAAAGTTGAAGAAAAGCATCTTTTATACTTAACATGGGGGATTCAAAGTCATAGGACATGTCTGAACATCTGTGAGATTAAATTCCACTTGTACTTTCCTCCTGCTGACCAACCCCCAACCCCCACCACAGCACACCACACATATCCAAACCAGTCCTGACTCCAGTAAGTACTGGATGGGTAACGTGGGCTGATAGAAACGTAACAAACCGCATTTTTTTTTGAGATGTGAAAGGATGAAAACAATGCCTACTATTCAAGAATGCTAAAAGTAAATTGAAAAGTGCCCAGAAAAATAAAAGCTAAAGCAGAAAGAGTGTCAGGAAATGGTTGAGACTGAAAAACGCTGTGTAAGTTGCCAAAAGTCGGAAGTTCAACAAGCAGCTCTTTGATGTGACCAGAGAAATCTCTCATCTCTGTGTTGTGTCCACTACAGAACTGGGGGGTGTTTGGGTGAGAAAAGGGACAGCAGATCCTTGGCTTTTCCCATCATGCTCTCGGAGCCCAGGTCAGGCTCTGTGGCCTTCTCGCCGCCCTGTGACTGAACAGGTCCTTGCCCCTTGCTGGGAGGCCCTCCCTTCCCCCTGCAGAGCAGGAGTGTGGCCCTCGCTCATCCGCAGGTCCCCTGAGAGGATGACGTGCATCAGTGGGGTAGAGGCGCTTTGCAAGGTTTGACAGTGCAAGCGAGTCCAGTTCTGTGCAGCAAGCCATCTGAGGCCTTCTGGGCTTGCTCAGGTCTCATGATCAACTAGGAAAACCAACCACTCATTTCACCAGACCTCCCTCGGTGACAATCAGGCACTCCCATGTGCCCGGTGAGTCCCACAAACCCAGCCTTCACAGTAAGCTTTGCTGTAGGGTGATTGCTTCCATCTTCACAGAGGACAAGGTGGAGTCAGGGCGGTCGGGTGGCTTTCCAAACCCCAAGTCTGATAAACGCAGGAGCTGTGTTTGTACCAGATCTCATTTCCAAGCACACGCTGCCCACCCCCAACCCCCCACCCCCACACACAATACAGACAGAAGGCCAGAGAGACGTGGCACTTGGCCCCGGTGGCGAGGGTGGGTGTGTTCACAGGCCCCAGCCTACTTCTCTCCACTGGATCTCTAGAGCCTTTGAAGCTGGAAGAACCCAGTCAGTGCCCGCCACGCACGATCGCAAGAGCTGAATCTCATTTGGATCCCATCGTACCCTGTGCTACCCAGGTTTGAAACCTTTGAAACAACGTTTGATGTTTACCCTCAGATTCCCATAACCAGAGACAATTCCTGCTAATATTTCCTTAGTAATATTTCTAGATTCTCTGTCTTCTTTTTATGTATTTAACACTTCTCTGTTGGATTCCAGGCCCTCATCTTGAAAAAGGCACCGGCTTCTGAGCAACGCCCTGCACCCTTTCTCTATCCCTTCCATTTGTCCCGCATGTGGATGCCAGATTAATATCCCCTACGTTCGTTTTCACTTTCCCACTCTTGCCCTTGACCTCGTAAGATGACTCTGCTTTATCTAGGAAATGATTCCAAATTCTTCGCCTGACCGTCACATCCTCATAACATCTGGATTGAAGCAGCCTTCCTAAGTACAGCTCGGATTTCTCTCTGCTGCAGCCAGTTGCTCTGGGCAGACTGGTCCCCCTCTGCCCCCCTGTACCCATGCCTCGTGCCTGACTGAATACTGGCTCAGGTCCCTCCTCCTGCCTGGATGCCTTCTGTTCTCTGCGTCTCTCATCCGATTCCTGCACTTACGAAGGCCCCATTCAATCCTTCCCTTGCTAAGAGACTTGCTGCGTTACCTCAGTCCACAGGAAAACAGGTGGGGAAAACACACCATCTACATCTGCGGCCATGACCGGCTCAGAGCCCATGCGCCACCTAGGCATACACCACGGCAGAAGGTTCATACCGTGGGATCGAGTTCTCATGGAATGCCCCATGTGGGGACATTTAAACGTTGCATTCTGTGGTGCCTCTCCGAGCACAGAAGAGGTGTGACACGGTGCTGACAGCAGGAGGCCTAGAGCCACTGTCTGGGTGCAAGTCTCACTTACATGGGTGTGATCCTGGGCCACACAGTTTATTCCGCCTCAGTTTCCTCCTCTGCAAACATGAGGATGACATCACACTCCCGCGTAGACTTGCCATGAAGACTAAATGAGTTAATGTGTGTGGGGTGCTTCGACAGGGTTAGGCCACACACACTAAGGACTATGCCTCTTCCTTGCGGATTTCTCCGTGCCCAGCAGCATATACGTGATAAACACACTTATCTGCTTCTGTGCCTGTACCTGTATCTGGAAGGATAGGTGATCAGCCACCCAGGTTATGTGGGTAGTGTAGAAACAGCAGCGATTTCAGGAGTACATGTGTCCCCCCGTCCAGCTCAGTTTGGAGCCTGAGTTGTGCCCGGGGCACTCCAGCCTGGCACGCCTCTCTTTCTGACAGCACAAGAGCGTTCTGCTCAGTCACAGACCCGAGCAGCTCGCTTATTTTCAGGCAAGACTCTGACCAGAATGGAAATGCCCGTTTTTGGCTGGGGGGTCCCCTCCCATTTGAGACAGACACGTTCCCTAGATGGGCATGAGTCCGTATAAAAGAGTGCTTTCTGTTTCAGTCTGTGTTCGGTTTGGAAATAGGCTCTGGGACTTTCCCCATGCATAATCTGCCTGAAGTTAAAGAGGAAAACAGAGAGGAAAAAAATAGGGGGAAAAAACCCCACTGTTGAATAATGCAGACATTTAAGGCACGTCTGTGGGCAAATTGCCAGTTTTTAAAACATTTTTGTTGTTGCTTTAATGGTATGTGCTAACTGCAAAATATGGTGACATGAAAATTCACCCATTTAAACATTTTTACAAACTGCAATAAAAAGTGGTTTTATACATAATGCGGTACCAAGGAGAAGTCAGGTGCAGTCTGCGGAGAGGGCAGTAGGCCCCAGCAGACAGACGTGAGCTACGTGTCGGGGGGCAGAGAGGGATACTGGCCTGGCAGGAATTCCTGGCCTCCAGCAGGGGACAGGGAGAGTGACACAGGCTCTGCCCGCCCTTCGCAGTCTGATCTATTCATAACCGAACCCAAACGGGCCAAGCTCTGTTAGAGAAGAACTCACTGGACAGGCCCAAGGCAGCGCAGAACCCCAACTCCACGCGCCCACCACATGCAGGGTCATGCTGGTCTCTGGTCTTCACTTTGGCTCTTTGCAGTCGGGATTAATTCCTAGGAATCTATTGGGTTGTCAGAAAAGTCATGACACATTTTTGCAACGAAAAACAAAAAGTACGTCATGACTTTTCTGACAACCCAATATATAGGCATGGCGGGTTTGCAGTAATACATGTGAATTAGGAAAATATAGCAAGACACTCTGCATGGCACACAGTGTTGAAAGCCTCAAGTGTGACAATCATGAGCACTTTGCCAGAAGGCATGGCTGCAGTCGGAGGAAGGCAGGGCCCTGCTGTCTCTCCTGCCTGCAGGTGATGCCCTCCACCCACGATTCTGAGACCCCTGGGCCCTTGGTCATTGGTTAGGGCGCTCACATGGTCACTAAATATCTAATGACCACCTAGCCTGTCCCAAGTGACAAGTCCTATGAAGGAAGAAACATAGGGCACTACAGAAACTTACAAACCGTAGTGTGCCCATTGCAAGCTTCAAACTGGAACACAGGGAAACCTGTTTCGTATTTCTCTCAACTCTCAGTGTAGTTTGGGTGAATCGACCAAACATTTTACCTGAAAATGAATAATGTGTTTAACTCCTATGTGAGGGTTAAGGACGGGTTGTCTTCCCATCCTGTCAGTCTTCCATGGACTGACGTTCAAGGTCACCTCTGTCCATTAAGCTCATGGATCTGCCGCCTCATTTCTTTCTTTTCCCAGGGGCATGCAGAAGGGCTTATTTCAAGGCAAGTGGGTGGGCTGTGCAGGATTCTGGGTTAGAAACCTGACTGACTACTTTGGGGAAATTACTCGAGCTCTCTGGGCTTCAGTTGGCTCCTTTATAAAACCGGGATAATAATACTTCCTTCCGGGTTGTTACACCATTAGAAATAAAGCTTTATAAAGCGCCTGACACATAAAGCACTTGATCAATAGCCCGTTTGAATGTCATTGCTGAACGGTACCAAATTCCCATTTGTTGGCCTGTACACATCATAAAGAAGAATGTGTTAAGTTGTTCTCTCTGGGAAGATGAAATAAACACCCACCATCCACTGTGATCAGCTCGTACCAACCAGTGAACACTGAAATCCAATACTCATGCTCGTGGAAGGCTTGCCACCATTTCTGACATCCTTGCCCATCCACAATCTCACTGGAGTGGGCTTTGAGACTCGAATATAAAATCAATTAAGAGTTAATTCAGAATACACAATGACAAGTAACTTGGATTCATAAATTAAAAGGTTTAGTCTTGGATATTATAAAAGAAAAAGTTAAAGATAACAAAAGAGGTATTTTACTCATTTCCATATCAGCAGAAGGAACAATCCATATGTGGTCAACGAAGTCCTGATGAATTTATCTTTTTCAGTTTAAAATACCTACTGTCCAGCTAGGCATCTTGCATAGCTTCTCTGGCATCTATCTTTCTTCATAATAATTCCCAAAGCAGCACAGGGGGGTCCCAGGCCCCACTTATAGTTTCCCAGGGCAGGGCGGTGGGGGGCTGCCGTCTCCCCTTTCTCCAGTCCTCACTCAGCCTCTGCGGAGGGTCAGCGCCCTGCCCGATTGTAAGGAGGAGGGACTGAGCAAGCCTAGCTCAGGTTGGCCCCTGTGGGTCCCCCCGCCCCGCCCTCCACTCACCCAGGAGGGCCCTGGGCCTCAGCTGCCACGCGATCATTTAGCAGAGTGGGCTCTTTCCACTTCTCACAACTGGGAAGCGAGGTTTCCTTCCAGGGTGAAGATTAAGCTCATTGTGGCTGCACAGCTTGGCCAGATCCGCAAACTCAGTTTAATTTAGTTTCTAAAAAAAAAACCTATATCTAAATCTTCATCTGTCTCCTATGTTTTGTTTCTCAACTCTTTCCAATCTCAAGAATAGATATAATTTGCATTTTATGATGAAAAAACTCAAGTTTGGAGAAATGACATGTGCAGCCCAAGATTACACAGCTAGTCAATGGCTGAGTTAGAATTTCAGCCGTGGCCTGCTGTGCACAGTCCAGTTCCTTTTCAGGACATGAGGCCGCCCTTTTTTTGTTGATCTGTAGAGATAATAACATTTCTGGTCCCATCTGAAGGCAAACATTTGCACCCTTGGGGCCCGGCAAACCTGCTGTCTCTCGCTGTCCCAGTGCTGTCTGGTGACCGGAAATGCCTGCTCTCAGAGCCACTGTTACACACGGCATCTGCACGGGCCAAGCACACAGAGAAACGAGCCCGGAGACGGCCGCAAGCAGGCCACAGTGCCAACCGAATCCTCTGCCGGCTGCTCCCTCCCAGCACATCTCACTGTTCAGGACAGTGATTTTTCCTGGTGTGTGTAAACAATAACATGCAGACTTGAGTTTATACTTGGTTAAAACTTTCTGCTCCTGTAGAAATGGACGAGACTTAACAGTGCCTGGATACATTAAATTCATGACATTTGAATACCTTTCTCCTTTTCCACAACCACGATAACTTATGGCTCTGACCTTCTGGGACCAACCTTGTATTAACTATGTTTAACTACATTCATGTTATTTTCTGTAGTCTCCGTGCTCTGATATCCCGGACGCCCCCGACTGGGAGAGAATGCCTCTCCCAGGCCTTCTAATTCCAGGAGATAATAAGCAACTTGCTTTGCCTTGGAGCACACCTTGGATATGCAAACCAACAAGCCCTGGCTCTATGCCCACCCACCCCCACTTGCCTCCTCTATGTGGTCCTCCAGAAGGCAGTTTCCTCTGCCCGAGCTCCCTCAGGGCCAGGGGCCAGACGGCAAGGGCGGCCAGTAGCTCAGAGCCCTCTGACGCTGTAAAGTGCTCTAGTCTTAAACGGACTCGCCTGGCCTCGCCGGCCCCTTCCCCGGCAAATCACGGGAGGCTTCTGCCCACGCCCTTGCCTCTCTCCCTCCGTCTCCGGCCCTGGTTCCGCCCTGTGTGGGCCTTCATGGAGTGCGTGCCCTTCCTCGGGAACTGTGAGTAACACACTACTTTTCAAGGACTGTCATCTGCTGGTCTGTGCGAGCCTCCTCACACCTGAATCAAAACAAAATCCTGGGTACATTTGAAAACAAACCGCTTTCCTTGCAAATAACGAAAGCATATCTGCAGCCAGGATGTGTAGGTTGCTTTCCACGTGCTTTTTTTTTTTTTAACAGAATGTTATGTTATGTGCATCTAATAACAGTTTAGGGTGAAAGCAATTTGAAGCCACCTCCTTGCCTTACTATCTTCAAACAGAATTTTCCTGTAAGCCTCATGAGGACAGTAGTTATTTTCATTATGAAATATTTTGAAAATGAAGTTGAAGCCAGAATCAAGCAAAACTATAATGTACATTATTGATGTACATTCTAAACGAAAAATACATGGTAGTGAGGATTAACTCGATAGTACATGTAAAAGCACCTCGCTAGGTGATCGACAGACAACAGAATTTAAAAATGCTGTTTGCCCCCAGCCACATGTGTAAGAGCACTCAGCCAGTTTGTGTGGCATTTTAGAAGGAAGTAGGATTTCCGAAAACCACCAGCAGTCTCCCAGGGTGAGGCAGCATTTCTCAACCTTTTTTTACGATCAGTTCCTAAGAACGCCTTTTTTTTTGGGGGGGAGGCAGTGTTACTGGCCCTCATATGTGGGACCCGAACCGGGACCGCTGGCTTCCCAAACCAACGCTTAACCACCGCACCACTCGGCTGGCCCAGAACGCCTTTTTTCTAATCGCCCTGTCCCCATGAAGTGCAAATACTACAGATATACTATACACTCGTGTATATATGTGGCCCTGTGGGGACCCACAAACCATTGTAACAGCTGTGGCATTTCTTTGCCCCCAAGAACTAATTTTCACCCCTGGGAGTGGTATCACCCCACTGAGAACCAGAGGGAGTTCATGGCTAGGGCTGCCAAAGCTTCTTCATGTAGGCTGCCCCCTGACAGAGTTACCTGGAAGTTTTGAATTACCAAGGCCCCATTCGGAGGTTCTATGTAATTGTCTGAGGTGGGGCCGGGCTTTGCTGTTTTAAAGCCTCCAGCGGGTGAGATGCAGAAAGGTCCTGCACTGCTACCCGAACAGGAGGAAGTGTTAGCGCTTGTTCAGACCTCTTGGCCTGTGACAAGCCGCCCAAGTATCATGGCCTAGTGAGTGCGCAGTTTACTCTCACTGTAAATGGACATACATCAATTCTTTCACACTGTAACAGAAACCTTCATGTTTGTACGGATTTGCCATGCACATTTAGGGGATGGCTGCACTGGAATAAAAAGAGAAAGTGAGTAAGAAGCATGATATTTGAAGGAGAGCCCCCTCCTTTTTACTTTGGGGTCACCACCCGGGGCTGCAAGGGCTCAGTTGGCACTCTGATCCCAGGAGGGCCTGGGAGAACAGTAGTTCTCAAAGTGTGATCCCAGGACCTTAGAACTTACTAGAAATACAGATTATCTGACCTTATCTCAGCCCTCCTGAAATCAGAAATTCAGGGTGCGGGAGACAGACAGCTGTGGCTGAGCAAACGCACCCAGGACTGTGACCCGCCCGAGTCGGCGCGAATGCAGTAAAGCTCGGCCCTCAGCATGGTGTGTCCCGCCTCGCCTGCTCCTTTTCCTCCTTAAGAAAATTCACCTTTTACTCCTGCTGCTGATTTGTATGCTGACTTGATCCATTTGTTCCTAATTGTGTTCCTATGACCTGAGACCTTCAACAGCCTGGCTCGTATTAGTGATCAGCTCCCTTGAAAAGTTTCATCTTCCCTAAAGCACAGTTGAAATGCTGAATGAGCCCTGAACCCACCACTTCGGGCCTCTCTTTAAACAAATTCTACAGGAAGAAAAGAAGAGTTGTTTCGTTTGTTTGTTTTTTGGTTTTGGGTTTTTTGTGTGTTTTTTTCCACTTTTGCTTACAGAGTTAACTAGCCAAAGAAGTTTCCTTTTGGATTAGTACAGATATTTAAAATTCTTTGTTTTCCTAGAAATAGCAAACAGATCGCCCAAACTGGGGTGACACTGAACTGAACTGCTGAGACCGTGGTGGTCACGGTGCCCGGTCTCTGATTGTCATGCGCATCCCTGAGCGGCACTGCCCTACAATTACACACATGCACGAGGCTATGGGAGCACTTCCTGCCAACTGAAAACAGGCCCACGTGTCAGAATTAAACGGTTCCATCCCCTTCACTTGTTCCATTTTTCCATGTAGTTTAAAATCGCCTTTTAACACAGGAATAGATCCTAAAGCAGAAGTGTGACGATTACGTCTTCTAGGCCAGGCCTAGTAATACAAAACCCATTCCTTCCTTCCAGGGTCAGGAAGAGAGCGGAAGACAGCAGGGGACAAAGAGCAGAGTCTGAGGCCATAAACATCCTTCAGGTGGCTTTAATCCAACTTCAGAGGACTGAACTGAAGGTCATCCTCCGCCTCTACTTCAAGGGCATTCCGCTTTAAATAAGGCTCAGGTTGTTGGCGTGAACCTGCTGGAAAACAGCAGCGCCTGGGAACCCAGGCATATAAGCAGGCGCTCTGGACCATTTGCAAGGGAGCTCTAAGGGGAAGGCCGCAGCAGATTACAGGGCTCCCTGCCCATAAAAGGGAATGGAACCCCGCTGGTGACCTTATTGTTCAAATATACATTGTTCCTGATGTAAACCATCCTCCCATCTGGCTGTAAAAGAGATGATACAGACATGACAGAGACGTTCATCAAAAGGGACTCTGAAGTTCGTATCATTTGGTGCGTTTGCTTCAAGATGAATTAAACAGACTGGGTGGGAGCCAAGGAAAAATGCAATCTCTTGTAAAACCTGAAACACCAGCAAAAAATTCATCTTCACAAAACATAGAGATTAAGAAGAGTATTTGGTTAATAATTTTGGCTATAACTTCACAAAAGCAAGACCATTAATCAATTCAACGAAAAACTGGTCAACTCCATGTGCTTGACCCAGAATTCCTAGCCTAAATGTACTTCTTTTAAGGATACTGCTTTTCACCGGAAAATAGAAACCTTTTTATTGACTTCATTCTTAAAGTACTCATAGCATTCATTCCCTCAGCACTTTATAGAGTTATACTTTTATAATGGATTTGAAAAGTTAGGGGGAAATTATAACAACGTGAAATTATAACATACTTCAGTATAACTTTCTAGGATTTTACTATCTTCAACAATATTAACGAAGACACAAAATGGATTGTACCAATTCTAATAAAGTTTAAAGAACATGAAAGGAATAGCCAATAATACTTTCATTTTAGAGTTTGAACACATCACCATGTGGGTGAATGGTGTTTGGGCTCACACAGGAAAGCAGAGGCTAACCCGGGGTGCAGAACCTTTGAGAGCTCTACCCTTCTTTACGGTGGGGAGATTCTAACGCTGGGTCACAGAAAGAATGAGAAAGTCCGTGACCTGTCCTGAGCACCTGTCAACCACATCCACCTGGCTGGGGGCTCCACGGACAGCACTTTCTGGGCCTTCATTTGGTAACAAAGGGCTGTTTTCGCCTGACATCCTACTTTTCTTTCTAAACCTTCAAAGTCAGGCCTCACACAAAACATAAAACCATACACACTCTAGCAGATTACAGTTTTAAGTTTGTGGCATGTGGACCTACTTTATGTAGGAACTTTCTGGATGGAAGTTTATGCAGGGGACTTTCTGTATGTCCCTCTACCCATTTTCCTTGCTTTCAATCTGCCTCTGGTTACCCTGCTAGATGACTACGTGACCCCAACTTATCTTTATCCACCATGCCCTACAATGGACACATCATGCTTTATCTAATTATTTTCCAAATAGTGTTTTTTAAAAGTATTAAACTATTTGGCTAAATAGCTATTTTCATAACAGCTATAAGAGAAACTTCTGAGGGACAAATGTCGACTCTTTTCATTCCATTTATGTAGCTCTGTAGTTGTGAAGTCAGTATGTTGAGGAACTTTGAGTGAAGGGGGTCCAAAACACAAACTTTCAGTTAAAAGATTAACAGGTTCTGGGGACGTAATGTATGAGGTGCGATCAAAAACTACAGTGAATGTTTAAATTTTAAAAAATTACAGTAAAAGACACATTGCCATTAATCCTGCTCAACATACACCCCCTCGCTTCGAACACATTTTCCCCACCATTCTTCCCACTTTCTGAAGCAGGTCTGGAAGTCCTCTTTCATGAGGGTCTTTAGTTGCGCTGTCATGGCTGCCTCAATGTCCTCAATCATTTTGATTTGGGGGCAGAGCCAGAAGTCTCACGGAGCCAGCGTCATGTTTTTATTTGACAGAAATTGCCGTGCAGGAAGTGATGTGGGACATGGAGCTTTTCCATTGTGATCACAAAATACAGTGAGTGCTGCTGCGGAGTGCCATCCAACAGAAAGGCAGGGATCTTCAAAACAGGAAGCAATGCGTCGAACCTTAGTAACAGTGTGTGACAAGTTTCAACTTGTTCAGTTCTGTCAGTTGGGTGTGAGCTACGGTTAAGAGAAGGTGTGTTTTCAAGTGTGCCATAAATCATTCTCCATCACCATACATAGGTCCAAAAAACTTGATTTATATCTCCCCTAAAATCAAATTCCTTCCTTACAGGGCAATGTTTGCAACCTCTGATGTAATTCAAAAGAACACGACCCAAATTCGAAAGACAGTTCCAAAAAGGTGTGACAGCATCACCTTGATCAACGGCAGCATGATGGCTTAAGAAGACACCTTCAATTTTAAGGAGACCAATTTTGGAGTTACTAGCCCTACGTGATTGTTCCCTCCCACCACATCACTTACGTTAACTCAGTCATACCTTTTAACTGTCAGCTAAAAGGCCTAGAATCTTCGGGCTCATCTTACGCCCAGACCTGAGTGTCGTCAAGCTATGTATGCCTCAATCCACTTAGGTTTCCGTTAATGGTATCTGTTCAAATACTGAACTCCTTGCTTGTAGCTTGCCCTGTGTCCTCGTCTAAAAATGGTCTTCCCCTAAGGCTGCCGTCTTGACCGCTACGATATCAGCTGGTTAGTCGGTAATGCTTCATGGAGGAGTCAGGGACGTGGCTGGTTGTGCGAGGTCTTTCAGGTATAACCATTTCACACACGCCACCCTCTTACAGAAGGTCATTCCGCACTAGTCAGCTAGTGGACTAACCGTCAGCACCAGTGGACATTTAGGGTGGATAACTGTTTGTCGAGGGCGCGTCCTGTGTATTTCAGGATGTTTGGAAGCGACCCTGGCCTCTCCCTACTACATGCCAGTTGTGACACCAAAAACATCTCCAGACATTGCTAAATGTTTCCTGTTGGGCAAACTACCCCTGGGAAAGAACCACCGGCTCGCACCAGGAACACACAGGCGAGCTGTTCTCTTTACAGACGTTTACGTCACACATGTTATGCCGAGCCAGATGAAACTTTACTTAATTTGAAAAAGGAAAACCTCATATTTAAACCAAATAAAAATATATTTACTTAATTCATGGATATAACAAAATTTATATTTAGGGGGGAAAAAATGCTGTGCTTTCCAGGTCAAGCACTGACCACACATGCCAGGTAGAAAGGTGTGCATTCATTTTTCCATTCCACGAACATTTACTGAGCTCCTCCCAAGTGGGAACGCCACCCTGGACGACGGGGCTTCAGTGGTGAACAAGGCAGACCAGGCCCCCGCCCTCAGGCAGCCTGCAGTTTAGCCCGTTGGGTGATGTAAACCACAAGGTGAGATCTGCGCCACAGCAGGTAGCGGGGTCGCGTGTCAATCATGTGTTTTATTTTCTATACTGTATGATGCTTTAGCATCTTTGGTGGGGTGGGGACTGCTGGCTGGATAGAGACGGGCTCTCCCACAGCTAGTTAGTTCTTCAAACCATAAATGACATAGTCCTGAGAGCACTCGTTTCATGCGCAAACCAACCAATCCTGAGTCCATACTCCTAACCGCTGTCTTTACCTAACTCTCACCCACCGAGTCAATAATCCCTCTGCCCTAAATCAACTCAGTCCAGGAGCCAGACAGCTGGGTTGGGCCCTGTGCCCCACAGCCCGCCAGGGTGACTCGCACTGGCCAGCCTCCTCAGCCCGGCTTTGCCTTCCCGTGGGAAACACCTAAAGACCGTGGCCTAACTCTCACTCTCCTCTCCATCCTTGGGGACTCTGGTGCTTCCCCATGTGGCCCACATGGCATGGCACGCCCCTCCTCTTTGGAAATGGAAGTGATACAAATCTCTTTCAGTGGCATTAGCCTCTCCATGTTGTCGCTCAGTCACCTCTCACAATTTAAATCTCACAGTACAATCATCGAGACGGCACACAGAAAGGGTATACTGCTCCCATCGAGGGGACCAGCAGGGCTTCCCTGAGAAAGGGATGTGTTAGTCGGTGAGCAATGGGGAATGGGTTTCATGTGGGGAGACGGGAATGTGTATGTAGCCAGTGTGGCCCGTTTGGGACACGAGAATGGGAGGGCAGATTCATCCGGGTTCATCTTAAAAGCAATTGAAAATCACTGAGTGTTTGAATCAGGTAAGTAACAGGATTCGATCTGTTTTATTAGTAAGATCCTCTGGCTGCATTGTGGGAAACAGGTCTTAGTGGGGAAGAAATGGACGGAGACCAGTCAGTAGGTTTCTGAGGCAACGTAGGAAAAGGTCGATAGTGTTGTGGGTGAAGGTGGCGACTGAAGAACAGAAGCTGATGAATTAATAAGCTGTTTGAGAGAAAGAACTGAGCAGAGCTGGCGAATCGAAAGCGGGGAGCCAGGTTTCCGGCTTAAGAAGCTTTTGCCAGACGTGGCTGGTCAGATACATCGTTCACCAAAATGAAGGCCCAGGAGGAGCATCATGGGTGGAAGGTGGGAGTTGAGATGTCGGTCAGAGGTTAAAACAGGGATGCCCAGCACTTTGGAGATGATGGTCTGGGGCAGAGAAGACAGATGCCCTAGAGAGAGAATATTTAAAAATCATGTCTAAATGAGTTAAAAGTCATTGGCAAGGAAAGGTAATAGCAGCCATGAAACAAGCCTGGAAAAGTGTGATGAGTGATAAGAGAAGAGTTCAGGGCAGGACATCAACATTAATCACCAGGAGGAAGACAAGCCCCCCAGGAGGCCGTGGGGGTTGGGAACAGGACAGAGGAAACCATCTCCCTCTCTGGCTCCTCTGTCCCTGCCTCACCCCATCACCAGTCGTCTTCCTCTGAAAAACTATTCTGTCAGGGTTCTTTGTTGAAGACTCAGCCTCGAGCACTGCCTCTTTTTTTCGGGGGGGTCTTTCCCTGAGTCCCCCGGGTACTCGGTTACAGCATGGCTCTCACTGTCCTTTGACGGCAAGGACGCTTCTTCTCACCATGGCGTCCCCATCCTAGTAACAAGCACATGGAAGAGTCCAACTGACATCTGTGCAATAAATTAAAAATGTCCGTTCTCATCTTGTGTCACAGGACAGCCTTAGAAATAATTACTCTTAGAAATAATCCTCGTATGTTTCCTAACCCACAGGTGACTAGAAAGAGGCAGTTAGAAGCGGGGGTCCTGGAGACAGGTGCTCACACTGAGGCGAAGGGAAGGGAGGGAGGGCCGCCCGCGTGGCCGTCGGGGCCACTGGCAGGAACGCCACGTGGTCACAGCGTTTCTCCCAAGACCCAGAGGCGGACGCCCAGGTGAGCACATGGAGCCTCTGAGGAGGCGCAGTTGTGAGGCACTAAAGCTCCACGAAATCCGCGAAGGGAGCACGTGTGAAGCTTTGCTGGGTTGACAGTACAATGGCGACTATTTTTAATTTGTAGCTAAGCAAAGATGAAATACGTGTTGGAAGGACTCGACGTGTCAAGCGCTTGTGCATTTGAGCCGTCATCCCGACTCTGCACCGTCCGCAGCGGCTCCTTCGCCGGCACTGGGAGCGTTAGCCAAGGCTGCCCGCGTGGAGCGCTACGACTCAGACCGCAGCCGGGCCTCCCTTCCAGGTTTCTAACTCCCAGAAGCATGGAAAGCATGGCCTTTCTAACGGCCGCCTCATCGTGGCCAGTGACTCCTACACCAGGGCGTGCGGGGCCTTGGGGCGGTCTCTGGCCTTGGGGCCCCTCTCGCACTTCATGGACACGATCTGTGGCCTTCTGCGGTCAGCATGAGCTGCCCCACCACCAACACACGACTGTGTCTTGTACATTCAAATCAAGCTCACTCAGACATATTCCTAAATAGGGCACAATGGTTAAACTGGCGGTGCTATAAATATGACGGGGCCAGAGTATATTTTTGTCTTTTTATATTTCTCCATGCCGGACTCTGTTAAACCAACTGTTGCTACACAAACGTCTTTGTTGTTGTTGTCAAGGAGAATGTGCGGCTTCTTTTGGGCTCTTTTCAGCTCTGTGCCTCGTTTCACATAAATATTTACCCAAAGGAAGGTGTCTGACAGTGAAAATCTGTACACTGTCACAGTCCTGCCCACAGAGCACTATTTTTACAGTATGGACCCTGATGAAGGTATAAAAAAATCTCCTGTGTGGAAATCCCATTATGAAAAGAGAAAAAAAAAAGGAAAAGTGAGCGTTCTTCTCCTAAATTTGAAGTTTATAAAAGCAGGATGTCTTTGTCAAGAGCCCCAATCAGCTTGCTTTGTGTTTGAAATATGTTCATCAATCTCAACAGAAAAAAAAAAAAAGTAATGGTGGGTTATTTTTAAAAGCATCTGAAAGTAAGTACTCATCCTAGTATATATTCTGTAAATAAAAAGTCAATATATTTTAAGACAACCTCTGAAGGAGATTAAATTTTATATTAGCATGGCTAAATTGAAATTGTTGACAACACAACAAAACACACTTAGGGAGAATCACAGTGAGGTTATCAGTTAAAAACACCATTTTTTAGTGCTGTTCTAACTTGTATAGCAATATTGTCTGGAGGCTTTTGAAAAGTATTTAAGAAATTGATATGATTCCCTAGTGTGTTTTTCCCACCGTAAGTAAACAAGTCCTAAAAGCAATGATAATGAACTAATAACAGACATGCATTCAACACTGTTGTGTGCCAGACACTCCAGCACTTTGCATGGATTCTGTGATTTGATCTTTGCAACAATCCTGTCAAAAAGGTAATATTATTTTCTCTACTGGACAAGTGGAGACACTGAGGCTGGGTATTCAAGGCCCCAAAGCTGCTGAGTAAGGGCGCGAGGGTGCACACCCAGGCAGCCTGACCCCAACCTGCGGTGCAGGGGTGAATGAGCCCCTCCCCTCCCCACATCCCCTTATTTCCCCCGCCGGCCCCACACTCCCCGTTCCTGCTGTGTGTGCTCTGCTAGCCCCGGGGTCCTCATACACTCAGGCGCACACTAAGGTGCTCTGAAAGAAAGGTAGAGGATGCCTTCAGAAAGTATAACAGGTCTGAAATCGGGCTGTTAGGGAAGCGAGGAGACAACAACACAGGCTGAGGGCTAGTGGTAGGTGTGAGCCAGGCAAAGAGATGGGAGTGTTCCAAGTAGCACATGGGACAGAAAGGAGCACATTTTCAGTAATGGAACTGCACAAAAATATATCTCTCTGGAATGTACCAAGTAAGCGAGAAAATGAGGGGACAGGGGCTTGGACACGGAGGCAAATCCTGCAGACCAGGCGAGGGGTCTGCCATCATCTCAGTGCAGTGAAAAGCGATTGGAAAGTTGTGAGTAATGGGATGCGTGGTCCTCTTGGCATTTTTAGGTCATCTGGCTGCTGTTTAGAACACAGACTGGAGGATGGTAGCAGCAGTGTGGAGGCCACTGCAGGAGTTCCAGGTGATGACAAGGCTCAGACTAGCGGTGGCAGTGGGGCTGGGAAGAGGATGTGCTTCAGGTGTGCTGTGCAAGCAGGTGTGCGAGAGCTGGTGGCCCGGATGAGGGCGCTCCAGACACCTGGTCAGAGGCTTCTCTAAGTCCATGCTCACCTCCTTCCCATGTCTCCTGTGTCTGACGGGGACCAGGCCATCTCCGTTACTCCTGGTGTGACCGTTTCATGCAAGGGAGGGACCAGCGAGACCATGGACTTAGTAGTTCTTGGTTAGTGATCTGGGCTGTGAGTGTAACTAAATTTCCTCAGTGTTTCCAGTCATGGTGGAGAAAGAGGTGGAAGAAGGCCATCAGCCCCCAGGGAACCTCTGTGGGCCATGTCTGCCAGGTTCCCCTTACAGATGCTTTGAGTGGCGCGTCCCGGGAGGTTCTCGCTGTGCTGGACAACACTCACGGGGCCACTGAGGCTTCAAGTGACAAAGAGGTCTGATCAACTACTTGGATGTCATACTTTCTCTTCCATTTTTATAAGAGAAAACAAAAAGAATATCTTTAAAAATAAGAGTGTGTATATGTAAAATGAATTTTAAAATCAATGTATAATGATAATATCTATTGTTAGACACTTATTTATTAAAATATAAATAATTCATGATGTTTTAAAACCAAATATCCAGCCTCCAACCAAAAAAATAAGTAATTAAGCCCAATATTAATGGAGATTAGAGAGCTCATGTCCGAAAACATATTTTTTGCACATGTTCCAGCTGTGACCATGTGAGTTCAGTATCAGTTGTGAGACTGGCGTCTCCTACAACCACCATTAAGGTTATTCTCCACAAGATTTACCTCCACGTCTTCTCCTCCGTGCCTTTCCCTCATACATACGGCAACACACCTCGTCACAATGGCCGCCCTGGGGGCCTCTGAGTTTGTATGTGGAACTGTGTGTCTGAGTGTGGAATTGATCAGCCAGAATTCTTCAAAGCAGAGGGGCCTAAAGGGTGAGGGGGTTTTACACCTCTCAACATCAGGAACAGATGAGAGAATGGGGGATGTGGAGCCTGGAAACGAGAGGCTAAGGATGACTAGCTAAACTATTTTAACGTATGTTAGAAAGGCTGTGATGTGGAGGGAGAGCTGGGTTGACTTTTGTGGACACACGGGCAGAACGGGCCCCGAGGATGAAGGACAAGGGGAGGCAAACCCAGGCTCCCTGTCATGGCTGCCTTCCCAACAGAACTGTCCCCAGTGAGACCAGCTACGGTGGCTCATGGTAACGGTGGTACCTGCAGACTATGACTGTTCTGCAACGATGTCTTGCAAAGTCTGATCAGTGAGAGGCATTTGGCTACAGACTCCACAGGCTCCTCCTGTTTCTAAGATTCTCCGCGTAATCAGTTGTCTTCAGCCTCCATCCTCGCCATTCTAAGTCATGCAGCCCATGTGATCATACGTGTAGCTCACCGGCATCCCGTTTGCCTGGCACAGCGATGGGGTCAGGGTGAGCCTATGACTTAGTCCGGAATGACGGTAACAAAGAAACCAAGCAAAGGGCAGAAGCAAGAAGGATGTCCTGGGAGCCACGCCTGAAGCCAGCCCTCCCCGAGCAGGTCAATTACAAGAGCCAGTGAAATGAAGTCCGTTTGGGGGGTTAATCAGTGTCAGTGTGCTTTCTGCTCATGCAAGCAAATGCTTCCTAACTCTGATTCTTATCCAAATATGAGCAAAGTAATCCACTCTCAGGAGGAAAGTGGAAAAGAGACCAGTCGCGCTTTGCATCCAGCAAACCACTTGATTAATCGTCTCCTGATCTCTGAATCACATAAACTCAGTTTATGTCAAACTCTGGCTTCTGTAACCATAGTATCTCCTTTGGAACAAACCATGTTAACCAACATTTCACCTAAAAATTTACTAAGGGTTTAAAACAGATCTAAGCAGATTTACAGAAAACTGTTCATCCTACGTGCATATACCTGATGCTTGCTCCTTGTAGGGCTACTGTCCATGGAAAAATCAGGTACTATAGATTTAGAAATCCTACAGAGTTTGCGACCCTGGCAACTGACTCTGTTAAATACTTAAATAATGTCTTGATTTGCTTGAAGTTTGGTAACTTCTCAACACTACCACTACAAGCACTGAAGTTCTCACAGCACTGCATGCCATTTTCCAAGCTTGCCTATTCTGATTCTGTAGAACTTGGTTAGGCACACATCAGCCGGTCATTCTTAACTAGGTTCAAATCCTACCATCCTTTATTTATTTGTGACTATATGTATACTTAATAATGACAACCACAGACATTCACTAAAGCCAAGTATCAGCACCGGCCTTGTCTCCGGGATGGCACCTTCCCAGTTGCCGGCTTGTGGCCCAGAGACCCAGATCAGTAGCCTCTGGGCAGTGGTAGCCATGTCTGTTTCCCTGAATGAAACAGAAATATTTCCATTTCCTACACATCGCCTTGCAATAAAACATCCAGGATGCACTGCCCTGAGTAACACTACTTAAAGGGACTACCTCATTCCTCTTTTGTGGAGCTTGACAGATTCCAACTTTGGAAACCTATAATATTGGGTTGTCAGAAAAGTCATGACAGGGGCCGGCCGAGTGGCGCGGTGGTTAAGCGCTGGCCTGGGAAGCCAGTGGCCCCGGTTCGGGTCCCACATATGAGGGCCAGTGACACTGCCCTCAAAAAAAAACAAAACAAAACAAAACAAAAAAAAGAAAAGTCATGACACATTTTTGCCATGAAAAACATAGAGGGCCGGCCCAGTGGCACGGTGGTTAAGCGCTGGCTTGGGAAGCCAGCGGCCCCGGTTCGGGTCCCACATGTGAGGGCCAGTGACACTGCTCTCAAAAAAAAAAAAAAATTATCAAAAACATAAGAGAAAAATAACGTTATGACTTTTCTGACAATAAACATTGTTTCACCAGCATATTAGGAAAGGTAAGTAAGGCTTTCCTTTCAAAGGAAATTCTTTCAAAGAATTTAAGAAAATTCAAAGCTTATTTTCTTCCTTAGCATTGAGATTAAATGTTTTCATGTGTCCTTTCCTTGAAAATTGTGCATATGTCCTTGTACTCAGCGTTGCTCTTAGGAAGACGGACTTTAGAAGTTCTGGTTTAAAAGGAAAGCCATGGAGTTCCAGAAAGGAGTATGACACAGTACGATCCCTCATATCGTGGCTCCGCAGGGACAAGGCTCCTGCGGCCAAACACGGACAAGTGGGAAGTGTCCACCCTGTTGGTCCTTGGAAAATCTGGAAGGAGCACTTCAGAAGGATGGGTGCTTCTTCTGACTGGATGACACCAATGAGCCATCAAGTGCCTGTCTATCACTTCCTTTAACAAGGATTATTTAACATTTTCACTTTTCAATTGCAGCAAACAAATCCTTACACAGGTCCTTTTACATTTCAACTTAACGGTGACTGGGAAACCCCATTTTGTGGCAAACGCTAACTCTAAATAGGGTTGTGCCCAGTTCTTGTGAAGGTTTCTTATTTAACTAGGACACAATACTTGATTTTTGATCATACATAAAATCTAGGTATTTGTTGGCTAATGCCAGCCAGAACCATGCAAAACAATTTGAATTTTACAACCAGTGGAAGATCAATTGCTCAGGGTGCTTGCTTTCATAGGATAAAATATCTTGCTTTGTTAACAACAGCCAGTCAGATACAAACACCGTTCACCAGCCCCAAGCTCTGCTTCTGCAGGCAGGGGTGGGAAGCTTTGCAGAGCATGTGTTTTCCTCAACTGGAATCTGCCTTGAATCCCACTGGAAATGCTGCCTCATCCCTTGTGGGGTCAGGGTCCCTCACTCTCAGAATGCAGGCAGCTCAAAGAAAGCGCTCTTGTGTATTTTCGAACACCCTGGAATCTTTGAGGTGAAAACTCCTATAAATAGCTGGAAGCATATTATTAGAAGCCTTCTTGGAAACTAAACTGTTTCAGTCAGAAAAAAAGACCAGCTGAGGGCAAAGATTACAAGGCTGTGGATCCCCACGGATCAGATGGTTCCCAGCTTGTGTTTCTCTGGGCTGGGTCCACACCCCCAGAACCGGTAATGAAAACACAGTGTTTTCGACACAGGTAGAAACTGTAAGTGGTGACAAGGGTTTAATTCAGGGAAACAAACAAACAAACAAAAGCAACTGTAACTCACCACATTCAAATTAACGACTAGGTAGTAAGGCATTTTTGCCCAAGAAATAAACAAATATTTGCTGATTTTTGAACTAAGTGTGATGTTGGCCTTCTACTAGGCATCCCATTAAAAGCCTAATGCATGTGTCAGCAAACTTGACCAAAGAGGTCTTGATTCAATGAGCTAAAGGGCTGGAGGGTCCCTGCACACAGGCAGCTGGCACATGACGGTCCGGGAGCAGGGCCGGCTCCTGGGAGCGTGGGTCCCACTGGTGTGCTCACATAGCCTTCTACGCCTCATTCCCTCTGCTATTGCCGATCTACACAGCAGAGCTGGATTCTGTGTACAGTTCAGGTTACAGCGGAAAGGCGTGCTGTGGGTTCATCCCGTATACACGTATATATCCTTACTGCTGAGGGGCGTCAATCCCGTATACACATATATCGGTTCATCCCGTATACACGTATATATCCTTCCTGCTGAGGGGCGTCAATCCCGTATACACATACATGGGTTCATCCCGTATACACGTATATATCCTTACTGCTGAGGGGCGTCAATCCCGTATACACATACATGGGTTCATCCCGTATACACGTATATATCCTTACTGCTGAGGGGAGTCAAGCTTCTTGAGATCACAGCACACATACATGCCATTTTTCAAAATGGACCCACCATTTTGTAAGTAAATATTAAGTACAAGAATAGCCTGATGGCCCTGGACACCGGGGGAATTAAGTGTTCTCATGAACTGAAATGTCAGCTGTATAACAGTGTAAGAGCATAGCAAGGAGCCAGCTGGTAGTCACAGGCCTACGCTTTCATCCCAGCCCTGCCACTTAGAGCTCCGTGAGCGTAGATAAGGCACAAAGTCTTCACTGGTCCATTTCCTTACTTCTTCATTCCTAACTTCTCAGGTTTATTGCGAGAATCCAACAATGTTCTTTTTAAGTTGGGCAGTCCTATAAGGTGTTACATCTATCCATTGGAGCATCTGCAAAAAATGTGATGATATTTTCATGTCTTAGTTAACACAACAGAGCACATATACTTCAATATTCTTTATAATAATAAATGCTTATTGAAGAGAGCACTCATTTTAACTCTTGACTCAACTCAGTAAATATCAACTTGAGTCATCACCATGGGGAAAGAATTCACAAGTCAGACACCTTGTCATAATCTACTGAAGGTGATAAAGCCAGACACCACCACCCATTTATTCGGGAAATGTTTACTGAATTCTTACTAGGCAGGAGGCACTGCACTGGATCCTTTGCCACCATGTGGAAAACTGTCCCTCGATGGCAGGGAGACTGTGTTCTCATTAAAACCACGGAATGGTTTTTTTAAGCGGCAAAGGACGCCTGTACAGTACATAAGTGCTCTGAAAGATGTACACACACAGTTTGATGGTGGGGTGGGAGGGAGCGGTGGCAGATGGGAAGAGAGCCCTAAAATACAATCTAGAACCTGACGAGAAACTCAGCATCAGACTTACATTTTTGGCCAAGTGCTCTTTCTAAGTTACTTCTTTCTCCTTAGTTTCCAGATGTGTAAAATAGGAGCAAAATAACCTTTTCTTCCTCGTAAGACTTTCGTGTGGACTAAATGATGCAATGCAGATAAAGCTTTAACTCTGCACCTGGCACGTGGTAAATGCATAAGGAATGGTAAGTTACTGTGAACACACCTGTGCCCCATCTCTGTGATCTCTGTTTGAGTGCCTCATGCAGGGTCGTACACATAACGCGTTCTCCGAGAAGTCTCCCCTGTAACCCCACAGGCTCATTACTATTATAATAATCTATGGAGTTACCATTATAAACATGTGGCCCAACAACGTAATGTTGAAGATGTGACTTTTGTTTGCTAAATTAGCACTTGCTTTCTTAGTCTTTTGCTTTTTTCTTCTAAAAGTAGGTTGTACAAATAAATAAATCAGAAACAAAGCGTACACACCCATGATACATCAGTTGATTGAGTTTTAATTAATGGAATCTGACTTAATTCAGACCAGTCCAGCTACATGTTATGATAATCAGTATATGTTTTTGTTTTTAGAAGCACACATGTACTTTTCGGTACTTTCCGTCAGTTAAATTAGTAAAAAACTTATTTCTATCTTGTAGACTCTTGCGAGATAATTGAAGGATTCTATTTGTACGAAGAAAAAAAAAATGAGGATGTGAAGAAATCATTTGGCTAAAGTGAGGGTTGGGGTGGGAGTCACTTGAAGAAAAGATGAGGTATAAGTTTGGTGAAATATAATCCAATATATTTCTTATTCTTCTCACATAATTAGCCAAAACGAGATTATAAATCTCTTGATTTTAAAACTTTGAGAGGCTATTTGATGTTCTTAAAGGACATTCTGAATTCTTTGTTCACATAAATTTAGACATAGGAATGGTTCACTTGCTCATGCAAACCAAAAAAACATTCAACTAATTTTGAAAAAGGTCCAAAGAATTGGCCAGTTCCTTATTTATTTATTTATTTTTGATGACAGTGTCACTGGCCCTCACAAGTGGGACCCGAACCAGGGCCGCTGGCCTCCCAAGCCAGCGCCCAACCACCATGCCACTCGGCTGGCCCAACTAGTTCCTTATTTTTATAGCAAGTAAAAAATAGCCACTCAGTTGGCTTTTTTCTCTGTATGCACCTACTCTTCTTCTGTGTTGAGATACAATTGATATATATCATTGTTTTATTTTTAGGTGTGCAACATGTTGGTTTGGTACATGTATGTGTTGCAAAACGATGACCACGATACGTGGACACCCGTCACGTCACACAGTACAATTTCTTTACAATTCCTTTTCTTGTGAAAAGAAATTTTAAGATTACTCTCAGCCACTTTCCAATGCCTGATACGGTACCCTTAGCTTTGGTCACCACGTTGCACAATCATTCCAGAATGTATTCGACTGGCTTTATTTTTCGCTTTGTTCTTCCTTCCTCTGTCTTCCCCTCCTCCCCTCTCTTCTTTCATTCTTTCTCCCTTACTTCTTTCCTTTCTCTTGACTGCTCTCTTTCTGTCTTTTATTTTGTCCTGGGTTCCGAGGACCAGGAACTTTCCTAAGTGCTGGCAAAGAAGCAGTGAACGAAAGCGACATGGCTCCTTCCGCAGAGAGCTTAGACTCTTCCAGGGAGAACTGTTAATTAAACGAGTGTGTTTATTGCAACATCCTAAGTGCTAGCATCGCCAAGGGGAGGACACGCGTGCACTGCTGTGGAATGGCTCTTAGTTCAGAACAAGAGGGAGCTCATGACCCACGGTTTGCGAAGTTGCTTTATGTTTTACTCTGTATGTGTTTATGTATAAGTCTATAAATGTGATAACACAACACAGTCCGTTTGCCTCACGGTATCCCAGGGTAACTGGGTCTAAGCATTTTGGTTCATGCTAATAACTAGACTAACCCTCTTCCCGAGACATTTATAAATAAGAAAGGAAGAAAGAAAAAAGAACACTTTTTCTATCTGTGTGGGAAAGACCTGAGTGTTTTGAATAATGCCTAATTTTACTAAAGAAATGTCACTACAAACATTTGGATGTTGTTGGAACTGGTCTGTATTTTCAAGTCTGGAAGAATCCGTTATGCCCTAGCAGGACCTATGCCATCTGGTTTTTTCTTGCCTGGAGAAGCTTTTTGAAGTTTACTAGAGAAGGGCATATTTTAAGTGTATTTCTTCCCACACAAACTTATGTGTAGGCTGGCAGGCTTTCTCAAAGATCAACATGTCTGACTTCACAACGGTGCTTTCCTGCAGTGTAATCACACATGACTGTTTTCCAAATGCTTTTTATAAGTTTTGATCCTGACCAATTAGCTAATAAACCCCTACATGGACTGATTAGTTCTGCACAAATAAATCTCTTACCATAAAACCTCACCACGTCTTAAAGGCTAACACGTCACCCATTACCGTCCTTCCTAATGTACTGCTGTGACTTGCCTTCTGGGAGAATGGCGGCGGGCCAGGCAGGAGTACCTAGGCTTGTTTGAAAGCGAGGGCTGGTTGCCTAGTAACGCGCCTGTCCTGGGAGCCGGCGGCCTGGCCTCTGCAGCCCCTGGGCATACTGCTGGCACCCTCTACCTGCCAGGATGAGGAGGTCCAAGAAGATTCACAAACGCGAGTTTAATAAGAGAATACTTGATTCATTTCTGTAATCAACCCATGTGTGCGTTTTCTATAGGGCCTTACGAAGGTAAAAACGGGGACGTTCAATATTTCTAGATCGATACAGTTTCTATATAATACTAATACAACCCATGCAAGCAGGTTGCCTTATCCCAAGATTAAAAGCACAGCAAACTTATCAAAAAATCCAAATTATATTTATAAAACATATATAAACAGATAACTAATAGTGATTACTACGTATCAGTAGCAGCAACAGCCTTTTGCAAACTCTCAGTCATCCATTATTTTCCAAAATGCTGTTATGGTTGTAAATTCTCAATCATTTTTAGGAAAAAACAAACTCTAAAAGAACACGGTTGAAAGCAACCCCGGTTTGGCATGGTCACCAGTACATGTCACCAAGCAGGTGTGACTTTCTGCATTCAGGGAGGCCTGACGCATCCCTAGCCTGCAGGTCTACATGAGTACACAACTCAAATGACTCTAAAAAGATTTTTTTTTTTTGACAGTTCTTTTCCAGCAGAGAGGGCCAGTGATTTTAAACCTAAAAGACATCTCTCCATCTCTCTCTCCCTCTGCCTCTGCCCCTGCCTCTCTCTCTCTCCAGCCCTGGGAGGCAGCATGGTCACAAAGGTAATGGAAGAACTCCTTGTCTGAGAGCTGGGGAGCTTCACTCAGCTAACACATTCCATTCTTTGAACAATTCACTGTAGCTTTACTTTCCTGGACCCCAGTCTCCTCATTTGTAAAAGGACTGGATTAGTGAAGCTGATCATTAGGATCCGTTCTGATTGCAACATTTTATGTCTTTTCAATCATTTAAATGGAAGAGGATCCAGCAGCCTCTACAAGTTAGGGACATGAGAGTAAATATCTGAATAATGTCAGATTTCAGATTCTGTTTAAATGCAGAAGGTATCTGTGGCAGGAGTTTGTTGTCGCCACTCTGCCGGTACCTCCCGGGCGGTGCAGCAAGGCTGTGCCGAGCAAACAAGTGACAGGGGACCGAGAGGAGGCCACTGGCGCGAAGCCTCTGGTTTCGTGGAGAAGGGAAGGGGAGGCCACTCCAGGAAGAGACTGAACTGACAGAGGACAGCTGGGGGCTCCGAGTCAGCCTCTAAGAACGTCCTGTCTGTGGAAGGCACAGTCTGGGCGGGAGCTAAGGAGGGCAGTCAGCACTGGGCGGCCCCAGGGAGGGAGTGTGATCACTTCTTAGGGACAGAAGCTCGGGAGGAGGGGACCACCCACGTGGGGCCCCGGCTGACTCAGGGGAACTGCAAGGCACATCCCGGCTCCTCCAGTGAAAAGCACATGGCCAATAGCAGTAATTTACTTTTACTACATTTCATAACGAACAGTATTTTATAATTTTTATTACACCTTTTAATAACGTGCCTAGTAACTGACTGTACGTCTCTTTGCTTTGGCTGCTAGAGCGGCTGGAGGCCAAGCTGCAGCCTGGCTCCCAGGGTGCTGCACGCGGCAGACCGGGTCTGTCCCGCACAATCCAGGGGGCACGCTGTTCCCTGCTGAGTAGGTGCCAGTTGGTCGAGGCAGAGAGAAGCGCTCTTTGAGCTGCCTTGTCATTCTTTCCCCTGCCTCCTACTGGCATCCAAACCTTGCCTGCATGGCCCAAACATTCCTGCTCATGTCCCATTCTCAGCCCGACGCGGCTGCCACCACTCCTGTCCACACCGTACGGCAGAGCTGCAGTAGCTGCTCGGCAGCTCGAGGCATGGATGACGCAGAAGGCTTTCTCCTCTCCAGGAGCAGGCTCAAGAAGGACATGAATCAAGGTCACTCTCAACTGATGCTTTCAGTCGCTCCTTAGCACGCTCACAGGAGGAAACACAAGGCCTGTCCGCGGCTTCCGCGCCCTTCCTGACCTGCCAACCTCTGCCGCTCACCCCTGTACCCCAGCTCTGTTCCCCATTCACACAGAGAGGTTGTAGCCTGTCAAACTCCACGCCACGCCCTGCCTCCTTGCCACTGCCATATGGCTCCATCCGTCCAGCTGTCCTTGTCCTCCTCGTCTGCCTGGTGAAAATCTACTACCCTGTCCCCTGCGAGATGGTGCATTCTGGAGCTGGGGTCTCCGTCTAATTGAGCTTTGTTTTCCTGGCACCTAGTGAACATTGTGGCCTTTCTTAGATGTTAAAAAATGTCTTGGAAGCCTGAAACAAAGTTGGGAACTCGTCCCTGAGACCTCAGATCACTGCCTCCACATGGGGCTGTGGGTAGTTGTGACGCAATCCTGGGCTGTGCAGAGTGTTACCTCACACACCCCACCACGAGGTCATGGACAAAGGAGTGCATCTCTTTCTTATTCTCAAGAGAGCTCACGTCTCCTCTTCCTTGGAACACAGTGGACGCAGATTCCAACTGACCCAGTGAATCTGGCGACACGCACCCCGCTGCATTCATGGGCCCTGTGAGCGTTAGGCTTTCACGAGCTGGAAGGTAATCCACGCTGCTCGTGGAAAGCTGTGGGGCTGGCGGTGTTTAGGAGTCTGTCCTCACTGCACAGCCTTGAAGGACAAGAGAAGACGCAGGTCACAAACCCTGAGATTGAGGTGATGACGATAAACTGTGACGAGCAAAACATGCAACAACTAGAGTGGGACCAGGATGGAAAGGGATATCTAGGTCACATTTCCCAGTAGGCCAGGCTCTCAAGGCCAGTGGCCACCGGTTGTGGGGATGACACGCTACTGGCTGCGGTCTGGAGAGCAAAGCCCGCCCGATGAGTCACACGCTAGCGAGCCCGGGTAGTGACACGGTCCCCTTGGGTTCTCTTGCTATGTCAGGAAAAGTCCTATCCCAAGACCCACAATACACATTTTCTGAGTTACTATGGCACTGAAATGACCATACTCTTAACCCTTTGGTGCCCTTCACAAAGTTAATCAGGCTATAGACAGAGATGCTCGCAAAGCGCTGCATCTCACCACGATGACGGGATCAGTCAGCCCGGGACACAAGCGGGGGCCACCCGCATTGCAAGAGAATCGGTATGGCGTCACTACAGTTGGGAAGGTTGCGTGCTCCATTTCATTGCCTTGGACAGCACGTCAGCATAGTCTTCCAAACTCCAACGAGAAGTTAGCTACCCAACCACAATGCATGGTATTTGGGCTTTTGCAACTGACAGACTGACAGAAACAGGACTGGCCAGAAGCCGCTCCACGGCCTGGAGAGTGGCCCAGAGGGAGCCCTCCCTGTAAAATCGTGGAGACGTCAGCAGCACCACTGTTCACTTTCCAAGCACTGAGCCATATTTACTTGGGGGAGGTGGCATGATCAGAAAGGATGTTTCTCCGTGGCTTTCTGGAGACGCTCGGCTCGTCAGCCTGTCCGCACAGAGGTGGAGAGCCAGACCTCTCAGAGGCAGGCCCAGCACCCTGCCCAGTGCCCAAGAAGGTGGGCAGCGACGGGCGGGGGTGGGGGGCATGCCAGCAGGCTCCGCCCACCCAGGAACACTGACGCAGGTCCTGGCAGGGGTCTCTAGGCCAGCAGTTAGGGTGCACGATTAGAGATGTGTCTACACCCTCTTCAGAACCAGTTATTACAAAGAATTAACTAGAAAACCCACGGTTTTGTTCCATTACAGGGATATCACCTAAAGGCAATGCCTGATGAAAAGTTTCTATATTTCTCATTAGAGTCAGGCCACAAGACCCTCTTCTGCCAGCTCTAGACCCCCACGTCCAGGAGAAGGGGGCCAAGTCCTGGAGTGAGGGTGTAGCTGTAACAGCAGGGACTGCTTGACATGCATGGGACTCTGCATTGATCCGTGGGCCCTTAATCCGCTGGGGAATGCTACAGGCCCAGACAAAACAGGGGGCACTGCCTTCCACATTCAAATCCTGATTTACTGACAGGGTGTCAAATACAATGTATGTAGACAGCTCCTGTCAACTACATGTGCACTGAAACACAAATTACCGAGACGTGCAAATGATTCTAGCTGAGATCAGCGTTAACTGAAACGTGGAATAACAATCCCCTCAAGACGCTCTGCAAAGACTTGTTGCCACATGAACTCAGGGTTTTTTTGTTTTTATGTTTTTTTAGCGTACCCTGTTGAGATGTCTGTCCTTTCCTCACACGAGGAGTTTTCCATAAGTGAGGTTCTGGAAGCTAAGAGGGGGCTGCACAGAGGTCGCAGTGATGTGAGGTCTGCACCCTCTCCATGAAGTCTGCAGTCTGACTCTTAACAGTCAGATCTCCATTCTAGAAGGGATGGCACCATCAATTATGGCCTTATTTGTATTTAGAGCTAGAAAGCAACCTCCAAGGTCAATATTGGGGCTCTTAGACTGTGTATATATTACGTGTGACATTTGGTGAATACATCAAGATTCTGAAGCGGCCACCATGCTGAGTGTATGCACAGAAGACTTTTTTTTTTTCCCAAAAAATATATGCAAGGAACCTGGATATCACAGCTCCTTTATTACACATCCAGCAAATTTATTGTTTTATTTAAAAGATTTACTTTGTGCTGTTAGCACAGATATATAATTAAAGATGCATCGGTAAGGCCAGCCAGTCCAAATGTGGTTAAACAGTGCTATGCGAATGATACTTCTAGTAAAAGCAGTCTTGTTAGTTCTTGACAGACTGAGCTTATTAGCTATGAGATCCACATACATTGTGCTTATTACAGGACACTTTTCTTTTGAGTTCAAACTGTAAGACAACACGATGTCTGTCTATTCTATTGTCATGGCAGCCTGATAGTCACAACTAACAGAAACCAAAAAAGGCCCGGAGTTCACGTACCAGAAAAGGCTGTTAACCCTCTATGGTATGTGTCTCTTTGTATGAATATGTAGGTGGAAAGAGTTAAGAGGAAAACCCATTTGACCACCTTTTAGGCTAGAAAGCAAACTGTTGGATCTTCCAGAGGGAATTCTTTACAGGGATCAAGTAAGGAGCCCCACAAGTCTAGCATGATTTTACTTCCCGAAGGAGTTGTCCACCTGTACATCCTGGAGCAGAAAGCCAATCTTTTTTTCTCTAAAATCGAAGGATTTCTTGAGGGAACGTGTGTCTACTTCAAACAACAGTATCTGATTAGGATTTCATTATTAGAACTAGTAACCAAAAGCATTTGACTAACCAATCTGCATGTGGTTAACTGGAAATACTCAGTGGCTCAAAACCTGTACAGACGTGTTTCCATGGGAGTTTGCCTGTGACCCTCACTCCTCCCTCATTTATTCCACCATTCTGTAGCATGTGCTAGAGACTCCAGACATGAAGATGAATAGGACACAGTCCCCATATTCTCAGGGTGCCCCCAGACATACGCAGATAATTGTGAAGCGATGTTAAGTGACAAAGACATGAACACAGTACTATGGAAACACTGAGATGAGGTAATGAATTCGGGGCCAGGCCAGGCTACCTGGGGAGGTGACAGAAGCTAGCCAGGTGGGAGAGGGAGAGAGTTGCATACTGAGGGAGGGAGAAGCAAAGTGAGGATGAGATGGCCATAAAAAGCACATATGAAAATAAATAAATGAATATACACACATGCACATATCATATGAACAGTAAGTACAGCAACTGATGTTACCGGAGTTCAAAGCTCGAGTGGGAAAAATAAAACATACGTTAAGTCTGGAGAATTAGACAGCGCATCCCCGATAAAAGATCTATTTTCCCAAGTAAAGGGCTATGTCCGTTAGTCTAAAGGGGTGTTAATCAGGAAAGAGAGCCAATCTGAGTTTCAGATACAGCAACCCAGCAGCTGTGAGAGGACAGCTGTGAAGATAAAAGACAGGCGCAGCACCATGAAGAAATCGGGGGAGAATGAAATCGCCTGCCAGGGGCAGTGCGCAGTGGGCTGACCGTGAAACCTATCAACTGGACCGACACCTACAGGCTAGGTAAGACTTGGTAGGCTGTAACAACAGTCTCCCCTGGCCAGAGGAGGCCACTCTGGGTGTGGCCAGTGTGCCCACTGTCTGCCCTATTAGTCCACGATTAGATCGATGTCCAAAAAATGTAAGAAGGCTCATTTGAAGATTTAAATTATCCCAGTGTGCACTGTTCATAAAATCGGGGTATGAAATATATCTTCCTTATTCTATCACACTAAAAATACAAGGGTTTTGATGGTAATATTACTTTGCAGTTTATATAGACAGAAAGTCTCAGTTGCCTTTCCTCGTTCCATCGTGGGCTCTTCTGTTCTCAGAGCCCACAGTCTAAGACAGAACACTCACCCCGTGGTGTGCCCTCGGCAGGTGTGCCCTTGGTAAGGGCCACGTGCCGTTGCGTCTACTGCAATGTATGCGAAGCCAGATCGTTGAGACAAAGTTGTTTTTACCACATGGCTGATCTCATCCAATCCAATGGTGGGGCCCTCCAGCTGCACACGGATGAATCCCAAGCCCTCCCTTCCTCCTGAGCTCGGGTCCTTCCACTCCACGGCCAAGCAGGCACTGTGGGGCCTCCAGGAACCTCCGCTTCGAGCACACGGAAGAAACGTTGGTACCATTCCTGCATAGCTGTTCCTTTTCCTACAATCACTATCTTCAAGACTGACACTAAAATGTGCTCAATAACCTGAGTCATCTCAGGGTCCTCTTTCTCCCGCTTCAACCACCTAATCATGTAGAATCTAATTATTTCGAGTAAAGGCATCCGTCTCCTCTTTTCCACCCCTCATCCCGTCCCTTCTACGGGACAACCCCCTTGTAGCTGCTCTCCCCGCATGCTGTCTACACCCACCCATGTCTTTCTCCAAGTGTTGATCATAATTATTCCTTAAATGTGTAAATCTTATTACACCAATCGCAGCACATCTCCAGCTCCCTCCATGATAATGGGAGCTTTCTGAAGGGATGAACCTTATAACATTGGTCTCTGCATCCCTGCAACCTCCTTTGATTCATGGCGAGCCCTTAATTGATGTTTATTGACATCAAAACAGTATAAAAATTGATATTCAGATGGATACATTTTTCTCTTTTCATTTAATTACTTCAGTATATAAAAGTAGCCAGACGATGAGGGGAAAACTGCCAAGTGCAGTGATTCCAAAGAAATTCTGGCTCGAAGTCCAACTTTAATGGATTGCAAATGGTCGACAGGGCGCATTGGAAGGCCAGCGAGGCCCAATCGGGCTTTGGAGGAGGAGAGGGCGGGTCTGCTCTTAGCACTGTCCGTCGTGTCTGCATCAGAACTGCTCTCCCTCCCTCAAGCTCAGTATGCAATGAGCAAGTCTCTCTGGATAAGTGGTCAATAAGCATTTTTCAAGCTCTCACTCTGCACAGGAGCAGGTGGTGTCTGCATTTATAAGGACACAGTCCATCACACTGGGCACCCGGGGTTCAGACCAGCGAAAGGCACTTCCGCCTGATAATGCCTTCGAGTTCCTAAAGGGCACACTTGATTTTCAGTAGCCTTCCTTCTAGCCTGTGCAGTCCGGTTGGTACAGTTATATTCTGTTACATAATTTGATGGACTTGGGAATCTCAAACACTCATTGCATTACCTTTCAAATGCCTGAATAAGAATTAAATGATCACCACCTAATATAATGGTATTTGTCGTGTCCTTTAGCAAATACAAAAAGTAGATATACTGAGTTAAAAAGGCAAATGCAAACTTTATTTCAATGTCTGCAGTGTCCTTTTTTAAACTGATTTTATCTACAAAGTCGATTTAAGAAAATACAGCCCCTAAAATGTCCTTTCTAACTGCGTCTCTTGCTCCTCCAAGGCTAAGCGGGGTCTGCTGCTTTACGATCCCATCTGAACTCTATATGCTGCAGTGTGCTCTGCGGGTGACTCATAGGACAACTATTCCCACTTTGTAGCCAGTTCTCCAGAGAAGCAAAGGAAAAAAGAAACAACTGCCTTTTAAGGAAATCAAACCTGTTTCTGGCGATAAACCTCTTTCCATTTCTATCTGAACTTGCTCGCAGCAACGGAAGAAGAGAAAACTACAAAATACATGAACTGTCAGACATGCCACCCAGCCAAACACATCTGTAGGTTTGTTTAATGTTCCTCCTGTACGTAACCTATGATATATAATCACATGACATAAACATGTGCACCTGGGCACAAGTGAAATAGTAAAGTAAAGGGCATTTTTCTGCAAACAGTAAAACATCTGGTCGCAATTTGGATTATATTTTGGCTACTTTGATACAGAAGTTTGTTTTTAAAAGTAAAAAAACAAGAACTTGAAGTTTCTAGGGAACTTATAAGACATGGGATTTGTACTGCAAAGAATTTATATAAAAATCTGAGTGGGAAAGACTCTTAAAAGTAGGGTCATGCAGCAGACACCACTCAATATCCTTTCTTCCTAACTCAACAATTTGATGGGAAAACTGTCACTTGTGTTTGGACTTCTCTGTAACTTTTCATTTTCTGAATTTGAAAAGTGAGAGAATATAAAATTCTAGTATATGGAGCTAGATATTTAGCTATTTTTCTAAATTTTTGCAATTGTTTTATTCTTCCTACATCATGCCAAAATTTTCTATCACTAATCTTTTTTGTCAGTGTCTTAGGAAAAACCAAAAAAAAGGACTCTTGGCACAAAGAAATTCTTTTAAAAATACAACTGATTGTATGATATCAGGGGTGGGAGACAAGCAGGGGGAGGGGGAGGGAGTAGTGAATTTGTAAGGGGTGAAAAAGATAACTATTGCATTGTTTTGTACATCTGTAACTAATAATAATAAAAAAATAAAATAAAATAAAAGTACAAGTGATTGATGTTTATCCAGTAACACATTCTTGCAGATTAAAAAGTTTTATTAGTGTTGCAACTTGGAAGTCATATCTAATAAGGGGTACCCATATACATACACACACATATCTCCATACTATAAAACCAAGTTTTTATTTTTTTTAAGTGTTTTTTTGTTTGTTTGTTTTTTCTTTGAGGGCAGTGTCACTGGCCCTCATACGTGGGACCCGAACCAGGGCCCGAACCAGGGCCGCTGGCTTCCCAAGCCAGCACTTAACCACCGCGCCACTTAGCTGGCCCCAAGTTTTGTTTTTAACTAAATTTTTTCCTGCTTCTCTTATCTGAACAACAAAGCTATGGCTCAAGGATTAAAAAAATGAAAACAGTCAATTTCCATCTCTTAAGGCACACCATGCTGATACCATTTTCAGCCAGGGAATTGCAATGGTTGAATTCTCTGAATCTGAGGATTTTTTGTTTTGTTTTGTTTTTAACCAAATTACTTTTTTTTGGGGGGGTGGCGGGCAGTGTCACTGGCCCTCATATGTGGGATCTGAACTGGGGCTTCTGGCTTCCCAAGCCAGCTCTTAACCACCGCGCCACTCAGCCATCCCTAACCAAATTACTTTTAATGCTCAAGATGATTAAAACGAAATTTTTGAAAGCAGCAGAAATGCTCTGGAACTTAAAGAACAGCAACATCTAAGAAAAAAAAAAGGTTTACTGTAAAAACTATATCTGGTAAAACATCTTAGAGAAAACATTTTAAAGTAAAAACTCAAGATCTTATAGGAAATATAACTGTATCTTAGACCTTCATACAGGTAAAAGATTTCTCTAACGAGACCCAAAAACATTAACTACAAAAGAAAAAAGTTGATAAGTTTGACTGCACTAAAATTGTTCATCAAAAGAAACCTTCAATAATATGAAACGATAGTTTATAAAGTTGGGAGAGCATTCACTATATGTACAACTGACAAAGTTTAATATGAAGAGTGAGTAAAGGACTTGTACTAATCACTATGAAGGCTACATCAACTCATAGAAAACTATTCTAAAGATAAAAATAGGCCATTTTTGGAAGAGAAAACACATACGAAGAGACAGCTTACCTAGAGGTCAGGGAAATATAAATCACAACCACAAGGAGATATTACCAGCAGCATGGCAACAACTAAAAACTCTAATTGTACCAAGTGCTGGACAGGGATGTGGCACCACACACGATGCCCCTCACACTTGGCTGGTGGAACTGGAAAACGTGCATCGATCTGAACAGGTTCAGCATTTTCTCCTGAACCTGAACATCTGCAGAGCTTAGGCCCAACAATCCCACTCCTCTTCCTATGACTGAAGGAAGCCCCGCCCACGAGCAGTGGAGGACAGGTCCCAGCTGCACTGTTCACACCAGCACACACCTGGAACAACCCACGTGCCCAGCGACAGGAAGATGGGGCATAAACCATGGGACAGTCACACGTGGAATTCCGCATACCAGACCAAACGGATCAGCCAGAGCTGCACCAGATGGATATGTCCTAATGAGGATGCCTTCGGTGAATCAAAAATTCTCTGAGGACTACTTAAAACATGGTACCCTTTTTATCAAGTTAGACACAAGTAAAATAAAAATGCCTTTTTCTGGAGAATGCATAAATATTCAACAGAATTTACAGAAGAAAGGTAAGCGGTGATGAATACAGAATTCAGGATGCTGGGGAAGGGTGACATATCTGGGTGTGGGGTCCCATAATGTTAGATGGAGGTTATTGTTTTAGTTTCTGTTTAGGGAGTTGAAGTCATGTATACGTATGAGATTAAAAATAACTCAGAAAATGTGCCATGGACCAAGGATTGTAATTATTCCAATTCTGCCCCCTGTTGTCCAAAGTTAGAAAAAAACAAAAAACAAAACAAAACACACAAAAAAGTCTATAGTTCAAACGCTTTAGAGGTTTTCAGATAATGATCTGATTTGTTTGTTTTCCTGTTTTTTGTAGGACCTTTTTAACATCCAATATTTATATTATATAAAAATACTTTCAAATATCAAAATGAAATATATAAAGTATCAACATAGTACTAAGTTCAAGGATTCACTCCCTGCCAACTCCCCTGATTTCCTATATGAGTGACTGTTTTGTCTTCAGCCTCTCCCTGTCCTTTGCTCTGAGAAACACTTTCCTGGACCATCTTTCCCTCAGGGATGCCATCTCCATCTTCCTGATGGCTCCCCAGTCAAACCCCATGTGCCATCTTTCCTTCACTGTCAAATCTTAAATAGAATTGTCTCTGCTCTGATCCCCTGCTCTCCTCCGATCTCCATGCACTTTCCAGCCACACTCCAGCTTCCCTCCTACCACTCCGCTGACGGAAGATCACTGACAACCTCCTCGTGTCAAATGTGTGGTGCTATCTTCCTTGAACCCTGGAATCTCGGTCACTGAGAACCCATTCCTTGAAACATTCTCCTCTCTTAATTTACACCAGAAACACTTAGGCTCTTTCTTCCTGTCTCTCTATGACCTCCTTTAACTTCCTCCATCGGCTCCTCTTTATGTCCACACTTTACATGCTGGTCTTCCCCAAGGGTCTGAACTCTTTCCTCTCTGCGTCTTGCTTCACGTATTTCAGCTGTCGTCCCCTGATGTCCTGAGCCCAGGCTCATATTCTTGACTCTTCATTAAATAGCTCTTCTCTGTGTCCCATAGATAGATAACTCAAATTCAATTTATTTAAAATTAAATTTGGTTTCTTCTCATGCTAACTGCTCCTCATAACTGCTCCTCTAATGCAACATTTCAGCAAATGCCACATCCATCCTCCAAATTACTGGCCACTCTCCCTCATTCTTGTCATCCACATCCTGTATCTTTCTCATTTGTCTGTCTCTTCTTTTTCGGCCCCAGCGGTATCAGCCTAACCGAGTTTCATGCTTAGTCACTGGAGTGTTATAATCTAATATCCTCCATCCTCCCAGCTCCACCTTTCAATCCACCTCCATACTGCCATCATCATCTTTCTAAGTACGCCCCAGATTGTGCCATGCCCTTCCTTGAAAACATTTCATGAAAATATGGGAAGTCTGTAATCAATAAGACAATGAGTGTGAGAGGAAGAATGTAGTGACTTTTAATCTCGGTTTTTTCTCAACTTTTGAGTTCATAATGAGATTATAAAACCTAGCACCTTCTCCCTGTTTCCACGACAGTGAGATGGCAAGGTCTTCATCATGGCCTCTCTCACAGCTTTCCTTTGAGCCTGACACAGAGACTTCATGCAAACTACGGAAAATGAGTATAGAGTTCCCAGTGTTATCACAGAGACATGCCAATGAGCTTTTGTGCTGCACAAAGAAACATGAAACAATACAAGAAAGAAGGCTCCGGCATCAAAGAGGGGCCCTGTGAATCCTGTCTGACTGAAACTCACTGACATTTACCAATACTCATGAGACCCGACGGCACCAGAACTGGACAATCTCTCAGAAGAGTCTAGTGTCTGCCGACCACTTGCTGTTCAGGGAACACACCTTTTCCTACAGACCCGCCTCCTTGCTGAATATACTCTCCAGGCCTGGAATGGCTTTGTCCAACTCAGCACCAATTTGAATGGCGACTTCTCTGTGTGGCTCCCTGATGCCACTATGCAAATTAGCTTATTCATGATTTTTATTTTGTAACACATTATCTACTCCTCTCCTTAGAGCCTTGCCACCTTGTATAGTAGTTACAAATCTGCCTCTTCCTTGGAAATTTGTGTCTTAAGATCAAGGACAATATCTTATTCACCCCAGAATCCAGCATGATTGTGGGAAAATCAGATATAAATTTGATCTTTGTCTTTGGTACCTGGCACAAAACTTCTAAGCCCTTGGAATTTCCTGAGTGATAGGAGTGTCTTTTGTTACTCAAAAGGAGCCTTTTTGATACATCTGAGTTTATGCTAATGAGGTGATTTAGGATAGGCAACCTCAGGTGACCAGAAAGATCAGTGATTACAGGGTTGGACCTTTCACCCCACCCACTAGTCTCTGGGAAGGGACAGGGGAGTTGCAGATTAAGCTCTATAAAAACTCTTGAATCACAGGTTCCAGGATCGTAAATGCAGCCACAAAGCTGGGAGGGTGGAACCCAGCTCCATGGGGACAGAAGCGCTGCATTCAGGACCCTTCTTGACTTCACCCTATGTACCTCTTCATCTAACTGTTCATCTATATCATTTATCATATCTTTTATGATAAATGGGTAAACGTAAGTGAACATTTCCGAGTTCTGTGACCACTCTAACAAACTAATGGAACTCAAGGAGGGGGTCTTAGGAAGCTTCAGTTTATAGCCAATAGGTCA
This sequence comes from Aselliscus stoliczkanus, assembly GCA_033961575.1. Taxonomy (NCBI): domain Eukaryota; kingdom Metazoa; phylum Chordata; class Mammalia; order Chiroptera; family Hipposideridae; genus Aselliscus; species Aselliscus stoliczkanus. The sequence goes on from CM066735.1 coordinate 62,882,970, forward strand.
GGAGCACAGGAGACAACTTGGATTTGTGACTGGCATCTGGAAAGAGGACAATCTTATGGAACTGAGTCTTTAACCTGTGAGAGCTGAGGCCAACTCTGGGTAGACAGGATCAGACTTGAGCTAAACTGTAAGCCACCGAGTCGGTGTCTACTGAAATTTGGAAAAAAGTGCTTAGTGGTGTTAGAGAAAACATCAAATAGTATTTTCCATAAAGCAAGTGGTGACTATGCTTATCTAATTTAAATGAATAACAGAAGTTGATGTTAAAAATTAAGTAGACTCCATAAATCTGGGAAGTGTGGTTAATTTTTACCCTGAAATTGCTCCCCTAATGGCTATGGACCCAACTTGGAAAATTACATGGGGAAAAAAAATTCTTACAATGAAGTTGAAGCTATAAACATAAATAATAACCATGTGTTTAGCTGAACATTTTCCTCACTAATGATGCCTGAGATTATTTTATAACTGCTGAATCTCAGTGTTACTTCATAGTGAGCTCAGCCAACTTAAAACCCTAAAGCCTTATTTTTCTGAACTACTATCTAGCTGGTATCAGCCCATCACTTTATAAAACTGATTTTTTTTTAATTAAATGCAGAACTTTGCATTTGCTGGGACAGCCAAGGCTTCAAGGCAGCTGTGCCCCACTGGAAGGATGGATGAGTTACAGGGGAGGAGTGACCTATGTCCCCAGACTTTACCTGAGCAGCTGCCATAAGAAGTAGATTGCTCTGTGTTTCACTGAGGCAGAGTCTGGATCAATGTGTAGAAGTTACAAGTTAGAGGGCACCTAAATATCAAGACAATTTTATATTGAAAACTGGTGACCAACAATAACTTCTGTAGATTGCATTGGGTCCCATGACCAGGACTATTGTTTTTTTTTAAAGGCTGGTTGTTTATCTATGAGTAATGTTGTAAAAAGAAGTCTTCCTAGAGGCAAGTTGCATCAAATGAGATGCCTCTTTCAACCCTAAGGTTTTATGATCCTGTAGATACTTTCGGTATTTTCCAGTTGCCATTCTTCAATCAATCTTAATTTTGCACCCAGACTTAATCCTGTCAGTGGGTGTAGCCTGTTAATTATGTTGCACCTCTAGGGAAATTCCTCTTTATAAAACAAGTGTGTGTTCTCCTTGTATACAGATCTATCATAAAGAGAGAAAAAGATCCTCGGGATGAAAATGGGACTTGTGAACAAATTAATTTTTAATACTGTCTCATCCTAACTCCTGTAGGCTTAATGATCTAAAGAGCTCCTAAATATTACAATAGTACCTCAACTTTTTCTATGATGGTGAGATGGCAAGACCTTTGCTATGACCTTTCCTACAATGTGTTTTCCTTTGACTTTGACACAGAAATTTCAAGGAAATGATGGAGAAAGAATGTAGAGCCTTTAAAGTTATCATAGGAACATGCCAGAAAAACCTTTCATGCATGCATGAAGAAAATAAAACAATAAGCGAAAGAATGAAAGATCAGGCATCAGAGAACATACTTGTATTTCCACGCCAGCAGCTTGAAAGGTAACTAGATTCAATAGAAAAACAAATGGTGGAGGGTGTAAAATAAAGACTGGATTAGTCTCAGACGTACATCTGGAGTTTATAAGAGAGGAGCACAGAAGTGCTTTGTGACTGACCCATATTAATGGATAACCAAGAAAGTTCATGCAGGTATAACACAGGCAACCCCCAAATATCCATGAGAGTGAACCAAGGAGAGATTAAATGATCTGAAATCTCAGAAAATTCAAAATTCAGAATTCCATCCTCATACCCAATGTATTTTGTTAAATCAAAATATTTCCATATCTTTCCTTCATCTGTATTACAGTAAAGGCGGTACCCAGTACTGAAAGGACTAAGGATAGACAATGGATAGGAAAAGCTGGACTACAGCTCTTGGGTATCTACTGAGGGTGTTTTATGTGCATGAAACCACCAGAAAAAAGAAATGTAAAATATACTCCGTGCCTTTAAGGAACTTAACATTTCCTCTGGGGGAAACAAAACCCACACATTTGTGAAAAATCAAATAAATTAACAGCATATGATCAAGCACCGAATGTGTGGGCACTGACAATACACTGCATTACAGTTTTGGAAACAACGCCCTCATATTTTGTTTGGGGAGGGGTTTATGACAACAACTGGACTGAACTAAACTTGAAAGGCTATTAGGGAAAATAACTGCATATGATAAGAAAGATTTGTTCTGGTGCCATGTTCCTTTAACCCAGCCTCAAATGAATGACTGAACTGGGTTCCGCCCCCCACACACACATACACACACATGGTGAGCTCTTAAAACACTCAGCCTTTCTATGCACTCAGTAAAAGTCACCTAAAGCCATGAATCCCTAAAAGCAGCGCTCTCTTTTTTTTGGAGCTAAGCACACTGGTTTTCCGTGTCTATCCTATCAGTTAGAAGAAACTGGCAACACTTAAAAACGCCATATTTCTCGTAAGTACATCTACATTCACAAAACTAAACAAGCGGCTTTTAAGCGCCCGCACTCATGAAGATTAAGGGATTCTGAGTATGGTAAACATGAAACCCCCAGTGCGACGCTGCTCAGTTAGACATGAGCGGAGGCCGTGCTACAGGTCCAGGCGTACTGAGGGTCACAGGGAAAACCAGTCCCAGCACAGCAAAGGCAAACCTGGGCAGAGTGAGCCTGCGTGCGCTCTGCACCACCATCCCTTCTCTCCACCGCCTGCCACCAGCCCTGCGGGGGGAGAGCTTGGTGCAAAGCAAGCCTTCGGGGCTGCAACTCAGGGCTCCTCTCTGCACCTTGGAGCAAAACAACAGTGACAAAAGCATCTCCGATTAAAAGCAGCTCCAGGAAGGGACCGGTGAACGTACTTTAGCAAGGTTAACGTGGGGATCATTACAGAGCGCACATCCTGGGAACAGAAAACCAAAAGATAGGGGGGTTATGTTTCTCTTCAACAGTGGGGACAGGGGCACACGTGACACCAGTGAATGCTGTTGAGCCACTGCTGTGTCATCTCACTTGTGTTACTTATATCTATATTAATTGGCATTAAATGCAAGTGTGATTTTCAGTTGGTGTGTGCATGCAGAAAGAGGGTCTGAAAAGTTGTTTCCTGAAATGTGAATGCTGTGTTATTTCTTGGTGGTATGATTTTTACTTTTTTTATCCCTTTCAGTAATGTTTGAATTTTTTTTTATAATGACAATATGTTATTTTTATAAGCCCACATAAGAGCCATTTTCAAGCCTATTTTAATTTTTTGAAAAAAAAGGAAAGAAAAAAAAATGTGGACCTTCACTTTGTGGCGGAGAGCCAGGTGGAGGCAGGGTGCTGCCTTTTGAGCGTGGAGCTAGTCAAGGCCAAGCAGGCCCAGGGCTGCAGTGCTTCTGACACATTTCACCCCAACGGGAGGGGTGTAAGGACTGGATGAAAAATAGCAACACACTCCCCTTCTCCACCCCGCTGGAATGCTTCCTAGAAGTGACAGGGAGGACAAAGGGAGTGGCTTTACTCTGTGAGATGGCCTCCATCCTGTCTCTCCTGTTCCTGACTAGGACAAGAACAAAACTCAAAAAATTTACATCATGTTGGATCCAGAGTTTAAGTCAAGAAGTCAGATTTATAAAAAAAATATCCATTATTTTAAACCCATGAATTCTTAGTGTTATAAAAAAAGATGATTACATTTGCCTATGATAGGAAACTACCTTAGTGCTTAGGAAACTATAATAATGAGAGGGAAAGACTCAAGGTTGTTTTAAAAAATGAAGACTCATTAGAAAATGCTAAATTTGGTAGAAATTCACCGCAGTGCAATTTTAAGCATTCAAAAAGGGAAATCTAGGGAAAAAGATTAAATGGATACCATTTTGAGTTTTTGCTATATTTTTTTAAAACAAACAAACAAATGTGTCCTTCAAATTATGAGTTGGAGAAATGCAAATTAGATTCCCATAGAATGTTGTACAAAGAATTGTCCTTCCCAGAAAATATTGCTTTATTTTTCAATAGAATATGACCACTTTTCAAGTATGACCATTCAGGGGCCTTTTCTTTCACCTATTATCTTCTTGATTTAAAATAGATTGGCTGAAAGGAAGCTTAAAACCATGTATTCTAAATCTTTCCTTTTATGAGTAGAGAAATTGAGAGCCAGATCATTTTTGTGATGTCATTACGGTCACAGAGTAAAGTCAAGTTAGACCCCTGCCCAGAATTTGTATCCTAACCCCCAGTTTAGTCAATGGTCTCTTCACTCGATCTCCTGGACTGGAGTCTTGTTCCTACATAACACCAGAGAAAAATATGAACACACACACATATATAAAGCATATATAGTATTCTTCTAATTACCCTTTGAATGAATTGCTCATTAGAAAAAGCATCAAATAAAGCTCAATGCAAATCAGGCTTTGCTGTTGCCATTCTCGAACAACACAGAATAAAGGACGTCAATTCCGGCATTCATGTATTTGCTCAACACCTATCAGCAAGTATAAAATCAGGTTTGAGTGCCTAGTTATACATATAAGTGACATACATGCATCTCAGCCACCTTGAGGAGCACATTGTTTTAGAAGATCCCAGGACCTAGGGTCCTGCTTTCAAAGGGCAAAGTGACAATAGAAATATAGGCATGGAGAACCTTTTAACTAGGAATACCAAGGAGAAACAAAACCCTATATCATGACGGTGACTACAGCAAAACAGTAATACATACTCATATCTGTTTAAGTGCAAAATGATAAGGCATCCCATGGACTGCAGTCACTCTTTGGCACCTTGGCTCCTGGATGCAGGCCAGGAGTCCTGTGAGGACCTAAAGCAAGGCTGTCTCGTTCCACGCCAGGCTACAGGCCCAGGGCTCCCTGCCGCCTTTCCCCCTCACTCCACCCTTGTTCCGTCCTGAAGCATAATGGTCTTCCAGCTCCCACTTGCCTTTGATGCAATCATGAGCTTCAGGGTATGTTTTCATCCTCAAAGGCTCTGATGGAGTTTATAGGCTTCCCCAGACTATGTGTACTTGTATTTGATGGAATGCAGCTTTATTAGCTACTAAATTAAAAATATGAATCTTTACTAATCAGTCAGTAAAAAAATAATAATGTTTATTGCATGCCAGCTATATGCCTGGAAGATATACATAGAGGAACACTCGGTTTCAGAAAAGATCATGGGCTAAGTCACAGAGGCCTGGGGGAAGAACCCACGTGCCACTCTCAGGAAAAAATCAGAACAGCCTCACAGGAGGAGCCAAGCTGCTCAGACCAGAGACAGTGAAAGGGGGAAAAGGGCCTTAAAACCTTAAAAAGGAGTTTCTATGAGTGAAGTGCTGAACTGATGAAACACACACCTGGAAAAAACTTAAGAGGGCAAAGTTACTCTCCATACTAGTGCATCTCATCCCTGAGTCAATGCTAGCTTCTCTCTCTCTCTCTCTCTCTCTCTCTCTCTCTCTCACACACACACACACACACACACACACACACACACACTCACAATCACTCCTCTTTCTGCAACATCGGATACAGCAGCATCGGATTTGATTCAGTGATTTGCTTAAGAAGCTTTTGGGGGAAAGAGAGGTGAAAAAAGAACTGTGAAGAATGACTAAGAATTAAGAGGATGGGGCAGTGAAGACAGAAAAGAAGGAATTTTCCTTCTCAAATAGAAGCGGAGGCTCAGAGTGGTTGGAGGTAAAGAAGAACAGGATGGAATAAATGTCCTAAAAGGATCCTTAATTGAATCTGTCCTGTGCCCTGCCCTGCCCTGCCTACTGCAGAGGACCCCATGGAGAGTCACTCGGCAGGAAGCTGCTTGTCGCTCAGGCATAACGAGGGCTCATGCAACGTGAGCTTCCTCTGACCCGCACTTCCCCCTCTGGAGGGCAGGCAGCCAGAGGACGGAGGCCCCGAAAGCGGATCACTGCATCCTGACCCCTGCGGCAGCCAATCAATGGAATACAATATTTACATTATTCAACCTACTATCAGTTCTGCTGAGCACTGGCCAGTGGAAAATGTTATGGTTTTTCATGAAAGAAATAAAACTAAAGGTGACTTCTACGACAGACTCTGACTCCCAAAACCCAAGCCTTTCGCAAATTTTGGTTTTCATTTTCACTTGATCTTGACTGATGAAAATAACTCATCACTCTCTGAAAAGCTCAAAACAGTTTAATGCATTAACATTTCCTCAGGAAAAGCAGCCTTATATAGTAGTAACGTCTTCTCATTCGGAAGACAAGATGTGGAGGTGGAGGTGGGGAAGGGACGACATGCTCATTAGCCTTCCCCCGCACAGAGCTTTCCCAACTCTTCTGAGATCAGGGTGCTACATTTACTTACCGGGGACAATTTATTTTCTTTTATACTTTCAAAGCACTCTAACTGATTCCTTCTCTGTGTGATGATTTCCATATGCTGTTCCCAATGAAAGGGTGATGGTGTACTTGGTCTGAAACCAGTAAGCACTGTTGCACAGGGAGGGACCCCAGTGCTGCAGGAGCCCCCCCACTGACATTGAGATGGGGTCTTAAAAGGCTTTGCATGGAAGACAGTGGATAGCCCTTCAATTTCATAGCTGCCGGTTAAGTAAAATTAGAATAACCACAAGTGTGACAATAGCGATTTTTTTAAAAACCCTTAAATGTTTCTGGTGTGTGAAGTCATTTACATGTGAATGTAAACCCTGAAAACAGCCCTTGGAGATAGGGGTTAACACTATCCCCATTTCAAAAATGAAGAAACAGGCTTAGAAACTCATGTGATCAAAAAAGTCAGCGTCGACTTGCTGTACATAGAGCTCAACATAATTGTATGCAACCAATTCTTCACAGTTGAAGGAATTTTCCTTAAAAATCTGTACTGTTTTAAGTGGGACAGCCATTTCATTTGGCTTTGTAAAATACATAACCTTAGAATCCCGTACCTCAAACTGATTAAACCACATAACAAAGAAATCTTGATCAGTAATTGTTACTTCAAACATTTTCTGAAATGTTGCATTTAACCAAAAATGAAAATTTACCCAGGATGGAAGAACCAAGGCGGATCGTTTATTTGGTTTTGGCCCTAACTTTCATTTGTATATCTGGAGTACAAGGAACTGGGTTATTGCTTTCCTTAATTGCTGAAGACAATGGACTTTTGTAGAAGACAGTTACTTCCTCCTGTAATTAGAAAAATAACGATAACAGGCTCCTTTTCTGCACGATCACTATGTGTCGGGTGTTATCTTGATACACAATCATTACCAAGCGGAGCGACATACACTAGTAACTGCTTCCTTGGGTCTCTGATCCCTCACTTATAAAACTGGTGGCATTTTTTATCTACAAAAAAACAACAATTCCATTACATAGTACCCCATTTTACAGATGAGGGAACTGGGGCTCAGAAAAATGTGTTCAAAGCTACACAGTAAGTGGTAGCCAGCACGAAAATGCTTCTGTCCTTACAATGTGTCAGTTTCCAAACAGCATCCAAATAAGATCCTCTCTTTCTGGAAGGAGAAATTAAACTAAGACACACTAGAAAACATAATTACACTCTTCTTCCCTCTACATAAAGGTCAAAATAAACAGGATCTATGTATCAAATCCTCCTTGACACTCCTTAAATTCTTCTTCTCTCAACTGGGAAAATCAATTTCAGAGGGCGAAGGAAGATTACGTTAATGTAATTTTTAACCAAATTTCGACATAAGAGGTGGCAGGAACAATTTATTTAAATACAGTGCTCTGCAGGCCGACCAGTACGCTGCTGCCTCACGGAAAGCTGAAATGAAGAGGAACTAGGAAGCCGACCACTCCAAGTTGCTCCCCAAGAACCAGCATGATCATCATTTCACAGTGGGTTCCCAGGGGAGCGAGTTTCTCATTTTTCTCACCGCGAATGACTGACGGCTTAGAGCAATGCCTCATGGGAGCATGTGCTGGCTCCACTGGCTTCTTCATGTTCCTTGGACGTGCCAAGTGTGCTCTTGCCTCAGGGCCCTCTGTACTGGTGTCACCGGCCTGGGGGCTTCCCACTGGTGTGCCAAGCCAACTGGAACCCCTACAATTTATTTTCGTGTAAAAATGAGAAGGAAATGAGTACTAACTCATCATGTGTAATCTACGTGAGTACATGGATGGACATGGCGCCCTTATTCCAGGAGGTGACCGTACCCAACAGGGGACCTCCCAACATGGTGTTGCAATATCTTATGTTTTACGGTGCTTGCGTCAGTGAATTTTGTGTTATTATCTAGTATCAACACTTACAAAATGATACAAGCTTTAAAATGTTCCTGGGAAGAAGCGGTCGATGAAAGATAACGCATTTCAAGCATAAAAGAAGGAGCATGTGGCAGGCCCATCCCTTCCCTACGTTCCTCCAAAAACTCTCCATCAGCTGGGCTGTGGGAGGTAAAATCATTACTGTGTCATCATATGTGACAGGCAGGTAAATATCCAACATTACCAAGGATGCTATTTGGAATATGGATTTATATCCACCGTTGTCAGAGATGAAATGTGCCTTTAGTGTCTCTAGGATATTATCTCGTGTCAGCGTGAACTGGTCAGGACTAAGAAGGAATTTAATAACCAGGCATCCAGAGCATGAAAAACTTCTGGATGTTTTTTCAACAATAGTTGAAGCCAGGCAACACTTGGTTTAAAACTTCACAAAATTTAAACCAAATGATAATGTTTAGAAAACTCTTCATAGACGTAATTATAAAATGACTGAAGTAATATAATACAGTGACAATCCAAGATGTATTTTGTTTTTTTGTCAGCAAATAGTTTTGAGGATACAAAGAAAAGGGAAGCAGGAAATTGGTAGAAATAATACTGGAACAAACCACATGTTGGAGGAGGTTTGCTGTAAACGCTAGATAAGAGAACATATGTTTTTGGTATGTCCCAGCCTGTGGGGTTTTCCAGATTCTATTTCAACACGGAAAGCGATGAAGAACGGTTCAGGTGGATGGCCAGCAGGGAAAGCTACAGGAGAGATGAGTGCTCAAAAGTAAATACATTCTTTAATTTGGGGGAAAAAAATCAGTGTTTTATGGGAAAAATGAAGTCCAGTCATTGATGAAGCAGCTGCTTTCCCAGGGATTAACAAGAGAAGGTTCCAGGGGTAGGTTAGAAAGGCGCTCCCAAAAGCGTCATCCAGTGCGTATCTGTAGGCAAGTTCAGGCAGCAAAATACACTGAAGACAGACACGCGAAACAGCAGCAGATGTCATCAACATGGTTAATTTTATAAAAACTCACATTTGAATATACTCGAGACTTTCAAACATGTTATGGTGCAGGAAGGGACCAATCACAGAGGTTGGTGGCCCTAAAGGCTCAATGGTCTCGATCACAAGGACCCACAGAGCTAGCTGTGCAGCTTAAGGTGCCTCGCACTTTATAAACATAAATGAATGCTGCAGATGTGGTGACTTTCTCCTCAATGGGAAGTATCTCAGTCATCGGTTACCGAGCGTATATTCTTGAATAATATACACAATGTGTCCCCTAGTAATTAATCGCTCTGAAAACAACATTTAAAAAAAAAGAAGAAATGAATGAAACAGAAGGAAGAGTTTGAAGAATTGTAGAAAATTATTCTATTATGAGATTATTTTTCTACTTGAAAATTATTTAAGTGTATTAGTCTTAAAATGTCAAATCTGCTTACTTTACTAGAAAAGAATTTCTAACAAAGTTTCACATATTTCAAATAAAAAGTATCAATGAGATTTTAACACAAAAATATAAAAATGTAGCCTATCCCAATTAGATTGAGAGCATAATGGGTGGGCATCAGGGAAGATGGAAATCTACCCAGCAAATCACAACAAAAAACATTTAGAGCAAGACTTGCAGCCACAGGCAGTGGAGCCGTTGGGAGCCGCAGGGGACAGCCGCATGTGATAGTGAGGACACAGCAGAGCAAGTGCTGAGCTCAGACTGGGAAACTGAGTCAAACCTCCCAGAGAGGGTAAAACGCCTCCGGCCCGCGAGGCCATTCCAGGTGCAGGCTCTCAGGAGAACCGCAGTGTTTTCCAAGGGCTAAGTGCCTGTTGGGAGGGGACAGGCACTGTCTGGACGGGGTGGCAGGGAGCAGATCACAGAGGTGCAGGGCGCTGTTTAGAGCACAGCCTCTGGCCCCCGGCTGGCCCCCGCCTGCCCCACCGCTCACCACCGCTCAATAATGTCCCCCCATTATTTCCTGCCCTTCTCTAAGCCTCAGAGTCCTCATCTATGAAAGAGGGGATAGTAAGGCCACCACTGAGGAAACAATGCATAGAGCTTAACTGTCTGCAGAGGAAGGCTTCTTAACCTACCGGTATGGAGAGTTTGACGCCGTGATGGGCGCTGAGAAGCATTTTCAGCGGTGATGTGACACGTGCTTTAGGAAGTTGCTCTGCAGCTGGAGGCTCAGGGAGCTGAAACCGGGGCAGGGAAGCAGGGACCCCGCGAAAGGGCTTCCGCTCTCATCTAAGAGACGAGCAGTGACAGCAGGCACAGGGATGGGACGAGGGGCAGCCCACGGAGGGGCAGTCATACCCGGTCACCGCCCTCTAATGTGTTCGCCTTTAATGTGTCTTCAACTACACGACAAAATGCTCCAAAGCGGTCCTGCTGCTGGAAACTCTGAGATTCAGAGGTAAAGTAGCAGGCCATGTTGTTAAAGGAGACATGGGAAATCTTCCGGGAAGAAAATCCGGATGAACCTATCCTTCAGGGGACAGAATTATTAACATTTTAGTCTGTGGCTACCTCACTTCCTAAATTATTTACTCCGGAAATAAAAGTTTCAAATGAACTGACTTCAGAACTAATTTAAATTAGTGAAAATACACTTAGTGTCTGAATAAGGAAAGTAGGTGAGGGTCTGTTTAGGTCCTTCTCTCCCCCTTAACTGACCGTTCAAACTACGCTGGACCCAAAACTGCCATGTATAGGGCGGTGTGTGGGGTTGTGTGTAGGGCTGTGTGGTGTAGGGCTGTGTGTAGGGCTGTGTGGTGTAGGGCTGTGTGTAGGGCTGTGTGTGGGGTTGTGTGTAGGGCTGTGCGGTGTAGGGCTGTGTGGTGTAGGGCTGTGTATAGGGCTGTGTGTGGGGTTGTGTGTGGGGCTGTGTGTAGGGCTGTGCGGTGTAGGGCTGTGTGGTGTGGGGCTATGTGTGGGGTTGTGTGTAGGGCTGTGTGTGGGGTTGTGTGGTGTGGGGCTGTGTATAGGGCTGTGTGTGGGGTTGTGTGTAGGGCTATGCGGTGTAGGGCTGTGTGGTGTAGGGCTGTGCAGTGTAGGGCTGTGCGGTGTAGGGCTGTGTATAGGGTTGTGTGTGGGGCTGTGTATAGGGCTGTGTGTAGGGCTGTGCGGTGTAGGGCTGTGCGGTGTAGGCCTGTGTGGTGTAGGGCTGTGTATAAGGCTGTGTGTGGGGTTGTGTGTAGGGCTGTGTGTAGGGCTGTGTGGGGGGCTGTGTGTGGGGTTGTGTGTGGGGCTGTGCGGTGTAGGGCTGTGCGGTGTAGGGCTGTGCGGTGTAGGGCTGTGTGGTGTAGGGCTGTGTATAAGGCTGTGTGTGGGGTTGTGTGTAGGGCTGTGTGTAGGGCTGTGTGGGGGGCTGTGTGTAGGGCTGTGTGTGGGGTTGTGTGTAGGGCTGTGTGTGGGGTTGTGTGTGGGGCTGTGTGGTGTAGGGCTGTGCGGTGTAGGGCTGTGCGGTGTAGGGCTGTGCAGTGTAGGGCTGTATGCAGGACCCAAACTCTGGGACCAAACTCTCCAGGCATCTGACCCTGACGACCCATGTGACCAGGGGACGCCCCTGACCCTCTCTGTGCCTCTGCAGTGGGATCTCACACAGGGATAACGTTCCAGGGTTCTCTCATCATATTTCCAAGGTGATTAAAGAAGCGCCCGGCCCCCAGTAAACATTACATATCAGCTCCTTAAATAAAATTATCTCCAGAAGGCACTGATCAAGGCACTAAGATGTTTGGGGAAAACGACACTCATTGACCGTTATTACAGATTACTTAGGGGAAAAAAAAATCACCTGTGTCCTTAAAAGGTGAACTTCAAGCCTGGTCAGTTCTGATAATGGAGATGAAGGTAGGCGGAGTGAAGGAAAGCATAGGCCTAGACAGTACCAGAGGGAACACACACTGTTCGTTCGTGCAGGAAAACTCATCCAGGACACTTGCTTATCAAGCCAGTACCCACGCTGCTCCCATACAAAAGTGGAAAAGCTACACCTGGGTCAGGAGGAATATAAGGTCCAAAGACCAACAGATAGAAAAGCAATGCCTTGTGAAGTTATCAAGAGACACAGCCTTTCACTGACAATGTTGCAAAGGGAAATCCACCCCATTTTTAGTACGTTTATCTGAAACACACCAGATTTATATGCTCGTTCAGGAAAACAATGCCCAGTCCATCTGAACACCAAACCGTAGCTGTCATCAGCGACCTGTCACATGCCAAGGACTGCATAGGGACTGCTACAGCCTGAGGAGCATCTGGCCACCTCGGCGTTTCAGTAAGAAGAAAAGAATGGTAGGTGATTCTGAAAAATGGAGCTCTATGGAGACTCAACACTGTAGGTATATTCTGGTCCAGGCAGCCACACAATGAAATATCCCCCACAGAGCAAGGTTTTGTTTCTCAGAGGAGCCTTTTAACTCCATGAACCTTTTCACTCTTTAGAGGAGTTTGAGGAAGCTGATGTGGGAATTCTCCATGTCCTTTCACATAAACATCATGGCATTTGGTTTCATCATGGATCTGTTAGAATAGGCTCAGCAAACACCTTAGGGTCCATTTATGTGTCAGGTTTATTTACAGGTAAACTGCCTCCCTTTCCAGTCTTGTCTCCCATCACTCATTAACTTGGACATGCATTTCCTGTCATCCTTTCCCTCAGGCCCATTCATAGAGGAAATTGTTATAAGTGTTTTTAAGACTTCAATTTGGTGATATTCTATTTCATACCAACTCGGTATGGAAGTCAGGGCAATTTTCAGCATTACTGACTGACAGCCTGTTCTCTGTATCCAAGCTGCCCTGGAGAATAGCACCATGCCCCTGTGAGAGGGAAAAATCATATTTGGATGGATTTATCTGATTTATATAATTTTTTGCAAATAATGTATTTTTTCAGGATCAGTTGGTTTTTTTTTAAATCTATGAACTGATAGTAATAAAACTTTGTCTATCCAACTAGTATTAAATGAGATAACATGTTAACAGACTTGGATAACTGTAAAATGTATACATGTGAAGTGTTTTTAGTTAAGTATATAAATTAGCTTATATTCTTGAATACTTATGAGCTGAAAAGGGAGGTTAAATTATTTTGGAAGCTAATTTGCCTTTTAAAACTATTACCATGAAAAAGGCAAGAATGTTATCTAGTTATGTATAATGTGTATGTCATGATAATATTACATACTGAATTTCAGGCTTTGCAATACAATTGTCTTTAAAAACAACAATCACGTCAGTTTAATACCCACTCACAGTTGAGAGTACTCACTTCTACTTTAGAGCCCTAGACTGACAGCAGCACCCAGGAAATGGCTCTGCAGACTACCTGAAAATGTGCATCTGCCTAATGACCTGTGCAGCCCAGGTTATCAAAGTGCCGACTCACATTCAGCAAAAGAATAAAAGGGGAAAAGAGTCATTGATATTTCTTATTCAGCCCAAATCCAGACTTGAACTCTAAGTAGACTTTCATTCTGCCTGAAAACAATAGCTTCAGCATGATCACCGATGGAGCCATATGAGTTGGTGATGAATATTCAGAGGTAACATACATCAAGTGCATGCGATCATATGGGCCTGTGTGATGTAACTGCCTTTTATGAGGAGTGTCAAGTCATTCAGTTATAAACATACACACTTTCACTTCTTCCAGAAAGTGTTTTCAACCATGATAAAGTCAAGCCCCTTCCTTAATTGCACTTCGGTCAGACCCATGCATTCTGGTGGCTCTTGTTATTATTAATAAAACTGGAGTCCGATTGTGGCTTCAGTCTGCTGCCTAACTCTCAGCTCCCTCCCTAAGCACCGTGGCCAGGCTCCTGGCTCCTGGGCTGGGCACAGGGAGGAGGGCGGGCTCTGCCTCTTTCCACCTCTAGCTCCTGCCAGGCTGAAGCCAGGAAAGGAGCCTGCAGAGGGAGTGGGAGGCAGGTGTATTCATTTCTGAGTGAACGCCATGGCACCGCTCTTTGCCGGGTGCTGTGCCATCTCTGTCCTCTCTGTGGCTGGTGTCCTAATGCTGGAGCACTTGTGTGGGTTTCTTCCAGAAAACCTGCAGAGCGCCAGTGCACAGCTCCCTACGGCGGAAACGACTCCGGCCCAACTCCTCTACCCACGTCTCGGGCCTCCAAGATGCCAGCTGGCGCCTGCCAGCCCCTGGCTGAGCACAGGCCTGCGGGGGCAGGGGACTAGCATGATGGCTAAGTTCTGCCACTTTCTGTGGTAGTCCGTCACCCACGGGCACCGCAAGGATCCTGGCCTTACCAAAGGGGCAAGTTCCTAGTCATTCTCTCACTCTCCGCCTCTCTCTCCCCCTCCCCCGCACCTCTCTCCAGTTTTACTCTATCACCCCTCCCACCCCCTAACCCATCGTTCATGTGGGCACTAGATGGTCAGCAGCCTCACTGACAAAGAAGACATCCTGCTGGGGCACAAACTGCCAGGCTTCTTCCTTGTGGGCACCCTCAATCTGTACGGTGATCAATTTTGAGCTTCCCAGCACCTCTTCTCCCTACCCCCCCGCCCCCCTCCCCATCCATCTTGGCTTCAGAAGGAGAAAACTTCTCAATGCTAAGTATGAGCTGCTCACTATGCCCCGGACTTCATGGGGGCAATTCCTGCCTCTCTCTGGTCCTCCTATTACGTCACAGGGGGAAGTGCTGGAAGACATATTGTGCTACCTTCACTGAGCCCTGTGGGGACATATGTCGCCTCAACTTTCTATAGCAATGGTTTGAATCTTGACCACACATCTGAGTTACCTTCAAATGTCCGGGGGCTCCCCTGACTGATTCAATCAGAGTTGAATAAAGACCGTGGTCTATTTTATAAACTCCCTTTGGGGACCACCTAACCGCCCTTTAACCTCTAAGCGCCTGTTTCCACCAGTGCCATGAAGTCCCACTGAGTTTTAAAACCTCTGGCAAGTAACTTAGCATTTCTGTGCCTGGATTTCCTGAGCTCTAAAATGAGGATGTTTCTCATACTAGCCACTTAGGTTTGGAGGATCATTGGAAGACATAATATCTGCAAGAACTTGGAACATTTCCTGGCACATGACAAGGGCTTGATAAATGGAAGCTACACGTGTGCTGGGTCCACGCACAGTCATTTTTTATCTCATTGTCTCTCAACAAACAGTGATCTGTCTTCAAACATGCAATTCCAAAATGAAGATTTTATACAACATCTGCTCAATAGATTTAGCTAGTATGCACGGATTTGTAAGCATACCGGTTTTTAGAATTTCTAGAAGGTAAGTACTCAAAAATCAATAAAAATGATCTCTGATACTTTCTAATAAGGATGTTACTAGCTTTCCATATGTAGTAAGAAGTGTTTATCCTCAAATATCTATATTCAAACACATTAAAAATTTTCCTTCCCTTTTAGAAAATGTTCCTGGAATTATTTTATTTGAAACATTTAAGAAACTTCACTGATGACATTAAGGAATAGTAATTATGTTATTTGAATGTGCTTTGCCTAAATAACGTGTTTTATTTAAAGTTTTAAAGAGAGCATATACAGTAATAGATAAGAATCATTAAATCTACTTCTGCCTGATAATATGGGTGATTGTAATTTGTCATCTTAATTTTAAGAAACACTTCTTTGAATCTTTGAAATACAATGTAATAGGAGAACAAGAACCATAGTAATCTATAACTTTTAAAGAAAGCTTATGTTTCTAAACACTAAAATGTGCAAAGGATAAACAGTGTAAACATTTCCTTATTCATTATTTTTAAAATGTGAGTTATTTCTGAATTATTCAGAAGATTTGTTTGTAAAACAAAATTTTCTCCCCAGTGCTTTATACGAACATTTTCCAAAGAGATTTGCCAAGAACACATCTAGGGACACAGCCATGTAAGTCCATGTTCCAAAAAGAGAGTTTGCAGAGTGAAAGTGCTGACATACTTTTTACGAGGACATCACACACACACACACAATGGGGTTTTGTACTGTGATTATGTCTGGATAAATTTGTTTCTACAGATGATCTCTTGGAAATACACTTCGTAGAGTACTGTCATGATTCTGTGTTAGAAATATTTACTTCCTATCACATGTATTTAGAACACAAATTAAAAGACATATAAACATTTTTAAAATGGGGTAATGTTCCTGATTATTTAGGTCTTTTAAAATTGAATTTATTCTTGAAAACAAAATAGAATTTTATGGCCTTGAGCTTCAGGCTCAATGAAAATGTTTTTTTGTTTTGTTTTTAGGGCAGTGTCACTGGCCCTCTTATGTGGGACCGAACCGGGGCCGCTGGCTTCCCAAGCCAGCGTTTAACCACTGCACCACTCGGCCGGCCCTCAATGAAAATTTTTGATTATTATGATTTCTGTTAGTGATCATTGAAAGCTGGGGTTTGCATACCCTGGCTTAGTAACAGTTTAGTTAGCCATCCTAATACTAAAAGCATTTGAACATCTCTCAAAAGTAACTACACATATCACTAGAAAGCTATTTGAAAATGATAAAGCTATCCAATTTCTAATTATTTCTAATAACATTAGACTAGTTTTTCTTTTGCTATTTCAGCTTGTAAGATTTTCATTCTAACAGAATTATGGAAATCTAAACACCAGATACTCTACAAGTCTAAAATGTGTTGTTGTCTATAGAACTGCTCCGTATCATTCCCATTTTACAGGCACGATTCAAGCACTGTCTGAAATCTTTTCTTTGGAAATACATATTTTCTTCAATTCACAAAATAATCCTTTAGGTATTCCTCAAAATTTTATTTTGCTTGCCAGCAACCATCCCCCACCCAGCCTTCCTGACTCTTTTCTCCACATCTTCCTACTTGGAGGTAATTTGGCCCTAATAAGTTATCTCCAGTCCTTAGAAGAGGAGACAGTACATGCCCAAGCAACCTTCATTTCACCTCGACTCAGTGAGAAACCATTAGTGGAATCAAATTGACTCAATATTTTAGGTTAAAAACAGTGATTCCAGTGAGGTTATGGCCTTGAAAACATGGAAAGTGACAAGCACTCATTCTGTTCCAAGGGTTTTCTACAATAAGGAATGTTAGTACAGGAAATTAAATGCAATAAGTTTAATTAAGGAAAAAATAGATCAACAAAAGGGGGCATTGCCACAGTAATTTAGAAATTATATCTTCCTTGGAAGGCTTTCTAGTCACTTTTTACATATTAAAAACAGACAAACAAAATTAACTATGTCTCTGTCTCTCTGTCTCTGTCTCTCTCTACACACACACACACACACACACACACACACGAATTAAGGCAAACATCCAAGTGCTTTAATAACGATCTTTTTTAAAACAACGAATACATTTTAGAAAAATGACTTGGGGGAGAGCAGGACTGAATTTCCGGCCTCCACCCACCCAGTGTAATAGCCTCTCTGAATCCTGCCATCGGCCGAGAAATGCCTGCAAAGCACCCTTTACTAGCAACTGGCTTCAGTTTGTTTTTTGTTGTTGTTTTTTGAGGGCAATGTCAATGGCCCTCATATGTGGGACCGAACCGGGGCCGCTGGCTTCCCAGGCCAGCGCTTAACCACCGCGCCACTCGGCCAGCCCTTGGCTTCAGTTCTTCAAAACCTCACACAGAGTGGTTCCACTTTGAAATAAGCACATCAAGAATGCAGGAGAAAGCTAGTACCCACTCTGTTCCTAAGATCTGGCTACAAGAAAGCCACCAGGAATTAACAGCTTCCAGCCACTTCTGTCCCCACACTTTAACTGGTGGGCAAATGACTCTAAAACATATAGTTCTACGACTACAGAATTCTGGGCAACATAGAACCTCACTGATGGCAGAGCCCCATTTCCTCCTTATTTCTCTTCTTCCCCACGGGACTCCGAATTTGTGTCTCTCTCCCTCTACACCGCACACGCGTGCGCGCGCGCACACACACACACACACACACACCCCGGATAAGTCAAAAGGGCAAGAGATTTGTCTCTGGCCCGGCTGCAAGTTAGATCAGAGCTGGAATTAGACCCCAAATCTTATTCACTGGACCCAGCCAACAGCTATTCTCGACTGAGAACAAATCCACTCCAGGCCCATGAATTCTACGATTGCTGAATTAGGTATTAATGTGTTTGATGCTGCCTGCCACCGGCTTCTAGGGAAACATAAGGAAACAGCCTTCTTGCATCCTTCAATCACTGCCAGTTCAAGCGAAGGTCTGAGAAGCTACTTAACTTCTTTGGCTTCTTGCCTCATTGAAAATTAGCAAGTTGAACTGGAGATCTCAGAAATCTTCCAGTTCTAAAGATCCTACTTTTTCATCTCCTGTTTTATGCTTCATTCTTATGTTTGAAATTATCACTAGGTGGCAGGATTCCACCATCATATTACAAAAGGATTTTCTCATGGAAGTTTGGAAGCAGAAAATTTCAAAGGAACTCCTTTTTTCACAGTGAACATTCAAAAAGAAAAAAGAAAAAAAAAAGCCAAAGATGAAGAACTACAAAGGCCAGTGGTCCATATATTTCAGAAAGATCTAGATCCATTTTAAATATAAGTATAAAACAGGAAATTAATCAAACATGCTCTTTCTTACAATACCACAATTCGGTATTAAAATAAGTCTGCTTATTTTCATGCATTTTAATATTTATTTCAGCTGGATCCCAATTGGATCATAAGCAGACTCCCTCTCAGGCAAGCCAGTAGCATATTCAGCTAAGAAACAAGCAATCTAATGGCAACAAAAACATCTAAAACATTTAAAAATCACTATTAAAAGCATTTCAAAGTTACCTCTGTTACTTACAATATATTTTGAGCGTCTTTGAATTTATTTTGAACATTTAACCAGACAAGTACACATGAATGGAACAGAGTACTTGGATTTGGGGATTTGTCAAATCCCTAAAGGGGCATTCTTTCAAACAGATTTTATGACACCTTCATCATACTTCAAAAATTATTGCTCCAAATCGGCCTTTTCGTGAATGCTGCATAATAAGCGTCACTACCACCCCTCCTTAAGCTCACAGAATAGCCAACTGGCGATGCCGAGCCGAGGGGCTGTGCTCTGCCAGGGCCCTGCCATGAAACAATAACTCCACGGGAACTGCGGACGCTGCGCAGCAGACACTCCCCGGCGCCCTGCCGCTGGTCGGGAGAGCTGACGGGCTTCTCCGCAGCTGGTAAGCAGGGCGTCTTTTCTTTTCCTCCTGTGCACTGCTGGCCCATCACACATATCCTGGATGCTTTTCTCCAAAGTTTCTTTGCAACACACAAACACACCGAACATCCTTTCGATAAAAAGTAAATCTAAAGAAGTCAAGATAGCACCAAAGGCAAACGGAACGAGAGCGTGAAACCCGCCAACAGGTCGCCTGCGCCCCTGCGGCCCCGCGCGGCGCTCTCCCGCGGTCCTACCTTCGCAACCCGCAGGGGCTGCCTCTGCTCCCGGCCGCCTTGCAGGCGGAAGCCCCAGGGCGCCCCTCCGGTCATGGAAACGCAGATGAAGTCCCCGGTGCCCATCGTCTCCTCCCAGCCGGTGGCCTGGCGGGCCGTGCGGACGCAGCAGGCCGGGGACGCGCGCTCAGCCCGGGCTCCGGCCGGGAGGCAGCCGCGCCGCGGGGACCCTGCTTGGCGGCGGGGGCGGCCGAGCCCACTGCGGCGTCACGCGCCTCCGCCCGGCCCCCGTCGGGGAGGGGAAGGCGGCGCGCAGCAGGAGCGAGTCCCCATCCAGGGCCCGGCGGGGCGGGGCGCGGGCGCGCGAGGGCCGGACCCCCGCGCCCCGGGGACAGGGCGCCCTATAAATAGCAGGGGCGCGCGGAGGCTTTGAGCGGCAGGCCGGAGTGGCACCCTACACTTCCAGCTCTGGGAACGCAGCCACTAGAGCATTAGGGTCTCTCAGGAAGTGTTTTCAGAACTACCGCCCGGATGACTGAAACAAAGGGGGTTGGAGTGGGTTGAATGAGTATTTTTCTAAGCTTTTACTGTCTGCAGCCTGCACCACGCATCCCAGAAGAAGAGGAAATGGAAGAAAGCGAGACATCTTTCTAAACCTCCTACTCTGAAAAGTATGCTCCTGAACTATTTATACAAAGGAGGAGAGAGGATTCCCTCCTGGGAACTCCCTTCTTGTAACTGTGCCCCTGGCAAGGTCTGCAGCGGTGCAAACGGACCTGCTGCGTTCTCTTCCCTCTTCAGCAGGAAAAAGCGGCTTAGACCCGAATGCAAGTCAGTCGGCCAGATGCACAAAGTCACCCTCAAGTTTCTCATTTCTATAGCCTCTCATCGTGGGTTCGGGAACCTGGGTGGCCCAGCAGCAAAGGCGATTTTATAAAATGTGGTCCAACATGTTTTAACGTTTGAAACTTGAATACAGTCTACCAGAATTATACAAAACGGAGCATTTCCTCCTCCCCGCCGTGATGCCTTTATTTCCACATAAAAACACACTGAGATGCCTGGGACGGTTAGCGTGTGTTACCTGTGGCCCCAGGCAGAAGTGACAGCCAGGAGGAAGCGCCTCGCCGTGAACATTCATAGCCGGCTCCCGAGAAGCCTAGCGTGTCAAGTGATGTGACTTATGCATTTCCCTCACTGGTGGGAAGAGGTGACTGCAATCAGATTGTCTGCGAGGAGACTGGCAGGGACGCTTTGAAGGTCATAAAGACCAAACCACTCAGAAGTTTGATTCTCTTCAGAAAGTTGAATTCACTTTACGAAGTTCATTTAAAAACGAAAAACAAAACACACACACACACACACACACACACACACACACACCATCCTAAAAGATGAACTCTTAACAACAAAAGAAAAGAAAAGAAAAAGGACTTTGCATTTGCTCTTTCCACTTTCCATGTCTCTGCTGCTCCTCAGCCCACTCCAGGCTAGCTTTTGTCCCCACAGCAGGACAAGCTCTGAGCAAGGTCACCCTTACCGCCTTGCTCCCGTGTAGCCCTTGCTCCTCTTCGCCGCAGGCTCCTGAAACTGCTTCCTCCTGGCTGGCCTCCTGGCCACTCCGCTCACGCCTTCGGCAGTTCCCGTCTGTACTCATCCCTTAGCATCAGTGTCTGTGCAGGGCTATGTGTATCCCGGTCCTCTTTTATCACCTTGCGCCCTTTTTATGGCTTCTCTCACTCACCCTGCAGAAGGTAACTAACCCCACTCAACCCCAGATAGCTTCCTTAATGCTAGGCCAATATATCCCACTGCCTATTAAACCTGTTTTTACGTGAATATGTCCCAGAAACCTAAAATCACTGTATACTCAAAATCAAGTTCATGATTTCCCCCACCAGTTCAGCTTCTCCACCTGTATTCCCCATGTCAGGATAACTGACTAACTGGTCACCTTTCTCTTATGTCTGGTTCCCTTCAACGCTGATGTAAATTGAAATGTCCTGTTGGAGGCTGCCAGCTTGTGCCCATGAGGTGAAGCTGAAGATAACGACAGAGACGCCAGTCCTGGCTGAATTAACGCCCAACAGCGGCCCCTCCAGTCGTCTGACTACGGAGGAAAAGTAGGCCATGCGTGTGTCAACGGCGGTCGGACCAGTTTACTGTTTCTTGCAGCCAACACACGCCTAACAGCTACACTCAATGAACGGTTTCTCCATCCAACCAGTTCCTCAAGACAGAGAACCAGGGCCTCAAAAACAGCTGTAACTTAGTGAAGATTTACTGTGTCGGGAATCTAACAGTATAGCATTTTATTTATCCTCAAAGCAACCATGCGAGGTAGTTATTAGTGTCTCCCACTGCCTGGGAATTAACTCAGATCCTAAGTGCGAGAGTCAAGGCTTGAACTTCTGCCTGCCTGACGTCCTGTTCTTGTCATCGCCACCCTGTCCCAGGCTTGTGTGCTCCCTTGTGCTCACCTCATGCACCCAGTGGCTCATTAAGGCCTACTGCTCCAGGCTTACGTACGCCAGACACCCACCCCTTCACTCCATTCTCACCACTAGGACCACCTACACCTCTGGCCCGGATGTCCACAATCTCCTAGCTCGTCTCTCCGGTCCAGCCTTGTTTCTGCCCTCCATTCATTGTTGACGATCTATGGTGTGACATTTCTAAAATGCAATATCTATGCTGCTGTTCCTCTGTTTAAAGTCTTCAGGGCTCTAAGAGTAGCCAGACTTCTTTAGAAGATCACACTATCGGCCTCCCACTCCCCACTTCTCCCCCACTTCTCTCCCCGTCAGTGTTATGGTTCAGACTCAGAACTACCTCGAGCTTCTCTAACTTGCTTTTTCATTCCATCTGCTAAGGCTTTCTTTTAGGCCATCTAGCCGTCCTCCACACATGGTCGCCTGATAATTCCTACTCATCCCTCCAACCTCAGGTGAGATTCTCAGTGTCCAGGGTAGGTGCTCTGTCCACAGGCTGCCATCACCCTGCACTATCCTCCTTGTTCTTAATTGTCTGAATTATTAATTAACCCTGTGAGATTAGAGGTCATTTCTCATTTATGCAGAATTATATCTTCAAGTGTAATACAGTTCCTGATACCTTACTGGCACTCAATGAATATAACTGAAATAAAAGGGTAGATAGGGTTCCCCAGAATTAAAGTATACAAAAGAGAGCCGAAGAGTTTATTTCTTTTCCTCTTCTTCACTTCATTTGACAGAATCTGAAGTACAGCAAGACTCTTGTGTTGCACCCTTGGAGACCCTGTGGAAAAGGCAGTGACTGCTTCCCACCATCCTGCCCTCCTGCATCGGGTGCTAGCTATCAGGGTGGGCCGCGTGGAGAGGGGGCTATCTACAACAGTGTAATCCTTCTTCCTTAAAGCAGAGATTAGTTCAGGAATGAGTACAAAACCTAGGACTATGTCGAGGACAGTCCCCTAGTCCCAGGGGTTAGTTCACATATGGACCAAACCCAGGGAAACTCAAGACTTTTCCGGATAGCTGTCAGGGGCAATACCTCCCCCCATGGATATTGATAGCAGCCAATGGGGAAAGCCAGTGTGATGATGAGACCACCAGGAGGTCTACTGGGAGAGAGAATCCTCCATGGGACTCCAATGCTCCTATATGTCTTTCTGGGTGTGTCAGAATTCAAGGTCCTAATGCTTCTTGTCCTGAGCCATTCCTCAAGGTTATGTTTGCAGCAAGCAACTTTGAGGGATGCAGTAGTATCTCAATCTGAGACAAAGAGCAAGTTTGCTAGCTGATTGTTAGCAAAAAAATGAAAGCAATGGATTCATTAAGTCTAGTGCTCCTATTATGCAGTCCTACTGTGTGTGCAGCATCCCTCTGAGTCATACTGTGTCACCCCTGTGGAGTTTGAGGCCAGATGAGCTGATGTAAATGTGCTGGTGGTCAGGCTCTGGCCGTGCCCTGAGTAACAACATCCTCTGTCTCTGACCGAGGAGTCTCATGCCTTCCTTCAGCATCCATGAACCTGGAACAGCCGAATGTAGTAGCTTGCACAAAGGGTCAAATCAAACCCTAGACCCAAGGGGTGAAACTAAGACAGTAGTAAAGCAGTGTACTCACAGCACTGGTCAAACAGTGCATATACTTGCTCTTTATTTTATTTGGGATTTAAGAATCAAAGCAAGAGAGGAAAAAAAATTACTTTGTTAAGGAAAAACAACTGACTTAAGTGGTTTTGAAAATAATCTTCTTTTTTTTTTTTTTTTTTAAAGATTTTCATGGGGAATTGGCGGAGGGGAACAGCGTTGAGAAATCGGGGAAGGGGAACAGACAAGTTGCTGTCTTTTTGTTCTTCAGTTTAGTTGCGGAGGATGTTGCTTCACTGTTGGTATCGTCATTGCGCTCTTCCCGGATGAGACAGATCGGTCGCTGGCCTCTGGATGTCGCTCACCGTGGCTATTGGCAGCTCACTCTTGGCTGCCAGCCGCTCACGCTGGCTGCGGGCCACTCACTGTAGCCTATGGCAGCCCACACCATCACCGGGGCTCGCACAGCCCAGCTCCAGGTGGAGCTGTTGTTAGCTGTAGAGGGCAGTGTCACTGGCCCTCATGTGGGATCCGAACCGGGGCCGCTGGCATCCCAAAACCAGCACTTAACCAATGCGCCACTCGGCCGGCCCGAAAATAATCTTCTTAAAATAACTCTACTTCTATGCTATTTAAATGATTTAACGATGTATTAAATGCTCTGTTTTATATGAGCATTCATGCATTCATTCAGCCACTTGGTTAATTATTTATTCAGCAAATCATATAGACCTACCTTGGAGATATTTCAGGTTAGGTTCCAGGCCACTGTAATGAAGCAAATATTGTACTAAAGCTGGTCATAACATAACCTTTTCACTGGTGGAGAGTTATGCCTTCCATTTGTAAAAATGCAACATCTGTGAGGCACAATAAAGCAAAACACAATAAAACAAGGTATGCCTATACCTATACTATCCTCCCAATGTTAACAACACAGTAAGATTTCTGAGCCTAACATAAGCTGGGAAAGCATATTATGAAGCAAATATATTGTTAGGAATGACTTATTCTATAATAATTTGATATTGGCCACTTGTGCCTCACTTGTGTCTCTTTTTATTTTTATAATTCAATTTTCATTTAAAATATCATTACTTTCTCTCTTGAGCTATCTGTGATCTCTTCCTAATTATTCAAAAACCTAGACGTTAGTCTTCATTATGAATGACATAGTTACATTTTTTTGGAGAAAAATAAACCATTACAGAAAAAGGAATAAATATCATTGTAAAATTATGTGAAATTTAGAATGACCAAAACTGGGATAATGCACTAGGATTTCAATATCTAAACCAAACCTCAGTCTTCTTTCCTTTGAGGCCATCAAAGCTTGGTGCTTATTGAAAGGCCTTTCAGAAACTAGCAGGCATCTTACAACATCAGCTAATATATTTATATGAGTTAAATTTGAATGAATCACCAAATGAAACCACATGGATTAAAGTCGCTGTGGGAAACACATTTATTAAAAGTTTCTTTTTCAAAAAGCATACTTTATAAAAGTGCTGTGGCGCACATGCGCGCGCGTGTGTATGTGTGTGTGTATGTACATCTTAGGGCAATGAGGATGGAGTTACATAAACAATACTTCTAAGCATCTGATTTTTCTAAAAGACCGAGGGGGCATTTGTCTGTAATGTCAACAAATGAAATGAAATGGCGTTATGACTTGTCATGTCTGCTGACCATATTGTTTTGCTGCTTTAGGCTTTTACTAATGAGTATTGCATTTTTCTGCATTTCAGACAGTATTGGCTTATCTGAAACATCAGCAAGAATAAAGATAATTTTTAAGGACAAATGCAAGGTAATGTCAATGAATTATTAAAAATGAAGTTTAAAAAAAACAAAACCACTTTTTTCCACGGATTACAACCATTATTTGGAATTGTCACTCAATTATAGCCTCCAAAATCAATGTTAAAAATTGGACCTTTGAAACTGTATTTTATTAGGTTTTTTTTTCTCCCTGCAAAAGGTGACTGACAACACTGAAACAAAATTACATAGATGAGGAGCAATTAATACTCCAAAGACGACAAAATCTTTTCAAATGATTGTTCTTAAGCTCTGGAAGAAAACAATTCTGGTTGGAATTAATTACAGATAACAGAACTTGAAGTGTTCAAACATACATACGTAGATAAACAACACGAGGGATAAACATTAGTGAACTCATATTTAGCAATTCCGCAACTCTGATTATTGGAGAATCATTCATTCACCATCTGCTGACCCCACCAGGGCCTGATGCAATGCAAGTATTTGTGTTGTTTTCGGAATGCAGGTCTGTGAGATGCCATCTGAGCAGGTGGTGCTCCTGCACGTTCCAGGGGAGGAGGGAGGCTCCGTGTGGAAGAAGACACCTTGGCCTCCTGGAAGCCTGCCCCTGCCCGTCTGCATGCCCTCTCTTGCCCTGAGGCCTACTGTGGTTCGGGGAGGAATGACCGCTGCTGTTACTGCAGTGACATGAAGTTCCACCAAGGAGGCCAGCACAGCTAAGGAGGCGCTCGCAGGGCCCAACCTCACAGCATGCAGGAATGTGCTAGTTTGCTGGGGCTGTGTATGTGTAACGGAAGTACCACAGGCTGGGTTCATTGTCTCCTAGTTCCGGAGGCTGGAAGTCTAGACCAAGGCATCAGCAGGGTTTTTGACGCCTGTCTCATTGAGTTGTAGACTGGTATCTATCTTCTCCCTGGGTCTTCACATCGTCTCTCTGTGCCTACCTGTCTCCTAGGCTTCTCTTCTTAGAAGGATGCTTCCTGTGAACTTAACCTTTAAAGTCCCATCTCCAAATACAGTTGATTTTAAGGTACTGGGGGTAGGACTTCAATATATGAATTCGGGGGGACATAAGTCAGCCCCTAACAGGGAGGCATAGCCTATAGACAACCAAGCTGCCAGTTAGTCTCCTTTCCAATACACAAAAATACATCAGTGTGACAGGATAATTTTTGAGATTTTGATCCTTTTGTTTGTTTTTCCGATTTCCCTTCTCGTATTCCAATAAAGTAGTCAGACCCTTACGACTGCCTTAACTGTGGGCTTTAGCTGAGCAGGAATAGAAGGGGGCACCAGTGTTCCCAGGTTTATAAGGCCCAAACTCCACAAAATGATTTTGTAAGGTGGCCCAGTGGGCCGGAAAGCAAGAGGCGTGCCCTTGAGCAAAGCAAGGGAGGGCTTCAGTCCTGACTGGCGGGGTCTAGCGTCTGTGAGGCCCTTACATGGTGCAGACCCCCATGCTGCCTTCAGGGAAATGATGACAGGCCTCAGAGGAAACGGGCCGCAGGGTCTTTGGAGGGAGACTGGACACAAGGAGCAGGGCGCCAACCTGTCCGCACTCCTCGGCCACACGCACGTCACGGGAGCTGCAGTTAAGTGGCTGACTGGCGGCCCAACCACGGACAGTTCAGTGGCCAGTGAGGACAGATGTCTGAGGACCTGCAGCTCTGTTGAATCCCCAAACCTTTGCAAACCCTGTGGAGGAAGGGTGTCCTAGCCATACTTGGGGCTGGCTTTTCTGCCAACCCAGGGAGATGGGGGACTGGAGTCGGAATAGATTGATTAAAATGATACTCTTGAGCTAAAAAGATATTTATGTACTTTTGAGTTTATAGTTCGTTCATTCATTCTAAATTCATTTTCCTGCTCTCTAGATTCGGGTGGTACAGCTAGGAGCATCGCAGCCCAAATTCCTGCTCTCCTGGAGCAAACACTTTACTGGAGAAGCCAGACAATAAATAAGCCAACCAAAGAGCTTCAGATTAAAATGAGGGCTAAAGAAGGAGCAAGGGTGCTACAGTGGCAGGCAGTGGTCGGAGGGACACCATCAGGAACTAAGATCGCCTCCCTGAGCTGAGACACAAGTGAAAAGGAGACAGTTGTTTGAAAAGCAGGAAGAGCGGAGGACGCGCAAAAGTCTTTGCCAATACAAAGAGCAGATGAGGGTAGTGGAGCTGGGAGCGGTGGATGGGCATCCTCCCCGAGAAGCCAACACGGGATACGGAGCTGAGGCTCAGGCCCCCTCCACCCCCAGTATCCCTTCCAAGTCCTCAT
Organism: Aselliscus stoliczkanus; assembly: GCA_033961575.1. NCBI lineage: Eukaryota > Metazoa > Chordata > Mammalia > Chiroptera > Hipposideridae > Aselliscus > Aselliscus stoliczkanus. The sequence continues at coordinate 62,910,721 of CM066735.1, forward strand.
CAATATGATCGCATGTTCATATGCCTTGGGACAATTTGCCAAGGAGGAATATCTGAGCTGAATTTGGTTAATACTGTCATCTTTTTTCATGCCGGTGTCCCCTCCAAGTGGCCGTGGAGCACCCACGAGCGTTTTCGGAGTCCAGCTAAGGGGGAGATGAGTTGGGGATTTGTTCACTGTACGTTTAGTGGAGAGGTATAGGTGGCTCTCAGTTGCATCCCGGTGAAGTTATTGCCAGCTGCGCTCCCAGGCACGCCCCCGTCCCACGGTGTGGCAGCCCACCTGTGTGGCAGCGTTACAGGGCAGGGCCCAGGTCTTCTCGGGGCATCGAGCCAAGGTGCTGACACTGTTCGGGCAGTGCAGGAAGACAGGTTGGGATGGACAGTACCACAAACTAGTCTGTGGACTAACGTAAGGTTCCCAGTGAAAAATTCAATTTTTATTGACACTTAGTCATATGCAAAGCCTCCCCCACCCTCGAAGAGTATGCTAGCTAATGCACCAGATACAATTGTAAACACACCACGTATGTTTATGGCTATTGTGAAAAATAGAATTTACCAGAATTCCTACATTTAAGGCACAAACCTGCAGCCATGTTACAGTGATCACATCTGTATGAGAAGTCCATGTGTGTGCAACTCAGTTATCAATAATACAAAACTAATATTGATCAACCACACTGAGGTTCATGTAAAAACTACTATATTATGGAATGCTGACTTATAAAGAGGAGATCAAAGAGAGTTTAACCAGAAAATGTAGGGGAAAAGGCATTGAACAGCTGACAAAAAATACTTTCACCTGGATTTTGAGATGTTTGTGATAGAGAGCTACCTTATGTGGGTTTTTTCATAGATAAAATTAACACTTTTTAGAGTTTCATAATTCAGTTGCCCCTCCTTGACCTTTTGATTTTTCATCTATCTTTTCACCCTCTCTGTTACTTCGTAGATTCACGAGTTGAAATGTCTGCTTTGCCCTGAGGCTTCTGGAAGGTAATAATATTAAAAATGGATACATTGACAATGTCAGTATGTCTAAAGTTGCACTAGTATTAAAAATGCCTAATAAATAAATAATGCTGCTGAGGTTCCTGAGTGAAACTTTATATTAGAGCCAAATTTTAGATATGGGTGGTAGTTTTGAGACTTTTACCTATTAAAATATGATTCAAATTGCTGCATTTTTTTTTTTTTTGCACCAAAGTTATGTAGTCCAGACTAGGCCATACCGTGCTCTGTCTTTAAACCCCTGCTTTAACTCATGCATTCATTTAACCAATGTTTATTATTTATTTCAGGCACTGCGCTAGGCATGAGTGACATGGAAACTAACCGGTCAGACCAGGCTCATGTCCTGGGAGCTCGGATTCCAGTAGTCAGGACAGACATAAAGACAAGTCAGCCTACGTTTTGTCAGATGGTGGCCAGTGCTAGCAGGAAAAATAAGGCTGTGTGCAGGCACAGGGATGGTGGGCTGCTTTGGGCAAAGCTTTCCTCCATGAGGGCAGACTCGGGCTTAGGCCTACTCTATGTTGCTGCAGACGTGGCGGTTGCTATATTGATTTAAATCACAGAAAACATTTTGACCAAACAACATACTGTAGGTGTCTTCTTTTTGGCATCAGTGCTGTCAGAGGGGAGAGGCAGGAGTTGGCGTGCACCCCGGCCCCAGTTTGGCTGCTATTTTCTGCATAGCCTCGGGTATGACATTTGTCATTTCTGAACCCTGGTATTCTGCTCTTTGAAGTTGCTCTGAGCAGTAAATGAGATGTTTCTAAACACCTGTTTTTCAAACAAGTGCCCGGCACATGGTAAGCCTTCTGTTACCTCTTCCTTTGCTGTCAAAGATGGTCCTTTCTGGATGGAAACACAGACAGATGCCTTAGCCGAGAGGTTATGGAAGGAAACAGCTTTTCGTTACAGGTCAGTACAAGAATCTTCCCACAAAGGTGAGGAGTTTCCTAGAAAATTGCTAGTTCTCTGCAAGGCAGCCAACCATCATTGAGCAGAGAGTCGAGTGGCCACCAGTGAGTTTGAAGAGCAGGCGGTCAGCTGATTGGATTCCATGGCCTCTCAAGCTCTGGAATGAGAGGGGCCCAGGCTTGTGTCCTGGCTCTGCCCCCCACCAGATGCTGTCTATGGCTTCCCATGCCTCAGTTTCCCCACGTGTGGGAAAGGAAAGGCTGTGTGACGAACAGGTGCATTCATGCGTAGCACTGTGCTGGGATATGGCAGGTACCGGATTGTTTTCGCTGTTATTGGATTAATACTGACTTATTTCTTGTTTTACTCAGGACACTTTCCCATTCACTATCTTGGAGATTTTTCATGAGACCATGAGCTAGTAGAAATATCATTCCCTTTCACAGAGCTGCGAGATGAAGCCTTGAAAGGCAGCTGGTTTCTCTGAGTTTCATCCACGGCTGGGAACCATTTCAGTTCTCCCACGTCCCCAGCATCTAGAACAGTGCATGGAACCCACTAGGAGCTCAAAATATTTGCTGACAGATTACCTGAACTGCCTCCCATGTTTCCTCTGTGCTTCATGTCCAGATTTAACAGAATTGCTGAACCAGAGAGGGACCTGTGGGGTGCTTTTTCTGCCCTGTGCGCAGGGGAACCCCTGGACCTTCCAACATGGCCAGGGAACCAATGTCTGTGGGCCTCAGGTTTTGAGTTTTCTGAAGAGAATAGTAACTCTTCAGTAAACAGACGTGGAATGAAATTGCACAGAAGAGAATGGAATTAAATGGAAACACAGTGAATGCATCTTAAACTAACAGTTTAAGCCTGGTTTGGACATTATTTCCAGATTTCAACTTTTGTTGACTACCAAGTAGAGTGACAAGCAATTCTTTTTCTATCTTTGACATCTTCATCTTTGAAATCCTGAAACGAGTACACGTTAAGCCACACCAAATAAGTGTCATTGTCTAAACTCTCTGGGCAAATTGAGAGCCGGAAGGCAGGTCAAGCAAACTGAAGTGACGCTGGAATCAGAGAATGGACCAGATGCCAGCGCCCTGTCACCACCTCAACGTACACAAAAAACAGTTACGTGCAGGTCACGGAGGCCATTTCCCAGACAGCACAGTCAGGGATTTCTCTGGCATTTTGCTTTCCAGCATTTTCCCAAATATCTCTAATGATAGCATTTCCTCCCGTTTTCCTTCTTTCCAACCTGGGTAATTATGCCACCATCCAAGAGCCTTGACTGCCAAGAGAAGTCTGTCTGTCTGTCATTTAAAGTATAACGTCCAGGTCTCTTCATATTTCTAGTTCTAGTCTTCTTTTTTTCTTTACTTTTCTTCCTTTTTAGTGTGATTCTGGTAATTATTAGGATTATTGGGAAGAGGATTATCACATATGAAAAATTCCTTCTCTGCAATAATTTAAAATATCTTTGGAAAACTCTTCCCATTTTTAATTAAACGGTAGGGTATTATTTTTAATCAAAACACTGAAGTCATATTTGGGAAAGTCATATGTTCTAGCAGATATCTATAGAATTTTAAGAAAATGTAAGAAAACATATTTGAAAAGCATATGTAAACATGCACAGAAACTTGCACCAATTGGCAATTTTAAAATGTATTGTTAGGTTATCATTATAGGCAAATTTAATGCACACATGGAATACATTGTTTCTGATGTATCTCATTTATTAATACATTTTAAAAATCAAGAATCAACCAAATTTTGATAATCAATTTAAAAAGCTAATTTTAACAAGTGCAGGCAATTACAAACTAAATACGTGAAATCCAAGAGCCATTGCAAAAAATTTCAAGTAAGGTTATATCTCTTACATGTTTTTTTTTGTTTGTTTGTTTTAAGTCAGAGGGGCAAGAGGAGTGGATTAGGTCACTCTGTTATTCCTATGAAGTACACACTCAAAGTTAAACATGACAAAGCCTGAGTTGGAGGGAAGTTTTTCATTCCAAAAGAGAATCAGATAATGATAATTAAAACTGACTTCACTTTATTTTTTCCAAATCCATCTTACAGCCTTAGCAATAAATGAAAACCTGATGTTCAAATGATATGAGATACTTTGCTTTCAGCCTGACAAAGCAGAAGCATGCTTTCCGGTTAGAATAGCCATTCATTTGAAAACCAAGCCCTCTAGTTTCTTTACAAAATTGTTTTGGTTAAGGAAACCCTGAGATGTAAATCATTAAAAATTACCAACAGCCCTCAGAAGACAAGTAAATATATAACACATAGTACCCAGATACAACTCAAAAATTATAAAGTAATAGTTTCAGAGTTTTAAGTGACTTTTTTCAAAGACTGATAAGGTTTATAGGTATGCATGCTTTTGTCACAATGGCGCAACACTTAAGCAGGCATTAATATTCAGGATGCAAAATGAGTTCAGAACAGCCAACTTACGATGTCCATCATTAAAGATTAGAACAAATTATGAATAATTATACGATCCTGAAGTATAAGGATACAGGTGATCACTGTCTTGATAGACAAAGTACACAGATATTATTGTAGTCTAACGACAACTAAATCTCAACAAACTTGAGCTAGCAAATCATTGCCTATCTTTCATTTATGAGTCCATTAGTGCCATGCAATTATACTGCTTACCTCTACCTCACCTGCACCTGTGAAACAGGGGAGAAAAAGGCAACCACTTCAAGGATGATCTGATTTTGAAGGAAACCACATAGAATTCTTTTTGTCAGACAATACATGATCAACTACATCAAATATAAATTATTACATGCTTCAGAAGAATTTCCAAGAGAATATGTCCATGTGTAATGCAAAAAGATATCGTGAAACTGTTCCATTCATAGAAAGATGAAGTAAATAACCTCATTTCATAAATACACTGTTGTTGTTGTTTTTTAATCTTTAGGAATGACTGATTTGTACTGATGCACTTATTCACTCTGTCCTAGTACCCTGGTAAAAGATAATACATTTTTTTTTGCAACATAGGTAGTGAAAGGGGCCGTCTATGACTGAACAAAACAAAAGTAATAGGTGAAGCCAAGAATTGGTCTATACTCTTAAAATTACACTCTTTGGGATTATTTTTTAACCAACCATGCCATTTGATTTAATAATGCCAACAAACACAATAACATCTTTCATTTCCATTAGTCACTGCAAAGAAAATAACCGAGTTCAATTTACATTTTTGGATAAAGCTAAGAAACGAGACACTAGAGACACACATTCCTGGTTTCTACCTTCAAGGTGCTCTGGATCTAAAGCAGGGTCAGTAAACTGTGGCCTGAGAACCTTCCATCTGTGGCCACCAAGCCGCAGCCTCAGACAATGTGCACTTGGTGGTGTGGCTGTATTGTCATAAAACTTGCTTTCTAAAGCAGGCCAGAGCTGGATGTGGCCCATGGGCTGAAGCTTGCTGACCACTTAGGAAGAATGAAGGAAAAACATTGGGTTGTTGGAAAAGTCATGATGTATTTGTCTATGTTTTTCAAAGGTCACTTATTTATATAAAGAACAAAGATCAATCAATGATATATTGCCCATTTTGTTCGATAACCTTTTGTCATCTTTCAGTAAGCTTCATAATTCCTCATTCATAGAAGGACCTGTCTTTATTTGTGAAAAACTGAACAAGGTGCTGATTTACAGCCTCATCTGAATTGAACATTATACCATGCAAGGAGTTTTGAAGAGAGTGAAACAAGTGAAAGTCTGATGACGCAATGTCAGGCGAGTATGGTGGGTGTGGCAACACTTCCCATCCAAGCTCCAATGATTATTTATTTATTTATTTATTTATTTATTTATTTATTTGAGGGCAGTGTCACTGGCCCTCATATGTGGGACCCGAACTGGGGCCGCCGGCTTCCCAAGCCAGCGCCCAACCACCATGCCACTCGGCCGGCCCTCCAATGATTTTTGATGGCTGATCAAACTTGTGTGTGGTCTTGCATTGTCGTGATGGGACACAACTCCTTTACAATTAACAAGCTCTGGACATTCCTGGATGATGGATTAGTTCAAACTGTTCAATTGACAAAAGTACACATTTGAATTGATTGTTTGGTTCCTTGGTAGGAGCTTGAAAAACACGACACCTTCAAAACCCCACCACACTGAAAGCATAACCTAACTCTGATGAATGTCTGCTTTCAAAGTCGTTTGAGGTGAATCATCAGGTTGGGACCAAGACCATTGGCACACCACATTGTTGCAAACAATCCACTTCTCATCACCAGTCATCAGTTGCTTCAAAAAAGGATCATTTTTCGGGCCGGCCGAGTGGCGTGGTGGTTGGGCGCTGGCTTGGGAAGCCGGCGGCCCCAGTACGGGTCCCACATATGAGGGCCAGTGACACTGCCCTCAAAAAAAAAAAAAAAAAAAAAAGAAGGATCGTTTTCCTCAGGTTTAATGAGCATATTGCAGATGTTTATCTGTGCCATCAAATGAACTTTGAGTTCATGCATAACCCAAATATTGAACTTGCTTACATATCTCAGCTTCTTCAGGTGGTAGCGAATGCTTGAATGATGGATGTTCAATGTTTCTGCAATCTCTCATGTCGTGTAACGTGGGTTTTGACTCGATGAATGACATTATTTTGTTGTCATCAACCTCGATGGGCCTCCCTGACTGAGGAGCATCGTTGAGACCAAAATCACCAGCATTGAATTTCGTGAACCATTGTTGGCTCTGACATTCTTGTACAGCATTGTCACCGTAAACTTTATGCAACTTTCACAAGCTTGATGCACGTTATTCCCTTTATGGAAGTAAAACAGTAAAATATGGCCAAAAAGCACAGTTTGGTCTTCCATCTTCAACTTGTAAAATCTCCAAAATTCAACCAAATCACTCAATTTTTGTTTAGAATGAAGCTAGAACTGTCAGCTGTCAAATAACATAGCAACAACATAGATGCGAATGACTAGTACTTCCAAAAATGAACTAGTACCATCTGTTGCAAACATGTGTCATAACTTTTCAGACAACTCAATAGTAGACCTCAATCAATCAATGACTCAAAACAACAAAAGATATTAATAGTTCTTTGGGCTTCTGTTCCTGGCTATTTGGGGATAGCTTTCAGCAGAATGAAACTCCTTGAGAACTACTAGAAAAGTAAAAAAATAAATAAATAAATAAATTTAAATCTGTTTAGAAACATCAGAAATGCTGAACCAGCTAGGATGAGAGGGTACCAAGATTCCAGTGGACAAGAAGTGAGCATATGGGCTCAGCCTAGAGAGGACTGCTGCGGCAACCAAGGAATAGCAGAGCCTTTGTTGATTCCATGGAGCTAGAGCAGTGATCCTCAGTGAGGGGTTACTTTTGACTCTAGAAGACATTTGACAATGTCTAGGGACATTTTTGATTGTCATGATTGTGGGAGGGGACAGCTTGCCAAAGGCCAGGATGCAGCTAAATATCATACAGCACACAGGACAGCTCCCATCCCCAGTGAAAAATTATCTGGTCCAAAGAAGTGACCCTGAGTGTCTAATAATGGCCAGGAAGCCCTGTGATTTTCAAATACAAAAAAAGTATGAACTGTAAAGAAGGTAAGAGAAACATCAGCTAAACCAGAAATGGCCACCACTTCTTGATTCTTATTGCATCACTATTTCTCACTAATTTCATCACTAATTCTTTTTTTTTTTTTTTTTTTTTTTTTAAAGATTTTATTGGGGAATTGGTGGAGGGGAACAGCGTTGGGGAATCGGGGAAGGGGAACAGACAAGTTGCCGTCTTCTTGTTCTTCAGTTTAGTTGCGGAGGATGTTGCTTCACTGTTGGTATCGTCATTGCGCTCTTCCCGGATGAGGCAGATCTGTCGCTGGCCTCTGGATGTCGCTCATCGCGGCTATTGGCAGCTCACGCTTGGCTGCCAGCCACTCACTGCAGCCTTTGGCAGCCCACTGCAGCAGGGGCTGCAGCCCACACCATCACTGGGGCTCGCACAGCCCAGCTCCAGGTGGAGCTGTTGTTAGCTGTAGAGGGCAGTGTCACTGGCCCTCATGTGGGATCCGAACCAGGGCCGCTGGCATCCCAAAACCAGCGCTTAACCAATGCGCCACTCGGCCGGCCCTCATCACTAATTCTTATTGCATTACTTTTATAAGTAAAGGTAGCCAAAATGCCCCTCACTTTCCTTATAATACAACTACTCTAAATGTATCTTAGTTATGATATAATGATGAATGTTACTCACATAAATGGTTCTAGAAAAGTATGTATGACCATTCTACTCAACTGGAAATAAAATTCAAGCTAAAACTTTACACTGAAATTCAGAGATTTCCTTTTAACTAATTTTCACGTTATGTTGATCTGTGAAGAAATTTAAAATCTTCATAATTTCACAGGTTATTTAAAATGTTTGATTAAAAAAAAAAATTCTATCCTGTTTCAATGCACCATATTCTCTGTGTAGTTCTTTACTGGCAGAAATTTTTCCATCAAAGGGTTTCTTCTGTCAATTGCAATCCAGTCTGTTAACTCAACCAGGTCTTGGCTAGAGTTTGGAGTTGCCACTTACTTATTAAACAATATACACACCTATCACAATTTTCCTGCCCTCGGTTTAATATGGTTAATGTTTCCCAAGGAAATTGGTTAATCTGTGTGGCTGTTACTTTGCACTACTACACATCATTCCTCGAAATGAAGAATTTTCTCACCTTTAGTGTTTCTTCTGCTGCTTTGTTAAATTACCGAGTGCCTTTAATGCAGAAACTCAAAGAAGAAACGCTTGGTTCCTTTAATGTTTAAAAATGAACGGAATGACAGATTTGACATAGATAGCCCCAAGTTTAGTATACTATAACCATATAAGTAGCTTAATAATATAGTTATTAAAAAATTATTTTGAAGCCAAGGTTTTCTTTTCAACTATAAAAGTGAAACCCTGTATTAAAATTGGTTTCCTGGTGTGAAATAAAAGACATAAAACGTAAACAAATTTATAAAATTATTTCATTACTAATATTTGCATAATATATGTCTACAATTATATCATACCTGGTAAAGAAATAAACATTCAATGAATGATTTCAACCTAAAATCGAACAGTTCTTTCATCGTCTAAGTACTTTTCTCTATTCTGAATGGAAGCCTAAATCTCTATTCCAGCTAAGATGTTCGCATTGTAGTTCACCTTGAAACACCCTTCAAATAATGAAATAGTCAATTTGCTAAATGCTAATTTACCCACAGCCCCTGTGTTATTCTAAATAGTATATATATGCTAATCAGTTTATGATAGGTTTACTCTGACTAGTAAGATTTACAAACATTTTACTTAATTTTTAAAATACAATAATTTTAAAAATATGATTATTTTAAGAGGCCTCTCCTCGACCCCAAATCAGTGGCTCAGAACTACGCAGGGTTTATTTTTCTCTTGTGGAACAGCTCAGAGGGAGATGGGTTCAAGGTAGGGAGGTGGTTCTGGCTTATGGGCAAATCCGGGCACCCCAGCTCCTTTCACTTTATGTTTTCCCATCAATCCTAGAGGACTCATCTAGATGGTTAATTTGGCCTCATCGCCACGTCTACATTCCAGCCTGCGGGAAACTGAGAGAATCAGGACGAAAAGCTTAGAGATGAGACAAAGAAGTTGCACCACTAATTTTCACTCTGGTGCTGCAGCCTCCAACTAAACATCAGAAGAATGGGTAATCCAAAAAATAAGTCATCTCTATCACAAATGTAATATTCCAAAACGTTAATTTCTGATATTTTGTTTACAACAAAAATATAGGATTGTATTGTTGTTTTTTTTTTTTTTAGTTAATCATGTAAATGGATTTGGGGAAGGAATCAGAGGAAAATTATTTATCCTTGTTAATGATCATATATTCAAGCACTGACTTCAATTAGATTGTTAGTACCTTTCCTACATCACTCCGCCACCACTTTAGTGAGTTATCAGGTACTTTTTTATTTCTCAATTCAACCCTAATAGCGAAAAGGGAGATATTTGGGATAGAATATCACATAATAGGTTTTCACTATTATGAAGATGAGAGTAGCTCCCTTATAAGCAGTTTGTTACATAAAAATTGGGTTTCATTCACCTCTTATGTGCTGCTCTCCTGCCTTCTTTCCTTAGATCAAGAAAATAAGTGCAATGAAAAACTGAGTCACACTCATCCACTTCATCCATCGGAAAATCTCCCAACTCACCAGGAATAAAGTGTGAGTAAGGGGTGATCTATGCATGCAGTCACGACTCAACCTTCCACCTGATTTTATAGTCGATTATAAAACTGCAGTTGCCGCTCCTACTCACATCTTAGCCATGACCAAGAAAGCCTATGTGAAACCAAATGAATGAAAGATAAATTCCTGAGGTCTAAAATCTCACAGACTTTGTAAAATAAATATTTTCTGAATACCACATTCTTTATGGGGAGATGCTGCCTCCTATAGAAGTAAAACGTATGTTGAAAACTAAGTCAGAGCGCCTTGTTCCTCAGCACAAAACCTCCAATGACTTCTTTTAACTCAGAGTGAAAACCAAACTGTTTACAATGGCCTGAGGACCGACCCCTTTACCTCTTCCTCTCTTGTCCTACAGCTTTGCCTCATTCCCTCTGCTTTGGCCTTGCTGGCTTCCTTCTACTCCACATGTCGGAAACCCTCCTTTCTGACATAGGGGCTTTTAGGGGCTCTCCCTTCTGCCTGGAATGTTCTGCCCCCAGGTGATGTGCGGTGCTGACTCTATTACCTCCATCAGTGCTTTGTTCAAATCTCACCTCTGTGAGGCTGTGTTAGTTCAGGTCCCTTGAAAAGCAGATGGCAACATGGAATTAGACATACAAGAGCATTATTGAGAGACACACCTGTGCAGCATAGATGAGAGAGGGCAGAGGAGCAGGAGAGAAAGGCTTCAGGTGCCACGCAGAGCCAACACCGGGGAACAGAGGTGCGCGAGGTGCCTGAGAATGCAGCGCTGCGCTGCGGCAGTCTCACCAGAGGTGTCTCAGGCTGGTGCTCCCACTGTGCTCCAGCATTGGCCTGAGCTGCTGAGTGTTGCTTCGGGATGAAGCCAAAGCCGAAGCCACTCATGTTCCTTGAAGGGGTTGCTGAGCGCAGCGCCTCAGGGTCCCAGCGAGCCTGGCCCCACGGAGCCCTGCCCCCGCCGCTCAGCCCCCCCAGTCCTCCGTACCCTGCTGTGGTGTGACTTTGTTCCATAGCATTTTATCTTTTGTCACTGACTGTTCGTGATCACAATGAGATAGGCAGGAACTCCACTGGGAGTGACACTGCTGGGTCACATGGTGACATTTTCTTATTTCTTCTTGAATCAGCTTTGCTGAGTTGCATTTTTTCCCTTAGAATTTGACAATTTTATCAAAGGTTTTAAAGTTTACTGGCATAAAGTTATTCAGAATTTTCTCTTACCTTTTTGTTGCCTTAGTATCTATAATGAAGTCACGTTTTAATATCTTTATTTGTACCTTTTTTTCTTCATCATTGTCACCAGAGATTTCTATTTTAATCAGTTTTTATTGTCCCTTTTTGGGAATAGGTCAGTGATGTTGCATCTTTTACTTTAAAAATACAATCCCCGAATGGCAAAATTGCATAGTTTCTAAGACCATAGACTTTGGAACCAGACAGTCTGGGTTTTGTTTTTTTGTTTGTTTTTGAAAGCGCATTGTGTATTTAAAGTTCCCAAGAAAAATGAAAACACATATCCAAACAAAAACTTGCACATAACTGTTCATAGCTGCATTATTCATGATAGCCAGACAGGGGAAGCAAACTAAATGCCCATAAGCTGGTGATTTGGGAAATAAAATGTGCTTTATTCATATGATGGAATGTTATTTGGCAGTAGAAAGGAGAGAAGCACTGACATATTACAACGTGAATGAGCCTCGCAAACAAAATGCTAAGTGCAAGGATAGTCACAAAAGACTACATGTCGTATGACTCCATTTATATGAAATGTCTAGAATAGGCAAATATATGCAGATTTAAAGTATATCAGTGGTTGCCTAGGACTGTTGGGATGGAGGCTGTGGGGGAGAGGGGAGTGATACCTAATGGGTAGGGATTTTGAAAATTGTTCTAAAATTGGTGATTGATGGCTGTACATCTCTGCAAACATGTTAAAAAGTGGGTTGTAGGGCCGGCCGAGTGGTGCATTGGTTAAGCGCTGGTTTTGGGATGCCAGCGGCCCCGGTTCGGATCCCACATATGAGGGCCAGTGACACTGCCCTCTACAGCTAACAACAGCTCCACCTGGAGCTGGGCTGTGCGAGCCTCAGCGATGGTGCAGGCTGCAGCCCCTGCTGCAGTGGGCTGCCATAGGCTACAGTGAGTGGCCCGCAGCCAGCGTGAGCTGCCAATAGCCGCAGTGAGCGACCATCCAGAGGCCGGCGACCGATCTGCCTCATCCGGGAAGAGCGCAATGACAATACCAGCAGTGAGGCAACATCCTCCGCAACTGAACTGAAGAACAAAAAGACAGCAACCTGTCTGTTCCCCTTCCCCGATTCCCCAACGCTGTTCCCCTCCCCCAATTCCCCAATAAAATCTTTAAAAAAAAAAAAGTGGGTTGTACACTTTAAATAGGTGAGTTGGTAATTATATCTCAATAAAGCTGTCATTTCAAAAAGGAAAGGTATGTAATTCCAGAAACAGCTTGGTGTTGGGCCTGATGAACACCTGAACTCTGTGTTACTGTCACTGGCTGTTACTCCGCCTACTGTGTCCTCCTGCCTGCCCCCGCCCCATTTAACTGGGCCTTATTCACTATACTTCCAGGTATTTAACATAGGCCAGGTCTTGGCTACTTCAATTATTTAAAATATAAAGTGTCTTCAAACTGTTTGTAGCTTTGTAATCAGAAATCATCCAAGTACTTAAAATATATAAACACTTAGAGAACCGTAGCTCTGACTTTCCAAAAGCCAATTCCTGAGTATTGTCGGGAAATTCCTTATCTTTCTATATAGTTTTTATCAGAGTTGACTGTCTACTTTCTTTCCCTTTTAAAGTGAGAACAGAGAGACCCTAAAAATCATAGAACCCCAGCACACGGGCATTCCCTGTGAGCTGCCCTCTCAATTAAGATATGGTTACCAGGGTGACCACATTAATTACATATGGACCTGCAGAGGTTGAGATCAGGTGGCAACAGGGCAGGCAGATCAAGGAAAGCAGGGAATTCAGGCTGCCTCTTGGGTATAGTGAAGGCCAGTGACCCGACCACAGGAATCAAGTTAGAAAGGAGCCACTTAGGGAGTGAGCACAAGAGGGAAGCAGTACTGAAACCAGATGTCCATTTCATAAGAAAAGGAGACTTGTGATTAGTAAGTCCAATCACTGGTAGACCTTTCTGGTCAATTAATATTTTAGTTACTTGAAATCTTAACTATAAGGCAGTCACAAGAGAAAATGGCTGAGCCAATAAATAGAGAATAGCAAGTCTGAGCAGTATCAAAAGGAAAAAAAAAAATGAGGTGAAAAGAGCTTTGGAATTAGAATGAGAAGGTATGTCTTCCAACTAATGCTAAGACTAGTAAGTCATTTTCCTTTTCTGAACCTCAGTTTATTAATCTATAAAATGATTGGGTTGAATTCAGTTCTTACTAAATATTGAGTTGAATATACATAGCTCTAAAATCTCTTCCAGATTTAAACGTTTAGAAATGCAAAACTGTCTTAGAACTGAAACCACAAGTTGTATGTACTGGTGCCTCCGAGCAAGGGGAGAGAATGAATTTACAAATTCGAATTCAGTGGTTTTCTAGGGGCAACAAGCCAATCAGGTCATTTCATGGCATCAGTATTTCCAGGTGACTCTATGTCCTGCACTGTGACATGGCAACTTTTTTTATTGCTTTTACAAGCTGGACTCCTTCAACACTAGCCAGAGATTGCTGAAGTCCATCAAACCATTTCACTATATTGAAACGATTTCACTATACATAAGAAGAAAATTCGAAAAAAAACCTGTTCCTTTGTGGATTTTCAAACCTGACCAGTGTTGAAGCTGGATGTAGGCAGGGCATCACACCTCAAAATCTTACAAAAGGGGAGTGGGGAAAGGCACCGTTCGTTTTCACCACACCTTAGTAGTAGCATCGCCCCCATGTAAGTTTTACCTGGGCATTTCATCAGTAAAGTCGCTTTTATTTTCTTGTAGCTTAGAAGAATATATATTGAAAACAAAACACTGGTCTGGATGAACGTTTATAAGTTTGAGCCCAGTGGTAGCTATACTATACCTAGGGTTGGCTGCATGCCTTTCTATTTAACAGTGATGTGTGTGTGTGTGTGTGTGTGTGTGTGTGTGTGTGTGAGAGAGAGAGAGAGAGAGAGAGAGAGAGAGAGAGAGAGAGAGAGAGAGAAGACAGAAAAGAGAAGAGAAAGGAACCAAGCAGATGGTCTTGAAAGGCTAGCGAGAGGTCAAGTTCCAGGTGTCACACAGGTGGTGGCCTTCCTTTCTCAGCTCTCAGGCCAGTGAGCTAAACGCTGCAGGTAACAGCTGCGGCAACGCCCGGTTTGGGGTGGGACAGCCTATGGAGACAGCCGTTGGCGGAATGCATAGAAGGCTAGCCGGCTTCCCACACACTTTTCAGGGGGACACCGTTTGCTCCGTGTCTTCACGCCAGGCTGCCCCTCGGCCGTGCGTTGCAGAGCACGCCTCGGTGTCCCTGTGTGCGTGCCCGGTGCGCCCTGAAGCCACCTCTGCCAGGGCCCGAATCGGGTGCCTCCCAGCAGCGGCTGCGCAGCGACCGCAGGGCCCTCGGTACTCCAGTGGCCCCTCACGCGTGCAGTCAATGAGCCCGCACACGCATCCCTCCCTCCTGCGGGCTGCACGGTGAAAACGCTGCTCTGGTTTAGCCACAGCTTTAAAATCTTGGACCTGATGGAGAGAAACACACCAGGCTGGAAAGGCGAAAGGGGAGAGCGCGGGAACGGGCGGCCAAGGGGTCCGGCAGGCTCGGCGGCCGGCCCCGCCCCTCCGCCCGGCCCCGCCCTCCGGCCCCGCCCCGCCGCCCGGCCCCGCCCCTCCGCCCGGCCCCCGCCCTCCCGCCCTCCCGGCCCCGCCCCGGCCCCGCCCCCCGGGGCCTGTGCGCGTGCGCGGCGGGAGCCCGGCGCCGGGGACGCGCGGCCGGCAGGGTTTGACGTGGCAGTTCCCAGCCGGGCTGCAGTCCGAGCGCAGCGAGCCCGAGGGGACGGCGGCCGCGGCGGGCGTGGGGCGCGGGGGCGCGGGCTGCTGAGCGGAGCCGGGCCCTGGGGGCCGGGCGGCGGCGCAGCGAGCAGGTGACGCGTGGCGCCGGCGGGGCGCCCCGGGCGCAGGGGGCGCGGGCGGCCTGCGGGGCGGCGGGGCGGGCGGCGCGGGGCCTGTGCCCCCGGCGCGTGGGCAGCGCGGGCCGCCGAGTGGCCGGAGGGCCGCGTCCCGGGACGGGGGCCGCGGGGGCCGCGGGGGCTGCGGGGGCCGCGGGGGCTGCGGGGGCCGGGCGGCCGCGGCCCCGTGGCGCGAGGCAGCGGGCCGCCCGCCGGTGCCACGTCCGCCCGCCGGGGGGAGGGGAGGGCGCCCCGGGCCCGCCCGCGGCCTGAGCCCCGCGCCCGCCTCACGAAGTGCCATCGCCAAGGACCCGACGGGACGCGGGGCGGGGGCGCAGCGGCGCCTGGGACCCAGGGAAGGCTGCGGGGCCGCGCGTGCGGGGCCGGCCCGGCGCGTCCCGTGCTCACGGCTGGGCACCGGCCCACTGCGAGGGGAGACGCGCGGCTCCGGCCGGGGCTCAGAACTTCCTCTGCCGTGTCCTAATTTTTCCTTTTCTTTTGAGAATAGGCAGTTATGTGAAGTGTCTCTTATTTTATGAAACCTGGAAAAATGCAAAACTTGAACAAACGGATGTTTAGTTGCTGAGTCGAGGCAAGGCGGATCTGTCTGTCTGCACATGTCTGCCTGCCTCAACACATATGAAGTTGCACTTGTTTTCTTAGTTCCTTAAATATGTGTTCCTATGTTCTGAGAGGTGTGAAATTTAAATCAGAAACAAGGTTTCTCATCTTTGTGAAACCACTGGCAACTTTCAGGTGGTGGTAGGCTGCTCTCTGCTTGGTCAGCTTATGACTCATAACATAAATCTGTTATCAACTTCTTTATCTTCTGCTGTATTCGTTGGACTATTGATTTCTCTCTGTCCTAACTGCCTGATTAAAATTACTAATGAAGGGCCGGCCGAGTGGCGCATTTGTTAAGAGCTGGCTTCCAAGGCCAGCGGCCCCGGTTCGGATCCCACATATGAGGGCCAGCGACACTGCCCTCTACAGCTAACAACAGCTCCACCTGGAGCTGGGCTGTGCGAGCCCCGGCGACGGTGTGGGCTGCAGCCCCTGCTGCAGTGGGCTGCCATAGGCTATGGTGAGTGGCCGGCTGCCGGTGTGAGCGGCCAAGAGCCGCGGTGAGCGACCATCCAGAGGCCGGCGACCGATCTGCCTCATCCGGGAAGAGCGCAATGACGATACCAACATGGGCCAGTGAAGCAACGTCCTCCACAACTAGACTGAAGAACAAAAAGACAGCAACTTGTCTGTTCCCCTTCCCCGATTCCCCAACGTTGTTCCCCTCCCCCAATTCCCCAATAAAATCTTTTAAAAAAAATTACTAACAAAGGCAGCACTAAAAAGACACAAGTCATGAAATGTCTGATTACAGACTGCTGACCATTATGCTCCCCAGTCAATTGAATGACAGGCCATTATTGCCAGCTGTGTGCTCTGTGCTAAAATGGGGCCGTGGAAACAGAAGGCGCAGAAGAGTGGATATACTTAGGAGAGACTATCTGAGAAGCCCTTCAGTCTTCCAATGTAAAAGCCGTTGGCAGTTGTTCAGATCTCATGCCTGAGAATTTGCCCAGGACTGTAAAAGTGAGTTTCTAAGTTCCATGGAGCTGTGGACAGAGCCTTTTTAGGGGACAGTGGTATGACATAGCGTATGATGTACGCTGTACCTGGTGATTGTCCCTTTCCTCAAACCATCAGAAACATTTATTAACACTGCTTATATTTTTAATAGCAATGAGTGACTCAACTCCTCTTATTGACATTTTTTTCTTTCTTTCTGTTGCAGGGTTCTTTTGTAGTTCTCCTGGAATGACATTTTCATAATGAGTCAACAAGGTTACGTGGCAGCACCCCCCTATTCCCAGTCCCAGTCTGGGATGGGCCTTCCTACACCGCATTATGGGCACTATGGAGACCAGTCTCATGCAGGCCCTGCACCAGGTAAAGCGCGTCGCCCTTACGTCTCAGGCGCAGACGTGCAAGGTGCTCCGAAGGAGCAGCTGTGTGAGTGCAGAATGGTGGTTAGATGGTGGCAGTGGCTTGAGATGATAGGATCCCTTGGAAAGGTTCCCGGGGAAGAAGCCTGCATCATCAGTTTGGTTATTGCATGGAATACAGTGAGGTTAGTTTTTAAATATAGATTAAAACAAAGATGTTTCCTGAGTATTTTTTTTATTTGCCCTTATTTTTTTTTTCCTTCCTCTTACTTCTAATCAGTGGTGTGATGTTATTATAAACACCCAGTTAAAAACAAATTAAATTATATACAGAGCATGCCAAAAAAATGTATACACATTTTAAGAAAGGAAAAAACTGTATTAGAATTATGCTGCTGGGAACCACTTTGAGCACCTCTTGTCATTGCAGAAGTCAGACATGACTTGTATTCATTTTTTGTTATCGGTATATATATTGTTACAATTTTAAATACAGTTTTTTTCCAAAATGCTTTTGGCACCGTGTATGTGTGTGTGTGTGTGTGTGTGTGTGTGTGTGTATGTGTGTATGTGTATACACACATATATGCTAAAGTGAGTTTGGCAATAATATAAAATTAATTTTGATATTGGAAAAATATCATTAGATTTTCACATTAAAGGTTACCCATTGATAATTATAACAAGAAAAATATAGCTTTGCCTTGAAATTATTATTGAACAGTATTGGTTGCTTTAAAATATGATACGTGGCAGGGAATGTTGGTTTCGGGCAGAGGTGGGGAGAAAGGAGACGGAGGAGGACTCCTCTTGTCCTGGTGGCAGTGCACACCATGAAGCCGCCTCCCTTTAAGCAGGGGCTGCCCTGAGGGACCAGGTGTCAGGGCCGGGAGAAGCTGATCTCACCTTGGGGATGCGGAGAGAATGCTGAGGAATTCAGCTCAAACCCTTGGTGGAAATGAACTGTGTATAAACCAGTGAATGTCCCTTGGGGTCTCTCGGCCTGACTCCAATGTGTAGGGTCCAGGCGGTGCTGGGTAGGATGGCACGGATGAAGTGTGGTCCCTGAGGCGTGGCAGCCCTGTCCACAGGCTCCATGGCAGCAGCCACATGCTGTTTCCTCGTGATTTCGTCCACCCAGCCTGATGTTTAAAAACCTCCGATGAGGTATCCTTCTCTTGTTCAGGACCAGCTCTCCCCGTGACATTTAAGTCTTGCCTCTCTGGATCCTTTAGGAACGAACCATTAACCTCCTTTCTCTAGTTTCTCTGTCTGGTGGTTCATCCCATCAAAAACTGGTCCTAAAAATTTTATGTATATTTATCTTATTTAACATTCATACAATGCTATGCAGTAGATTATTACAGTGTCTGTGGTAACATCATTTGTCCAGGGTCACAGAGTTGGTGGTGTAGCTGGGATTCAAACCCAGGGCCCTCAAGAACACAACAGCAAACGCTAGTACACACCTAAGTGCACACTCAGCATCGCTCACCCTTTTCCTCCCTCTCTGTCATTTTCTTAAACATGTACTCACTTAGTGGCTCCCCACCTTGCCTCTTTTTGTTTTTGAGGGCAGTGTCCCTGGCCCTCACTGTGGGACCCGAACCGGGGCCGCTGGCTTCCCAAGCCAGCGCTTAACCACCGCGCCCTCGGCCAGCCCCCCCTTGCCTCTTAGTTCCCCGTGTCAGCATGATCTCCATGGTTGGCGCCCATCTGCTGTCCCCCTCTCCCACCAGGCCATTGCTGGCCTCCCATTACCCCTGCCCTGTCCACTTTTGAAGCTGACACTGTTTACCACATTGTTTGTTCAAAACCCTCTTCTCCTGTGGCTTCAGTGACACTGTCCTTTGTTATTTTTCTTGGCAGGTTTCTGGACATCTCTTTCTAAGGAGCCCTCCATCTTCTGCATGACCCCTAAGCATTGCTATTTCTCCCTCTGAGTTCTTTCTTCACCCTCTTTGCCTCTCGCCCCCTTGGTTTTCCCCTGAACTGTATCGTTCCATATGAGGAGCTAGTGTCAGAACTCTTTCCAGCTCACATGTCTGTCCTGCACTCCACACCAGGCTTTCAGTTGCCCACCTGTTTTAGGCACATAAACTTATGTCCAAAACAATTTGGGATTTTTTTTTTTTAAAAGATTTTATTGGGGAATTGGCGGAGGGGAACAGCGTTGGGGAATCGGGGAAGGGGAACAGACAAGTTGCTGTCTTTTTGTTCTTCAGTTTAGTTGCGGAGGATGTTGCTTCACTGTTGGTATCGTCATTGCGCTCTTCCCAGATGAGGCAGATCGGTCGCTGGCCTCTGGATGTCGCTCACCGCGGCTATTGGCAGCTCACGCTTGGCTGCCAGCCGCTCACGCTGGCTGCAGGCCACTCACTGTAGCCTTTGGCAGCCCATTGCAGCAGGGGCTGCAGCCCACACCATCACCGGGGCTCGCACAGCCCAGCTCCAGGTGGAGCTGTTGTTAGCTGTAGAGGGCAGTGTCAGTGGCCCTCATGTGGGATCCGAACCGGGGCCGCTGGCATCCCAAAACCAGCACTTAACCAATGCGCCACTCGGCCGGCCCTGGGATTTTTTTTATAAAACCCAATTTTTTTTTCTGGTATGCTATGTCTCACTCATTGGCAGCATCATTCATTCAGTTATCCAGATTAGAAGCTTTCACTATTAAAAAACAACAGCGACTCTCCCCGTTACCTTCAGTGATCCAATTAGTGTCCCAAACTCTTTTGGATAATTGTAAACGTCTTTCCTGCCGGCTTCCTTCTCTCTATCCTCCTGTCACTCTTTCTGTTCGCACCATCCATCTCCCATCTGGATTACTAAAATGGCCTCTTACCATCATCCTCTCTCCAATACTGCCTTTCTCCAAATGATCCAGTCCTGTGCTGGAGGGATTTTTGTAGCAAGTCTAATTTAGTAAGTGAGCGAAATATTTGCGGCGGTTTAGCAATGAGTAAAATACACCCCATCTCAGTCCTTACAGCACTTACTTATCTAGGACATGCATTAAGTTGGTTGACAATGACAGTATAGGGGCGCACTGCCATCAGGAAGTGGAGAGTGGCTTGGATGCAGAGGACGGGCACGTAACCAAGACATGCCTGCAGGGAATCTTCTGGAGGGAATGAACTGATAGATGACAGTTGGTCAGGTAGGGAGGCAGCTTGTGGGTGGGGAGGTGGCACTTTTGAGGACCTGCAGATGGGTCAGTGTGGCCGGGGTGTAGAGTGGAGCAGCGCGAGGTTGCCTGGTGTGGAAATGGGCCATCTTCAGACTTGATTTACACTTGAAGTCAAGGGCAGTGGGTGCCGCTGAATCATTTTATCTGGGAAGGGTCAGATCCCATGTATATTTTAGAAAGAGCTTCACTCCACATTAGAACGTGTGCGGAAGGTATCGGAACTGGGCACACTGTTTTCAGGAGCAGGGCTGCTCGCCCTTGGCGCTTGTGACATTTGGGGCCCCTTGATTCTTGGCTGTGGGAGGCTGTGCTATGCGGTGCCGGCCGCTTTGCAGTGAGGGGAAGCACAGCTTCGCTTCCCTGAAGCTGCCTTTTGCGGGTATTGATTTGAAGCTGGTTATTAAGAAAGAAGACTCCAACCTTTGGCCCTTCTTCGCCACTTTCCTGCCCAAAAGAAACCTGCTCCAGGAAGAAACCTGGGGCACTGCCGGAGCCTCATTTGAATGAAGTATGGCAGGTGAGAGGACTCAGGCATCGCCTGTTAGCGAGACACCTGCTGTGTCCCACTGTTTCTGGGCTGCCCAGCCCAAAATGGCCTGCCGTGTATGCTGCACTCTTCCTCAGCTACCTGTAAATTGCCCATGCTCACTTCCAAAATCTAATGCCCCTTCCCTCACCGCTCTCCTTTGTCCAAAATATCTTTTTTTCTTTTTTCTTTTTTTATTAGTTTCAAGTGTACAAAGGAACATAATAGACATTTAAAGCCCTCATAAAGTGATAACCCCCCCCCCAATCTACTACCCTTCTGACTCTTATATAGCTGTTACAATACCATCGACTGTCTTCCCTATGACTATATATCCCGTGACTCTATACACTTATATACTGTATTTGGTTATATTTGACATGCAGTATTGTTCTGCTTCAGCTTCAGGTGCACAACGCAGTGGTCAGGCATCTCACGGTCTAGGAAGTGATCCCCCTGATAAGTCCAGTGTCCGTCTAGCACCTTACATAGTCTTTACAACATTATATGTTGATTATATTCCCCATACCGTATTAACTACCAATTTGTATTTCTTAATGCCTACAACACCCTTTCAGCCTGCTCCCAACCCCATTCCCATCTGCTACCCCGGTAGATCTAGTATCTAGTTATTACAATATTATTGACTGTCTTCCTTGTGCTATACCCTACAGCCCCATGACTGCTGTATAACAACCAATTGTACTTCTTAATCCCTTTCCCTTTCGCCCGTCCTTGACCCTCCCATCTTAAAGAAGTCCCTCTAAGAGTCCTTGTGACACTGGTGTGGTGGCGATGAACTCCTGCAGCTTTTCTTTTCTGGGAAGCTCCTTATCTGTCCTTCAGTTCTAAATGACAGCCTTGCTGGGTAGAGAAATCTTTGCTTTTCATCGAAAATGTCTTAAAAACCCAGTGTTGCCTCCCTGTCTTTAGAATTTTCATGCTTATGTGAATTCTTGTTCATGTATTAAACATTTGATTTTCTCCTGTTAATCTGTTGCTGTTAATTTGATTATCAGACCAGCTTGAAGCACTTAAAAGCTGGGAGGAAAGATAGTAATTCTTTTTAGCCCCCACAAACAGCCTTGGTCTCCACCCATCATATTCCAGTGCCTGCCCTCCATCATCCCCCCAGGTCCCCAATGTGGCAACCAACAGCCCTAGACATGGCTGAATGTCCCTTCGAGGGCAGAAGCATCCCTGATTTGGAGAGGCAAGGGCTGCTGATGTTCTGGGGCCAGAGCGGTGGTGAGGCCTAGTAAGGAGCGAGCGTGTGTGACATGCCACCACCCGGTGTCTCAGGAGCAGCTGTCATTACCAGTCTGAGTCTGTCCATCCAGTGGGGATTTTAGACAAACGCTTCTCCGCAAGTGGTTTTTCATGTTGGTTTTAGTTTGTCAGATTTGGGGCCAGATCCAAGGTATACTTTGGTCAGGGCTTCTTTGCTGATAACAGAAACCACTGTAGCGGAAAGGGATTTGGTAAAGGGCATCAGGAAGTGAACATTAGAGAGAGCCAGAGAACCAGGCTTGGCCTCCCGGCCATAGAAATGCACCCGTCCTCCCGGCCCTCACAGGACTGGTCCGTCAGCAGCCACTGCCTTTCTACCCAGAACCGCATCTCTGCCCTGGGCCAGGAGCTCCAGGCTGGGTAGCTGTGCTGAATGTGGAGCCCCTGTGGGAGTAAGTGGGGCAATCCAGTTTGTAAGGCAGCCTAGGAAACAGAGGTGCCGTGTCCCCTGCTCAGGACCGTCCAGAAAGGCCAGCCAGAGAGGAACTGGGATTGGTGCTGAGTAAGCAGTCCGTAGTACCTGCCTTTGTATCGAAGACCACTTGTGATTTTGGATAGTTTTCTTTTGGCATAAGCATCGTTAGTTCTTTCTCATGGTACGGCATTCCTGTCTTATTAAAATCCTCATACTGCTCTATAAAAAGCCAGATTTCTTTTCTCTTTTTTTTTTTTTTTTTGAGGGCAGTGTCACTGGCCCTCTTATGTGGGACCGAACCGGGGCTGCTGGCTTCCCAAGCCAGCACTTAACCACCGCGCCACTCGGCCGGCCCTAGATTTCTTTTTTATCTTTGACCACTTTTAAATGCTGGTAGTGTGGCTTGGAAAGACTGCCTTTTCAGATAACACTGATACCGACTTCCCTTTGCTCTGGGATAAAGTCCAAATGGCACACAGGACTTTGCCGTCTGGCCCCAGCCAAGCTGGTCAACCTCTGCCCCCGCCCTTCCCCGCCATCCCTGTCTTTGGTCAGGCCTTTGGTCAGGCCCCGGCAGGCACACCGGGCTCTCTCAGCTCTTTGTTCGACCTTTGCCTTCTGCCTGGAGTCCCCTGTCCTGGGTCTCCGCTAAGGAAACTCTGCTCGCCCCTCAGTTCCTCTGAGGCAGGCAGTCCTTCCTCTGGACTTCTCTTGGTCCCCCTGGAAGAGTTAGGTCGGCCCTCTCTCTGCCCCGAGAACACTCGCCACGCCACACAGCACAGCCGCTTGCTTACGTGGTTGTCCCATCTGCTCAGTGCCCCAAAGGCACGATGGATGTATGTGGAATCATTGCTGTGGAGTTGATTTCCAAAACTAAAAGGGAAGGAACAGTTTAGGAAGATGTGTGTAACGGTTCTGCTTGAGTAGAAGAGGACTGTTTTGGTTTGTTTGTTTCTTTGTTTAGGGTCTGTTTCTAGAAACAAGTTTATTAACACGAGCATGGCACATACACATGAGAGCACCCAGACGGGAGTGACTCTAGACACATCTGATTTCTGATTTTCTAGACACATCTATGAGAGTTGTTCGTGGGATTGCTGCCTGCCTTCTTCTTTAAGAAAGGAGAGTATCTCTGGTTTCTTGTAGTGTATGTAATTATTTACCATTTTAGTGCTAGTGGTGTGGGTTTTCTACTTTTGTCCACAGTCATGTTTCACAAATGAAAATGCGGGCATGCGTGTCATCGTGGCGCATACGTTTTGTTGGAATATAAACCTGGAAAAAGGGGGCAGGGCACGTGGTGGGGCGAGGAAACGGGATTTGCTGAGTGATCTCTGTGTACCAGGTGCTTTTCGGACGCTCTCAAACCTGTTGCCTCATTTAATTCTCAGAACAGCCTTCAGAGCCAGGGGACGTTATTGCCACGACAGTGTTAAAAGTCCAGGTTTTGAAAGATTAAAGTGTGTTGTCAGGGTCACAGCTGCTAAGTGGTGGGAAGGAGTTCAGACCCGTCTGTGTGACTGCAGGCCTCATGTTTTTTCTAATTTGCTAGGTTTGGGATTTAGAACTTTATATAAAAATATGTAGTGTTTTAAGAATAACATTTTTTGCTGTCATTCTAGGTATATCAAAAATTGCTAAATAAAACTGTGACTGTACAGTTAACATAGAATTCGTCTTAAGTTTGAGGAATACTGTTTTAAGAGAGGAAACCTTTGTAAAAATTTGGGATCCCTCACGAATACTGCCCCTTCATTAGTTGTATTTCATCCTGGATTATCTAAGCATCCGAAAGCATCTCTGGGAAGGCTTACGATGACAACATAAGAGACGCCGTCTGGGTGACTGTAGGCCCCCCCGGTCAGTTCCCTTGCTCTCTGGGGGATAAACCTTCTCGAGGAAGATACAAGAAGAAAGGAAATGCTGACTATGAGATGCCGTCCTGAGGTCAAGTGCAGGCATACCCAGAGGCGGTCAGGAGGTCACTGATGACAGTGCCAGAGAGGAGCGGGGAGCGACAGAAAATGGAACCAGGGACAGAAGTGGAGAGAGCAAGTCGGAAAGCGTACTTTTCTTTTTTTCCCTTAAAAAGGCTAGGAGGGGTATCCGAGGTATTCTAGTGTAAGCCTCTCCTTTGCAGCGAGGGGAAACGGAGTCCTCCGAGAGAAGCCTCTTGCCAGCGCCGTGCCTCTGCGAGTGAGGGGCCTGGGGGCCTTCAGCTACTCATCCCAGGCCCCGTGGTGCTTTCTCCGGGCTCACACTTTCTCCAGAAGGAAAGAGAAACACATCTGAGAGCAGGGCTAAAGAGAAGCCGTTCAAGGTCTCCACGGGGGAAGCGCGGAGCGGGGCCGCGGGTCCTGCTGTGGCCCCCTGTGCGTGTGAGCAGGGGTGAGGAATGAGCAGTCCGGCTACTGTGTCATCCAAGTGTGTGGCTTCCTGGAAAACGGATGAACGCCAAAGGCTGGATGTGGTGGGGAAACAGGGGCTCCCCTCCATTGGCTTTCCTCGTGCTGGAACTCAAATAAAGGCATTTCCAGAGGTCAGGATGCCTTAAGCCTTTTGCTGTTTGGTTTTTCCAGGCGTGTTTTCTCATGTCCACCCGGCATCTTCCATTGTGCGTTCTAGCCTCCCTGTGATAGTGTGTTGTATTAAGGTGCCTCTACCAAAGGCAAAGGGGATTCCCGCTGTTGGTTTAGTTTGAAAATGAGCCCTTTCTTTTCTGCTCCTGTTGTTCCCATGATACAATGACTGTGCCAGAACCTGGCCTGCGTAGGCCTGGGCGGCTTTAAAGCAGAACCTGTCCCAACCCATTTCTTCCCCTCCTCTCCTCCGAGTTTGCATTTTTAACCTGAGGCCTGTCTCATTGTGCTCCGCCCTCTTCTAAATCCGTGCCTTCCCTTACAGGTGTGACGAAGCCAGCAGGGCCTGTGGGGGCTGCAGCGCCCGGGGGGATGTTTCCGCAGGGCCCTCCACCTCCTGGACCCCACCAGTTTGGCCAGAATCCTCCTCAAAGGTGAGCGAGGTTGATTGCAGCCCCCATTGGTATATGCTGCTAAAACTGTCTCAGGAGTCCCTTCTGAACTTGCATATTTATTGATTGAAAGTTTGACCTCTTGACTTGCCCACTTCCTTGAAAGGATGTGCTGGAACACTGCCCTGGGGTACAAAGCGTTTAGAAAAGTTAGGAGGGAAAAAAACAGTACCAGTACATATTAACAAACACATAAAAATTATGGTGTCAATACCATACATTTTAGGTTTTGGTTCTAGTCATCTTACTTTAGAGTTTTGATTAATCTCTGATTCCTTCTATAGCCTGTCTATAGCCTGTATTCCCCAACACAACTTTAAATCCCCTATTGTCTTGATTCCTTCAAGAACTGAGCTCAGTGCCAGTAGGTGCTTGATACATATGTGGAAAATTAAATCAGATCGTGGCCTATGGGAGAGACTGGATTTGGTGTGGAAGGCACACAGACGCCAGGGACGGACTCTTGAAAGGCAGGGTGATAGTAAGAACAACACAGGAAGGAAGTCTTCTGTTTGTGTTTATAATAAATTAAGGAAGGGAGAGTTGGAGGCAGGCCTGGAGAAGCCAAGGTGGGGGGTGTAGGGGATAGTCAGAGCCCTACAACCCAGTCCTACCTTCCCTGCTGGAAACCCCGTTATTGTTGGTCCTGGGAGGTGTTGCTGTGAGTAGAAGGTATTTACATTGGAATTTGTCCAAGAATCACCCAGAGGCTGCTGTTTCCCAGGTCCCTTTCCCAGGCGGTCAGGCTGCGAGGTTGGGGTGAGGGAAGGAGGAACTCCTCAGTATGAATCTGGGCCCTGTGGATGGTAAAGCCATTTCGTCTCCTTTCAAGGAGCCTGTAGTCCCTGCTAGTGGGAAACTCCCTCTGGAGTTTTAAAGATTGTCACATTAATTCCCCACGGGGCATCTGTGGGGTTGACGGTTCCCGGCTCCTCTGTGTCCTGATCACATGCGGTTGACATCGTAGCTCTGTGATGCCGGTGGAGGTAAACGCGGGAAGCAGAGGATGAGTCTGAGTTATTTGGTTAACGTGGGACCGGTTTCAGGAAGCAGCGAGAAGTCAGAGGGCCTGCCCCGGGACCTGCCCCGCTGCCCGCCCTGGCGGTGCCGGTACGGGTGCCGGTGCCGGGGCGGTGCCGGTGGTGGGCGTGGGCCGGGGCGCGAGGGGCGCGCAGGGAGCCTGGGCCCCGAGAGGCCTCTTCTGGATGCTGGGGGCGGTCCGGGGCCTGTAGGACTCGTTTTCCTCATTTGTAAGGTGAGGAAATAGAATTCCTAGTTCAGGGTAGAGGGGAGAAGTTCTGGAAAAATTCATTATTGGGAGCTACCAAGCATCTCATGTTTTTGTCCCCGAAGAAACGCAAAAATCAGACAGCTGCTTTGAAGTTAAGGAAAGGTTTGGCTCATTGCTAGTAGCCTGGGTTGGACTGGTCTTTGGGTTCTGTCCATTTGTTTCACTTGAATTAGGCTCCTTAGGACTGTCATCGGTGGGCTTCGCCATCAGACAGACCCTAGTGTGTGGTGGTGAGCTCGGCGCAGCGTCTGCACAGTGAGGAGCTAGACTCTCCATGGAGTCAGGACCGTGCCCACTCTGGGCTCAGGCGCTTCCCGGGAGCCAGCTCCGAGCACTCTGGTTTCCTCATCACTGGGAAGCAGCAGTGTGCGTGGCCGTGAGGACGCCCGCTGGTGCCCAGGCCGGACCCGAGCCACGCCAGCAGCGGGTGGTGCGCTGGCCGCTCCACTCAGGGCCGCGCTGTGGGCGGCTGCGCCTCGCCTGACGCCCAGGGACGCACCCACACTCGGCCCCTCTCCTGCGAGCCACTTGCTGCAGCTTTGGAAATGGGGTTAAAATGAAGACGCCCGGGAAGTCCGGCAGCCACCCTGAGCCCCCGCGGTTGCGGGGCAGGCTGCGGCGCGTCCGCCGGGCTCAGTGATTGGCAGGTGGGCCCGTCGTCTGGTGACGGTCCGGGGGCGCTTCACCGGAGGTGCTTGTGCTTAGAGAAATAGCTTACTTCCACTAAACTGTCGAATAAAAACAAAACATAATTCAGTCATCATGTTGATTGACATTTAAAATGTATGATTTTTATTTTTAAAATACTGCTATTTCAAAAGTAATGTTTCATAAAATTTAAAATCATACCTAGACGTTTGTCTTTTAGATCTTGGCTGAGCAGAATAAATGTCTTAAACTTGTAAGCAACACTAAAATTCTTTACAAAGGGTTTACTGCTGGGCAAGACCAATCTACTAAATAAAATCTATCACCTAAACATCCGTTTTTTAATTATAAGGGGAAAAGTCAGTTGTAAGTGACTTATTTTGACCCAGAAATTGCTGTTGGTGGTGGAGGGGCACGAGGCTCATCTTCCCAACCTGAAGCTGGTGCAGGGAATCGACTGATCCAGAATTGGTTGCAGTGGGAAAGGAGGGAACAAAAAAATAAGAGAAATCGTTTGCTTTATTTTTCTGGTTTTTTAAAATTTTTATTTTATTTTATTAGTTACAGGTGTACAAAACAGTGCCATAATTATCTTTCTCACCCCGTACAAAGTGACTCCCCCTTCCCTGCACCCCCACCCCCGATATCATACATGTCTATTACAGTTCCATTGACGCCACCCCCACACTATAGTCCACATCCCATGACTATGTATGTGTTAAATTATAGTTGACATTCACTATGATTCAGCTTGAGCTTCAGATGTACAGTGCAGTGGTCAGGCCACTACACCGTCCATGAAGTGGTCTCCCTGACAAGACATGAGTCCTTCTGATCCCCTAAGAAAAATATTTACAACCTTATTGATTATATTCCCTAAACTGTCTCTTCTGTTTCTGCATTAGTATTGTATTGCCAGTTTATGTTGATATGGATGGACCTAGAGAACATTATGTTTATTTTTCTGTTTTTTGTGGAAAGTGATGAACGACAGGATTTTGCACAGCTCTTTACTCTATGGACTGAGTCTTTAAGATGCAGAGTTTGTTTCAATTGAACCTTGTAAAACTTGGCACTGTATTTCCACATTCTTACAAATGTGAGCACACAGCTTACTTCATGAGCAATTTGTGGCACACTGGAACATGAGAAGTGTTTGAAGTTGAGCAGGCCCCAGACAACTGAGACAGCTCTCCAGAGGTCTAGGACTAAACTGAGGCTCAACTGTTGTGCTTTCTAAATCCTCTGGAGGTGAGGCTGTATTGACTGTACTTTGGGATGACGATTCTGCCCTTGCTGGACAGTCAGTGGAACAGTGACCTAAACACAGAAGGGAGTGTTTCTCACCCCAGAAACCTGTGCAGTGAGGGGATCAACATGAAAAACATTGACACCTATGTGGCTCTTGATTTTAATCACATTTTATTTAGAGCAGAGCAAGGGGCCCTTCTGAAAGGTCCTTTTGCCCCAGCTGGGGGCTGTGGAGACCAAGTGGCCCGGTCACGCGCCAGGTCTCTAGTGAGGGCTCGAAGGACCTGGACTCACCCAGGTGCTGTGTGACCTTGGATAAACTCATGTAGTAAAGTAATGAAACTCAAAAATATTAAACCACTCTGTATGTTAAAAATGTTCTGTTAATTTCTTCTCCTTTACGTATGTGAAACCTTTTTTTAGCCTTTTAATATTAATTTATTTATTTTTGGTAATATTACTTTTAAAATCCAAATCTGTTAAAGACTTAGAACATTCATGTTGGCCAGAAAAAAACAAAATGTGTGTTTCCGAAGCCTAATTCCTAGGATTTATATTAAGCAATGAATGAAAAAAGGAGGCATTTGTGGGTCAAAAAATAATGGCTGGTGGTTGTACATTCTCTTATTTTATATTTTAAAACTATAACCACTTGCTAAGTTAAAAAAAACACTTGTGGCTGCTTGTGTTATAACTTTTATTTGAAACATATTTCATCCTGTTTGTACTATCTAGGTAATAAATGGTTCATACAATTTTATATTTAACAAAATGTTATTAAAATCTTATTAACCTTTCAAGTGGCAGTGAAGGATGGAAGGCAAAAGCTTAGGCCACTAGGGAGCTCGTTTCTGGTTTAAAGAAAAATTGAAATCAGAGTGTACCACTGGGAAATTTTAATTCTTGTTTAAAATTGATAAGAGCCATCATGTGACTCCACGGGGAGGGCTCTAAGCTCCTTTGGCAGATGGACCAAAATAGGAGTGTAGTTCAGATGGTGGTCACTGTTACATTCAAAACCAGGAAAAATAAACACTAGGTTCAAACTAAATGAAAAGTAAAGCATGATGAAATTTTTAGATTAAAAAATGGGTGATTTCAAAACTTTTTACTGAGTCATTTGCTTTCAGATACTATTTTGCAGATAATGTCCTGCTCACTGAAATTATAGTGCAGATGACATTTCCTCTTGAAAGATGGGTAGGATTTAAGGAGAATGATCAGAGCAACCACAAAGCATGTTAGTTTTCCTCGTTTCTCTTCTATTTACCCGTAACCCTAGTTCAGACAAGGCTATAATGGGCTCAGCTTCCCAAATTCACTTCCAAAGCTGGTTTCGTGTTTACATTAGGATTTTTTCTTTTTCTTTTTATTGCTACGTATCGTGATGTGTTTGGCCTGCGAGCATAGATACAGGATGATGCTACATGATTCACTTTGAGTTCACATGGAAATTAATTAAAGACATATCAGTCATTTCCTTGTTGGACACTGGATGGGCTTATTTAATTTTACAAGTTATTGACGTTTGTTTTGCATATGAAACTCTACAGTATCATTTAACATCCTTTTTTCTCTCTTAGGTTTCCAGGTCCTGCACCTGTCAGCAGCGCGGCAGCCTCCTATTCGCCATACGCATCTGCTGCACAGCCCCCTTACCCGGCGCCCACTCCGTCCGTTGTCCAGCTGGGTGGTCAGCTCACCACCATGCACATCAGCACCTGCGGTAACCTTTTGTTCACGCACAGCCGTGCATCCTGAGTGTTTTTAATGAGAAAGATTTTCTTCCTTTCTAAAACAGCCATAACTCTGACACACTACTAAAGCCATTTTGGGGACTTTTTGTATAAATTATCTGTTTTGTGTGTGGCTATAATTATTTTTTTTTCCCTGATCATGCTGCCGTTTATTTCAAGATAATTGAAGGACCTTCAGAATAGCTTACATTCAATACAAGAATAATAAAAAACAAAGAACACGGTCTAAATAAACATTAGAACAGTGAAATTATTTTAAGAAATACGAGGGTGGTTTTTAACTCATGTTGTCCTAAAATAAAAAGTAAAATACTCATTGTTCGACGGTGCGTTTTGATTCCGCATTCAGATCATGGGAAGAATGGAAGTGCAAATGCAGTGAGGCAGCAAAGAGAATAATGGGAGGGAAAGCAGTCACAGCAGTGCTCATGTTCTCGGGGCCGGAGGAGCCTCCACTGTAATAATGGCCCATCTCTGTTTTCATGAAGAATGTCTTCGTTACTTAGAGTTCGTTTTTAAGAAGTATCAGTAAAACAACCCTCAGAATATTTCCTATCTTTTATTGATTCCCAAATGGGTAAGTCTCCAACGAAGCAGCTCAGCTTCACATAATCAGAGAAAGGAAAAATAACCTGGCTTTCCAGCTATTCCCAATATCGTTGGAAAGCATGTTGGTGCCCATTCCTTTCTCTCTGGTTACTTCTACCTAGTTCTGAAATCCATTTGACCCAGTCAAACCCAGGAGGCGAATAATTCATTGAATGTACATAATAACATTTTCTTCTATGTGACTTTCTAGGTTTTGTACCAGATACAATTCCTTAGTCAACAGCATGTATCATGTAAAGTTATGAAACGGAGTTAAAATCTGTACTGACCTTCTGACTAAAATTATACGTGTTGCTTTTATCCTTTTAAAATTCTTCAGTTGTATAAAATGCCCCAAATAGCATTTGTATCACTTTCTGATCGAGAGTTTCATCTTGAGGCAGGAAAAAAAATATGCGGGTGCCTTCTTGCAAGTGTCCCTGTGTGTCCTGTGGGGAAGTCAGAGAGCTGAGAGGGGCGGTGTTTACATGGGCCGGTCTCCTTTCTCGCACAGGTTCCGGCATGGCTCCCCCTAGCCAGGCGCCCCCCGGCTCTCTGTTGGCGCCGTCTTTCCCGGGTCCTCCACGACCTCCGCAGCCGTCCATTCTGCAGCCTGGGTCTCGGGTCCCCCCGCCTCCGCCCACTGCAGTGAACGGCCCTGGCGTGCCAGCCCTGCCTCCACCAGCGCACAGGCAGGACGGGCTCCCGGGGCCCGCTCCTCCGAATGCCCAGTTCCAGCCTCCGCCAGGACAGAGCCTGGGCACTGGCTACGCTCCACAGCCAGGTGAGGCGGCAGGGCTCGGAAGGCCGGGGTTTCCTAGGGCTGCTCTTACTTTGCAGTCAGCTCTGCTCTTACGTTCGTAGGCATCTATCATGTACTTTTAAAGAAGGGTGTAAACTTCAGATAGTCATACTTAACCCTCTGCCTCATTTAAAGGGATGAAAATGCAACATGCTTGACCAAGCAGCATGATATTGTCCACATCTGGGTTATAGTCATTTCTTTGTAAAATTCTTTCTAAGCAGCCAACTATGGTGCCCAGATGCCAGGTGCGCAGCTCTCGTACCCAGGAGGCTTTCCCAGCGGGCCTGCACAGATGGCCGGGCCGCCTCCGCCCCAGAAGAAGCTGGACCCGGACTCGATCCCCAGCCCCGTAAGTGCCCTTGTGTCCTCTGCAGTGTCCCTGACAAAGGACCGTTCTGCGTTCACTGCTGTCAGCCATGCTCGGTGTGTGGCTAGCATCATCCTGTCCTTTGTGGTGGAAGCACGATACCCATCACGCAGAGAGAAGGCTTCCTTCCGTGTGTGTGCGCGATGGGGGAGGGCGGCCACGGCAGGTCGGGGTCTCCATGAGGGAAACAGCCTACGCGGTGTGTCTGACATTCTCTAAACCTGGTAGCATCTATTGATGGTTATACTTGCTCATATTGGCAGTGTTTACTGATGTTCAGTGAGTCCATAGTATTTAAACGTGTATTTTAAATAACTAAAGGATCCCTTTCAATACAGGTAAGATCTCCATGCAGAATGAAAGTACAAAGTAGATTCCATTTTGCATACTAAAAAAAAAAACCAAGACTTTTTTCGTATAAAATTAGAACTATAATGTAATTCTTCTCCACTGCAATGATGTTCTTTGGGGATTACTCTGTAGGAACTGTATTAGTCAGCTTTCATTAGGTTATTCTGCGTAACACACAGCCCCCAACTTCTCTTAAAACTGCAAAGATTCACTCACCCCTCACCTAAGTTACCTACAGGCTGCAGCAGCTGCAGTTTGACTCATGCCCTTATCACTCCAGAAATCAAGGTGAAGGGTCCCCCCTCCACCCCCTGGGATATGTTATTTTTATGACCAAGGGAGAACAGGAGGAGAACTGGCCAAAAGGTGCAACAGTTATCAGAGCTTCCACTCAGATGCGTGCCCTGGCTGGCATCGTCCGCGTCAGCTGGGAGCTTATGAGAACGCCGTGTTCTCGGGCCGGCCGAGTGGCGCGGTGGTTAAGAGCTGGCTTGGGAAGCCGGCGGCCCCGGTTCCGGTCCCACATATGAGGGCCGGTGACACTGCTCTCAAAAAAAAAAAAAAAAAAAGCCGTGTTCTCAGGCCCCACCTCCAGACCCACGGAGACAGAATCTCTGGGCGCGGGGTCTGGGAATCTGGGTTGTAACAAGCTGTCTGGATGATTGGTAGGCACCTGGAGTTTGAGAAGCAGCTCTCAGTGATTTCCATTCTCATGGCTTTCAGTGAGATGGTGCTGGTTTAGACCTTTCCCCGGAACCCTGGAGCCCCGCGCCCGCTTCCAGAGAACCAGACATTCCAGTCTTGGTTCTCTCTCCTCCCAGACGTGTCTTCTAGGCCTTCAGGAGACACCTGCTCCTGGCCTGCCCTAGTGCTGCTGCTGGCGCCGGCCACCACCTTCTCACCTGGATTCCTGTCAGAGCCTCTGTATGAGGGGCATGTGTTCACAGACTTTCTGAGTGGATGAGTGGATATTAGCAACAAAAGCAGTGAGCAGGCAGACATTAAAATACATACATAAAAATCAGTCCAGTATCATTTTTATCTCAAAAGTAATGAACTAGCAATGCCAGATGGAGACCATGTTCCTATTGCCAAAATACCATGCTTTTGCTAAGTAAATAAATTCTTCCTACCGGGAAGAAAGGGTGAAATCCTGTTTACTGAGCTCCTGCTGCCCACTGGTCTGAGCAGGGCTTGCTGCCCCTCTGGATGTGGGATCGTCCACATTCTGGAGGCGAGGACACTGGTCTCGCCATCGGGACGCTTCCTCCCTCTTGTCCTGTATCTGCAGGAGGATGACAGGAGACGGGGCTTTGCTGTCCCTTGCTGTCCCCACCCCGTAGTTCAGAGACCGCTCTTGTTCATTTATCTCAAGACAATCACTTCCTCTTTTATTTCTTTCCTTTTATGTGAACACCAAATACTCTATTCATAGCAGATAAGTGTGAAAGTAATTTTAGTGGCACATGAAATCTACACGTTGTGCGGTCGCTTTGGCATTATCAAAAGTCACTGTTATGAAATAGAAATCCTTTAAGTACCGAGTCACAGTCAAAATCTCTATTGAAATGGCTGTTAATCAGTTTTATCTCTAAGCATGTTTTTCAAGAACATACATTTGAGGTAAAGTATAAAAACTAATATATTTTTTAAAATTACTAGAATTGTTATAATATTTCCTACTCTTTTTGTAGTATTCTAGCCAAGATGTGGCTTAATTTAGAAATGTAATTAATGTGTATGACATTGTTTCTTTGGACCCAGTGCTTTATAAATTGCAAATGGCTAATTTAAAAATAAACTCTTTGAAAATTGTTTGAAGACTGAGAACTACTTATGTGCAATATATAGGTTATCATGACTTTTCTCTTGCTTTCATATTTAACTCTTCATTGTTGAAATGATTACAATAAATGTTGGTAATATCAGGGGTGCCAAAGGAAATGTACACACTTTGGTCAGCGTTGCTCAAGCAGTAGTTTGCCATCATCAGAAGTGACTGGACGTTGTTGGGAACCACTTTGAGCACCTCTTGTCATTGCAGAAGTCAAACGGGACTTGTATTCATCTTTTGTTATCGTCATATGTTGAGTGTTAGAATATTTTTTTTTTTTTTTTTTTTTGAGGGCAGTGTCCCTGGCCCTCATATGTGGGACCCGAACCGGGCTGCTGGCTTCCCAAGACCAGCGCTTAACCACCGCGCCACTCGGCCGGCCCCGAGTGTTAGAATTTTAATACAGTTTTCCGTTCTTAAAATGTGAATACATTTTTGGCACCCTCTGTATAAAATCTACTCCAGTTTTGAATGAACCAGATACTTGCTGAAATATAGAATGTGTGGTTGAAATATATAGAATGCGGTTACAGTGTTTTGATTTTTCAGTTTGCTTCTTGTCTCTGCCCATGGTAGCTTTAGTCTCATCTGTGTCTTATGGTAGTTACGTTCTATATGTTTAATTATAATTCAGCTCCTATGAAATTAGAAAGAGAGAAATGTAATTTTAAAGGCAGGCTACATCTGTCTCTGATATGCCATAAAACCAATGATATCAGTGCTCGTCAAGGCCTGGATGGGATGAGATGGGTGGGAAAATGGAGAAGGTAACGTTACAGAGTTTGGGAGAAGACCGTTTATTACTATGGAGTATAAAAACTCCATATCCTCCAAAGCTACGTATTCCAGTTCGGTACTCATTTATTTCTCCTTTTTCCCCTCTTCGTATTCCCTTCTCCGCCCACTCCCCCATCTCTTTTATACCATGAAGATAGAAGGAGGGCAGGGAGAGAGGAAGAGACTTACTAAAATTCACTCTCGTTTTCTTCCTAACTCCAGACTACGAGACTTGGTCGTTATTTTCATCCTGACACTATTACAACAGAAAGACAATTTTTTATCTCTATTTTTTTTATCAACAAATGTTTTAGGAGAGAAATAGAAGATGTTTCCAAACTAAACAGCACAACTTAGGGACTGGTGTTCCTTCTGATTTCTATACCATGCAAACCCACACAAATGCTGTTGTTTGTCTTTTAAGTGTCAAGGAACAAGTGCGGTGGGCAAAGGAAAGATCAAGCAGGATTTGCAAACGAGAAGTTAAGGCTTCTTTGTGTCATATATTGCAAATCAGTTCTTCTGAATTGAATCATTTTTAGCTTTTTAGAGTTTTCTTTGAAAAAAATATTTTCTTTACAAAGTTATTTTTCAATTTTTTTTTCTACTAGATTTTTTTTTTAATGCTTATCTGTGGTCCGAAATAAACAAATTGAAATCTGGAGGGTCAGGGTCAAAGCTCATAGTATTAACAATAGAATTTGGAAGCTATACACTTATGAAGGTAAACAAAGGTGGAACTGAAGATAGGGCAGGTTGTCAGTGAGAATTTGATCTGAAATGAGCTGAAAGGTTCAGAAAATGCCCAGTTTCGTATGTGTGAATGATGAGAGGGAGGGAGAGAATGTTGAGAAGAGTTTTAACTCACTTTGTCACTCTTGCCCTTTTGCTGCTCAGATCCAAGTGATTGAGAATGACAGAGCCAGCAGGGCCGGGCAGGTCTACCTCACCGGCACCAGAGGCCAGGTCCCTCCGCTGGTCACCACAGACTGCGTTGTCCAAGACCAAGGTACTTGTTCTCAGTCATGGTTTTGATTGGGTTTTAAAGTGTCACACCATGGTTTTTAGGCTGATACGTGATGCCTTTCAGTGATGGTGTCACTCATGGGGGCCTCCTTATAGTTGATAACGGGACCCATTGGCCATCATTCACTCAAGTACAGAGAAAGAACTGGCAACCGAATTCTGTTCTCTGCTTGTCGAAGCCTAGAGTTTCTGGTGAGGTTCAGCGCAACATAAACCAGTCTTAAAAACTTCTTTAGTTTATAGCTGGAGACCTGGCAGGGTGCGATGAGCACAGCGGGGACATGAGTCCTTGAGCGGTCAGCAGGCCTGCTTCTGACCCCAGCGATGCCTTTTCAGCAGGTCCTTTGACATTTTGGGTCGTTTTCCCACTTTCCAGCTAGGGTGAGGAGAGGCTGAGCTCTATTGCTGACTCTGTCCAGGTCTGCTGTCAGTTTCATCTACCCGTCAAGCCTTGGTGGGGTTGATCTTCCTGTTGTTAATGGCAAGTTGAAATACTTCCTGGTGAGATCTAACATCTCAGGTTCTGAATATACTGTTTGAATGGGTCACGCCCTCAAACCTAGAAGAATGCCATCAGTGTTATTCTTGACAAGCGTTTTGTGCCACCTCAGAGCTGTGGGGCGAGCCAGGTTCTCGTTGGGGTCCCCCTGTGTTAGTCCACCTTCTGTGCTGCCCTGAAGGGAGCCCACAGGTGAGCAGAGGGGCATCAAGCTTACACACCTGCCTGGGCATCAGCCTTCCCGCCCCATGCCCGAGGGAGCCTTGCTGTGGCCTCTGCACCTCAGTGCTGTGCGCTGTACCCCGTGGGGTGCCTGTCAGGGCACCACCTGGCCTCCTTGGGGCCTTTTCTCAGACAGTACCTTTCAATAAGGCCTCCTGTGTCATGACCGAGAACTGCGTTGATCATCTATTTTCTCACTTACTAGGTTTAACGTTTGTTGTCTGTGCCCTCCACAGAGCATAAGCTCTGCAAGAGGCACCAAGGATGTGCCTGAAACTTAGTAGACACTCGATAAACCTCTGTTTGATGATTACGTTCTTGTTATCATAATATATTATAGTCATGAATTGTAATTTAATTTCAAAATTTATTTTAGATAAGTTATTCTAGTGATTCAAAAGCATTCTTCATGCCATGGTTGTTGTTTTAATATTCATGTATGTTAGGAAATAAAGATGCTTGGTGAGGAAACCTAATGTATATTAAAAATAGATTAGTGTGTTTTTAAAACATGTTTCTCTTACATGTAGAATTTTCATTTCTAAATTTAATTTTCAAGTTGGGAGATGGAATCATATTTGACAGAGCATCACTTGCTGGTAGGAAATGGCATACGGATGCTCACCTTTCCCACGGCAGGTGTGCCGAGAGGGAGTTCGAAGAAGGCATTTTATGCTTTCGTGCTTTCTCTCTCCCATTTACTCTAGACTCCTCTCAAGTCTGAGCTGGCTATGTTAATCACCTGCTTATAGAAAATAATAATAGTATTTTTGCAGTAGAATTCAGAATGTTTTCATTTCAGAAAGAAATTATAGTGTGCCCAGATTACAGATGGTGGAATTGCACAAGATGACCTTTAGTTTTTAGAACTTGCTGAGGGAGTTTTAGGAATAAGGCGATGCATTACCTGGCAGTACCCGCACGGATGCTCAGTGTCCCGGGGCAGGGTGCTTCAGAGCAGGTTCTAAGCGTGCCTCTGAATGTTGCAGGCAACGCGAGTCCTCGGTACATTCGCTGCACGGCCTACTGTTTCCCGTGCACGTCGGACATGGCCAAGCAGGCGCAGATCCCGCTGGCTGCCGTCATTACGCCCTTCGCCACGATTCCTTCCAATGAGGTAAGAATAATAGAATGTCGCCAGTCCGTAAGTGTCCAAAATCCTCCTTGCATCATTATTCTGTATTGTTAACAGAAATCTGGAGTGTGTATATATATATGCAAAAACATGTAGTCATTTAATTCATTAGGAAAACAAAAATCTGACCACTTATGTTTTGTGGCATCCTGTATACGAAATACTGATGGGCTCGGTCACTTGTAACAATGCATACATGCAGAAAATATGGACTACCATACAGTGACAAATGCCAAACCCGCTGGGAGGCCATTAGGCCCTATGCAGGGTCCCAAATCCAGGTATTCTGGTGGGGAAGCTGACGAGCCCGGGCCCGGGGTCTCCCTGCCTCTGCTTTCCTGGTCTCTGGGCCCACTGCTCACACACACCTGCTCTAAGCCTGCACGCCCAGAAAGCCCAGGGAGGCCAGCCTGTGGGTTTCCACCCGAAAGAGGTGCTCTATAGACGGTTATGTGGGAGACAGGACAGCAAGCGGCACACATTTCAAGCCCCTGGTACTCGGACCCTGTCAGTGGGTGTCGCGATGGGGACACCACTCCCTGCACTGCGGCCCTTCCCCGCCCCAGGCCGCCGAGTGATGGGCACCCTGTCCACAGAGCCAGTCCCGTAGGACGGGAGAAGGAGCTCTGACCTGAACCCCACTGCGGGGTGCGGTGGTTAGGGTGGACCCCAGATTCCCTTTCCTGCACACAAGGCCGGAGCCTCAGATTTTCCTCCTGATTTAAACCTCTGTTTGGAGGCCCTGATCTGACGTGTACCTGGCAGCCCCTGAGCAAGAGGCCTGGCATCTGTGAGAGAGAGCAGACTTGTACCCACCTGGGCTGGCCACGTCAGCTGCTGGGGTGCGGTGGCATGGGGACGGGAGGCGCCTGCTTTATGTCGCCTCAGGGAAGGAAGACAGAGAGACAGGGCCCATGTGCTCGGTGGCTTTTCTCTCCTTTGGGATGGCCGCTCGCTGTCCTTAGGAGTGTAGGACGCTGCCCTGTCCTCTGGGCAGTCAGTGAGCTGGGCAGAGAAGAGGCCAGTCTTACATGCAGTGTGCTCTCCATTTGTAAACCCAGAAGTACGTGTAGGATGCAAGCATGATCTCTTACAAGATGGTTCCAGCAATGTCACTCATGCTCTTCAGCTCACCTTGCAAATCACTGTGCCTAATACAGCATAAAGGAGCCCGATATGTAATGACAGATCCATGCCGTATATAAGTGTGTGTGTTTATGTAAGCAATAGCTGTTTTAACTAGCTCTTTTCAACGTCTCATTATGAAAATTTTCAAACATTCAGAAAATTTGAAAGAATTTTACAATGAACACCTGTATATACCTGTCACCTAGAGTCTACCATTAACATTTCACTGTACTTGTTTGATTGTGTATTGATCCATCTGTTTATTAATCCATCCTTTTGTAATGCATCTCAAAGTAAGTTGCACATATCCCCCTAAATATTCCAGCATGCCTATCATTAAGTAGTTTAATATTTGCTTACAGATTATTTTTCCTTTGAGGCAAAATTCATTTACAGTAAAATGCACATATCTTTTTTTTTTTTTTTTTTAATTTTATTGGGTAACAGCCATGGTCATTGGTTACACATTGCTTTCATGCTACAATGGCATAGTTGACTCTTTTAAGGAGGGCGCAGCTCACAGTGGCCCATGCGGGGACTGAACCAGCAACCTGGGTGTTATGAGCACCGGTCACTCCCAAAACGCACGTGTCTTCAGTAAAGCAGATGGAGCACACCCATCCCTGTCGCCCAGCCCCCCCCCCCCCCCCCCCCCCGGCCGTGCGCCGTCCCTGCTGCCCTCACGCCCTTCCCGTGTGTCTCCAGTCCGTCCCCACACCCTCCCTCCTCCGACAGCCATTGTTCCCATTCTCCTGCCGCACACGTGTGTGCCTATTGTCGGTCTCCAGAGAAGTAGATGTCTAGAGCGCGCCCTCTTTTGAGTGAGCCTCTCTCCCTCCGTGTAATGCAGAGAGCCGGCGTGGGGCTGCAGGGACCAGTGGGCTCCTCCTTTTTCTTGCAGACGAGTATTTCGTTGTATGGCTGTAACAGCCTGTCCATCTCCTCTGTCATGGATAGACGTCTGGGCCGGTTCTCGTTTTGGGCTACAGTGAATCAAGCTTCTGCTGATAGTCTTGTTCCAGTCTTTCTGTGGACACATACTCGTTTCTCCTGGATCAGAGCCTGGGAGTAGAGTGCTGGGTCCATGTTTCTTTAGTCCCGTCAGAAACTGCCAGACCCTTGTCCAAAGTGGCTGCACCAGTTCCAGTCCAACACTGCGTCGGCATCCCCGGAGCTTTGCGTCCTCTCCTGCCTGTGGTGTCATCTTTTTCATTTTAGTCCTTCTGAGGACTGTGTAATAGTAGCCAGGAGGTATATTTTTATGTCAATATTTATGCCATGAATAAATTTAAATGATAAAAAGTACTAGAACATAATATTACATCTATGTACATGTCATCCATCATTAACAAGCGTTAGTATTTTGTCATATTTGCTTAAGATCGTTTTCTGAGAATTAGAAATCTATAGAGACACATGATGTCTTTTTTCATCAGGTCATTCTTCCTCCCCTCCGCTTTGGGGCAAACCCGGATGAATCTGGTATATATCCTCCCACTGTGTGACCTCACACACGGACCTCATATGTGTGCACCCATGATGTGTAGGTTGCTTTTTGCTTCCTCCGGGCATTGAACTGGGCCTCAACACCGCCAGCATTAGGAGCCCCCATTGCTACGCCCCTCCCCCCAGCTGGATGCCAGCCAAGCCCTTGGGCCTCTGTGGCCCCCAGGACACCTCCCTGGGGTGCTTTTCCTGCCTCCCAGGCAGGAGTGTTTTCCCTTTGTTGTTTTCCTAGCTTCTAATACAGGAGCTTGTCAAGGCTTGTGCTTGGAACCTTCTCTCTCTTCTCTCTTTAGACTAAAGACTAAATATTACCTGTAACAGCTGCTGTTGTTACTGATGAGACTAATAATGGTCAAAACTTACAGAGTCCTTAATGAGCACAATTATGAGTTTTTAATGTATGTTATTTATTTCTCACATCAATCTAGTTATTATCCCATTTTAGCTATAAAGAAACTGAGACACAGAGTTAGATAACTTCCTAAGGTCAACGGCTACTAAGGAACAGAGCTAGGATTCCAGCCCAGGCACCTGACACCAGGTTCTTAGCACTGACTCATCCTGCTGTGACTCTCGCATTCATGCTTTCCTACGTCTTCACCCCATGTTCACACATCCAAATGCTTTTCTGGTGTCTCGCCTTCGTATCTCATAGAAACCTCAAGGTTAACTTGTTCAGAAGTGAATTTCTGACCTGTGCACCCCAAACCCATTCATCTTGCACAGATCTATAAATGGCACTGTCATTTATTTAATTGCTCAAGCTAGAAACCAAAAACTAAATAATTATAGTTAATAATGGAAAACGAGGGTCATGCTGATTTGGGATATTTATAACCTATAATCAAGGAATTAAGTTTTAAATTATCTTTTTTTTTTTTTTTTTTTTTTTTTTTTTGTGAGGGCAGTGTCACTGGCCCTCATATGTGGGACCCGAACCGGGGCTGCTGGCTTCCCAAGCCAGCTCTTAACCATCACGCCACTCGGCGGGCTCTAAATTATCTTTCTTAAAGGTAAATAGATTACATGAATACTGTTATTCTCCATATGAATAACACTTTAATTTATTTTCCTCTACCATATAGACTTTCTAATTTTTACGTGTAGTAAAATTTTATTCCATCTGAATAATAGTGCCATCATTACTGCAATTTAGAAAAAGATTTCCTTAAAGCTCTTCTGATTTGTCATCTATCAGAAGGATTTATTTAGTACATTACGGGTTTCTTTTTTAAAGTTGGTTCTGGTGTTTAACAGAGCCTTTTAAAGCGTGACCTATAAAAATAAGCTTCCCTCCGTCAGCTCTGAGAAGGAGTCCTGGAGCGTTTGCTTTGGTGATGTGTGCTGTTGTCTCATGTCTATGTCTGTGTCACGTCTGTCATCATCCTTGGATATTTTATGTTCCTTATCATAAATTTTAATTTTTTTATGCATTTTAAGTGAAACCCATTGCCACACCAGGAGGTTATTTATTCAGCAAAAGTAATTGGTTAATCTTGTAAGCTCTTTTGGTTAGTAGCCTGTGATTGTGTTTATGATGCTGTATTCTAAGAACTGAGGTAGGAATGGTATAGATTTCTGGTGCAAAGGACTAAAGATTATACTTAATTTAATTTTGCATTTTCTTTAAAATAGGAAAACTTTGCGTGCATCTTTGCATGCAAAAGTGTATGCATCTAATTATACATGAAATTAAGTAATTTCACTTATAAACCAGATGGCAGAAGTTTTTACTCCATCTGTGACTAGATTCAGGAATATCTGTGTATATATATTTTTTGGCTAAAAATGGATATAATAATCAAAGTAATTTCCTTTCTTACTGAATTAGGCTAGGGCAGATAAACTCTTATTCAAGATTTTAAATTTCATTCAGTTTATAACTCCCTGCTTACTCTCATTAGAAACCAAGCTAGAATTTAAGGATGTGGAGACAACAAGCCCTGTTACTCTTGTGTAGGACTTACGGAACATTTCCAAGGACACAGCTAACTTCTGTCTGAGGTAACAAAGCTGACGGGATAACGTGGTTTGATGGCATTTAGTTTAGTTATGACTTAATGAACAAAAGTGTTTGTCCTATTATTAGACACTGTTTAAATCATTTCTCCATGATCATCCCTATGCTGATAGATGCAGTAGATGTGAGCATGGTGCCGTTGGAAAGGAAAAGGACTGGGTGTTAAAGAGCCGACAAATGGGGTTCACAAAAAGGCAAAGACCGTCGAAGACTAAACTCACTAGCGTGCTGCGTCAGGGAGGGACTGCCTGCCTGTCGCTTGCAGGGGGATT
Source organism: Aselliscus stoliczkanus (assembly GCA_033961575.1). NCBI lineage: Eukaryota > Metazoa > Chordata > Mammalia > Chiroptera > Hipposideridae > Aselliscus > Aselliscus stoliczkanus. The sequence goes on from CM066735.1 coordinate 62,953,879, forward strand.
CCTTGGTCATCCCTTTGGCTTCTCAGCTGGTCTTGCTGGCATGAGTTGGCATAGCTTGGGCAGAGTTCACAGTGCTGTTTAATGTGTTTAATGCTTCAGAGGAAAAAAGCTGTGCGTTACTATAGTGTTTTGTCTGTGTGTCATTCATGCTTGTCTCAGGAATGTGGCAGCCTGGGAAATAGGTGTTACCAGATTTGATGGGGGAGAAGCCCTACAGGTGTGGGGCTCTTACCAGCACACAGCTAATTTAAGTAATGCTGCGGGAACTTGAGATCCAAATGCTAAGTTCTTTCCAGGACACCTTGCTGTGAATGAAGTTGTCGAAGTTTAATTTGGCTAAACACATAAAACGGCATTCCTTTTTTTTTTTTTGCTGACAGTAGTTTTAGCAGTGGACTTGGTGCTCCTGCAAACCTGTGGGTTATCTTGAAAGGTCCATCTCGGGCCTCTTTCCTTGAAGTGTTTTGACTTCAGGCTGCTGCTGAGTGCTCCTTGAGGGCAGGGACCATCCAGAGCCTGGCAGGGCAGGGCACACAGCAGCGGTTCTAGTTGAGCAAATGGGCTCTCCTCACGGTTGACAGACATGTAAGACACAGACAAGCCAAACTACAGAACCGCGCTTGATTGCTAGGTATTTTAGGTCTCTAAATTAATATTTTTAGCACAGCAAGTCTTAATTATGAACTGCTTGGCAGTAGGTGAGTCTGTTGATAAACATATTGGGAAGGAAGTAAACGTTTTTATCCTTCTTTGGCTATTCTGTTTCATATTTTTAAATGACTACAGAGTCGCAACCTCATTTACCTCTCTAGCTCTGTGGGTAAAGAAAAAATCATTTAAGAAATAGTAGATGTATTCTATCACGTATTAATGAGGGCAGTTATATTTCACTATAAGGAGCAGAATAGCAAAACAAGTAGAATCTTTGATCATGTAAAGATATTTCACAAACCCATAAAAATGGACTACTTTCTCCAAAGCACAGTAGTAACCAAAAGGTGAGATACTGCTTAGGAGTCAGGAGGTGACCCTGGGTCTTCACTGTACCGGCGCTGTGACCTTGGGCCTCTCTGGCCAAGTCGGGCTCTGCTGGTCTGTAAATCTGGAAGTAACATAAACGTAGTGTTTGCCTTACTCTCTCAGTCTTTATTGGCATTCGGCGTGGATGACCATGTATTTGTCATATAAGCTGTATGTTATTTGGAATTCATGTGAACAAATTGCACAACCCACCCAAGGTGGTGTCCTTTATATTATACGTTTGGTGGGAGAGAGCTCACGTGTCTCCCCTCCACGTAGCTCAGGCTCGGCCAGCTTTCGTGGCAAATGTGCTCTGGAATGAAACTGAGCGCTGCAGACTCTTCTGCCCTTTCAAGAATTTAAAGAAAACAGAACTTCTTTTTAAATTAAAGCTTCAACAGCCTGAACCTGGTTGTCATGTGCATTGTAATCTTAAATTGTCTGCCTCAATGCAACATTTTAAAAAGTATTAACATAAAATTATACTTAGAAAATGCAAATGCATGTACTCCAACAGAAGTAGAATTATGAGTACATAACATTTAAAGACTTTCATGTGTAACCGTTACTGTAGGAGCAGAACCCCGTAAGGGTTTTGGTCACTGTTCACACAGTGCTATGAGAAAGCTGGCAGCTGCACACGAGAATGTCGTCCCCTTTTAGAACGGTGACAATGGCAGATGTACAGGGACAGTCCCATTTGTCAGGGCAAAGCTCGTTAGAATTCTTTTTTAAGTTACAGTTTAGAAGCTAAATGTACCCAGCTGATTTTCTCAATCACAAAATTATTCATGTAAATATTTATTTTTTATTTAACTGAGAATACCTTCAGGAGAAACAAGAAGAAAAAAGAAGCTGCCCCGCCTTGCTTTAATGTTCGGTGAATGTAAGTGTGCGGTTTGCGACCTCCCGTGCGTGGCAGTTGGGTGCGCAGCATTGTAGCGTCGGATCCCAGAGGGCCAGCCTTCCTGACCAGGGCTGGACATCAGTGCGGAGCACGGGGAAGGAAACCTTTCACAGCTTCGTGCTATTCTCTCCATCTATTCTAAGGCCCACATTTTCTCACACTTTCACATTTCTAAAATAAGAATATGTCTTACTGACAAGGACCTCTTAGCATTATGTCATGTTCAACTGGAAGCTGGGGTGGTGCCTCTTATAATTAATGGGATTGTAGAATCAGGGAAATACCAAGTTTATACCTGCTTCATGATTCCTAAATTTAGTCAGATTTTGTGGCTATTTAAATACTTACAGGGGCCGGCCGAGTGGCGCGGTGGTTAAGAGCTGGTTTGGGAAGCCAGCGACCCCGGTTCGGTCAGTAACACTGCCCTCAAAAAAAATAAAAAAATAAAAAAATAAAAAATAAATACTACAAAGGCTTAAAATTTGTGCAGTTGATTTGTCCCCTTGGTAATCAAGTATGATATAGTCAAATATTTTTAAGTTTTATATTTGAAAGTTTACTAGTCATCAAGTTCTCACTGAATAAAAGGCTAAAAAAATAATTAAGTCCTATTTTTAAGAAGGAAGGAAGAAAGGAAAAGGAAAACCCCATGCAAACCTTTAATTTGGGATTGTTTGTTTCGTGCAGTGTCTGAAAATAGCCCCTAGTTTACCTGAAGCCCAAGTGATGTGTAAGGTGCTTCTTTGTGAGGAGTTTAGTGCTGTTCCTAGGAGGGTGATAAGGGCAGGGAGTTGGGTGTCATGTGAAGTCGGGGCCCAAATCGCTGCTCCTACTTTCCTCAGCGTATCCTGGAAAATTTTACTTTTTGGAGCCTCGTTTCTTTTCGTAAGTAAAATTATAGCGTCCCTTAATTTTATTAAATTCAAAAATTGTTTAAAAATAAAATAAGCACTTGTGATGCTTTAAAAGTAGTGGACAGAAGGGATTCATGAAAAATTGTATTCTGAGTCTTAAAAACATAATACAATAAAATAAAAATAAAATAAGCTGGTGTAGAAATGGTAGTTACTCATCATTATTTTGATCATTTGCTTTATAGTAAAACATTCCTCCGTGGGAAACTTTATTTAATCTAGCAATCATGATTTTGGGTGTCTACTATGTACAAGAAAGAGAAGTATAAAAACTACAGTAATTTAATTTAACCTGAAGAGTATACATTTAGGAGGGATACTAGCACATTAGTTCACAGAGCTTCTGTAAGAAAGAGGAGGAAACTGAATTGGATGCCACAATTTACATTTATATATAAGTGGAAAAAGTTAGCAACTCATTTCCATTTTTAAAAGGAAATGTTGCCTGGTGTCTGGTTTTTGATAAGCACCCACCATTACACAAACATTATATAGTTTTTGTCTTTTTATAAGGTGCTTCTTTGTTGGAATAATTTTTCCTCCATCTTCCGCACACTGTCCTGTCCATTTAGCCTAGTTAATTTCTGTTCAACTTTTAGATTTGGGTTCAAAGTCACATCCCAGGAGAGCTTTCCAGGATACCCCCACCTTACACTCCCTGCAGCTCCCTCATACCCAGTAGCACCATTTGCAGTTTTGTATTTGTGTATTTGATTGTGTCTTTTCTCCCACCAGGTTCTGTGAGGGTAGAGACCTCATCTGATTTTTCCTCACTCTTGCATTCCCAATACCTAAAGCAGTTCCTGGAACTTTTTGTGCTAAATAAACATTTAAAAATTTTTTTATTTTTTTTTTTGAGGGCAGTGTCACTGGCCCTCATATGTGGGACCTGAACCGGGGCCGCTGGTGTCCCAAGCCAGCATTCAACCACCGCACCACTCGGCCAGCCTGAAAAAAAAATTTTTTTTTATTAGTTTCAGGTCTATAAAACAATGTATAGTTATACTTTTCATCCCTCACAAAGTGACAACCTCCCTCCCCCAATCTACGCTCTCACCCCCGATACCATACGTATCTATAACAATTCCATTGACTCCACTCCCCACACTATATTTCACATCCCATGATTATATATATATTATAGTTGACATACAATATTATTCAGCATCAGCTTCAGATGTACTTAATAGAAAATTTTCATTATACAATATCATTTATGCTAGAATTTGAAGGACAGGTAATTTGTTGAGATTTTTCACCATGGAGATGTATGCTCAAACGTTTATTGAGCAACTACTTTGTGTGCTAATGCTGTACTTGATACTGAATGAGTGACAGATTAATAAGGGAACTGCTAAGTTAGGATCTAAGCTAAAGCTGGGGCCTGCATCTCTGTCTAGGAGTCTGACATTTATTTGTTTCCATGTTGTATATCAAAAAATATATTTTATTTACTCCACATATGGTCTTACGAAAAATAGGCATTTGGGGACTCGCTGCAAATTACCCTCACTTTTAGTATTGCCTGTGACAGAACAGCTGTGCTGACTAGAGTGACAGTTGCTTAAAGAATTTCCTGGACAGTTTAGATTCTTCATAAGGCTAGCTTAGGTTTCACTTTTACTCTCCCCTGCAATGTCTGTTTCTTTTAATACCATCACACTACAAATGAGAAGATGTATTGTGTGTGTGAGTGTATTTATAAGAGAGAGAGAAGGGGGGAGGATATATGAGACATACATGTAAAAAGATTAAAATCTTCAAAATGTTATGCATTGTTTGGGAAAATAAGAGCATCATTGGCTTTCTCAAATAATATTTCTGCAGGTAAAACAGCAGAGCCACAGTTATAAAACCTAGCGTACGTAGATATTATGGATCCCTTTTCTTAATCCTAACTGAGCTTTAGCTTAGGTAACTGAAGCGCATCGCAATTTGTAACATGGCAATGAGATATAAGTTTGTTTTGGTCTACTCCATTCCATACTCTCTTGTCCTCTACAGTTTAAAAAACTTTGGAAACTCTTATCTAAATACTTCAAAACATACAGTTACTGTGTACATTTCTCCTTTCTTAACGGAAAAAGTAACAAATGTATGTTAGCTTGTATCTATCAATTTTTATTATTTTTGGATAATCAGGAAGTTGTCTTCCTTTTCCTCTAGCTCATTATTGATGTATAATAAAATATAAATGTGTCCAGTTTGCATAAAGAGGCTTAGCTATGTTTGCATACATGTGTAGCTTCTGAGGGTGTCTCCTCTGAAAGGAGACATGGTAATTTGATCGTTCTTTTCTACTTATTTACAGAATCAATCTTTTATAATTGTATAATCACACCTGGATTTAGGAATTTTGCAATTATCTTGTACACCATAATCTGGGCGATAGCACGTTGTGATTTGATAGGATAGTTTATAAGCAATGTTCATTTTTATGAAGGACTCTTAATTGATGTATTCTACCGTATCGCAACAAACATTTAATTCAACAGATATTTATAGTTCCCCAGTGCGTGCCAGACACTGTTCGTGGTGCTGAGATGAGTCCGTGAACAGAGGAGCTCTCTGCCGTCAGCCCTCACGGAGCTGGCATCTCAGCAGAGGCAGGCAGGGAACCTGCTGGTGAGAAAGTCACCCCATGTAAGGAGGAGGGAAAGGCTTCAGGTGAGAGAGGGTAGTGGGGCAGCGCGACTGAGAAGGTGTCATCTAGATAAAGACTTGAGTCCTGTACAGGACGGTATTTTGGAGGTGTTTTCTTGGCCGCTTTAAGAAATGAGATTAATGGAGGGAAGATTTGGCCAGAGAGACAAAGGGAGTTTGCCTTTAGCTTATTATTTTAACACTCTCATCTTTAAAGAGGAGTATTTTACAACTTTCCCTTGAGGAACAGAAAACTGCCAAGTATTTTGTTATGGAAGAAGCAAACTGGATTCATGGGGTTTTTTAGTCTAAAATGTGTTTTCATCATCTGCATGCCATCATGCATTCTTACAGCAGTTAAACTTCTCTTCTGTGAGTGGCCGAAACTTAGACAACAAAATACAATTCTCCCTTAGGGATAGAAGATAAACTGTAATAGGTCAAGGTTTAAAAGACATGCGGGAAAATGTCTTTCAACTATAGAACTGCTGACTATAGGAGCTGCGGGAGAGAGGGCGTCTGACTCAGAAGTTTCCAACATCTGTTCAGCAGGAAAGGTGCTGCTGACCTTTGCACGCGTACCCCTAATCCGGGAGAGTGCATCAGCCCAAGGCAAACAGCGCATGTTTTGCTGAGGCCTCATTTATCATTCAGTCGGGCCCCAGAGCTGCCATTCAGGACCGCGGATGTTCCGGTGCCCTCCTCACTGCACTGGTAATTTCTTTCCCTTCTGAAACTATGGGCCCCGTCACCAGGAGCAGCCCTTCCGTGGACGTCAGCACACAGCCCGACTGGACGGTCCCAGTGAAAGGCCCTGCTGGGTCCCAGAGCCTGTGGAAAGGCTGCAGGTGGAGCTGCTTTAGACAGTCGTTCCAAGAGAAGACTCCCCCGGTGTACGTATTCGTGCACATTTTGGGATGAACTCAGCCGGTTAGGGCTTGTCACACCGCAACCCAGTCTCTGTGATGAGAGGACAGATAATGTCAGGTGCGCACGTGACTTCTGCTCCCCCTTCTTCCTTCACTGATTTTTCATTCAGACTTCCTTTATGCTTTAGTTTTTCCCTTCTTTCCCCTGTCTCACCTTCCTTTCATTCAACAAACATTTGCTGAGAGTGTACTCTAATTTAAGCCCTGGGGATCAGTGCTGTTAAGGAGCGAACCTCCATAGTTAGGAATTTAATTTAAAAACAGAACTAATAGTCAGGCATCTTTTGACTTTATTTTTAAAAGAGTTTTATGAATTAAGTAAAATATAGGAGATGATACAATAAACAGAAATTCTAAAAATCCCTCATGGTACTTATAGAACATACCAAATGTACCATTTTCCCAAAGACATCATTTTGGCCTACTGAATAGTGAAATCTCCTAACTTTCTTGTTAGAATTGTTAGTAGGCAGTAATAACTGGTTAGGTGGAGCGGGTGGGGCCGGGGAGAGAGAGAGAGATGCCTGGCCAGTGGTTTGGACCTACCTGCCTGGCTTTAAAGGCTCTTCACATCACTTTCTTTCTCTTTTCTCAACTGGCGGAGGCGCCTTGCCTGCTAGCCGCCATCACACCCCAAGCTTTTCTTCCTGTGTTATGCTGTTCGCACTGAAATGGTCAGTCTCTCTCTGGCAATCAGTGGAAATATGCCTTCTTGTAGCGACCCAGCACTTCCTTGGCAGGAGCCTTTATTTGCCCCCCATCACAAGCGATTTCTCCCTCTAGTTCTGCCTTTTGCGTTAGCACCTTCCGCGACTGCCCTGGGCTTATGGCAGTAAATTGTGGGCAGTAAATTGTGGTAGATACTTAGATCATTCATTCAAAAACTAGCGACCGCCCACTGTCTCAGGCACTGTGCATAGGAGACTCAACAACCAAAGTTGGACGTGCAGGGCATGGATCTGAGAAGCTAGCGGTGATACTGCAAAGTCAAACACTGCGATGGCTGCTGTTGGGCACAAGATAGTATGGGGACACACAGCTGAAGAGGCTGCGCTCATCCTCGGGGGCCAGACGGAGGCAAGGTCGCTGGGGAGAGAGAGTGGTACCCTTCTGCTGCAGCAGGAAAGAGGGGAAGGAAATAGTAGGTGGGTGCCGCCCATTCAGAGGCCGGGGAGCGTGTATCGGGGGGTTTTATGTGCGTTGTGAACAACGAGGCAGAGTTACCTGCGGAGGGAGGTGGCAGGAGAACTTATTTGGAGGATAAAGCGCGACTGAGAAGTGTGAAGTAACTGCTGTGGAGACATTAGTGGCTGGTCACCTGGCGCGCTGAGGGCGTGGGTCCGTCCTGGGCCGCGGGTCCGGCAGCTCGTCCACAGGAGCAATCCCCAAGCCGAGGCGGTAGATCGGGGGGCCTAGGGAATGAGAGCTCGGGCCAGCTCTGCAGCTGATGGGCACGTCCCGTCCGGCCGCTGCCCTGCCGCTGCCTTCTGAGCACGGCACGTGGATGGAACGGCTAGTCGTAGCCCTGTCGGCATCCCCACGTCAAAATGAGGCTTTGTATATGAAAGCATTGTAAACTACAGATCATACAGGGAATAGTTACGGTCTTACATTATTATAAGGTAGAATTAGTAAAATTTTTCAGGATTTTCCAGTGCTGGATAGACAAAAATAAACAGCCCCAAACCAAACAAGACTAATTTCCAAAGTAAAGAGATTTTTCTCTACATGTAGTTATAACAAGCATAAATAGATTCTAATGGTAGTTTTGAAGAGAAGAAAATTGAAGATAATCTCTCAAGTGCCACACACACTAGCAAGAGGTTAATTTTTTCTGGAAATGTGAAAACACAATTTTAGGTTTACAAGAGCCAACTAAAAACATTCTTGAAAAGTATAAATATACTTTTAGAATTAATACAGTACATTGACTGTTTTGTTGTCGGGCCCTGTTTCTTTTTAGAAGATGCATAACATGATTTTTAAAAGGTATTCAGAAAATTGTATTCTTTCAGGCCATACTTGTTCTTTCAAAAAGTCTAACGAGGTACCACGGCTGGCAAGCCGACGCGTGTGCAGTAAGCAGCCCGTTGCTCGTGCAGGCTGACGGGGCGCCCTGTATGGCAAAGCTAAAAATAGGGGGCAGCGCAGGCTGCTGCTCGGCTCTGTCCTGTGGAAGTGTGCAACACGTGCTGGTGCCGACTCCTCCTCTGAGCCCTGGGCGTGAGCCTCTGGGAATCTGACTCCACGCGTCCGCAGCATGCCTAGCAGTCTGAATGTTTAACATTTTTAAAGGGGAGTTGTTCATCACAGGTTCTGGATTATCTTTGCACATACCATGTCCCTGCTTCTACTTATATCCCCCAAGTCATCCACTGGCCTCCTGAGACAGATCCGAACAATGCACGGAGCTCGGGTGGCAGAGGGAGCCGTGGGCCGGGGCTGTGCAGTCATGTCTCGGGGCTAACCCGCGTTAACCAGGGTCCTTGGCAGGCTGGGGGTCCCTGTCGCAGTTTGGCAGGTCATGTTGTACCTCTGACCTGATTTGGAAACCGTGGTGGACAAAAGTTCCTCTCCGGATACCAATTCTGATTTCGCAGAGATGGTTCCTCAAGCTCAGTAAAGTGGAAGAGTTCGGTCATGTGGGGAGGACCCTGTAGTTGGGGACACTTTTACTTTCCCCCAGACTTCTGATGCAGGGAAAAGGGAAGAGGAGTATACGCGGAAAATGGGAAATGTGCAAAACTCCGGAATTAGTAAGCCAGCGTGAGGAGACGGGGAGGCTGGTGTTCAGAGTGCGTGTGTGTGCGTGTGCGTGTGCTGGAACTCAGGGCAACCCTGGTGCTGCACATAGGCAGGTGGTAGTTACGGGCCAAGCCAGCGGTCCTGCGCACAGCTTTCGCCCAGCGCCCTCCTGGCCTCGGAGGCTCCCTCCCCGCGCCGCCGAGCCCTCTGCCTCGGGAGCTGGCCCTGAGCGCGAGTGCCCAGCAGGACCAGGCCGCGGGAGCACCGGCGTCCTCAGGCCCGGCCAGGCCAGGCCGGCCACAGCCCGGGCAGCCTTCCCACAAGCCCCGTTCCCTGCATCTGCTACGTTCAGCAGTTTCTATGCAAGGGGTGCTTAAACTAGCCTGTATTATGTATGGTTTCTTCTCATTTTGTTTCATCCAGAATATTTTTTAACGATGAGTAAAGTTTTTTTCAAGAAAAGTATAGGTTTCTTAATTTCATGGTGGTAATAGCTGACATTAAGGTCAGTTAAATGTGCTTAGAGTTACATAAAATGCATGTGGCATAATTATCTTGAATATTTAACTTAGGAAACCCAGTTTTAATTTTTAGTTGCACAGCGCCACCTACTGGACTCTGGTTAATGCGTTCTTCAGCTGTCCAGGTCTGATACGATCAGCTTTTTAATACTAAGTCGCCTTCTGTTATTCGTCACTTTTCTAAAACAGGGACTGGGTAGCAAGGCACATATATTCAGACTTTGCCTAGTTATATAGTTGCCAAAACAAAAATACATAGGGCGTAGACTATCCAGCCTCCATGCGGGATCTCCTTAGGTTGTGCTTCGTTTTCTTTGAGCATTTCCTTTCGCTTTGGAAATACCATTACCATTGCCCTTTAAGCTTAAGAGAACTTTTATTAATGATGATTTCCCAAGTATTCTTTCTATTCCTACCGTGAGCTTTTCACTGCATCTTTGCGTGCTGGTTTGTTTCATGTCTTTCTACCCACTAGACAATAGACCCAGAGCTGACTATACACATGTTAGCAGTGACCCGGGAGAATGGCAGGGAGACTCAGAAAACTGATAATAGATTCAAGTAAGAAAACTTTACAAACTGCATCAGTGGTGCCAAATTGTGACTGCTTGACACAGCCTGTTGTCTACTCCTTCACGTGGAAGAGTAACCCAAAGTGTTCTGTTGTTTTTAAATCACTTATTTCATTTTCACACTGAGCCCAATTTCTCTGTGAATTATATTTTTGCATGTGGACTATGCATCGTGTTTTGTATGCACTGAAAGACACATTTTATTCAATTAAAGCATCTTAATTAAAGTCAGTACCAGTACAGTATTTGGCACAGCCCTGGTGAGCTAAAAATTCAAGCACACAGCCTCACAGCATCGTCATCCCTCTTGCCTCGGGTTGCCCGCCACTTGATGCTGTGTGAGCTCACGCCACACGGGACCAGAGCCACGACTCCCCCAAGGATGGTTTGGGGCCAGTGTCTCCATTCCTTCCCTTTTTCCATTTCAGAGAATAACAGAAAAGAAGGAGCAGGCAGGAAAACCCTAGTGGCCAAAGATTAAAGCACATTTATAAGTAAAATTATATAAAAAAAAAAAACAAAAAAAAACACCAAAAACTTTCTGGGGAGGGGGGAGGTTTTGGGGAAAGAATTAGATTTTTTTTTTTTTTTTGATAAAAGCTGTCTACACGCAAGTTGAACTGAGAAGAAAAGCGAGCTCAGCTGTATGTGAGCTCATGCACACGCTACTGTGTGACAGGCACCTGGAGAGAGAGACTAAAACCTCTGAGGGTTGTCAGCAGGGCCTGAAATGAAACAAGACGGTGTAACTTTACCCTTGTCTGCTGGCCCACAAGAAAATGTAAACACTTAAAAAGCTTTTAACATTCTTTGCTGTCACTTCAACTGTCTGGAGACCTTCCTTACCTACCCATCACCCCATTTACAAAAGCGTGAAGATAGAAAACAACGTGAGTGTGCTGAACAGCCTCCGTGGTCATGGGTGGACTCCCATTTCTTACTAGACTTTCGTTTTCAGTTCTGCAGGTTTGAATCTGCTGGGACTGAAACGTTAGGGGTTTGTTGCTGACAATTTCACAGTCACTTTAAGCTGGGCCTGCCTTTGAGTAAACTGTAACAGTAAAAAAATGAGGCAAATTTCCTTGCATTGCCTCTGCTTTGTCTAGTGGATAATTGCATCGTGCTTTGTTCCTGCAGTCCCTCAGGGCATTGATGATTGTCTTTGAACTCTGAGAAAAGTGGACTTGACCGGAGTGCATGCTAATTGCAGACTTTTCTCTCCAGGTTAACTCTTGAAAACACCTTTTGATCTCAGAGGTTGAAGTTGTAGGACAGCCAGCCACCAAAGGCATAACCGGTGATTGGAGTTTGACCCAGAAACCGTGCCTTATCATTGGTTTTGTTGCCTTGACGCCCTGCGCCAGTTCTCTCTCCGTCGTCCTAAGCCTCCCCGGTTGTACCTACATCCTTTGCTCTGCTTCCCTCTCATCCCCTCTGACTGTGTTCTTCACATTACCTGCTAAGGAGGACACACATTTGTCATTTCATGGATTTCCAACAAAAAGCTTGTACAGAAAAATGTTCTATGTATCAATATTCAAATATGTATATGTATATTTAAAGCAAATTCTTAGATCGTATCAAAAAATCTCCTGCAAGGCAGATTCTCTGCCTTCCAGGTCATTTTCACATTAACCCTTTACAGTAACAAGTTAGCTAATTTAAAATTATATAAATAAATGCCTTGGAAACTCAAGCCTATCTCAGACTTCTGGAACTATAAGCCCCTATTAAATATAGCCTCTCTGAACCGGGTAGTTTCAAAAGAGGAAGGGTTGCTCTGCATAGATGGGTGACACCAATTACCATTGCCAGTGACTGGCCCCGTGGGGATTTTCATGTAATCCTCATCACAGCCCCCCAGTGGGGCTCCAGAACCCTGCCCCTGCGGGGGCCGGAAAAGAGGCCATGCCCGAGGAAGCCCAAGGCTTTTCTGCCCCCTTCCCACCCCCCACCCCCCACCCCCAGGGGCCAGAGGTGCGGGAGAGGGCAGCACAGAGGCAGTGGGGTGATTCTGAATTTGTTTTGAAATTCTGTTGCTGATTCTTTTATGTATCATACTAAACCTGTCTATGTTTGTTGTTTTGTTTTGTTTCCTGCTCTGAGACCTCACAGCTTATTTTTGAAGCCTCCACAGTGGATGGTTTTCGCATGAGCGTCTGGGCCGGGCACACAGTGCATCTCGGTTTCCTAAGATGCGCAGAAAATGGCCTCTGAGCCTTCCTTCATCGCCACCTTCCTCCCTCTGCACTAAGCAGCAGTCTGAGGCTGCTTTATTACCTCTTATTCTTTAAAGAAAAATTTAGCCAAAGTGCCAAACCCTGTAATTCTCAACCTTTTCTAGAAATGTTATCTTTAAGGAGCTTTATAAAAACAAGAGGAGTCTTTGTGGTTTTATTCTGAAAGCCCGCAGAGCTGAGACACATGGCAGACTTCTATTGCTGAGCTTTTCCACTTTCAAGCTGTAAATAAAAGACATGTAATGGTTTCATGCCTGTTTATGAGGAAGAAACCATTGAAATATTTATTTTCTCAGTTCTGGCAAAGCATGAGCAGCCAGCCACACTGAGAAGACTTTGCAAACCATTTTGTCACGTGATGGACAGGCAGGGCAGCCTCGGCCTGAGTGAGTGGACATCACTGCACACTCCTTCAGGGCGCTGCGTTTCGGAAGAAACACTTTTTGTACTTTGATGGAACTGTCGAAAGGACTATACAAGCTAGAGCTTCTAAAATGGGACCCAAGTTCACTTCTTTATTTACAGTCACCGAACAACCTTAGCAAACCATGTGATACAAGGTGTTGGGGCCTTTTCAGCGTGAGCTTTATTAGGTGTTCAGACCATCTGTCTTCCTGTGCGTGTAGGTAAATATACACGCATGCATGTACATGGACATGCGTATATGCCTAGATGTGAGGTACCAAGGTGGATTCGTCATTGTTGGGAGTTGCCTTAAACCCTGGGGTATCAGGAGAGGCACCCTCACTCCCCGGTGGGCGCTGTGTGTTAAGAGGGCCTTAGCGGTGTATTTGAAGCCGCCCAGGTTCCCCCTGGGGGCTCTGCAGTCCTTGGAAACGCTCTCTCTCCACTCACTCCCGCAGACGCCCCTGTACCTGGTGAACCACGGAGAGACCGGGCCCGTCAGGTGCAACAGGTGCAAAGCTTACATGTGCCCGTTCATGCAGTTCACGGAGGGAGGCAGGCGGTACCAGTGCGGCTTCTGCAGCTGCGTCAGCGAAGGTGAGTGCTGCGGGAGGCCGGCTGCGGGTGGGCAGGCGCGGGGAGGGCGGAGGGGGAGGCTCTGCTCAGCGCCGATGGGCGCACAGCCCAGAACAATGCCGAGGGGCCACAGAAGAGCCAGGACCGCCCAGGCGTCTCAGCCGGAGACGTGAGGTGAAATTTCATTCTGCCTCCGACCGAGCCTTTGTGGAAATACATTGGGGAAATGAAATTCTCCACCTTTATAAGAGTTTTATAAGAAACACAGCAACTTCCACGTGGGGCTCGTGCATTTATCTCGCTCAGAGGGGCTCGGATGTCACAAACGGAGCATTTGCTGGCAGGTTTCTTTCCAGGGAAATTCCAAAGAAGAACCTTCTTTCATCTGTGTTCATCTGTGTTCACAGATGAGAAACTTGAGAGACCTTTCCCCTTTCCTCATTCCTCTGAGTTATTCTTAAATGTGAGCTCATCAATTTTGAGCAAAAGCTGAGGTATAACCAAGGATGTTAACATGTATGTTTGATTTCCCCTCCAACATAAAACATTATTTTCATCTCCATTCCAGTGTGAATGCACTGATGTTGGAAAGCCCTGCAGGCTTGCTAAAAGCAGTTCCATGTATTATAGTATTTATAACATGTCCGTGTTTTTAATTCTTTGGCTGAGAGCATTCCCACATTCATTGGCTTTTACAGAGCTTTTCTAGACCCACGTGATGACTCTGAGCACGGGAGTTTCCTGTCGCCCTGCTGCAGCTGTGGCCCCCGCTCAGCACGCACAGGGTGTGCAGGGGACCCGGGCCTGCGGGCTCCCACCTTTGCCGCTCCTCCTAAGGACGGCCATGCTCCTTCTCTCACCCTGGGCCAAACCCGCAGCCGCATCCGAGGCTCCACAGCCCTGGGGCCTGGATGTCAGGGCCCCGTGACCCTTCACTGCCCTGTGCTTTAGTTGGGGGGAAAGGTCAGGAGGAGGCAGAGGCCTCCCCAGAAGCATTTTGGTAAATGTCCCCACGGAGGGTCACCAGCTGCTCCGTGTCGTCACTCAAGCACCCAGCTTCCATAAGGAAGGGGATTAGAAAGTGATCCAGGATCTGTCCACTTAGAACATCCAAGGATTTCAGTGTGGGGTGCGCTCCCTGGACAAACACCTGAAGTGTCAGCTTAGAGAAAGCACTCAGAGTTCCTGTTTCTCTCGGTGCCCTGTGCCTTTTCCATCAGGGTTAGTCACACTGGGCTCAGATTTATTTCTCTGCAGGGAAGGCAGACTGCCTTAGAGTCACACTGATCCGTGCATTCTCCATCGAGGGTTCAGAAGGCAGAGGTCGGCTGCAGTTAGAGAGCCCAGCAGCCTGGCCACAGGGCTCCACTGTCTCCCTTCAGAGCATCCAGAGGCTGCACAGTGGGGAGCACACGGGGCCAGGAGATGCGCGGGGACCGCTGTCACTGGCAGTGCGCCATTTACGGGCGACTTGGGTTTTGATTTATAAAACAGGACAGGTAGTATTAAATGCAAACAAATATGAAATTTGTTCATTTTAGTACCATTTTTTTTTTTTTTTTTTTTTTGAGGGCAGTGTCACTGGCCCTCCTATGTGGGACCCGAACCGGGGCCGCTGGCTTCCCAAGCCAGCACTTAACCACCGCGCCACTCGGCTGGCCCTGAAATTTGTTCATTTTAAATGGAAAACTTTTCACATATCACATGCGTGAATAAAAATGAATTATAGGAACTGTGTAGAAATCTGCACTGTACACCCTAAAACAGTCAGTGGAGCATCCTCCATCTCAGCCAAAAGTAACAAAACGGCAGGTGAAGGCCCTCGTTGCTTACTTAGCTCAGCTGAGACTCAGTTTCCCACTTCCGTGATCTTTGAAGATGTCAGATTTCCTAGATCCGACATCCATATATACATATGAATCTTATAAAACTTGTTTAAAAAGATGTGGCCACGGTATGTTAAGGAAATAGGAAAATCGTGCCTCAGTGTGTGTTTTTAAGTCCAGCCTAAGAAAGCAGTCCTGTTGTGATCCACATGTTACCGCACAACTGAAGATGATGAGTGTTGAGTTGCTGGTTTTAAAACAAAAGGGGCCAGCCGAGTTAAGAGCTGGCTTGGGACGCCAGCGGCCCCGGTTAGGGTCCCACATATGAGGGCCAGTGACACTGCCCTCAAAAACAAAAAACAAACAAACAAAAAAACCCAGGGACTATGTCCATGGCTTCACAAATGAAGATGTTGTTCTTTACGGAATGCCTAAAACCAGAGCATCACTGGTTATTCGGAGTCCTTCTGTTGTCAGTGGCCCAGTAGCTAGCCCTCTTACTCTCAAAGCCCCGGGATGTATTTTCACAGATGCCAAGCCATATTTGTGCAAGTGTGCAGTGTGTGACTCATGGGCGTTCCTGTGCTGTTGGGTGGCTCCCCGGTCTTTGCCAGAACTAACCTTCTGAGACATTTGCATCAAATTAAGAGTTCCTCAGCTGAGCTCTTAGTGTGCAGTCTTTCCCTAATACAGTAATCCTCTCCACTCTGAAGCCCAAACATTTGGAACGCCATGCAAACTCCCCAGGGCTGAAGACAGCCCTTAATTAAAGGATCATAAATAATGCCGATAATAGAATAGTCCAAATAACCAATGTATATTTTTGTTAGGTGTATTAAAAATTAAAATATTATAGTTAGAAAAGCTAGAATTCATTTTAAAACAGGTCATTAAGTTGGGGCAATTAAATTTTGGTTGTGACAACTTAGGGACACAGTACTTTTGGTCCTCCTTCTCCATAGTGGTCCGAATCATAAATGTTCTCCGTCATCAGTAACATATGGGAAGGTCAAGAAGAGGTTTTAGAAAACCCTTGTTCTTTCCAGTACACGCTTTTGAATACTGGATATTTAGAATATACTATATTCCAGCTTTAAAAGACTTTTGTTTTCTCATACTGCCTCCTCCCACAATAAATTTTGAGAACTTATTAAATTGTCTGAGTTATGAAAACAAAAGATTTCCTTTCCTGTTTTGTTTTTATTAGTCCCACCGTTCTATTTCCAACATCTGGACCACGTTGGAAGGAGACTGGACCACTATGAGAAGCCGGAGCTGTCTCTAGGATCTTACGAGTATGTTGCCACTTTGGATTACTGCAAAGTAAGTGTCCCCAGGACTTCACGTGTTTGCACACTGATGTCAGATACAAGGGGTAACTTCCATATGGAAAGAGCCAACTCTGGACTCCCCAACAGTGAGGTTTGGTGGTACCGTGGGGATGTAAAGACACAGACAAGCCTTTTGGGCTGCGAGCATGACGCCACAGCCCAGCCACCCCTGCGGCGGTCACGTTTACACACCAGAAAGCAGTACCAGAACGAGGAAACAATAATTTAATTTGCGTGTTCCCGCCATGTGGAACATGCTGGACTCTTAGTGCTGCCTCTGCCCTGTTTCGTCGGTCATCTCAGAGCAAATTCTCTTCTCAGGCCAAAGGTCAACCAAGGTGGTCAGTAGGACTATTGGTGTGGCTCTGTACCTCCCTTCTCCACTCCCAGTGTCACACAGTGGCTGAAGGCTCTCGGAATCTCCCTGAGATGATCTCAGCAGCCGGGGTCCTGGCCCCGGGCATCCTGTGCTTTAGGGTGTAGCCATGAGACTCCCCCCACTACCTTCATGGAAAATAGGAAATTCAGAACTTTCAGTTTCCTTACAAGACCATTAACTGTGGGACCTCAGACAACCACCTCTGCTCTCTGCTTATGTGTGTGAAACTCTTCCCTATTCTGCCCTCACCTCTCCCTTCGAGGCTCCATGCATTTATTGGCGGGCACCTCCAGTTCCAGCCTGACAGGCTCCACTGGGCAGACTGGCTTGCTCTCTGCCCCCTGGCTGGGGTTTTCTTATGTGCGTGTGCATGTATGTGTATGTGTGCAAGTGTGCGTGCGCATGTGCACTTGTGTGCATGTGTATACATGTGGGCACATGCATGTGTGTGCTTTGTGCATGTGTGCATGATGTGTGTGTGCATACGTGTACGTGTCTGTGCATGTGCGTGCATGTGTGTGTGTGTGTGCATGTACATGCGCGCTTGTATGCATGCAGGTGTGCCTTTGTGTGCATGTACAACTTTCCCTGACTTCACTATGGTAGTTTTATTTACTAAATCTTTTTTTTTTTTTTCATAAAAATTTTGTAGAATTTTCATATATCTGCTTTAACAGTTGTCACCATGGATTTTCAATCTTCTCATGTTTTCCCTCTTCATAGATTCTGATTTTCTAGGGGACAGGCATCTGCCCTGGCTAACTTCATGGCATCTACTGCAGTGTCTGGCACAGGGGGAGCAGGCGATCCGTGTATGTGGAGTGAATGAGTGAATGAGTGAGGCTGCAGGTCTGTGACGACTGCCACGATGGGCTGTTTCCCTTTTCCGGTGTCATGGTGATGGTGACATCGTCATGGGTACCTTGCAGGGCTTTAGAATTCTCCATTGATTTGAAGAGATCCTCTTGGGGATCAGTTCAGGTGTCAGCTTATGTCTGAAGTTACCATGTGGAGACTTGAAGAAGCAGAGTCCTTCTCACCTATTTATTTACTTTCCCTTCCCAAAACGAATGCCTGCTGGTGCCCAGTTCTCAGAAAATGACCTCTGACCCACAGAATTCTTTCATAGATGTTCGCTAAGGAACCAGTCCGTGTACTGAATATAAATTACAAAGGACATATTTCTTTAACTAGAAGTTTTCTCGGTTGGATTTTTTTCAATTAACATAATTTTGCATTTATTATAGTGATTTGTAGATTGTTTTTTACTACATTACGTAGAGCTAGTTATTAAAGGTTTAATGCTTTTTTAGTTTAAAATGTTATAAAACTTGAACATAGTTTGGGAAACAACATTTTTGGTACAAATGCTTTATTTCAGGGAAAAAGCATGCCTTCAAGTTCTGATTATTTTGGGACAGCCTGTTCTTTACTGCTGTTGACCAGAGAAGAATGATTAGGGAGAACACAAACATCCTAATTAAATGTAATAAAGCATCGTAACTTGGGATGGAAATTTATCCCGTCTTTGCAGCCGTAGCACAGCTGTAACTGCTGCTCTCCCAGTTCCCTGCCAAAAGCCTGCATTATCTTGATGTTGTGTTTCTTTAGTGGAAACTTAGGCAGGTCTATTTCTGGGAACACAAGTCTCAGTATCTTCAAATTCTGTTATCTGGAAATGTTCCAGATGTCTAATTGATGGGAAATCTCACCCAGTAGGCAAGGAACCGAATAAAATTTGTACATTTTGAAGAGGTTTTTATAAGTTTAATCTTTTTTTTATTCCAAGTGAGGTTCATAATAAAAGGTGTTGTAAATATCTTCAAATTTAATTATAATTTAAAATGTAATGAAATACAATAATTAGCTGCCTTGGGGATTTGGATGATGAAAAAGAGCTTATTTAATTTGTACATGTATTTTTTAATAGCACACAAGCGTGAAGAATTACAAAAATCACATATCTCCGTATTCATTTTTGTTTATCTTAATAGCAACTTTAGATATTAAAATGCACGTTTATTGAACATTAACTATGTGTGCTACTCTGTACTAAGTGCTTCCTGTGCATTGTATCATTTAGTTCTCACAGCAAACCCCCACGGTGAGCGCCACCCTTATATGAGGACGCTGAGGCTTAGAGTGCTTCAGAACCAACGCACCGTCATGCACTCAGAGTGAGGGGACCAGAAGGAAACCCGTGTCCGTGTGACCACAGGACCCCTGGTCTCTATCAGGACTCTGATCTCTTTGGCTTTTACGTGCCTGTGAGAGAGTATTATGGGGTGTTGAATGCCAGCCCAGCGAAGGGGCTGCTAATTCAGTGAGCCATGAGCCCAGTTCAGGATAAGGCAGGCTTGTTCCCACCCCCCTGCCCATCCCCACGGCCACTCCCTCATGCTCCATCACAGCCCTGGGCACTCGGTCCTGTGCTGGTCTCTGTGCTGAGCAAAGCTCCTGCCCTGGAGGCAGCAGCACTGGGGTCTGGGCGGTGATTCCAACAGCAGGCTTCACAATGAGAGGAGAGCCTGGAGGTGGGTGGCATTGCAAGCTCATGCAGCCCAAGCAAGAGAAAATGATGGTCACGTAGCAGTTCCTCAAAAGGTGGAAAATAGAATGGCCATGTGACCCAGCAATTCCACTTCTGGGCATAAATCCCACAGTAATGAAAGCGGAACCTCAAAGAGACTTTTGCACACCGTGTTCATGGCGGCAGTATTCACAATGGCCGACAGGTGGCAGCAGCCCAGGTGTCATCAATGGATGATGGACAAGCATACGGTAGTTATTCAGCCTTGAAAAGGAAGGACATTCCGACTCAGGCCACAACAGGGATGGATATTAAGGGCATTGTGCGAAGGGAAATAAGCCAGCCACAGAAAAGGCAGATGCTGTATGAGTCTACTTAAATGGTCAGCTTCATAGAAACAGCCTGTGGAAATGTAGAATGCCGGTGACCAGGGACCAGGCTTGTGTGTGTGGGGGAGGGTAAGGCATCGTTTCATGGACAGAGTTTCAGTTTTGCAAGATAAAAGGGCTCAAGAAAGGGATGGCGGTGATGGTTGTACAGCTGTGTGCATGTACTTACCATCACTGAATTGTCACGTAGGTATATTTAAGATCATTACATTTTACATCAGGTGCATTTTACTACAATTTTAAGATAACGTAAAAAGAGAGAAGAGCAGGGTCTGCATTTGGGTACTGGAACTGGAGAAGCCCCACAGGCTGCAGGTGACCCAGCTGTGGATGGCCAGGGTGACGGACAAGGCCACGGAGAGGGAGGTTGCACACCCGGGGTATCTGAGAGTTCCTTCCAGAAAAGAGCCGTGCAGCGGGAGAATGTGGCCTTAGCTTCACTCACGTTGAGTGCGGGATGCTGGCAGGGCCTGCACAGGGAGGCGTGCTTTGGTCAGTTAGATGCCGGTCATGATGAGAGCGAATTTGAGGATTTGCCAGTTAAAACCGAATAAATGAATGAGATTTCAGTGATGGGGCCAGTGATAAGAGAGAAGGCACTCTTCAGAGGAAGATAAGGACATGAGAAACAGAAGCACAAGCCAGGGAAGCCGGAGAGGGATTGACCCCACAGTGCCATGGCAGCTAAAAAAGGGGGCGTGGTCTGCCATGCCTGAAATTGCAGGGATAAGAGAAATCTAAGAGGACGGCTGGAGTTTACGCCAAGCCTCTGTAGTTTGCCATCAGGAAGTCTGTGATCTTTAAGATGGCAGTTTCAGTAACATGTCATTGAAAACCAGGCTGATACGGGTTTGTATGTGTTCAGTTTGGCCGGAGGAAGCAAGCTGGAGTGAAGGGGTAGAGTAATGGATTAAGGAAGCCAGTTCCCAGGTACAAGATGACCAAGTTCCAGGTGGATAAAACCATGTGAAAAAAGCCTTCTGCAAGGATAAAACAGAGGGGCTCAGTGGTTGAGAGAAGGAATCAAATCGTGTTTGAAGCGTCTGAGTTGGCGTGTGGTGATGCTATTGACAGAGAAAGAGATGTGGGAAAAGACTGTCACTTAGAGGAATGGTGGGTTCGTTTTGCACGTGGAGGAAATGAGCCACAGTGACGTTTTCCGTAGGAATGCATAGGTTGGACATAGACACTCGAGGGAACTGGTAATGCTGAGAGCACACACAATGGGAAGGCACGTCTGGGTTGGTCACAAGGAGGCTTCCGTTTAATTGGTGGAAACGATTGTTATTTTCATTTGATACAAATCAGCATATGTCTGTTACAAATTAGATTAGGTGAGAATTAGGAATGATTTGCAATAAAGATGGCTCACATAAACCGCAGTGGAGTTCTTCCATGTCTGTGTAGGTCAGATTTTGGATGTGGCAAAGCATTGGAGTCTTCAGGTTGATGATTTTAAGTCCCATAGTTGTTTTTTTTTCTTATTTCAAATGAAGGGCTTTTATTAGAAGAATGTTATATCTAGCGTTATAGAAGGAGTCACAACAGTGACTTGGGAACATCATCATCTAATTTTACAGTCATAACAATGAAAACACAATTGTGTTTTAAACCTTTTTGTCATTTATTATAAAGTGAAAATTAAATTAGTCTTAACTCTATTCTCTTGTATGAGTCACTTAAGTTGTTTGCCTGAGGCTCCCTTTTCTAAATATTGTGTAAGATCCAACTGAAGAGTCACTTCCTAGGATCTGTTTGGATGGCAGCAAAACAGGACCAACAGCCACAAAGCATTTGTGTAGCAGCTGCTTTATGTTATAGAGATTATTTTGAGCAGAGAAAAGGCCAAGTATTCCATTTTTATCCTTAAATATGTTAGAAAAAGGTAAGTAATGATACAGTACTGTCTTTTTAAAGTATACAGTTATATTTTAGTGTGTAATTTTCTATATTTAAAACTGAAAAAGCTTATCAAGGAAGAGATTGAAAGTCACGGTTTCAAGTTAATGAAGTTTTACTACAGTTTCAAAAACAAGCACTGATCGTTGTTTGAACTTTTTTTTATTTTGGCAGAGTTTGTCAGGGTTCCTGACACGTTTCTTCCTCTCAGGCAGAGAGTTAGGAGCCACGTGGCTTACCAGACCGCACAGCCTGGGCACCTGGAGGAGTAGGGTCTCTGGAGCCTCCCAGATGTGAACCTTTGCTGCCAGATGTTGTGATGCTGTCAGAGACAATAGTGGGTCCCAGCTCACACCCCGGGCGAGAAACAGCTTTGATGGTTTTACAGCATCAGAGACCGTTCTGGACAATGATTTAATTCCATGCTATGTCCTAAATATTAGATGAAACATCTGATGGCCTCCTGAGTGTTTTAATTTGATTGTGCAATGCATGTGCTTTATAATTGTATCTCTGATCTGTCTGCTTTCCTGTAGAAGAACAAGCCTCCCAACCCACCCGCCTTCATCTTCATGATCGATGTTTCGTACAGTAACATCAAGAACGGACTCGTGAAGCTCATATGTGAGGAACTGAAGACTGTGCTGGAGAAACTGCCCAGGTGAGGGGTCCGCCGCCGCTTTTGTAGGACTCCTGCAGTGCTGCTGGATTAGCGCGTGGGCCAGACAGCGCGCGGGAGGGCCTGCTGGTGTCTTTCACTAATGGGGACACGGGGTCACTGTTTAGACATCAGACCGCACCAGTCTTAGAGTCCATAAAGCGTCAGAAGGTCTCTGTAGAAGAAACGAACTGGTAGAGAGCGGTGCGAGATGCTGTGTCGACGGCAGGACAGCCCCCAGGGCGGTGGGGGGGACTTGGCAGAAGTGGGCTTTCCAGGGGAACCTGGGAGTTGCTGGGCATGTAGCGAGTTCTAGGGGATGCAGGAAACGCAACTGCTGTCACGCGGTCGACGCTTGGCTTTGTCGCCAGAGTCCCTCTCGCCCGCAGGATGCACTGTCTGACCCCTCGCAGCTTGGCTGCCTCTGCGCCTCTGACTTAATGGCCACTCACTTTCCTTCCTGCCGCAGAAGGGAAGGAGTAGGGGCTTAGAGAGAGGTGGCCGGTCCCCAGTGCACACGCCAGCTGCTTAGGGTGGGACTGGCCTCTGTGAAGGGAGCGGACCCGCAGAGGTGGCCGGTCCCCAGTGCACATGCTGCTTAGGGTGGGACTGGCTTCTGTGAAGGGAGTGGACCCGCAGAGGTGGCTGGTCCCCAGTGCACACGCCAGCTGCTTAGGGTGGGACTGGCCTCTGTGAAGGGAGCGGACCCGCAGAGGTGGCCGGTCCCCAGTGCACACGCCAGCTGCTTAGGGTGGGACTGGCCTCTGTGAAGGGAGCGGACCCGCAGAGGTGGCTGGTCCCCAGTGCACACGCCAGCTGCTTAGGGTGGGACTGGCCTCTGTGAAGGGAGCGGACCCGCAGAGGTGGCTGGTCCCCAGTGCACACGCCAGCTGCTTAGGGTGGGACTGGCCTCTGTGAAGGGAGCGGACCCGCAGAGGTGGCTGGTCCCCAGTGCACACGCCAGCTGCTTAGGGTGGGACTGGCCTCTGTGAAGGGAGCGGACCCGCAGAGGTGGCCGGTCCCCAGTGCACACGCCAGCTGCTTAGGGTGGGACTGGCTTCTGTGAAGGGAGTGGACCCGCAGAGGTGGCTGGTCCCCAGTGCACACGCCAGCTGCTTAGGGTGGGACTGGCCTCTGTGAAGGGAGCGGACCCGCAGAGGTGGCTGGTCCCCAGTGCACGTGCTGCTTAGGGTGGGACTGGCCTCTGTGAAGGGAGCGGACCCGCAGAGGTGGCTGGTCCCCAGTGCACATGCTGCTTAGGGTGGGACTGGCCTCTGTGAAGGGAGCGGACCCCGGGGCAGGGAAAATGCCTTCCTTCCTGAGAGGAAGACGTGCTTGAGAAAACAGGCTGAGAAAGCGCGTGTCTGCCCGGCGTCCACAGCCTCACCCTCGCTGTCTGGGTCCTGAGCGCAGCAGCCTCTGCTCTGGACAGGGATGCTCCCGAGGCCCTTGCGTGCGGAGCAGATGGGCGGCTGTGCAGGATAATTTTGTTTGTACCCATGAAGCTGAAGTCATAATATTCCCGAAGATGGTTTGGAGAAGCAGTGGGGAATGTTTAAAAACACTGAGGTGCTTTCAAACTGAAGTATGACATGAAGAATTAGGTAGCAGCAAGGGAGGAATCTGGTGACTGCTGGTGACTAGCTTGTGTTCCCTCTTTCTCGGGGCGACTTGAGAAATGTGGACGGTCTGAAGAGTAGGATGCATTTTATCCTAGACCCCTCCCAGGGCTGCTTCCATCCGGAGTCTGAATGTCCAGCCAGATTGGTACGCAAGGAAACCGCTCGAACTTCGGGCAGTGGCCCCTTCCCTCACACTGGACGCTGGGCTGCTGTCCTACCCAATTCCGCAGCCCACTCCTTTTCAACACAGTGGGGATGTGAAGCTTACAGGCTACTGATACCACTCGAGTCACACTCTTTCCTCACGTGTCCTCGTAACTTTTATGCACTATTGGAGCAGGTGTGTGCCCCTGGCACCAGACAGGTGAACGTAAATAAACAAAAGGGGGCTTCTGGTCAATCCCGGCCATTTTGCAGATAGCTCTCTCAAAAGTTTCTATTCAAGCAAACCACCTTTTCTCCATTTACCTTGTAAAAAAATCAGTTTTTTCTTTCTACCCTGAAATTTATTTGGTCTGTGTATGTGTATAACTTTATATCTTTATGGTAATACTGCCATCGTGTGACTGACTTCTTAGAGTGAAGCAGGTACTATGCCAAATAGCCTTTCTAAAGCACAGTGCATGTCCTGATTCATGTCTTAGGGTGTGTTCATCTCATAGCTAAACTTCTGAAACAGGGAAGGCTCCATTCTTTCCCATTTAACATCTTGAAGATCTCTGTTTCCCAATTAAAAAGAAAATATGTTCCCATGGAAATGTGCACTAATATTTTGCAATAATGCCAGATGTTCTGATTAGATGTTTTGAAGAATGTTGATTTAGATTCTTAGTGCCCCATGAGTCCCAGGATGTGCCTTTCCCGTCACTTGTGAATGTCCAAGTCCAGTGGGAAAAGCAATCAGATTCTCGTCTGTCATTTTCTTCTCTGCTTTTCGCCTTGTTGACTCCAAATTAACTATTAAAAGAGAATAAATGCCCTTCGTGATCTGCTGGATGCTTTTCACCTTATGTACTAAATGCTTTGCTGGGAAACAGGCCTCAGAATGTGTGGTGTGCTGGCCAACTTCCATTTTTCCCTCTCTGGTACTCAAGTAACTTTATGGCATGCGCAAGATTTAGAAACTGAGCATGCGAGGCTCATTTTCAAAAAGTTGTCCCCCAAGCCAAGCCAAGTTTTACTGGTATCTAAGGGTTAAAGAAAACGGCGTGTCTTCTGTGGCTTTCACGTAACCGTTGCACACTGTGTTGCATCCACCACTGTCAGTAAGAGCAGTGTCCAGGTGTGTGACTGTGTGCGTGTGTATCTGTGTGTACAGAGGGGAAGAGAGAGAGAGAGACACGCACACCTCGGTCAACATGGACTGGAGCCTCAACTACTCTGAATGAACCTATTGATACCATAGACTTGAATGAGAACGTGCACACCTTTGTACGCCTTTCAGGAAGATTAAGGCCTTGTCTTGGGATTCCTCAAAAAAATTTGACTTTTTGTTACAGTTTTGGAGTCTTATTGCTTTTATTGTTTTGCCGTGACCATCACAGAGTTTACCTATTCCCTAGTAAGAGTTTCATTGTCCATTCATACATGTGATGCATTTGTGCATTTCTGTGTGCAGGTAGCATGAGGGTCTCAAAGTCGGCCGCTCTTCGTGGCTGTTCCCCAGAACACGGAGGGAATCACACAGGAAGGATGAGGCCTCTCCTCCCAGAGCCGCCCTGTTTGTGATGAGGGTTCTTTGTCTTGCTTCAGATACTCCATTTGTTCTTCTGACCTTCCTGTGGCTTCTGGGGGGGCTTTGTTAATAAAGAAATAAACCTAGCGTATTTATCAAAAACAATTTGCTATGTATTGAGAATATATCAAAGAAATATGAGCTAATAGTTTTATACTATCTATTTGGTTTTTTTACCCAGAAGTTTTTATCAACTTATTTTTGCCATATCCTCGTCACCTTCTGCTGTGACTCAGTATTGTTTACATCTGGTAAACAATAACTTAGACCAAAACTTTAAACATGTCTTGCATATGTTTTATAAAAGTCTATTTACTGAATTTCTGACAGAAACCTCCTCTTGCACACTTATGAAAGACCTTCCAACTCTTTTTTTTTCCTCCTAGGGAAGAGCAGCAGGAGACTTCTGCGATTCGAGTCGGTTTCATCACATATAACAAAGTTCTCCATTTCTTTAATGTGAAGAGTAATTTGGCTCAGCCCCAGATGATGGTGGTGACGGATGTTGGCGAAGTCTTCGTTCCTTTGTTGGATGGTTTCCTTGTCAACTACCAAGAATCCCAGTCTGTGATTCACAAGTAAATGTCACATGTTTCATAATTTACATACAAATCAGGTGTCTGTTTTTTGTTTTGATTCAATCACACATTATTGTTGTGCCATTAGCAAGGCGGTTTTGAAGGAATTATAAAAAAGTCTATCATTTATGTTAGTTCTCTTTTTAATGTAGACCAGTATCTAAAAGAAGGAATTCACTGAGTACTCACATTCAACTCTGTCAGTTCTTTCTTTTGCTGGAAAGGTAATGCAAGGGAATTAATTCCCATGATGAGAACTAAAGAATTGTTCAAGACTTTATAGTCTAGACCAGGGGTTGGTAACCTTTGGAGACGAAGAGCCAATCCTGTCCCTCACAACAATTTAAAAATTATTCGAGAGCCAGAAAACAAATGAAATCACCACTATGTGAATAATATCCTTTAAAAATTTTATTAATGAAACTATGATAGTTTTATTTTCATTTTCAGTTTTACTTTAGAGCCACATGTGCGTACTGAAAGAGCCGCATGTGGTTCGTAGGCGCAGTTTACCGAGCCCTGGTCTAAAGGGATCAGAAATGTAGGGAATAGAAAAAAATGTCTACAAAGAGTGTGATTTTTAAAATGTTCCAACCAAGCCATACATTGTGGTGCCAAATCACACCTGGATGTGGCTCCCTGAGGTATGACCTGTGCATTCACCTTCAGGTGTTCAGGTGTTTGGGGGAAGATAAATGCCACATGTGCTAAGGCTTGACATGTGCGTGTGTGATTTCTTGAAGATTATTATAAATATGCTAAACATTTAAAACCTTTTGCTCATGCGTTTCTTAGTTTATTGGACCAGATTCCAGAGATGTTCGCAGATTCCAATGAAAACGAGACCGTCTTTGCTCCTGTCGTCCAGGCCGGCATGGAAGCCCTGAAGGTGAGAGGAGGTCTTTCAATTGCTAGTAGATAAGATTTCCCAGCAGCACACACACAAAGGGAGTTTCACCTGTGAAAGAACACACTGCCTTCACTAGCGCATGTGTGTGGCCGGAAGCTGGTCCAGGCCTGCCCAGCGCTCGGGAGGAAGTGGCCCGAGCTGCAGATTGCTCCCAGCGTTTCCATTCCACCTCTGCGAGCCTGTGGGCGACTGATGCTGTCAGGGTTTCCAGCTTAGCTCCTCCCTTTGGCTTTTATATGAACCTTCCGGGATCTATTGAAAACAATTTCCCCAGTACCGGACCTACCGGATATGAAGAGAAAATCCCCATTTCACCCTTTCTTTCCTTGGGGTTTTTTAACATGTGAGGGCCAGGCCTGCGACTGTATCAGCGGCAGAGGGCAGGCTCCTCAGGGCCTGGCAGGCGACGGAAGGACCGCTGTCCCTCTTCGCAGTTCCTACAGTGTGGTGGGGACATCCGGCTAATATATGACACGGTGTCTGTTCCTCGTGTTCCCTAAAACAGTGGTGCGGTGGGTGGGCGGAGAATCGCACTGGAAAGCCCAGGGCAGCGGCCAGCGAGCCAGCGGCCCCGGGAGCTGTGCACAGGAGGCCGAGCCGCGCCGTGGGCTGTGGGCGGGGCGGCCCTGGAGGGGCATCGGAGGCCCTGCCCCTGCCTGTGTCCCAGGGAGCACGCTCGAGCCCGCTCCCCGTTTCAGGTGCTGCCTCGCTTTCTGTCAGGCGGGCGCCACGTGAAACCTATAGATTTTATCAGCTGCAGTAAACTTCTTGAAGCAGAGAGTAGACAAAAAATAACACAAAACATGTGCTTGTTTGTCACAAAGATAAGAGGGACTGTTTGGGAAGTTCCCAGCATGCTTTCTCAGAAGTCCTTGAACTTTTGGGCACACAAAGGCTTGGACACACGACTGGATGTTGCACGCGCGTCCATGGCCACAGCAGCTTGTGTTTAGTGTCTTGTTTTTCTACATAGTGTTTCCGAATCTGACACACATAACTCATTATGTGTGCATTTCTGGCATTGTCTTTGAACTTGGCCAAGCAACAGTTTTCTGAGTTAGCTGTTACTTCCACCATGAAACTAGATCAGGAGAATTTGGCGAAAAGCTGGACACAGCCGTTAGTGGGAATACTTCGAATTTATCACTGGGGGAAATTTATCTTTAAATTATCTGTAGACCTACATTTGCTTTCAAGGTGATGCTTCACAACATCCCTTCTACGAGAATCTATGGGGCACCTCAGAGTGAGAGGCACTGCCCCCGCCCACCCACCAGGCAGCCTGGAGACACACACTAGAACAATCACGGTCCTTCTTTGTTCATGGAGCCTGTGATGTGTAAAGACAGTAGAACATATAAAGTTGTGACACAGTGACATTAATTTTACAACAGTCTTCTCTACAAAGTAGGGTGGGGAACGTAGAGGCAACCAGCTCTGTCAGGGTGATTTCACGTCTCTCAGAGCACAGGACATGGGACCTGAATTATGAGAAAGGGTTCTCCAGCCAGCCTTTCTTACCCTGTTTCTATCACAATAAGCATGACATATGTCATTCATTTTATTCTGTATGACACACTCATGGGCACAATCAGATTTTGGTGAAAACATAAATTTTATAGGGATATAGAGCACAAAATGTCATAGGAGGTTTTTTTTTTATTACTAGTAAAATATTTTATGTTTGTGATTAATGAAATTATAAATCTAAAATTAATAGCCATTATTAATTTTGAAGTTTATTTTTTTCATGGATTCTGATTTTTCCCTTCAGAGTTTACTCCATAGGTAATATTAACAAGGCAATCGTGTGTGTTTAATTATTAGTCCCTGCACTGGGTCATGGAATTCTCTCAACAGTATTTTATAGAGTTACTATTTTTCCTATGTCATATATTAGATAAAAGGCTTAGAGACATTAAATAATTTGCCCAATGTCACTCAGCTGATAAAGTGCCTGGGATTCCAATCCATGCTTTTAACTACTGTGGTATAAAATTACAGTTCTTATATGAGTAGAATATCTAGATGGACAGAAGAATTTTGACAGTTAGTTCCTTAGGGCAATTGGGTATGCCAGGCAAGAAAAGTTGGGGAGAAGATGGACTTTTAAAAAAGGTTTTATACCTTTTCAGCTGCTTGAATTAAAACAAAAAAAAAGGTATTTTTATAATAATAAAAATGATAGAAATGAAAAAATGAGTCCCAGAATTTCAAAATTTGCAGCATGTTATTATCCATCTTACTGTAAGTTTTCCTTGGATTGGTCATTGGAAGGACGTTTTGTTGGACAGGGTCGGCAGGTCCCCCTCGCGGCGCGTGCGCACTGGGCCCTGGCCGTGCCGCTTCGCCCCTCGCCTTCCTCCTCGCCAGTGCTGTGGGTCTCCTAGCGGAAGTGATTTTCAGTAGAAGACTCGTGTGAAAATAAACCCCTGCTCAATACCGGCCACAGCAAAGATGAGACAGGGCCTGTGAGTCCGCTGTGACGCCCAACTCTGTGACCCACTCCACAAAGCGTATCAGGATGTCATTCAGACACAGTCGGGCAGGCTAACCTTGAATTCAGTCCATTGGATTTTAAAGAAGTTGTCCGCAAACCCAAGTACCTTATTAGCAGCAACTATTGGGTTGTCTGAAAAGTCACAACACATTTTTGCAATGAAAAACAGAGAAAAAATATGTCATAACTTCTCCAACAACCCAATAATTTACAAGACATCTTACAGCTGACCCAGGGTCACCAGTGAGTGCCACTAAACCCAGCCCCAGGCAAAGGAAGGGGAGGAATGGATTCCAGGCTGAGGGGACAAATGTGCAAAGACAGAGCTGTGTAAGGCACGTGCAGTAGTCCAGGAAAGCAAGAAACGTCCAGTGCAAAGGCTGGCAGGGGTTAGGCCGTGCTGAAGATCAGCCCTGAGTTCAAATTCAGATGGGACTCCACAGGGCCTTGGAGGTGCCCTTCACTGGCTGTGTGATCTGGGCAGATGGCCTGAGCCTCAGTTTCTCTGTCCTCAAAATGCAGACGACAGGACCTGGTGCACAAGGTTGTGAGTGTGAGATGAGAGATGTGTGTGCAGAGCCTGGCACAGGCCGGCAGCAGCTCACCTCACTCTTTCCTCCCCCTCCCCCCCAATAAAGGACTGTGGGCGCTATCGTCTATCATAGGCCCCGGGATCCCATACGTGAGCAGAACACTTGCCTTTACTGCAGAGACAGCGTTCTGAGCCAGGTGCCAAGGTGGTTTGTAGAAAGGCAAGATCGGAGCGGGGGGCAATATATTGATCCTTTGATGCCAGTAAATTTTGCTTGAGTGATGACCTCTTACCCTTAACTGAGATTTTAAATATTCTTAATGTCGAATTCACTTTCATCGAGACCAAATCCTCTTTCATGCTTCCCAGGCACCTCAGACACATTTCCCCTTTTGTCATCTTGCCTGGTCCTGGTCCCGGTCCCGGTCCCTGGTGCCGACACCACATTCTCGTGCATCTGGCCCTGAAATAGCACTGTAGGTTGAATCCATGTTCGTGCAGGGTTTCCGAGTGCGTTGGCTGCATTCTGGCCCCGGGAGTCCCATCCGTTGCTTTTGCATCACGGGTCCCCAGGTCCTGAAGGACCACTGTAGGCTGAGCACTGGAACAGAGCGTTTAAGTTGTTTCTTAGAGCATCATGGTATAGAGACCAGCACTTAGATATTGGCTCTTTTCTTTACAACTCGTGTGACTTGAGGCAAATCACTTATCCTCTCAAAGCCTCAGTTTCCCCACCTATAAAATGGAGAGAATCGAACCTGCCCAAGGACACAGAGGTCATTGTGAAGATCCAGCAAGATGTAGTCACTGCTTGGTTCACAGAGAGTACCTATATTTTCATTCATTTTCTGATTCCCTTAAAATAAAATGTTCCCACCCAAGACATTTTCTGTGAATGGTTTAGGCAGCAGACTGCCCTGGCAAGCTGTTCATCTTCCACTCCTCCTTGCCCACCGCGGAAGCGCCCGGGAAGCTCAGAAACAGAGACGACAGGAAGCTGATCAACACGGACAAAGAGAAGGTACCCATAAACAGCTGCCCTTTGAGGGTGGCCACGGGTCAGTTCTGCAAGGGAGTAAAGACGGAGCAGGCTGTGTGTAAGAAACGGGGGAAGCCACATGGAAATTCAGGGCATCGCACATTATGGGAATGCTCGGAATTGCAAATAATTTCAGAGATTTCACGTTTCTAGAAAAAGTGGTCTAAAATATACCTATATTAAAATAAGGTCTCAGACTTTTTCCATGAATATTTTGTGTGAGAGACTGAGGGATAAGACTATCATAGAAATGGAGGACATGGGGAAATGAGGAAGATGAAGGCAGAGGGAGAACGTAGGCTGCTCCTTATGACGACACTCCTGAGGCTCCAGTATGCTTTGCTCAAAGCCTCAGGCAGCGCAGCTGTGTGGGGGCAGGGCAAGACCACGATGGAGGCGCCCCACTCCTGCCCCCTGCCCGCCCCCATGCACTGCCGCATCCCGGCCTGTGGAGGGAAGGCAGAACTAGCGGCGTCCCGGGCATCGTAGGAGCAGCACGGGAAGTTACGCGCGTGTGTAAACCAAACTCGCCTGGCCTCGCACAGACTGGCTGCGCATCCATGGTCCCCACGACTCACTTCGGCCCAGTTCTCTTACCTCGAAAAAAATTCTTTCCATTTTAAAAATTCAGTAAGAATGCAAGAGGAATTAAAAACCTAAAACAGAAACAGTTTGTGAGTTTCCTTTTCTTTTTGTGCATCTTTTCCTTCAGATACTTTTCCAGCCCCAAACCAATGTGTATGACTCGCTGGCCAAGGAGTGTGTGGCCCACGGCTGCTGTGTGACACTCTTCCTCTTTCCCAGCCAGTATGTGGATGTCGCCTCTTTGGGCCTCGTTCCGCAGCTCACTGGAGGAACCCTTTACAAGTACAGCAACTTCCAGGTAAAAGCCAGGACTTGGCTCACCTCCAGCTCTCTCTGGCCATTTTACTTCTGGTGCTTAGATCACCGCGTCAGAAAGCTGTGCCCCTTATGGGCAACTGACACATGTAAATTCTAGAGCTGAAGGAAGACAGTGCATTCTTGGTTAAGGGATGGCTTTCCGATTCCTTGTTTGCAGCAGGCTGAGCGCATCCAGCCTATCTTGTAGTAAATATGTTTAGGGTATTGTTTTTAAAAATGACTATATATTTGTTTTAAATTGTTATGATTTGGGGGTCAGTCCCTTCCAAGCCTGAACTGAGAGAGTCAAGAGGGGACCAGAATGTCTGCACTAGAATGGACGTGGGTCTGCGGGCAAGTGGGCTTGGTCGCCCATCACCCTCAGTGTGACGGATGTGTATTCCGGGCACTGGGCTGCTCAGTTACAAGCTTCTCCGCGGACACCGGTACCAGGAAAGCGCGTCCCACAGAAGGGCAGGAAATGTGCGCCTCCTGCAGGCCGGCTGCATGCCCATAAAGGGGGTGCAGAGGAGGCCGAGCTGTGCCCGCGGGGTTCCTTTTCCCACACGTACTAGTCAGACCATTCACCTGCCCTCATCTGAGAAGGCGCCAGGGTGGGGTTGCCTCTGATTTATGTCCCTCCACATGGAAGCATGGAGTGGGCATGAGCCTTCCCCCAATGTAAGTGACAAATGTTAATCGTCATCTATTTTTATTTATCATCCATAAAAGTTATTTTTAATCACGTAGGCACATATTTATATTGTAAACTAGTTAAGGGATTTGATAGGGCCAAAGAGTGCAAATGAAATAAAATTGAAAGAGCTTTAAGAACCCTTTCTAAGATATCTGAATAAAGTAGGATTTAATCAAAATAAAAATAATTGTTATTGTAAGAATTTTACTGCCATCTGGTGGACACTGACCATACTTTATTTTTTAGATACACTTGGATAGCCAACAATTTTTGAATGACCTCAGAAATGATATTGAAAAGAAAATAGGATTTGATGCTATAATGAGAGTCCGTACTAGCACAGGTAATTGTCATTTATACTATTTTCCAGGTCTCTGTGGTATAATTGTTTCCTCTTCAAATTGATAACAGGCCAACAAAGAAAATAATGATAGAATGAGGAGAAGCAAAATTTCCTTTCTTCCTCATCCTTAGGTTTTAGAGCCACGGATTTCTTCGGTGGGATTTTTATGAACAACACCACTGATGTGGAGATGGCGGCCATTGATTGTGACAAGGCAGTGACTGTGGAGTTCAAGCATGATGACAAACTTGGTGAAGACACTGGAGCCCTAATCCAGGTGATGTCAAATTTATTCCCATCTTTTGCTTTTGAAGTTTTTACTGGCAGTGATCAGTAGGGAGACTAAAATACCATCAACCGTATTAGTCTCTCCATAAATTCTGCTGTTTCTCCAAAGGCACAGTCATTAGATTAGAGCACTCCCTTGTGTGTTCTCTATTCGGATTCACGTGAAGTAATGATTATGTGTCAGTGTGTGAGAGCCTGTGGGCGTGTGGTCAGTGTCACAGGCGTCAGCGGTCAGCTCTCAGGCTGCAGGCTGCAGCACCATCCACTCACGGGGTGTGCTCCTGCTGTGTGTCAGACACTGGGTTAAGCACATTACCATGTTCTAATCAAGTATAAATAGGGTTTGGCTTTGTAGTTAATAGAATTAATTAGGAGCCATGGGGACTCTGAGTTAAAGCAAGAAAAGTTATATCCAATAGCCAGAGCTTTCAGACCCGATCACCACCCTTAAAGACTGGGGAGAGGCTGGCATTGGTGGAGAAAGAACTCTACCTAATCATATTTTTTTTTTTTAAAGACTTTTATTGGGGAATTGGGAAAGGGGACCAGCCAAGTGGTTGTTCTTCAGTCTTTGTTGTGGAGGGCGCCAGTTGTCATCTGGCTTCCCGTTGGCAGCCCGTGGCCTCTAAGCTTAAGGTGCTGTGTTCAGTCTTAGTTGCAGGTGGGCATAACCACCATCCCGTGCAGGAGTCGAACCAGCAGCCTTTTGTTAAGAGCACATGCTCTATCCATGGAGCCATCCAGGTGGCAGCTCGGCTCAAGGTGCCGAGTTCAATCTTTAGTTGCGGGTGGGCATAGCCCACCATTGAACAGGCAATCTTGTTGTTACACCAGCTGAGCCATCCTACCACCTGTTGGCAGCTCAGTGACAGCTTAGCTTGAGCGCAGTATTCATTGGCCCATGTGGGAATCGAACAGGCGGCCCCGCTGCTCAGAGCTCGCGCCCTAAACCAACTCTTAACCAACTGAGCCACTCGGCTGGCCCCCCAATGATTATTTTAAGTCACAGATATTTGGGGAAATGATTATGTGTTTGCATTCTCAAAATGTATGTATCATCAGCATGCAACCCAGGCATCATCACAGCTAGTTGTGTGTTTTAAAGGAAGTGAGCCTTGCAGATGACTATGAGGACATGAAGGAGTTATTTCTGGGCCCGAATATCTGGTACTCCAGTCTGAGATATGTGAAATGCACACCAGTGTGTCGATGCAAGCACACATTTACGTGTGAATAGTTCAATTAAAATTTGAGTTTAACCAGTGGAGTGCTCCAGAGAAGCCAGTGCATGACTTGGCTATCCCCCTTTGTCCTTCGAGCCACACACGCTGTTCTCTAAGACCAGACTAGCTGGTGTGGTAGTGCTAATGGCACAACGTGCCCTGGATGTCACCCTGCAGTGCGCTGTGCTCTACACGACCATCAGT
Source organism: Aselliscus stoliczkanus (assembly GCA_033961575.1). Classification (NCBI taxonomy): domain Eukaryota; kingdom Metazoa; phylum Chordata; class Mammalia; order Chiroptera; family Hipposideridae; genus Aselliscus; species Aselliscus stoliczkanus. Next base: position 62,988,916 of record CM066735.1, read on the forward strand.
GGGCAGAGAAGACTGCGGATTCACAATCTAGGCCTGAACTGCAGCTCCCAGCTGGCTGATGTCTACAAGAGCTGCGAGACGGATGCCCTCATCAACTTCTTCGCCAAGTCAGGTAACCTTCGCTGGCCCTGCGGTGCAGGACGCTGTGCGTAATGCAGGTGGCCCCAGAGTCTGAGGGGACTCTGAGGGCGCTCGAGGCCCTCTATGTAAAATGGCGCAGTGTTTGCCTACAGGGTACGCACAGCCATCCATGTACTTTCATTCTTCTCTAGGTTTCTCATAATGCCATGTAAATGCTCTGTAAATAGTAGTTATGGTGTATTTTAGGGAATAAGGACAAGACAAAGTCTGGACACTTTCCGTACAACCACAACAGGCCTAGTTACAGTACACGTCAGCAACAGTGTGACTTTGTTTTTTCCCCAATATTTTTGATCCATGGTTGGTTGAATCTGCGTGTGTGGAACCCACCGATACAGAGGGCCAGCTGTAATTCAGTCAAGCCTGTTGGTTAATCCAGTTAGGAGCTGACAAGTACTGTGGTGGTGCAGCCTTTGGTGCGTGAATTCGGAATTTATAAAAGCAAAGGACCAAGGAGACTGGTCAGCATCTCTAACTCGGGGTTAATAAAGAGATGACTGAGTCAGGCCCACACTGTACAGCATTATTTATCATTTCTTTCCGAAGGGCTGTGAGCTAATATTTGGGAAGGTGATACTCAGATTCACTATGGAATGTAGTGTGCCCCCTGGCTCATGGGGACAATGGAAGAAGACGGTCCCTAATGTTATGACAGCTGTGAAACGGCAGGGACCGAGGCGAGATCTCCTTTGGCTCCTTCTCGCCTTCCCCCAAACCCCAGGGAGATGCTGCACTTAGGTTCAGAAGAAACAGCAGTCCAGCCCATAGGAGCGCAGCCCATAGGAGCTCAGGACGTCAGAAGATGGAAAACTAGCCCTTCTTTTCTCTGAGTATTGAGTTCCGTTTCTAATATTCTGAGGAGCAGTCGGGACAGTGGCCTGCCTTCTGTTACAGGTAGCCATTGCTCCCCACTGGCCCCATCATCAGACTTAGTCCAGAGGGGGCATTCGCAAGTGACGAGCATTTCCAAAGGCTGTCGTTCCTGACAGAGTGGTCTGACCATAATAGCAGTTTGTTCTTTTTATTGTTGTTCGAAGGGACTAAAACTTGCCCTTTGCATTGTTCTGTGCAAATAGCTTACAAAGCAGTTCTGCACCAGCCCTTGAAGGTCATCCGGGAAATCCTAGTGAATCAGACCGCCCATATGTTGGCATGCTACCGAAAGAACTGTGCGAGTCCATCTGCGGCCAGCCAGGTGGGTGACCCCGCACGCGGATTCCACCGCGTCATGTGCGACAGTGCGCTCTTTCTTTCAGCATTTAGCTGTTGAAGGCTTATGATATCCCAGGCACTTGGATACAGCCAAGAAAATTGAGAATGCCATGGTGGGAGGGTAGGGGTGGTATGGTATTCACAGCCAACGTTAAAGAACTTAGTGGCTTTAGAAGATGCGTGAACCAAAAACCGTGCGTGCTTGTTGGGTTGACAGTCACTACATTGTGTGTGAACAAAACGATGTCATGTAAGAGATGGCATGATATATGGGGGATTCTCTGTCTATGAAGGTGGACATTTGGTTGTGAATGTGTGTGTGTGTGTGTGTGTGTGTGTGTGTGTGTGTGTGTACGCGCGTGTGCGTGTGTGTGCGCCTATGCACTTTGTAGATGTATTAACAAAACTGCCATGAACTAATGACAGTAATGACTTACTTATATTTTATAAACACAGATAGAATTTATAAATATCGGAATTCTTTATATTTAAAAGTTAATAGGTATGAAGAGTTTTGAAAGCATTGTCTCTGGCCATCATCTAGTAATTTGAAATTTTAGAAGCTTTTTAAATAACCTCATTTAGACTTTCCTGTAGACATGGAACCCGGGTCCACCTTTATTTTTGCATCTCTTCTCTTGTTCACATTCTTCCCTCTGCCAGTCAAAACTGGACACCATTTTTAATAGTTGTGTATTACATTTCTGAGCACAGAATTTGGTTTATAAGAAGACGGAGCAACAGTGGGAAAACTGTCTGGTTCATTCATTGTCAAAAGTGGGTCCTGAGAGCATATCTGAAACCCCACCCAAAAGTAAGCCTTCAGCAGCAAAGATAATGCAGGTGAATTTGAGGGCCAAATTGATGATCTGGGCAAAAAAGGAAAATAAAACAAGCATAGTTCAGAGCTTGGGCTTTTGACAAAAATTCCTTTCTGTCCAAAGTGATTGCATTAACCATCCATTGGTCTGTCATCTCCTGTGTTGATAATCATGGAAGCATCTCCTGAACCTCCACGTGAGTTTAGTCTTCTCATTATCCAGGAGATTGGCCCCTTTAGTGAACTCCAGTATTAGACAGCTTCACAGTGAACTTGGTTAATGGACTCAAATCCCACCAGTGGTATTGGACAGAGTCCGGTAGTGAGTACTTGACACCGGTTCTGTCTGTTTTAGCGTTCTGGGAGCAGCGCGGTCTCTGGAGCATCTATGCTTTAGAAGGATTGGTTGAAGGAGAACAGGTACAACTAGCACCCTCTCAGGAAGTGTATTTGCTGAAGTTTCAATAGCTGGACTCAAAGACCTTAAGTTAAAAACAAATCTGTGCATATTTAAGGCAAAATAATAAAACCTGTTATTTTCTTCTTGTTGAAAAAGTTTAAAGTGTTGTCGCTACTACTAGATCATCTGTTTATATAGTTTATTTCTGCAGTAAAAACCTTATGATGCCAAATTTTCTCTGAAAAACTTGCGAGATTACTAGTGTTCTTATGATGAGATTTTTCTTTCTCCACGAGCACACTCCAAGTGTATCTTTCAACCAGTGATATGCTTTAAGAATGATTCAGCTTAGATAGCTTATGATCATCTACCATGAGTCTGGAGAACATAGGGATTGTAAACTGTTAGTAACAACAATATATTAAAATACACCATTCAGGAAAAACATGGAATGGCCGGACTTGGGTTTCTCTTCAGAGAATGTAGCCTCAAACTTGGTACCCCCCAAGTTCACTTGTGAGAAATGTACCTGTGGAGACATTCCTGATGGGGTCCCACTGTTTTACTAGAGAGCCCCGAGTTTCCCAGCCAAACAAGATGTAAGATGGCACTGGCCTTGGGAACAATACTGTCACTGAATCGCCAGGCCGAGGACCAGGACGGGGCTAGAGAGCCGCTGAGGGTGCGAGCTGGGGGTTGTGTGACACGCAGAGCCCCAGGCGACTGAAGACAACTTTTGAAGCTTCCATAGGAGGGTAGATTCTTTTCATTAAATCCAGTTGCTCACTGTTTTGAATTTAAATACAGTATATTCCATCAAATGTGAGGACAATGGCTTCAGAAGGCAAGTCAAATGCTTAACTGCAAATAGGGTTTGTTTGTTTTTTTCTGTTCTGTTCTGTTCTTTTTATCCATTTCGACTTCGGTCATTTTGAAATCCAAAGAGAAAAATTCTCCAAATTCAATCAGACTGGACCCACAGGACCTTCACCGCTCCTCACTCACACCATCCCCCCAAGGACAATGCCGCCCTTTGGGCAGAGGATCAGGGAGGGGGAGGTTACACAGCCGCCGGCTGTGGCTCCATTTTCTTCCCACCTCAGAGACATCTGCCGAGACTGTCTCCTTGTTTTCTGCCTGTCCAGCTCGGCGCTGCTCCTTCATCGGCTTTCCTTATGGGGCTCCTGCGTTCTCTCCCCGCCCGTAGCTCTGTCCCCTGTAATCAGACTTTTAGTCCTGATCATGTGTGTCATCCTGGGCCACTGTCAGGACCGCTGTGTGGCATTAAGGACAATGGATTAGAAATTGTCTTAATATGACCTGTTTAATGAGAAGCAACCAGTGAAGTTACAAGACAGTATTCGAAAACTGTACATACGAGCTTGTACACGGAACCCAAGAACATTCTTAATCCATAACACGTCAGATGCCAGGCCAGTAACAAACCCAGAAACAACCCAGAGGCCTCGTTCCTCTGGAAGGGGACCCCAGTCTGGGTCCTCCATCTTTGGATCAGAGTGTTCCTTGGTGGAGAAAGTACCCAAATGTCAAATAAAAATACTTTATGCTAGAGAAAAACTTACAAGAAGGGCGTGCTCTATTTATAAGAAGTGTGCTTTTAACTGTCTGCCATTCTCTGAACGGAGGTTAGAAGTTGTGCGGGGTGGAATGTTGTGACTCCGTCCGCCTGACCCAGGTGGAAAGCTCTGTCGTACACGCTCCTTACTCAGTAGGTCAGGAGGAGACCAGAGATCGGAAGGACTGAAGTCGAGGAATGAACCTCAGCAGAGCCCTGAAGAGGACTTTCTTTCCAGTGTGGATTCTGATAAGTGTATATTGTTTTTCATCATCAAGATAGAAAGTGAAAATGAAATCATGAATTCACAGACCAGGGCCTTCTATTTCCAAATCATTGTCTGCTGTGGATACTGCTTCCTTGTCTGCTGACCTACTGTTTAAGTGGAAGGAAGTGACACACTGATCAGTCTTAATCCTTAGCCATTTTGGCTAAACAACACAGGCAGATTACTTGTAATTATTTTGCTCTCAAGCTCTGTTTCTAGCATCGCTGCCCTCTGTTATTTGTAGCATCACGTGATGGTATGTGCATGAGCCAAAGTGAGGAGGGGCAGGCAAGGCACAGGTAGATTACAAAGGTAGAATGAAAAGAATCCCTTTACTAGTTGAGGGTAAGAAGAAATAAAGTCAGAGTTCATCTGGTAGGTTCTAGTATCTCAACGAGCAACCATCAGAGGAAGGAGAGTGTGAGGAATTGTAGGAGTGGATTTTGCCTGTAACATTCAGTAGAGACACACCTGAATTCACGAGGCATTTCCTGTTCGCTTGCACCTATAGCACTGCAGTGTCCTTATGTCTGATCTGTTTGTGTGTCTGTCATCCCTGAGGGACCTGAGGCGCCGTGCAGTGTCCTTATGTCTGATCTGTTTGTGTGTCTGTCATCCCTGAGGGACCTGAGGCGCCGTGCAGTGTCCTTATGTCTGATCTGTTTGTGTGTCTGTCATCCCTGATGGACGTGAGGCGCCGTGCGATGCACAGTGTCGCAGTCCCCTGTGTACCTCGGCACTTGGCACAGAACCTGCCACATGGCGGCGCTCCCCGAGTGGGAGGTGAGGATGCGTGCGGGGCCTGAGGGAGGAGATGCCTCCTGGGCGGCTGGAGCGCAGGAGGCAGAGGTTGGGAACAGGCTCGGCCACCACTTACTCACTTCACTTTATTTAATAAATGTGTGTGATGCTGTGTGCTGGGCGCCACGTGAGTGCTTCACCCGTTAATAACCACTCACTGCTCAGAGCAGCCCCACCTCAGGTCCTGAGGTCCATGCGCCGTGACCCCATTTTTAGATGAGGGAACCCAGGAGAGAAGGAGCGGGTCTGTGGCGGAAGCACGCAGCTGTTGAGGGGGGAGCGGGGCATGTGCCGGGCCGTGGGCACGCCGTGTCCCCGTGCCGTGCGTGGGGCCCCGGGCCCCTCACGGCAGCCGCCACGTTTCTGACTCACAGCGGAGGCCCGCGGTCGTTCTCGGTAAAGCCAAGCATCTGAAACGAATGTCTCTCTTCCAGCTGATCCTCCCGGATTCCATGAAGGTGTTGCCGGTGTACATGAACTGTCTGCTAAAATCCTGTGTGCTGCTCAGCAGGCCGGACACCTCCATAGACGAGCGCGCGTACCAGAGGCAGCTGCTCATGAGCATGGGTGTGGCCGACTCCCACCTCTTCTTCTACCCGCAGCTTCTGCCACTCGTGAGCACTGCGGGCACTCCCAGAGGCGCAGAGCCGGCCCCACTCGCTCCTTCCCGCGTTCCACAGCTGAGGGGAGATGTTGAGTCCTGGGCGCCCGCAGGGGTCCCCGAGCTCAAAGGCTCTCTGGGCAGGGGACACCTGTCAGGCTCAGGTGCAGGCCGGGGCCAGGCCGGGGGGCGGGATCGGAGGGGTTCCTGCTTCTCGGGGTCATGCCCGTGGCGGTTGATTCCAGCATCTCCCACTGGCACCCTTAACTGGGAAGGCAGGTGGGAAGGCAGGAAACACACTGGTGCAAGCCAAGCCTTAGTTGTGCAGAAAGCTACCCGAGAGCTTCGAGACAGCCGCTGTGTGCGTGGGGCTTCACGCCCGTGAGTGCATTCGTCCGCTCTGGCCTTCCCGCGGGAATGCTGCTCCGCAGGTCCCCCCGAGCGCCCTTCTCGTCTCCTGGGGTCTTTCCTCAACAGGCCTTCCCGGACGCCACCCTGTTGAAGATTGTGCCACCACTGCCTGACTCGCCCTCTCCCACTTCCCTGCTTTTTCCCTTCAGTGCACGTCACACCCGTATAGTTTACGTAGTTTATTTGTCACGTCTCTCCAAATCATTAGCTGTACACGGAGGGACGGTGGTCCCCGCTAGGACAGTGCCGGCCCTGCAGGGGCGGGGGCGGGGGAGGGCAGCAGGGAGGAGGCTCCTAACTCTGCCCTCGTCTGCCCAGCACACGGTGGACGTCGGCGGCACAGCGCTGCCCGGCGCCGTCCGCTGCTCCGAGTCCCGCCTCGCCGAGGACGGCGTATTCCTCCTGGCCGACGGGCTGCACATGTTCCTGTGGCTGGGGGCCAGCAGCCCCGCAGAGCTCATCCAGGGGCTGTTCAGCGTGCCGTCGCTGGCGCACGTCAACACAGAGATGGTGGGTGTGTTTTCAGCTTTGGGGGTACAGTGCACATTCTTACAGGTTTTCTTGTTCACGTGCAACTATCGGTAACAAAGAAGAAAGCACCAGGAGGCAGATATTGGGTTGTCGGAAAAGTCATGACGTATTTTTTCTATGTTTTTTGTTGCAAAAATGTGTCACGACTTTTCCAACCACACAATAGCTCTGTATAAGAACAGGAGAATTTCATGTTTTGGTGTATAATTATTAGCTGGTATAAAGTTATTTGCAGAAAGTCTTACGCAAGCACCCAAAGAGACTGCTAATGTTTGTGGATCATTTACTGTTTGTGTCACTGTGTCTAAATGCTCACTTCATTCTTGGAGCAAGTCAGTGGGACAGATACTGCCATCACATTTATATTAATGATGACTCGGCTGAGGCTCGGAGACAAGTTCTCTCTCTGGGAGGGAGTGGCAGACATGAGAACTGAAGTCATCCTGCGGCTTTGGGCTCCTGCCTGGTGCAGAACCCCATGTTCACAAGAAGCAGAACTCTCGCACACACTCAGCTGCAGGCTGAGATTGATGAGCTGCAGAGTGACCCCCTAGGAAACAGATTCTGCACCCCAGTGTTGCAGTCGTTACAAAAGCGATTATGGTTTCACGTGGAATGAATACAAATGGCTTTGTTTTTTTAAAGTGTATTAGGAGAACCCGGCGATTCTAATTGGAGAGTCAGCATTTATCTCAAACCTCATTCGCAGACCATTGTTGGGTGAGCTGCTTGGCTGTGGTGGTCACCGCCTTGCTCAGTGGCAGGGACGGTCCCTGCCCTGCTCCGCTCAGTGTGAGTTTCTATGAACCACACCTGGAACGCAGCACTTTGACCCGAGGCCTCACTTATGTGACGGCAAGATGGCCAAGGCTACTGATCCCTCTCTTTCTGGTATGAAGATGATACGTAGCATCTCAGAGGGAGGGCAGGATTAAACCTCTAGGCAGGCAGGCAGGTTAGAGAGCTCGTATCCACTACGAATGTCAAAAGTATAGTTTTAAAGCAATTAAAGATGTCCATCTCCCATGAAGAACTAGCTTTAAGGTAAAGATGAAGATATGAGAAATAGTAAGGTGTTTGCATGTGGTTGAAATTAAGGAATGACTAGAAATCCAGTTTCTAAACAAAAAACAAGATCAAAATTCCCTAGGCAAAGAACTATGAGTCTGAAGAATGTTTGTATGGAACTGAAAGCGCCCTCCTCTAATTTCAGTGTGTTGATGAAGTTAGTTAAATGCCTGTTTGCTGGATTGAGTGCACATATGAAACAGCCAGTGTCTCCACCACAAAGCAGAGTGGAAGGCTTGTGCCTCTGTCACACACCCCCCTCAACCTTCTGCAGAAAACTGAACAAAAGAAACACCGAATGTCACTTTCTCTTTAGATGCAGTGGGCACTTTGAGACGCATACATGAAGTGCACTCATTCTATTTGTTGAGTAAAAAGATCTGCCTTAATATCAGAGGATACAAATAGCAGATGGAATGTAAATATAAATGATGAATCTGTTTTTCCTTACAACTTCTGTGAAAACTATTGACTGTCATCTTTCCCTGAGACTTGTTCCTTGGGGTAACATGTAACTCGGCCTCCAGCGGTTACTCACAAATGATCCCTCTTGGTGGCTTCGGCTGAGAGGCGTTAGCATCTTCCTGCCTCAGTGGACAAAATCTAAGTGCAAGCCCTCACGTCCCCCCAGGAAGCCACATGCAGCTGCCTCGGTGTCTCTTGGGGACCATCCACCAGCTTCCAGGGGAATCTAAGGGGCCACAATTCCGTTGAGAAGTCAGCGTGCGGTGGCTTTACTGTTGACCGGTGGCCCATGGGCGGCGCCCCCGCCTGGTGCTGCCTCTGGTCCTGCCACTGACCCGCCGAAGGAATGACGTCCTCTCTGAGTGTAGCCCTGAAATATCCACCCTCCAAATACCCAGGGATGAAACACCCTGGTGAATGGCCCAAGGACATCCTTGGCACGAATCGTGTGCCTGTTGTATAATTTCAGTGACGTACATGCGTCGCTGTCCAAAGGGTTTTTATTTTCAAAAGACAGTTTACTGGTGGAAATGTATGCCAATAATTTTTAGTGCATTTTTTCATATTTTTGATGCTTAGGTAAATGAAGTAAGTCAATAATCAAATATATGGTTTAAAAGGATATTTTTTAACTTTAACATTCTAGTAATCTTATTGCTGCTTCTATCTAAATACTATAAATTATACTGAAGCTAACACTTCGCTTTCTCTTAATTGTAGACATCACTGCCTGAGGTGGGAAACCCGTATTCTCAAACACTTAGAACGATAATGAGTATTATCCAACAAAAGAGGCCGTACTCAATGAAGGTAAGAATGAGATTTTCGTTTTTCCTCTCTTCAGGTATTTTATTTTTAAATCTCATTACACTTTTAAATGCATCTCCTATATTTTTATAACATGATCTTTGATAGAAAACTTATAACCTCTAAGTGTATGTACGTAATTATCAGACACAAACATGCAACACGAAAGAGCGATCGCCACTGGTATTTAGTGAGTGTCAGCTTAGTAACTGTTACTTTAGTGTCAGCTCAGTGACCGTGAGGGCCCTCAGGGCTGCCCGCAGTAGGCATCATCCACAGGCGACAGACTCTGAACCGACGTCTTCCAGTGCCAGCGACTTCATTTAGAAGCAGCATTCACACCTGTGTCGCGCCGGATCCGTGCAGCCTTAGGTTTATGAGCTCTGGAAAGGTTTCTTACCCTGGCCCTTCTAAGGCCTTTTCAAGCCTTTTTCGAGCTTGAGTAAAAGAAGTGGAAAGGCCTCTAACTCAGGGAAGCAGGCCTCGTCGCTGCGTCCCACGGCTCCCCGCCTGCCCTCTCACGCTCAGCGTCCGTCTCCTGGAATTCGGGGTGCCCAGGTGACGACGGCCCAGCCTGCAGGGGTGGAGGGCACTCCGCCAGTGTCCCCTGGACATGCGTGTGAGCCCAGGGAAATGGGCGTCTGCCCTGTGCCGCCCTCCCACGCACACCAGCAGCATCGGGGGAGACGGGCGGACTGACCTGACCTGGCCACGGGCTCGGCGACCTGCGGGGCGCGGGGCAGACCAGAGCCTTTCCGTACGCGTCTCCGCTCCGCTCAGCACCGACCTGAGCCCAGCCTTAGGGCGCGACGTAGGGACGGTGGACAAGTCCCAGACTAAACGCGCTTCACACGACACCCATGAGCGCTTAGGGCACCGCAGTGAGGACGCCCCTTTGTGCCAGCCGCAGCCACTGCGTCCCCAGATGGCGCCTTTTGCAGAAAGGAGTCAGCATGGAGCTCATTCTGTGTGAGTCCCTCCTGGAGAAATGGCACTCTCCCCTCCTGCCTTCTCTGGCTGCTGCGGCGGCCCCTCGGAGAGGCGGTGTCAGCATCCGTTACAAAGCGTACATAAGCCACTGCGTGGTAAAATAATTTTAGCTTGAATACTTAATAAGATTTGCACGTGTGCCACTTGAAAATGTATGTTTGTAGGATTTCTCGGACCTTTTCAGGTTACTGTCTGTATAAAGAGTCTGAAACCCTGAGCTCTACAGATGTTAGAGCTGAAAGGAGGTTCTGCTGAGCCCCAGCCCCGCGGCTGCCCGCCTCTGAGTCCAGATCTGAAAGGAGGCTGGCCGGAGCCCCTCGCCCGGGCAGCTGTCACGGCGCGGTCACGGCGGACGGGCCCAGCGCCGCCGCAGTCCCTGCACGTGGGGTGACCACACAGGGAGCGGAAACACGTGAAGGCCAAATCCAGGCTCACATCCAGAGAGCTTGCGGTCTCCTGCGGGTGCTGATCAGCGTGTCAGACATCGGCCCTCGCAGGCCTCATTGTCTGCACAGCCTTACCTTTGGGGGGACCAAAGGAGGCCCGCACCAGCGCCCCAGACTCCCTGCATGCGGCGCCTGCCTGGTAAAGCCCGTCGGGCCCAGAGCCCTCCTGGCTGCAGGCCCGCGCTCCCCCTGCTTTTCCCCGCCGGCTCCCCCCCAGGACGGCCTCCCTGCGTCGGCTGCTCCGAGATCCCGCCCCGTCCCTTTATTTCCCTCCTAGACGTGGACCGAACGGTAGCAACGTGCGACTCCACCGCCGCGCCCCGATGGCGCCTGCCGGCTGCTGGCGTTCCCGGTCCCTGCGCCCAGCCCTGCGCCCAGCCCTGCGCCCCCCACCCCGGGCCTCCCCGCCGGGTCTCAGCGCGCCCAGGCCCTCCCGGCCCGCCGCCTCTCCCAGGCCCTTTCCTGGGCGTCCCTTCGTTTGCCCTGCAGGACTCAGGGTCCCCCACGCTGTGTCCATGGCTCTGTCAGCGCTTTCTTCCTGGGCCGTCCCAGTCACTGCCGTCCTTTACCGTTCCTTGTGGGGCAGGCGGTGCCGTGTGGCCCAGAGAATGTCGCCCTTAGACCCCGGGAATCCGCCACCCCGGGAAGGGCGCCTGGGACGCTGGCAGGAGATGAGCAGGACGGCTGCCTCCCGAGGAGGGGCCCCCTGTCCCGCCTGCGCCCTGAGGGCCAGCCCGGCACCAGCCCGCCCCGCGCTTCCAGCGCCGGGCCGACCACGCAGCCAGCTCCTCCCTGGGCCGAACCCCCCTCCGCCTCCCACCGCAGACCCTGGCCGCACACACTTCTCAGGGCGCCGCAGGGGAAGCCAGCAACGCCGCCTGCCTTGGAGGGCTGCACGCACCGCTCCGGTGTCGCCTCCCAGGGCCCGGCGCTGACACCCGCACCCACACCCACAGCGGCACCACCCGCGCCCGCATCCCCGCGGCGTTAGCGGGGCCGTGCTCAGCAGCACCGGCGGTTAATTATTTGATAGGATCCGAGGGCTTGGGCCCAAATAACAAAGGCAAAGCAGCCAGCCGTGTTGACAGACGATTCCACTTAATAACTAAAGAGCATGCAAACCAACAACGCGCCGGCTCCGCGGTGGCCTGTGAGGGGTAGCGCCCCCAACCTCGGGTGGCTCCTCGCAACCAAGCAGGGAGCAAGGGGGGCTCCATTAGCCGCCCCGGCTCAGCAGATATGAGACCTGAGCATTGCGAGTATCTGCCCAGAGTGCCGGGCAGGACTGAGAAGGGCAGACAGGCGGCCCCGGGCGGTCAGGGCGGACCTGCCCTCTTCTGGGCCTTTCCCAGGGCGGCTGTCCACTCAGGCCATCCCACACTTGCCAGGAGCCACATTTACAACTTAACAATGATTTTAACAATATACAGAGGGTGCAAAAAAATGTATGCACATGTTGAGAAAGGAAAAAATCTATTAAAATTGTAATACTCAATATATACCGATAAAAGATGAATACAAGTCATGTGTGTACCTGTTTTTGGCGCCCCACTGTTGTATCCCAGTATCTCCATGTTTCCATTACCACATGTATTCAGTGTAAGCAGCGACTGAGTTTTACCTTTTCTCCTTCGTACCACGACTTAGAAATCGCTGTGGATTTCACATTCACTGCACTTCCCAGTTTGGACCAGCCGTGTTTCAAGTGTTCAGTGGCCACGGCTACAGCGATGGGCAGCACAGCGCTGGAGGGTTTAGAGAGCAGGGAACGAGACACCGCTGCGCTGCCTCAGTCTGCCGCCACGTACAACTGTACGTCCTGGTGGTTGTGGTTTGGGCATCACTGCCCCCCGCCCCCTGCCCCGCCTCGCGCTGATGCCCTTCCCACATCTCCAAGGCCTCACACACAGTGGACATGACGCAATTTTGGTGAAATTGAAGCGTACAAAACGAGCCCCATCCAGAACATGTTTATAACCGGCTACCTTGCTGTTGTTTTTCCCCAGCTCGTGATAGTGAAGCAGCGAGAACAGGCAGAAATGGTTTTCCGACAGTTCCTGGTGGAGGACAAGGGGCTCCATGGAGGCTCTTCCTACGTGGATTTCCTCTGCTGTGTGCACAAGGAGATCTGCCAGCTGCTCAACTAGCGGCAGCCGTTGTTGATGTTGCATTCCTCAGGGGGTGGCCCCCTTCTTGGTGCCTAATTCTCCAGGTGATGGCAGGCTAGCTTTGATTTCTTGCTCATTTTCAGGATGCCTTTCCAAGACAGCATTTACACCGTCAGCTTTGGTGCTCAGGTATGAAGCCAGTGAGGGGAGAGCAGCAGCTTAAAGGGCAGAATCTGTTTCTGATTGCACAAGTTTTAACTGTTAAAACTGATACAGTTTGCATTTCATGAAAGGCATAGTTTACAGAACTATAAACATACTCGATTTCCTTTCTTTGTGGTAGACATATAAATTATTTTTTCAAAATGTATAGATTTGGGGTAAAAAGTTGTTTTGGTTCCTCCCATTTGCAGTGAGGAAAAAAGAAACTTAATTTTTACATTCTACTTAATTTTTTACACCATGTAACCCCACTGAACATTTTCCAACTTGAGGTTTGCATAGCCGACTTTTAATGACCTTGGAATCTATTTGGTAGAACAATTTGTTCTACGTTCTTGTCATAATTGTATGTTGTGTATGTTAAAAGTATTTTCCAGTTGTGTTTTGTCTACAAAACTGTCTTTGTCAATACTCTTAATGGTTTTATGTACAATTTTGAAGGTTTCTACCTGTATATAATGGATCTTAAGCAGTATCAATAAATCACTTCATCTGCTCTTAGCAGGCAGGATTCATATTTTACCTACTTTGAAATCACTCAACGCACATCTTTGAGATTTCTCAGTGGTACCTTCCCTTCTGGAAATCTACCTTAATGACAGTAGACAGGGAGTAATTGGAATGGTATGTTAATGTAATGTTCAGTCACACGGAAACATGTTTCTACATTAATAAAACATAAAGAGTAAAGATCAAAATTTAGATCGTGCTTTTGAACGTGGAAAGATAACCTGAAATTTACTTTCAGCTCCACTAGGGGGCATTATGCACTAAAGTGTCAGAAACCTTACGAAAAGCTCGTCAGTCATCTTCCAGAACAGGCAATTCTTTGGGGGGCACTAGATGCATTTTAATTGCGAAAACACAAGATTGACTAAACACAAACTGACCAATCTGGATAAAAAGAAGAGAAACTTAGCTGAAAAGGACTAGAAACCCCCTAGTCAGTTCCGAGGGACGCTCCCTGGCCGCCGCTTGAGCAGCAGTGACGACAAGCTTCCTCCTGCCCCGGAGGCCATCGTGAACAGTTCTGTTGGTTAGAAAACTACTTAGCAGACCGTTCTCCTGAAGCTTCTCCTTTTTGTGCAAGCTGTCTGTCTTTGGAGGCCACAGGGGAGTTCTACCTCTACTGGATGGCAATTTCCAGATGCTTCAAAGGCCATCACGTGTCTGTCAGGCCCCTTGTCCAGGCCAACTCCTCCGATGCCCAAAGCATGTCCCTCACAGACATGGTTTTCAGAGCCACTGTCCTCCAAACTTGCTGCATCGAGATCCCGTTCTAAATCACGTCAAGAACAAGGTCAGTCTGGGGAAGAAATGGCTAGTGTCTCGTTAGCAATCCTGGTAACACTAGTAACTGCAGAGTTCTGCATGAATTATCAGGGTGTGTTTCATTTTCACTATATAAAAATCGTTACCAGTTATAAATATAAAACTTTTGCAATAAGAAGTTGCTGTTTTAATAACTTATCAAATAAGACTTGCTTAAGTCAGTATTTTTCACATAAAGGTATCCCTTGAGTCCATGGAAAACTGCTTCTTTAAAAATATATCATCCATGTTTGAAAAATACAGTTTTAGGGTAGCCCACGGGGTTTAGATTCATGTTAGCCAATCAGTGTCTTAGGGACCTTATGTGTCCCTAAGGCACCTTATGTGGCAAAAAGGCTGTCACATTTATGAATTAGGGGAAGCACGATTTAGCATATAGATTGACTGCAGCAGCAAACTGGTGCGCACAGAGCTCGTCATGGCTTTAAATCAACCTCACGGAATCTGACTGTCCCACAGGACGGGCGGGGCGCTTTCCCCTGTGCTGCACCCTGTGACCAGTCTCTGCCAGTCCGAGCTGGTCTGGCCGTCTGGGACTGACACCCCCCGGGTGCCACTCACCCGGTTCCAGCGAGGCCCTCTCTCCGTGAGGCCACGGTGCCCAGGACCGCCGGTGCCGCCTGTGCCCACCGTCAGCCATGCTGCCCTCCCTCAGGGCCACGATTCCCGAGGATGGTGTCGCCTCTTTACATAAGCCGTTATTAACAAGGTGATGCAACGTGGTTGATCCCTTTTCCTTCCTTGAATAGGTTCCACTTGAAAATGTATATCCTGAGGAGTCAGATGCCTTTAAATTCAGTCCAGAGAAAATGACTCTGTAAGTCCACCAAGAGGTGGCAAGTTAGTGGAAATTAATTTGTTTCCTCAGCCTCACAGGTAAGTTCGCTCATCGGAGAGAAACAAGTCCATACTAGAAAAGCACAGTCCGTCCTTTTACATAAACGAGAGCAGCAGAAGGAACGGAGGGCATTAAAATCCTCTGGGAATTACTCCCTATTATTAATTAGCAAAGGAGGGACTACTTACGTACCCTGCTGGACTTACGCATTCTATTTAGAAGCACAGGAGGCGCACCACTGCCCTTACGGAGTGAATGGCGAGACTGGAAGACCGACTGCCCGGCGTCCGAGCAGCGGGGTCCTAGGCTCAGAACCCACACAGGACACAAGGCAGGTCTGGGCGGCAATGGCAGCCTTACCCTTGAGTTAGGACAGGTGAAAGCCATCGGAACCGGGGACGTCGCCAGCTGCTCTGATGCCGCCCTGATCCAGTATCCTGTCAGCATCATCTCAAGGTGGTGGCGGCATTTAAAATTCAGGGAGTTAGTTGGCTGACAAGCTCATATTTGTGCTTATATTTTCCTAAATTTTGATTTGGAATTATTTTTATAAATACAGTATTCTTAATCATGCTTCTATACTTTAAACATCTTTCTTCAGTAAGACCTCACAATGGGAAAGTAAGGTATAATCCTGCGCTATTTACCATGCAGGTAAGCCCCGCTTTTGGACAAAGCCAAATCATCCACCCAGCTGTGCAACAGTCTTACCTTAAAAACCTCTCCTTTACCCAACAGTCACGTGGTGCCACCTACCCAGAAGTTGTCTTAAAAAGCATAAACCTACAAAACGACAGCAAATTCAGGAAGGCATTTAAACAATTACCTTGGTGATTTAAGCATCATAAACTACTAAACTGGGAAACTCAGGACAAAATTGCATTTGACTATCCTCTGCTTTGAAGACAAAACAAAAACACACAGCCGGGCAGAACACGGTGGTGGCGGCTTTGTGAGAGGCCCAGACCTCCGCCTTGCCTCCCGCCGCTCAGCTGAGGGGCTTGCAGTCCCGTCACTGCCTCCCCGCACGCCTGCCACCGCTGTCCGTCACTGCCTCCCCGCACGCCTGCCACCGCTGTTGTTCCAAAGTAACGTGTTCAAAAGTGATGGTTTCCTGTCCCAACGAGGAGCTAGTTTTCCTCCTGTGTTCATAAATTTGGTCACATGTATATAGAGGCCAGAATTTAAAATACGTGGTATTTAGCCAGCCAAATTAATTTTAAGAAATTTTAGTTCCATGAAAGGCACGCGTAGGGAGATTTCACATGAACATCTCAGACTCATCTTCCCTGTGGTGACAAACAGCAGAGCTGAGCAGTAATGTCCACCCTCCCAGGGGGTGCCCTCTTGTCCCCACCTGCCTTCGGTCTCCGTGGCCCCAAGGCCAAGTCAGTGGCTGTCAGTGACGAGGCTCTGAACTGCTCTTTTCTTAGAGGAGCTTAGAAAACCCATCAAAGTGGAAAAACGGGACAGACAAGATAAATGGAGAAAGTAAATTCTCCCATGTTTAATACACAAACAAAATGTCTAAAAAAGGTAATGATTCCACCATAAAACAAACGCATGGCTTGCTACACTGATTTGTATTATATGCTAGTTCTTGTATGTATTGGACACTGTTGACTTCTAGAGTCTCAATTATTATTTTTTGGAAAAACCTACCTTCCCTGATTTCATTGTTTATCACACTTACAGAGGCAGGAACTGTAACACGTGCTCAAACTGGTCATTTTAACCTTTTGTCCAATACTGGAAAAAGGGTTGAGAGGATTATCTAGACTCAGTGAGGTACTATTTTCTCCGTGTTGTAGGTGGCAGTTTATGTCTTAGTAAATGATGGAGAGCAGAAGCGGTGTGGCTTTTCCAGAAACAGACTTCAGTGGGCTCAATTTGTTGGATAAATGGTGTTTCTGACACCCCAGATTTATAGTTTACAAACGGACTGCATATACCTGAGGGCCAGGCTCAAGTTTATTCCCTGTCATCAAACATCAAAGGTAGAGGATGCTGGCAGTCCAACAAGGGGCCGAGATGACACAATTGTTTTAAGGAAGGCCTTTCTTCCAAGCCAACGTGTATGTTTTTAATAGCTCCCCAAATACAGGAAACGTGCAGATCAAAGACTGCTATTTAGAATGAGTCCCAAATGGGCCATCATTTGGTCCAGTTAATAAAGATTATGGTAACAAATCAGTGAAATCTGGAACTGTATACTTCAAAGACCAACTCTTACATTCTTAACTTCAGGATGAAAACATTATGGATTTTAAAAGAAGCTGCTGTAACTAATCAGAAAGCAGTCATTTAGCAATTATGATGGGTACACAGTATTTTAACAGACATGAAAAGGCCTCCCTTGTGCTCACAGCCCTGACACAGGGGCCTCCGCAGCCGACAGCAGTCACTCCTGGGCATCCTTCCATTACCACTTGAAACGGACACACTTCAGAATGCGTTTCCCCGTTTAAGGCTCAGGATCACAGGAGGCTCTTGTATTTAGCAAAGCACCAGACGGCAGGCTGCTGACGCAGTGCTCCCCAAGCCACCGTGGCCGTGACCCGGCTGCCACCCCAGACTCCCCGCTCTGAACCCTCTCGTGGTGACCGCACCACACGCTCACAGATGTCCCGACGAGTCCAGGTTCCGGAGTGTCAGGGTGTGGTGTCCCCAGCACGAAATCGGTTCCAGCTGGCGTCGCTGCCCGCCCCCACCTTCTGGACGGAGACAGGTAAGGCAGAGTGGTTGCCCCGACAACGAACGCCCACATTTGGCCTGGAATGCCTGGAACTAATTGTGTGTAATATTAGCTATGCAAATCTTAGAACTTTTTTTTTTTTCATATGTGGGACCCGAACCGGGGCCGCCGGCTTCCCAAGCCAGTGCTCAACCACTGCGCCACTCGGCCGGCCCTAGAACTTTTGAAGTGAAAAAAATGTAGGGTTATTTCAGCATTATTAGCCCCAATAAGCAATCAGTAAGTGAAACAACTAAAAATTATTTTTGGTGCTTCCTAGTTTTGTGAAAATGTCAGACATGTAAATATAATGATCCAAAGTCAGCAGAGGTCAGAGTAATGGGTTTTCATTGGAAACTTTTCCTCAATGAATAGATTCTATTGTAAAAATGACACTGCAACTTTGAACCAAAGGGTAGGCAAAACTAGTCCGCTCCATGGCCAAGACAATGCCGCAGCGCATGGTCAGAGGGCTAATTCTGGGCCTTGCGTCTTTCCAGGCTGCCCAGTCTTATTTGCTCTGTTGGAAACATGGTGGGCTGCGGCTCCCTGTAGCTTTTGGCCTGCAAAGCGCTTCTAACTCGGCAAGATGACGTGCTCCAGAGGCCTAGGCCCGCAAAGCCCCGCAGTGCTGCCCTCGCTGGGCTGGCCCGGGGCATGGCGCACACTGGAGTCCTGTGTAGAGGGCAAGACACTTCCCAGCTGGTATTTCTAAGGGGCCACACTGGGCAACTGGGACCTTTCTCCACCTTCTTCATCCCCAGGGGCTTTGACAAATCCAGTTCTAGCTCTAGATAATTTATAATTCCTGAAGTTGCAAATATACTGTTATTTCAGTAAACCCTCTAACCAATTGTGAGACATCATAGCCACATCAAGAACGGCATTAGTCACGCACAGTTTGTACTAGAAAGTTCCGTCAGGTTGAGCAAGTTCAATTCCTGAGGCGGTTCAGGATCTCCACCCCATTTCTAGACCGCGGTCCCTGTCTCCAGAGTGAGACTTAGTCACAGTACAACCTCCCTCAGGGACAGAGCAAGCAGTGAAAAGCACAGAGTGGCCATGAACGTGCATCGCTGGCCGAGTCTGACCTCAGGTCGGCCCTGTCATCGGGTGACCGCAGCAGTGCTTCCGGAAATCAGGCTCCTGGATTTCAAAGGTTTCAGGTTTCATTAGAAAATTCATACACAACACATACATTCAGGAACAATAGTGGTATTTCATTTATCAGATCATTTAAAACACAAGTTATGACGGCATCAAGTCGTATCCAACTAACTGGTGTGTGAAATGAGTCCCTTAAAAACACGGTTTTAATAGGCGGCCGTTAATGGCAGTTCCATTTTCCAAACTGTCCTCTTAAGTTCAGGGTTTTCCGCAACGTGTTTTATACGAAGTCTTCTCCCTAACCAGTGCAGACGTGTCCTTTCCCTATCACCCAGGACTCAGTCCCCCAAATGTTTAAAGCAGGCACCTGGTCACCAGGTGTGTCTGTGGTTCCCTCCCGCCTTTGCTCTGCTAAGGAATATGAGACCACACTGACTGCAGCCAAGTTCGAGTCCACAGCAGACTTGTATCATTGGATCTCCGTCCTGTGCACATCTCGGGACTCACGGCTCCGTCACCTGCGGCTCCGAAACTGAGAGTGCCGAGCCCGTTCCCGGCCGCCTGCGAGCTCCCCGCCCGCCCTGACAGCACCGCCTGCCCGCAGGCCCCAACCCGCTGCGAGGCGCGTTCGTTCAGCGTCTCTTGATTTCTTCTGTCGTCAACTTACATCCAAGTTTATGTAAGATTTTTTAAAAAAGAACCTTTTTTGTTTCCTGAAGAACGTTACGGCCCTACCAGAAATTTATCATCTGTCCCAACTCCCTTCTATCAAGGCTCCCAGAGAGCCTCCCGTCGGCTGTGACAGTGGTGGCAGGACGCCCCTGTCAACTGCTGTCAGCACCGGGGTGATGCTGCAGGCTGGACTTCCCGCCGTCAGGCCGAAGGGCACACGCCTCGTCATTAGCTGGAATCTACGGGAAAACCGTCTGGACGCGAAGGCATCTGCGCTGCTCCGTTCTGTCTGGTGACGCGCAGGTGCCAACGGGGCGCAGGGCACCTTCGTCCTGGACAAGGCTGCGCAGCGCGCGGCGGCCGGAGGGGCGGGGGCCGCCGGCTACCGCGGGGGGAAGCCGCCTCGGTGGGCGCCCCCGCGGCCCCCCCGGAAGCCGCCCCTCTCCCCTCGGAAGTTCGAGCGGTTTCTCTCCCGGCCGCGGCCAGCGGACGTCCCCCCTCTGCCCCCGCCCCGGGGAGCGCCCCCGCCCCGGTCCGACTTCGACTTGGGAGGCGGCGATTTGGGTCGCAGCCTCTCGATTTCCTCCGTGCAGCCCGTCAGGTAGGAGTTCGGGGCGCTGAAGTAGGAGGCGTAGGTCTCGGCATTGTAGTTGCTGTTGGTCAGCGTGGGCCCCACCGTGAGCCAGCCTGCGGGAGAAGGCGCGGTCAGCCGTGCCCCCGCCCCCAGGGCCCACGGAGGCCCGCTCCGCGGAGTCCCGCACCCGGGCTGGTCCTCAGGGTCCCTAGGCACGTACCTCGTCTCTCCTCCCAGACCCACGTCGGGGTTGGTCCCCCGCCTTGTCACACCCCGGGAGACGGGCGCCTAGGGAAGGGCACCCGTCACGCTGGGCCGGCTCGGTGAGATCTGCAGGCCGCACAACCCCTACCGAGGTCTGGGACTCTGCTCGGGGACCACCTCTTGCCTCGAGTCTCCCAACCACAGCCCAGGTGCTGGTCCGGGGAACGCAGCACCGTGTGGGCGCCGCCCTGGCCGCGCTCCCACTGCGATTCCAGCCTCTCCACCCGCGACGGGCGCCGTGTGCACCGCCGCCTCCCGCCCTGGGAGGGGAAGCCTGGCGCCAAGTGTGCTGACATGGACTCCCCGGGGCACCCGTCCAGGGCTTTCCGCCTGGCCAAACTCCTAAGTATGGGCCGAAGGGCTTTTGTAATGAGGCTGGAAGCAACTCTCAACCACATTTCACAACAGCGT
This sequence comes from Aselliscus stoliczkanus, assembly GCA_033961575.1. Classification (NCBI taxonomy): domain Eukaryota; kingdom Metazoa; phylum Chordata; class Mammalia; order Chiroptera; family Hipposideridae; genus Aselliscus; species Aselliscus stoliczkanus. Next base: position 63,009,715 of record CM066735.1, read on the forward strand.
CACTCGAGTAAAACAAGGACCCACCAGTGACGGGCCGCCTCCACCTCGGGGCCTGCTCCCTTCTCCATCCTGTCAGCCTGCTGAACTTGCCACCCAGCAACATCCACCTCAAGTACACAGCTCATATGAAATGGAAGTAACTGCTCTCCCAGAATCCCTCTGCACACGTCCTTTATAGGTTAAAAAGACATTTCTGTCAACTACATTGCTGGACAACTGTGATTATAAGACAGATGATTTCTGATTACACTGTATCCGGAATGGGAGGAACTACAATTAACTGTAAATGCCCAACAGAGACATCATGCTTTGGGGCTCTCTGGGTGTGGTGACTCTTAAAACTGACACACTTCGGGGGAGGGGCGGATAGTGGGGACTTGCCTCTGGACTATGAGAGACAGGAGACCCCTTAGGGCAGCTCAAGTCACCTCTAAGAATTAGGTGCTTCACCTGAAATGTCAGGGTCGCAGTATTTCCGCCCCATCCCCCTTAAGGCCATGTCCTAGAATATTAGATCCCTCAGAAAATGCTATAAAATGCAAAATAGTTTACAAAGATCACATTCCAAAATATAGCAGCCATTTTTGTACACTTCGTTCATCGTTTAAAAACTCACTGGTATCGAATAGTGCCTAGATACATACAATAAGAATTTGGTAATACTTGAATGAAAACCAATAGGTAAGTCATACTGTGCCTTCTGTCATAACTTAGTAGGTGCCCCGGTGAGCAAAGAAGGGCCCATCAGATCACAGAGCATGTGGTCACCGAAGTGGCCTCAGCACTGAACCTATGCACTGAACCCATCCCTTTTTGGAAGGGATGTGGTAGTATGGAACACAACACAGAAACTTGAAGATTTCATAATAAAAATAGCTAATAGTTTCTTCCATGCCATACCACCTCTTACATGAATAAAGCACAGAAATCTTTGCAGAGTCAACTGTAACAGGCTCCACCTCCCACTCACAAACTCACCACCACAAGAGTGTTTATTACAATTTCTAGAGGTAGAAACTGTAAAAGAATCACGATGAACACGGCCTGGCTTCAGCATATTTGACATATATAGCACTTTGTAAACCTTTTGAACAATGGTAACTAGCATTCCTACGATACAGGATATGCCTCAGACTACCTCCTGGAGGAAGAAGTGTATCTCAATTGCTCCTACTGTTATTTACGTGGTTCACCTCCAACCACCTGTAACTTTCCCACGTGGATTTTCCTTCCTAATTTTGTTTTACTGCAGCTAATGCTAAAATAATTTTTGCAAGAATGGCCAACAATAAACAATCAGATGGTAGTTTGCAAGCAAACACTAAAATTTGTATCTCTAAGACTTTGTTCAACAGGTATAGATCCAGATAGAAGGGCATCCTATAGGAAAGATACAATGTATAACCTACAGTAGGTCAAGCTAAACGGATGGAGAAGAACCCCACTGAAGAGAAGTTACACTTAAAATTGGGCATCGAGCAAACATCACTACCTTAGTTGCTGCTTACGTGGCTACCTCTAACTACACTTCACGGTCTGTTCTCTCTACTCCTTAGGTTCTTCTCCTGATGTATCACTTCCTTTAACACCATTCGGTAGCTGAATGGTGTGGACGCTGGGCAGAAAGAAGGACGGGCATCTTTGCCTGCCCTGAGCCTGAAGCTAGAGGCGGACTGTAAACATACCCAGAAGAATCTATACTGCGGACGATGGTAAGCGCTATGAGGAAACAGAGAACAGATTAAGGGGAAAGAGTGGGAAGCTGGTGGGTTTAGACAGGGTTGTGAGAGCGGGTCTGTCAGGCAGGAGTGAGCAGAGCGCGCCGTGGCGAGGTCGCAGACTTCGGACTTCCCACAGCGCTGTGAGCTACTGCACTATACCTCTCCCCCAAGGAACCGGCGAACCTTTCATTTTTCTGAAGTCCTACCTGGTCGAATTGTACTATCTCTTCCAAATAGATGAAGGCGTCTTCTCCCAAGACAGAAGTGTTCGATGATGTGAAAAATCTCCACCGGCTTTTCTATGTTGCCGATCTCCGGCTCTTCCGTGATAATCAGGTCGATGTCGACGTTGGCGTGGATGAAGTCGCCGTCAGTGCTGCGCTTCACGGTCCCTTTGATCCCCATGAGGCAGTGCTCCTGCAAACCGCGAGAGCGGACCAGTCAGTCCCCCGCTGATGCCCTCACTGCCCAAACGCTCCTCATTTCTGACTCTCGGGGGCACAGTCCTACGGGCCACACAACAGGAAAACCGGGTTTCTGGATGTGGGGGATGGCCAGGGAAGATGCATATGAGATACCACACTGGGGCTGTCCCATGGCGTGTTTCAGAGCTGAGTCAATGACCAAAGGGTCCCCTCCTCTGCGACATTTGACGATAGCTTGTTTTCAACAGTTATGGAAACATGGCATTCAACCTTGCAATGGCCTTATAGGCTCCAAGATCAAACTATATACAAGGTTTTCACATGGAGAGAGGACTCTAAAACACCGGTGTAGACTTCTAAATACTGAACATGGGCCGGCCGAGTGGCACGGTGGTTAAGCGCTGGCTTTGGAAGCCAGCGACCCCGGTTCGGGTCCCACATATGAGGGCCAGTGACACTGCCCTCAAAAAAAAACAAAACAAAACAAAAAACAAAAAAAAAAAACAAAAAAAAAAAACCCAACAAAAAACAAAACAAAAAAAAAACAACCAAATACTGAACATAAGCTATGTGAAAATCAAGATTTTTGTTTTGTTTTTTTGACCTTCTCTATTTAACCTGGATTGCAGGAGGACAGATTAAGTAAAATTTAATCTCTCCCTTGACTCAGTGCAAAGGTGGCTTAGGTTCTCTTCAAAAGAATTTTCCAGCCCACGCAAGACTTAAAAGGCCCTCCCACCAGTGGCGCCTAAAGAGCGAAAGGCTGCAGGACCGCTTCTTAAAGCCGATACTAAGGGCAGTCGGGTGAAGCCGGGGTTCTCAGGGATTCGAGTGTAGGTTCTTAGGGCCCTTGTGTACGAAAAAGAATGGAAGAGCAAAGACACATTCCTCTGCTGGCCAGCTCTGAGTCTGCCAAGAGAAAGGGAAAAAAATGTGTGGGTCACAGGGACCAAAGCGCATACCTGATCTAGAATTATGGCAATTTAGGACACAGAGGAACACGTATTACCTTCCCTAGCATGGTGGATCCTCATCTCACATAGTGAATAAAATAGTTTAAAACACTAATTTCAAAGGACATATGAAACCTCCTATATTCATTTCATTGCAGCATCATTTACAGTAGCCAAGGTATGGAAGCAACCTAAGTGCCCATTGGTAGATGAATGGATCAAGAAGTGGTGTGTGTATGTGTGTGTACACACATACACACACCCTGGAATATTACTCAGCCATAAAGACAAACAATGAAATCTTGCCATTTGTGATAGCATAGATGTACCTGGAGGGTATTATGCTGAGTGAAACAAGTCAGACCGAGAAAGACAAATATCATATGATCTCACTTACCTGTGGAATCTAAAAATCAAAAGAAACTGACAAATAAAACAGGACAGAAACAGACTCATAGATACAGAGAGCGAACTGGTGGTTGTCAAATGGGTAGGGGATAGAAGGATGGGTGAAACAGATGAAGGGATTAAGAGGTACAAACCCCGTTATAAAATAAATACGTCACGGGGAGGTAACAAGCAGCAGAGACTACAAACAATACCAACATTGGTATGGTGACTCATCGTGGCCACTTTGTAATGCATGTAACTATCCACCTGCGAGCACTAGAACAGGGTAAGTCAGTTACACTTCAATTAAATGACCTTGGATGCAATACTATAACGCTCAATACCGTTTGTACGAGTCTAAGATAAGGACTTTTCACCAAAACTAATTAGACAGTAGAGCCGCTTGGAAAAGCCTGAGAGAAAATGATGAAAAAAGAGACAATGAAACAGTGGAGGCGATACCTTTGTTCTCTGGAAGACGGCCTTTGGATCTAAGGTCTTAGTCTTCCCAGGATTGTTTTTATTGGTTTTAATCCAACAAATATCTTCACATCTTCTGTAACCCCACTTGCGTAAACACTAGAAATGAAATTAAAAAAAATAAATCCTTAGCTAAAAGAATTAATACTTAAAATACCCATCCAGCATTAAAAAACTTCCTAGAGGTTTGCGACACTAAAGTCCAAGGTGTCACAGGAATTTGGTTTTAGTGCAGAAACAGAAAAGAGGAAATGCTAGTCTTTATACAGAATACACACATAACTTCTAGATATTAACTTTATATAGTAAAATATCACAACACAAGAAGGCTACATAATATTCTAATTCTTCTAATATCACCTCCCACTGTCAACAGAAAGTGGGTTTTCAGTCATAATACTCAGCCTCTCTCTAATCATAAAATAATCAAAAGATGATTTGATTCCTGCCACCTCAATTTTCTATCCACTGACAGTGCTAAACACTGTTGAAAATGTTCTAATTGATAACTTTTTTTCAAATGAGTCTTATAAATGTTACTTTTATATAATACTAAGCCTCAGAAAATTCAAAGACCTAAAATGATTATGTGCATCTCTGCTGGGTGGTTTCCTTGCATCTTCACATAACCTAGGAGGACAAAGATCTGAAGCTTCGTGTCCTAGAAGCTGCTACCTGTGAGCACATGCCAAGCCCCAGCCCCGCGTGGCTCGTGGCAGAGAGACCACCACGTGGTGCTGTCCAGCTGCTGGGAGTACAGACCCAAGACCGGCCTCCCGCAGCTGAGTGGACAGCAGAGCAGGGAGACAGGCACGGTGCAATGCCATGCCGCTGGCACCACGACCAAGACAGTTAGCCACATAAGGGCGAAAACCTACGCAGCTTCAGCAACGCTCTTGCTGTGAAAGGGAGACACACCTCGAATGAAGCCTGGATTTTTATTTTAAAATCTCAAAAATCAAGGTCAGTGTCTGTTCCTGTCATCACAGATTTGTTGTATACTGAATGTTCCTCAAACATCACAAGGCCCTAAGTACTCAGAATAAATTGAGATGTTTCACCCATGTTATTTTTCCAATGCGACCTGGTTTGTTCCACTTGGAATTCAGGAGTTTACAAGTATTCAGGGGAATAGTTTATAATGAGAGTAAATGACACTAAGCAGCTTGCTTCTGAGCTGTAATTTGGAGTATCAAATCTCTACGTTGTTCTCTTCCTGCAGTTGTCACAAGTCAGTTTGATTTATTCACCCCTGGCACTAGTCAGCTAAGAGGCGCTGCCTCTCATACATTCTCTCCTGCACACCTTTTCTTAAGATTGTAGACTATTCAAGAAACAAAAGACAAAACATTAATCTTCAAACATCTTATGCCTTGTGTTATACTTTTTTTCTTATGAGTTTAAAAATCCGCTTCAAAAAACACCATCTTACCACTCTCCCAAGGTCCAATCCCTCCCCAGAGCCACACCAGAGAAAAATAAACGATCGAGGTGCTGCGATCTCATCAATTTCTAACTTCATAATCTATAAGAAACCAAAACAATATGACACAAAAGTATTTCGTTTCCCATTCATTCAAAATTCAAAAGAACAATCATTAAGGTTTATCAGGACTTTCAGTAGATGTATTCTGTAAATGTACTAATTTTCATTAGGAAACATAATGGACATAAAATTTTATCCTTAAAACTTCCTGTTCTACTTATTTCCTTATTCTATATCAAGACACACACACATGTGCACACATACAAATGCATGTACTTACTTTTATATGGAGAGGATTTAGGAAACCATAGCTATAGCATTTTATAAGATATAGCTTCTGAACAACAACCCTTTACAGAAAAACAAACTCAAATGAAAACAGGTTAAATTACTCCAAAGTTAGGGGCAAAATTAAAATGAAATGTAACAAGAAATGTTTGGGGAGAACTTGATTTCCTGTATCTATAGAACAGTTCTAGATAAAATCAATCAATTTTGTTATAATTACTTTGTCTGAAATGCCAACAAAATATAATCTATACTTTTGTTTGCCTTACATGTGTTGAGGGTGTCACATTAAAAAAAACAGTTCTTCTATAATTAAAACTCTAAATTTTGGGAATACCGTATCATGTATAAACATCTACAGAAACAATTGTTTTAAATAGTATGCTTTTTCTTTCAGCTCTATAAAAATTAAGAAGTTTGAGACCGTGGCAAAAGCAAAAATTTAGTAGTTTCATTTATTAAGAAAATAACTTCTACCTGAATAACAGGTCCATTTAAGTTATAACTGATATCTGTAAGTTATCTAGTTAGAAAAACATTACTTGATAGTAGTAATGAAAATAAGTTACAAGACATATAACCTACTCATTTTCATACTTCTAAGTTTTTAAGTCTTGGGATCTCGCCTACTATTCTCATAGGAATCTGAATAAATAACTGTGAGTGCACAGTCTACGGGATTCTCACGACTCAAGGTTAAAGACATGCTCTTTGCTTTTACTCCTGAGCAGCGCGTTCCAGGCAGGGCTGCACACACTGGCACTCCTCCCCGTGGTAGTTAAGAGCGTCTGCTTCACCATATCCTGGTCGAAACGGGTAATTATATGTATTTGTCAGTTTAGTAAAAAGACAATAAGACTGGACATGATCTTCATCAGTCTCTGACCAGCACTCAGGCTGGACTTCACTTCCTTTAGCCAGTCTGAGCCTTGGTCACAGAAGACACGCGTTCCAGTCACAGGTGACAAGCTAACAGAGCTGCTGACAGAAAGCACTTCCTTATCTGCATGTGGGAAAGTTCTGTCTGGCCCCAGGGCCCTAAGCATTTAGCCTTTACATCATATCCTAGAGAAAGTGCTCATAGCTAGTATACCAAATAAAATGTAAATAAGAAAAGCATTAGGGTTTCACACGTCTCCTGTTCCCATTTGAGTCAGTAGCACTCAGTGTTTTTTGGTTACGGATTCAGGCACTTATTGAAAATACCAACACTTCATGTTTAGCATGCAATGTCAGAGAGAATCATTTGCTTAACGTCCTTCACTGATGTGTGTCATCACTCATCTTCAGCTAACCGACATATGCACCTACGTATGAGTGAGTGTGAGTGTGTGTGTGACACATACCTATCTTCTGTTTGACATGCCTGTCCCACCCCCTTCTTCACCGGGCCAATCCCAGCTTATCTAGTCACACTGTCCATGCATCCGGCTTCCTCCCCGGGGGCGTCTTTCTCAGATCATTTTCGCAGTCCTCCAGGACTGAACTAACGGAATAATAACGCTCCTGTGTGTTTAGGCCAGTGTTCATCCCATTCGGCCAGACACTCAGTCTTACCTCTGCATCTCCAGTACCTAGCACCTTACCTAGGACAGAGGGGCGCTTAATATTTGTTATTTTTGTAACGGACCTGTAAAAACAGTAACTTTTAACTAATTAATCAGCTTGCTAAATTTTACTTAGGAAAAATGTGCCTTTATTACAATTATATTATACTGAAATTATGTCTCCTGTTTATCCATTATACTGTCAGTTCCTCAACGAGCAGAAACCATGTCTTACATATATATGTATTTATACTCTGATGTTTACTAAAACAAACCAATACAGAAGGCGCTCTCAATCGCTGCCTGTTTTTAGACTTTCCTGGCTGTATATCCAGACTCTGAGACAGGAGCGTGTCTCCTGCAGCTCGTGTGCTCCCTGCCTGTGCCATGTGTGCCTCAAAAAGCTACTGTGATGCCAGTTAACGTGCCCTAAGCCTTCAGCCGCAATCTACACCTAAATCTACAGGTAGGACCCCGAAAAAAGTAGGGATGATATGTATAATCTTAGTTTCTCATCAAATACACATACATTCACTGGAAAAGTACAGAATTCATGACAATGTAGGAAGTGTCACCTACATCATCCCACGTCCAGCATTTCTCATTGGCAGTGATACCGGTCTCTCTGTAATACTCTTCTAATGGGGGTTCCAGGAGAATCACATCGAACTTGGGTGTTAGCTCTCTGATGTCAAAGGCTTCTATATCTGCTTGTAAGTACCTAATTGAGTAAAGCATAAAGAGTAAGAGATTTCCAAACACTTTACAGATGGTCACGAAAGTAAAAACTGTTCCAACCACTACTGACAAAGCCATTGTGAGCTGATTACTGACCGCCTCTGCATGGAGCGGCCTCTACCGAGGCGCTTCGGGAGGACACGCATGCAAGGACTCTACAAAGTCAAATCTCACTTCCCCACGGCACCAGAACACAGACGTCTCAGGTGGAAGCCTGACCCCCTTTCCATTATCACCTGAATTTTCTAAGGAACATCACATTACTGCTTCTCTCAACTGTTTAGTTAGGTTAAAAGAACTATTTCGCTGTAAATTTTAAATTCTAACCTCTAAAAAATAGTTTCTAAATTTTGTTTATATTAATAGTCTTTTCCAGCTACCTAGTATAAATCATCACTAGCCTTTAATTAAAGGCTATTTCCACATAGTATCAAAGTATTCTGAATATAAAATATTTAAATATAAACTATTTCAAATGTAAGAGTATTTTTAAATAGGATGAATATTAGAATCCACTAATATTTTCCCCATATACTCAGACTTCTTTGTGGCTCTTCTAATCACTAACAGGATACATTTCAGCAAACTGTTAAATGTACAAAATGTTCAAAGTAAGCTAAATGTGAAATAAACAGACTCCACTTTCAGAGACCTTATACACATTTCTGAGGAAAACATTATTCTGGTCAGCAAATGTCATTTAATAACAAATAAACTCAAGGATACAATTAACATGAATGATTTTCTAAGAAGGGATGTATTTAAAGATACTTGGGCAGATTACTGGAAAAAGTGAAAACAAATGAAATGAGAACCTACCGTGTACTCAGCACTGGAGTTTTAAACTAATATATTTTACTATAAAGAAGAAACGTGAAGGCTGTTAGCCTTATATGGGTATGAATTACTTTAACATGGAAAGGCTGCAGGGTAGGGAAGCTGAGTTCGGCCCGAGCGGGGCCGCCCTCTGGCCGCTTACATCGGAGGGGTGTTGGACCTCGCTATTAACTCGTCCTTCAGACGGATGAGCTCCCGCAGCTTCGGGTACTCCTCGAACCTGTCAGCCAGGCCTGCGAAACGCAACACAGCCACATTCAGTGCAACTGAAGTCAACGCCAGAGGACTGGAAGATTACGGGCCTTCTCAGGAAAACACACGCATCACTTTACTACATGTCCTTTTCAGAAAGCGAAATTTGAGTGTTTTTAAACATTCTGTATCTAAGGATTCTAACCCCAGAAGCAGGTAAAGACTCAGATGTTCTAAAGCCCCCTTCAACTTACAGAACCATTTAATTTCTCGTATTTATTAAGTTAAGTAATCTGCTTATAACATCAAATTTAACCATTCTGTTCTCAGGAAGGGAAAAACCAGTTGTCTTCCTTCCTATCATGCTTTTCCCCCCGCTTTCTTTCAGATTAAAGTGTGTGTGTGTGTGTGTGTGGGGGGGGCGTGTGCATATTCTAAAGAATCTAGTGAAAATGAGTATTCTTTTATCTTCTATAAATAGATAAAGGAAGAGGCAAAGAATAGGAGAGATGAGAGAAATAGTGTTGATGGTCTTAAACTAACTGGCTAGGCCTCATGAACACAATCCCAGAACAAGTCTGGTTAGAAGATAATTAGCCCTAACAGAAGCTCAGCTCTCACCTCACCCCCCCGACTACCTATCTAAATGATACTACCAATCCCAAGACAAGTTGCTTCCTCTGATAGTAATTTCCTACATCAACATTTATAAAGATCTCTACATTATTATAAACCAAATCTTCATTTGTATATTTTAAGGCTTAGGACCTTGAAAAACATTTATAAACTCCACACAGGTTACTTTAAAATAGGAGACTCATTGTTCCCATGTCCTCAAAAATAGATCTCTGAACCTCAGAAGAGATTTTAGATAAAACAGCAAAACACCTGTTTTAAGCAAATGTAGGGATAAAGAGGGCTTTGAATATCAAAAATTCTGTGCTGCAAATGCTACCATCAAGGAAGTGCAAAGACAACCCACAGAATGGAAGAAAATATTTCCAAATCAGGCATCTGATAAGAAACTTGTACTGAGAATATATAAAGAACTCTTACAATGAAATAATAAAAAGGCAGATAACAAATTAAAAAATAAACAAAGGGCTTGGGCATTTCTCTGAAGAAGTTATCTAAATGACCAATAAGCACATGAAAAGATGCCCAGTATCATCAGTCACAGGGGAAACGCAAATGAAAACTACACGGAAATAGCACTTCATATCCACAACAACAGCTATCATCAAAAAGACAGAGAGTACGTGTCAAGGATGTGAAAAAACTGGAACCCTCATAGACAGCAGCATTGTTTATAACAGCCCCAAGGTGGAAACAACCCAAATGAATGGATGAACAGAACGTGGTACGCACATACAGTGGAGTATTATTTGGCAATAAGAAGTACTGACACGTGCTACAACACCAATGACCCCTGAAGACATTATGCTGGTCACAAAAGGTCCCACACTGTATGATTCTATCTATATGAGATGTCTGGGAAAGGCAAATCTATGCAGAAAGGAAGTCAATCAGTGGAACTTCAGGCGGGGGCTGATGAGGGGGGTGGAAACTGACTGCTGATGGGAACAGGGTTTCCTCAGGGGAGGTGCAAGTATTCTAAAATTAGATTGTGGTAATGGTTACACAAACCTGTGGCTACACTGAAAACAACAAAAACATCGAACTAATGCTTATTAATAGTAAAGTGGACACAGGAGAGGGAAAAAACATCTCAGAGCTTGAGGATATTTCAATCGAAATCTCAAAAAACTAAAAACAAAGAGAACAAAAAAACAAAAAACCCCAGGATATCCAAGGACTGTGGGACAACTACAAAAAGTGTAACACTCCTGTGATGGGAACAGCAGAAGAAGAGAGAGAGAAAAGAACAGAAGAAACATTTGCAAAGATACTGAGAATTTCCCCAAATTAATGTCAGACACCAAACCATAGATCGAAGAAGCTCAGAGAACATCAACAGGATAAATGCCAAGAAAACTACACCCAGGAATGTAATTTTCAAACTACAGAAAAGCGAAGATAAAAAATCCTGAAAGAAACCAGAGTAAAAACACACCTGTATCTACAGAAGAACAAGATATGACTTATATTCGACTTCTCAAAAACCACGCAAGATGAGAGTGAAGTATTTAGAGTGTTGGAGAAAAAAAAACCACCAACCCTAGAATTTTGTACTCCGCAAAATTATCCTTCAGAAGTGAAGGAAAAATTAGGACTTTCTTAGACAAACAAAAATTGAGGGACTTTGTTGCCAGTAGATCTGCTTTGCAAGAAATATTAAACCAAGTCAGGAAAAAGGTTAGAAATAATCCACAAAATAAATACATTACATGGATGTAATCAAGTGTTAGCGAGAGCATATTCCCAACAAATCTGACATACCTACATCCCTGATGAAATTCTGAGGTCTATGTCCAGTATCTACAAAATGTTGGCAGTAATCATTATGGGGATTTAAGCTTTGCGTTCCCTAAAGAAAAACCAAAATTAAATTAAATAACATGCATTCTGATACATTAATTCTGTACTTTGTCTTTTACTACAGGCCATACAAAATAAAAGTTGATTGACAGGTTAAAAAATTAATATTTGAAAACACCACAATTATTCTTCAGTAGCTATAGACATTAAATTAACAGTGTTCACTCATTCGAAATAGTCAAGTATAAGAAGTCTATTTCATGAATAATTTTAAATGATATTGACTTTATAATGATTCCTTAATAACTAAAAACATCTTGAAAACAGGTATTTAAAAACTTTTTCAGGTACAGAGCTGAAATGTGAGGAGTTGTATGATTTGCAAATTATTTATTCACCTTAAGAAAAGTACTGGAATCTTTATAAATCTCTTCTTCGTATGGCAAATTCTCTTCTTCCTGTTGCATTTCTAGTTCATCCTTGGAAAAGGAAGATTAAGTAGACATTTTATTACGGAAGGAATAGTTTCTATATTATATCTTTTAAGGCTAAACATAAATATTTTATTTTCCTAGTGGATAATAAACTTTTCAAATTAACATTAAAGTCAAACATTAAAATGTTTGCTTTTTCATCATTAGATATAACTAGTTGATTGCAATAAAACAAAAATTTTCTTTTCATTTTCGTCAATATTAAATACTCTATAATACTGTTTTATTCTGACCTAATTGTTTGGAATTATTTAATCTCAAATGTAATATTATAAATTTTAGAATTTAGATTGAATCAAAAGATATAACCACCAATGGGCCAATTTTATTTCTACTAGATTGAACCATATGAAACTTTTTATAGGTCAAAAATGTAATAACATTGGGAATTACATATGGTTTGACCTAAAACAATCGCAAATATTTAAGTTACATGGTAGCATAATCAAAATGCAACACACAAGACAGTATCCATAAGATTAGGTAATTATATCACTGAACTACCTAGAGATTTACTGAAACTATGCATTCTCTTCTCTATTAAATATAATTGTACATCAATGAACTTAAAAGAAAATAGAGATAGATATTTCATCGTAATACTTGGAACTAAATGTGGCAATTATAAGTTTAAATCGTGGGTTTTTCTTGGGCCTCTTTCAGAAATGGTTCTACAATGCTATTTAGCCTGTGAGTTTTCAAAATATTTTAAGTGTACTGCCCTACATTGTTAACACTGAATAACATAACACAAAAGACAGCACTAGCCTTTCCTAATCCAATTACCCAAAGTTTCTGCTACACTTACCTCCTCACTTTCATTCAAGAATATTATAGCCTAGTGCTTACCAGGCATCATGCTAAGTGCTAATGTATATCACCTGATTTAATCCACACACGTCTTCTGTTAAAATGAGGAAACTGGTATACAGGTCTTATTAATTTATCATACATACAATCAGTTATACATACGTATACTATATATGAGACAATTATTTTGGACACTTTAATATTCAGTTTCTGTCTAATCTGTTTTCCTGGATAAGAATCTATTATTGTAAGGATTTACTTTTTCCTGACCATAAAACTGCCCATCTCTACTTACTTTATTTTTTTATTTTTTTTTGAGGGTAGTGTCACTTGCCCTCATATGTGGGACCGAACAGGGGCCGCTGGCTTCCTAAGCCAGCGCTTAACCACTGCGCCACTCGGCCGGTCCCTCTACTTACTTTATATTCTTCCATCTTGTCTTCATCTGTCTCTCCTTCATCCTGATACTTACGTTTTGCATTTGGAGCAGAGGTGTCATAGGAAGCTCTGAAAATTAAAACTGAAGTATCACACGCAAACATCCACAAGATCTATAAACACATCTACTAATATTAAATAACAAATAATAATAAAAAAAGAATATGGCAAAATTTTCCTGATTAAACGGTATCTATTCACCCAGTTTATGAATTGTCCGAAAAGCCACACAACCCGATTGATAATTCTGGACTTTATTTTATGGGAAAGCAACCAAATGAGAATACAAGCTTGTGTTATATGAGATGGATGGCAAAAAGAAGCTATTATATTACATATTCTAATTCTGTCTTGAGCAAAACCTATGCTCAAATTGGTCAGTAGAATACTGACATGCTTTGTGAACTATTAAATGATTACCACTTTTAGGATAAAGTCTATTTCATAAGAATTTTAAAAATACAATTATTTATTTAGTCTAACATTCCATTCTTACTCTAACATTCCATTTCTTAACTACTTTATGAGAACTTACTATATTCAAAAAGTAAACATTTCATAATTCATGATCAATAAAAACCAGTGTTTCTGAAATCCTTATTTTGATGGCTTTTCATAACAACACACTTTATACCTAGGATTATTTGTTTATTCAAACAATGGTACTTTCACAATATTAACACGTTACTAAAAAAAACTACTCAACTGACCTGCAAGTTTCTCTTGTTTCAGCAATTTCTCTCTGCTCGTCTTTGCTATTTAACACAGCACCAATGCTGTCAGCATTTTCGGCACCCAACTGAGAAAACACAAAAGCCAAAACTTAGATCACAAGGCACTGGATAGCCTTTCTGGCTCTTTGTAGCCGCGTTTAATATATCAAGAATTAAGGAAACGCAAACACAGTAGCTCTAAGTACCTCAGCATACAAATGGATTGATTCAAAGCTTACAGGAGAAACTGGAAATACCTTGGAACAAAACCATGTTAATTATGATTTGACAGCTAAAAAGCACTTATGGTTTTTAGTTACATTTGAAATTAAGACACTTTAACTTGGCTAATCTTTTAAAGTAAATAATAAAACACGATTTAGTAGTAGTTGCAATAACCATCAAAAGGTAGCTAACATAATGTTTATAGTGTAGTAGACACTGGTAAACACTTTGCATCCATCAACTCACATATTACACTTTATTTTAGCTCCTGTGGTGATGAAAAGCTATTAAGTTTCACTCAAGCCAAGTCTTTATGATTATAGGCATAATGCTGAACTTGACTAATTCCTTAAGAACAGTAATGACTGAAGATAATGTACATGAAAAGCTTAGCAGAGTCTGACACACAGAGAGGGCCCAGGAAACGGCAGCAGTGATCAGATGTGATGCACTGTGTGCGCTCCTTGAGGTGGGGGCTGCCTGGTGTTCACAGTTGAAGTGTCGTGCCTACGAGCTAGCACCTGGCACATAGTAGGACCCTCAACCAATAATCGTTCTGTAATGCGTTTTGAGACAAACAGAGTTTGAATTCAAAATAAAGTGAAAGACCTTGACTTGGCGGCAACAAGAAACTACTTGAAGATGACATGGTGAAAGTTGGGAAAAAGAAGGCTTACAAAAGATACCTGATTAACCCAGGATCATGATACCACACCGACAGGAGATCTTTTTCCAATCCCCAAGTTTTAAACACTATACCGCGTTTTCATTAGGTCGTGAAAGAGGATAGGTCTCAGATTTCCGTTAAGGAAAACCAAGGTTTACCACTGAGAAAAATAAAGGTAAGAGGCCTCATTAAGGCCGGTGAGCGTGTCCATCCCGTTTCCTGATCTGAAAGGTAGAAAGTAAAACACAGCCTGCGGTGTTAGGCGGAGAGATGCGCCCCTGGCAGTTTCTGCACATGCGCCCTGCCGGTCAGCCAGTGTTCACACTCACACACACTCACACAGGCGGTGACGTCAGTGCTCACACTCACACACAGGCGGTGACGCCAGTGCTCACACTCACAGAGGATGTGACGCCAGTGCTCACACACACACACAGGCGGTGACGCCAGTGCTCACACTCACCGAGGCCATGAAGCCAGTGCTCACACTCACACACAGGACGTGAAGCCAGTGCTCACACACTCAGAGGCCGTGACGCCAGTGCTCACACTCACACACAGGCCGTGACGCCAGTGCTCACACTCACACAGGCCGTGACGCCAGTGCTCACACTCACACACAGGCCGTGACGCCAGTGCTCACACTCACACACAGGCCGTGAAGCCAGTGCTCACACTCAGAGGCCGTGACGCCAGTGCTCACACTCACAGAGGCCGTGACGCCAGTGCTCACACTCACAGAGGCCGTGAAGCCAGTGCTCACACTCACACACAGGACGTGAAGCCAGTGCTCACACACTCAGAGGCCGTGACGCCAGTGCTCACACTCACACACAGGCCGTGACGCCAGTGCTCACACTCACACAGGCCGTGACGCCAGTGCTCACACTCACAGAGGCCGTGACGCCAGTGCTCACACTCACAGAGGCCGTGACGCCAGTGCTCACACTCACAGAGGCCGTGACGCCAGTGCTCACACTCACACACAGGCCGTGACGCCAGTGCTCACACTCACACAGGCCGTGACGCCAGTGCTCACACTCACACACAGGCCGTGACGCCAGTGCTCACACTCACACACAGGCCGTGAAGCCAGTGCTCACACTCAGAGGCCGTGACGCCAGTGCTCACACTCACAGAGGCCGTGAAGCCAGTGCTCACACTCACACACAGGACGTGAAGCCAGTGCTCACACACTCAGAGGCCGTGACGCCAGTGCTCACACTCAGAGGCCGTGACGCCAGTGCTCACACTCACAGAGGCCGTGACGCCAGTGCTCACACTCACACAGGCCGTGACGCCAGTGCTCACACTCACTCACACCCACTCACACGCAGGCGGCGCGGGGGGCTCCCGGGAAGCACACCGGCTGCAGTGACTGACCCCGGGCCAGATTCCCTCCCCTGCAGGGCCTCTGTTTCGCGATCGAGTGAAAACGAAGCGCCGCTGCTCATCTGCGCGGCCTGCGGCACCGACAGACCGCGGGCTCACGTGGCGGCTGCGGGTGGAGGCGGGGGCGCGGCGGGCGGCCGCACACGCGGCCCTCAGAGGCACGCCCGGGGCCCCCGCGACCCGCTTCCCCCGGGGCCAGCGTCTCAGGCGCGCGCTGAGCACCCGGCCGGGCCGGCGCCGCGAGGAGGCGCCTCGGGGACCACCGGGCCTCCCCTCCCCCGTCCGCGGCGGCCGCCCGGGACCCGAGCCGCACGGCCCCGTCGCTGCGCCCCGCGCACCTGCTGTGCCAGGAGCTGCCGCCGCAGCTTCTGCCGCTCGCGAATCTCCTGCAGGCGGCTGTCCATGGCCCGGCCCCCGCGGCCCACCGCCCGCACTCGGCGATGAGCGGGCGGGTCCCAGTGCGGCGCTCACCCTCCGCCCGCCAGACGCTTCCGGCGGGAAGCCCCGCCCCTTCCGGCGCGGGCGTGTTGCGTCACGGGACGCGGCCCAATGGGGACGAGGCGGCGGGGCGCCCCAGCGTCCTGGGCCGCCAGGCTCCCGGGTGCGCGCCGTGTCGCGCGGTCCCCTTCCCGTCGGCTCCCCGGGTGCCCGTCCTGGCGCTTCTACGGAATCGGCAGCTGTCAGCCTTTCCCCGAAAGTGCGAGGTGCGGCCAGCGGAGCGGGTTCAGGGCCGGCGCGCGCTCCGGGACTCGGGGCGGCGACGGCAGCGCCTCCGGGCCCGCCCCGCCGCGGGCAGCGCGCCGCTGAGCTCCGGGGCGCGTCCTGGGCTCGGCCGCCTTTGCGCGGCGGGAAGCGTCCCCGGGGAGGACGCGCTTTCCCTCTGATGTCAGCGCTGCGTGTGGCGCTGCGTGTGGCGCTCGCTCGGATGGGCCCCGACTGCCAACGCTGGAAAAGACGGGGAGACCGAAGACGTCCGGCTTTCTCTGGGGTCCGAGGCCTACGGGAGGGAAAGCTCTGCGCCCAGTAAGCGTGGCGCAGGCGACTTGCCGGCGGTCCCTGAAGCCCGTGCTCGCCAAGCTGTGCTCTCTGCCGATGGCTGCGCCGGGAGTCCGCGCACTCCGTCCCCAGCCCCCTTGTCCGAGGGCTTCCAGGAGCCGTGTGCCAAGAGGGCGCGCCAGCGGGAGACCAGGAGGCGCAGCGTGGGGACCGGTGTTCACTCCTCTGCTCCCTGCCCCGCACCCCGGGGCTGCCGTGGCCCCGCAGAAGCCCTCCCTGTGCCGCCCTCGCACGGCCTCGCTCTGCAGCCCCGGTAACCGCACCCCGCGCTCTGTGCTGCTGCCTCTCAGACGGCGGCCCCTTCCTGCAGTTAGCACTTGCTGACTTAACCCTGAGGTCCCCTGTTTGCTCTCCGAGCTTTTACACCTGTGTGAGCATGTCTTTGCAGTACGTGCTACCTGTTTTGAATCCTTTCAGTGATTTCTGCTTTTCTGTCTGGAACCTGGACTGATAACGATGCAAATGGGTCCCACCTTAAAGTATGTGCGAAGCCATTGGGCTCCAGCACGGTTGTCGCAGTTTTCACAGAGACAAGACTATACCTCTGAAACCAAATTCCAAGCCACTGAGTTTGAAATCACCAGGCCACGCCAGTGCACGTGCAGGGTATGGAACATCCCTATCAGTGACACCTATTCACCACGACAACATAGGGCCACCAGGGAATGTGCGTGGTGGGGAGACAGGAGGAAGAAAGTCTCCACGTATAATCCATACCCTTTGAAAAAGCAATTTCTCTTCTAGGCACTTAGTTTAAGGAAGTAACGAGAGATCCACATAACAATTTATACGTCTCCCCTTAAGCTATTTGAGAATGACTCCTCCAAATGTGTATACCCAGCTGCCTATTATACATCTGCCAGGCTGAATATCCCTCACAATCTCAAACTTAAGATGGATAAAATCTAAGTTCATCTTTCACCCCTTCCTCTCAAAAAAAAATTCCACTCCACCAGCATTTCCTATTTCAGAGAGTGGGATCAATGTCCCTCCCATTTTCCTGAATGAGGAGGACACACCTCCTCCTCAGCCTCCATCTCTTCTCTGTGACTACAGCTCCGCCCCTGCCTCCAACCCTCGCTCACACACCCATACGCATACAGTCATACACCATACACACACAGACACACAGACGCTGACACACACACACCCTCACACACGCACACACACACATACCCATACACATGCACACACACACATACACACACCCCAGTCCATTTCTGTAACCACAACTGAATTCTTTTGTGTTTGTTAATTAATTGAATTTAATTAACCGTCTCTGGCCAGTGGCTGCCATATTGGACAGCACAGGTCTGGGTTCAAGGGGGTAAAAATGGAAACCACTCAGAGGATTGTGTGCAATCCTCTGCCGCCTACTCAGCTTAATTCTAGTCTTTTTTTTTTTTTTTGAGATTTTTTTTATTGGGGAATTAGGGGAGGGGAGCAGCGTTGGGGAATCGGGGAAGGGAACAGACAAGTTGCTGTCCTTTTGTTCTTCAGTCTAGTTGTGGAGGATGTTGCTTCATTGGGCCATGTTGGCATCGTCATTGCGCTCTTCATGAATGAGGCAGATCGGTCACCGGCCTCTGGCTGGCGCTCACCGTGGCTATTGGCAGCTCACGCTGGCTGCCGGCCACTCACGCTGGCTGCCGGCCACTCACTGTAGCCTATGGCAGCCCACTGCATGAGGGGCTGCAGCCAACACCGACATCGGGGCTCACACAGCCCAGCTCCACGTGGAGCTGTTGTTAGCTGTGGAGGGCAGTGTCACTGGCCCTCATATGTGAGATCCAAACCGGGGCCGCTGGCATCCCAAAACCAGCTCTTAACCAATACGCCACTTGGCCGGCCCCTAATTCTAGTCTTTATGTACCCAACCTTCCAGGCATATTAAAGTTTTTATCTTTTCCCCCAAATGTGACTTCTTTCTTGTACTTTTTTAATGAATATAATTGGGTAAGAGAAAATTCTAAAATAAAGAAATGGGCTTCAAAATGACTTGAAAACAAGCAACATTTAGCAAGCTGAATTTTTCAAGCAAGCACTTAAGATAAAGTGAATGTCAGAACCTGCTGCTAACCTCCATTTTCCCCCGGTGCCTTGTAAAGAACAGACACTCAGTCAAGGTTCTTCATTGATGAACCTGTTTGTGGAGGCTGACTCTAACTTTCCCGAGCTTTGCTGGAAAGACTGGTGTGAGGAGCTGTGTTGGGAGGGAGAGGACACAGCCAGTTAGCGTCCCACACCATCCTTGGAGATGCTTTTATGGGCATTAGGTGTGGAAGCTTTCCAGCCCGTGCGTTTTATTGAGCCCAACGGGACAACTGCTAAGGCCAGGTGTGGCTGTGGCTCATATTTAATCAGCCTTGTGTGTCAAATACATGGACTACAGAAGAAACACAGATGGGTGCTTTTTCTTCATCATTTGTCAATAGATTTTTTAAGGGTATTGTGATTACATAGATACTTTAAAACATTGATTTCCTGGGCCGGCCAAGTGGCGCAGTGGTTAAGCGCTGGCTTGGGAAGCCAGCGGCCCCGGTTTGGGTCCCACATATGAGGGCCAGTGACACTGCCCTCAAAAAAAAAACACAAAAAACAAACAAAAAAAACCATTGATTTCCTGGAATATAAAGTAAGGAAAGATATATTTCACAGACTATATGTCAATATCAAATAGAAACATACGGAAAATTGAGTAAGTTTGATTTGTGGAGGAGAATTTTGCACAAAACGTGTCTAGTGTCTTTTCAAAATGACCAACAGTGGGAGGAAAGTGAGAAAAGGCAAGGTGACAAGAATAAAATAGTACAAAGATATTATAAGTAATATCAATATGTTTAACTGAACAAATGAAGAAACATTTAAATATTGGTTAGTGTCAATTTAGTTTGCTGTGTCATTTGAGAAAAGCAGTCCTACTACATAGCACGGAATGGGGCGGGTGAGTCCCATAGGACGTGTTCAGTACAGAGAATGAGTAAGCAGGTGGCTTGTGAGACATGGCAGAGTTCATATGTGCAATGTATGGAGACTGAGTCACCTAGCAACCTGAAAGGTGTAAAGCTAGAGAGACTAAATGAAACATGATGGAACAAATGAATGTTATTTGTGGATGGAAATGGAGGGAAAGACCACATCGCCATCACACCATCTCTGGCTGACAGCCCTGTCACCCTCACACTGGATGGCCATGTTCCTAGTCTGGACCCAAATGTGCTCTTCCTAACACTTTCTGATGGTTCCTCTAAGCGGTTGGCAGGCTCTTTGGCAAGCTATAGCCCTGGTGAGGCATCTGTGCTACTGCCTCTCTTTAATGGAGCAAGTGTGTATCCCTGGCCCCAGGTACCTTTTGTCTGTTGACCTCCTTGCTCAAACATCAGTCTGTCCCCCTGACCATCAGTGGGGAAGGCTGATGCAGGAGAGAGGAGAGAGGGAGGGATCAGGGACATCTGAACACTGTAATGGGACTCTGGCAGTGTGGTCCTTCCCACTTGTTGGTGTGGCAACATGTTCCATCGCTTCCTCCTGCTTTAAAGTGATTTAATGAGCGGTATGATTTGAGCACCTCCCTTTGGTCTGTGAGCCTGTCTGTCCTGTGACTTCTGGGATAGCTTGGCCTGTAGTTTACTCGGAGGCCACCTCTACGTCAAGGTAATTTCCCATGACATCTAGAGAAAACAGAAAGATAAGGACATAGAGTTGTATAGAATAAGTTAAAGTAATGCAAGGAGAGAAAAGAAAGGCAGTTACAAATTGTATCCTTCAATAGACTGAAAGACTAAGATAAGCAAGTAAAGGGCAACCCAAAAGGTAAAATGTGGGACAGATTTCTTTTCCCTAATTGATTTATAGAAAAGGGAAGAAGACAAGAAGGAAAGACTAATGGTTTTTGACAGTGTCGTGTAATCACTGATGGCAATTATACTTTTATCTGAGACCAAACACTGTTTCAGACGCAAATACAACAAAGTGTAGAGGAAGGGAAGTGGTCTTTCAACAGGGGACTAATCCCTGATTTTCTTTTTAATTGACTCTACTTAGATTGCAGTAGTCTTTTTAATAGTCATGGCATTAAAGCATTTAAACTACCAAGAAAAGAGAAAAAGGGGCTTTAAGAATACTTATAGATATAAAATTAGGAGGAACTGCACATATATTACTATGTACTGTCAAAAAAAGTTTTTATTTTTATTATAAAATTCCTGTAACATTCTCTGTAAATAGATTCCCTTTTTTTTTTTTTGAGGGCAGTGTCACTGGCCCTCACATGTGGGACCGAATCGGGGCCGCTGGCTTCCCAGGCCAGCGCTTAACCACCGCGCCACTCGGCCGGCCCCCCATTTTTAAAACACTAATAATACAACTAATTTAATAATCTGTATGATTAAAGATTTAGTAAAATGAGACATTCCTTTCAAAGGAACATGATATATTCCTAATTTATATCTTTTACAATCTATTTTCTTTAACAGGTCACTGTATCTCTGCATTACAGAAAACATTGAATTAGACTTGTCAAGGTAAGTGAAATACTGTACGTATAAAGCTTGTAGAGCTCTCTCTAAGAAAATTATCATTCTCACAAAAGAAATGTTATTGTTTCTGAAGCAAATACTTTTAGAAGCTCACTCTGGTTTTTAAAAGGTTATGACATTTTGGGATATAGTTCATTTGAACTAACAGCGTTGGTGCTTTAATACTGTTTTTTAAATTTGTTTGTTTTTACAACTTAATTTTTACTCTGAAGTTGAATATTTTCTTTCTCTGGAATATGAAATGGTAAAAACAACTAGAAAAAGAAAGTGCATTCTGTGATGAATCAAAGATAAAAAACTTTTGTTCAGAGAGAAATTGATGGTATAATACCGTCATTAAGTGCTGCTTATTTTTTAATGATCTGCGTGGGATTTAAAATAGTTATTTCATTTTATAAATTATATAGGTGATAGAAGAATTTACAAAGTACTAGTGAACTTTTTGCTAATTAAAAAATATTATTATGAAGAAAGCCCTTATTCTAGAGATCTCGATCAGAAAAATAATAAAAATCATTTTTGTTAACTTTATACAAAACCATCATAAAAAATGGATTTAGTTCTTTCTATACATTGTTTAAAATGTATGAATATTATAGCCAAGGCAAATATTGTAATTTTTATAGCATTTAGAATTGAATGTGTACATTCCAAAACAAAAATTCCCAAATGAATATGAAAAGACAATTCTTGTATATATTCTCAAAAAAGATATTAAAACCAAATATGGCTGAGATGCTGCAATCTTTCAGATGATGAGTGAGTAAATGCAGAGAAACCACGGGCTCGTCCCACTCCACGCTCAGCTCCTCCTCTGGGCGTGCGTGCCAGACGCCTTAGGAACCTGCAGACTCAGTAGTCGTGGGCCAGTCAGAATGCCCTCTGAGCAGAACGCTCTCTCCTGTCTTTCCTCCGTCCATTTATGGGCCAAATATACCATAAATCAAAGCTGTCGAAACTGGTGAAGGCCGAGAAAACCTGCTTTGGCCAGTGGCCACAGGAGCTCGAAAAGCTTGACTGAAGGGACAGAGATGGACATTGTCTCTTCCCAGGTAGGAGCTGGATTCTAACATTTACTTCCAACTGTAACGCTTCTGCTATTTCTCTGAAGACTGAACTTTCCATGTGGCAAAACTTATCTCCAGCCAAAATGCTCAGTTCATGTTGTGGTAGTGAATTGCTACTCAGTATGTGAACTAAATCAGGAATACTGGAAATCCCATTGTGAAGGAGTCAAGTCCCACATCATTGTAGGTCTAGAGCGCTGGTGTCGTGGCGCAGGCTTGAGGGTGCGGTTTTGGGGGTGAGATGCCTAATGTAACAAAGGCACGTGGAGCCAACATGAGGAGGACCCATGGTCTTTAATCAGCAAGAACAACCATTATATAGAGGTTTTGGGGGAGGAGAGTGCAGGGGAGTGCGCATGCTCCCTCCCGCAAGTGCAGGGCACGGTTATATAAGGGCTTCTGTAACCAGAGCCCGGCGCCTGCGCAGCAGGCTCCAGAGTCGAGGTATATCCAGCCCGGGTCGGGTCCCAGCATCAGCCTGCACACAGTGGGGCATTCCCGGCCCAGCGCGTCCCAGGACCTCCGCGGTGCGCGCCTGACCATGCCCGGGCCCTGTCAGTCCATCCCCTGCAGGGTGACCGTTCGGGACTTGACCCAAAGAGCACGTCCCTGTGCACAAAGGCCACAGCAGCAATCCATAGAGCAACAGAGGACCACGAGGCTGGCAGCAATACCTGCCAAGGTAAGGCCTGCTGCCGCCACAGATGGCCGAAGGAGTTCCTCCAACGTGTCAGGGCCGCCCTGCAGGGCCTGGATCCCGAGACCTCGGGGTCTATTTCCTGCCAGGCCTCTTGTATCTTTCGTTGGTGGTCCGGGATGTAAAGATAGCATTTATCATGTAAGAGGGCACATGTCCCCCCGGCGCAGCTGTTAACAGGTCCAGGGCCTCCCTGATCTGCAGTGCCACCTTCTCCTCTGGGTTGTTTCGTCAAGCAGCAGGACTAAAGAGGCTCGGGTGACATTCAAGGCGTTTGCGACGTGTTGGGCAAGGGCTTCCCCTGTAGCTCTACGTCTATCACTCCACCCCCTGGCAACCAGATGGCTAAGGGGTAAAACCACCAGGCCACCCGCTTTTCCTGGTACCAATGGTGGTAAATAGGGTCCCAACTGGCCAGCTTCTGGGGCAACGTGGGCAGGAGGAGACCATGAATAGAGGGGCGCCCCCAAGTGCAGCAGCCCGTCCATGGTGCTGTCAGATAAGGCCAGCCTAAGGGGCCACAAACCCAGAGAGCATCGCCTGGTAGGAGGTCGGCGGGCATCGCTCCCACTGCGGCGGCACTCACCCCCCAGCGAGTAGGGTCCGCTGCAACAGTGAGAGGGAGGCAGAGCGCCTCGGGACCCCCAGCCCGCCGTGCGGTGTGGAGCCATGGGGTGTCGTTCGACACACAGAGGACCGCGGTTAGACAATGTCACACGAATCCCCACCAACCACCTTAGTCATTGTCCGGCTGAGGAGAGGGGGATTGTGGTGCTGTTTACGAAAGAGGGCTTCGACAGGATGGCAGCGAGCGCTCCCCTCAGATTGTTCCGGCCCCAGAGCTGGAGGTCTGTCCAGTTGGGACCGGTGGCAGGGGCGACAGGCCAGGGCAGTCCTTCTGCGGTCTCCACTGGCAGCTCTGCACACCCAGCAGTGCAAGGCGTTATGCCCTCGGGCAAAGGTGTGCGCCCAGGACAGGATGCTGTTTCCTGTAGCTAACCTGGGCGATATGATGGAGCAGATAAAGAGACTATTATGGGTAAGTCACGGCCTTCCAGCAAAATACAGGCGACATGCTCCTCCTGCGATAGCACCTTAGCTGGGCTGGGGGCAGCTCCTGGTCGGTGGAACCACAGCTGGGCTCTGTGCGTTGTCAGTAGGGGGCCAGAGGTTAGGTCCACCGTGTACAGGGGTATGGGCCAAAGGCGAATGGCTACCGGTACCTGGTTTTTCCAGTGTTACTACCTGGGGGCTAATACCCTTAACTTGTCCTTCAGCAACCCGTTAAAGCATTCAACCATGCCGGCAGCTTGGGGTCATAAGGAACGTGTAGTTGCCATTGGACATCATTGTCCTTCGCCCAGGTTTGAACCTGTGAACCTGTAAAGTGAGTGCCTTGATCCCTGGCAATAAGCAAGGGCCAGCCATAGGCAGCCAACAAGTGCTGCAAGGCTAGGAGCATGTGTCATTGGTCTGCCTGGGCCACAGGGTAAGCAAAGCCCAGTCCAGTGGCAGCTGCCACCTCAGGGCATAGAGGGCTCCCTGGTCTGCAAGGAGCGGCCCAATATAGCCCACCTGCCATTCCTGCAGGGGCCGCGCCCTCCGAGGTATGGACCCCCGGGAGGTGGGCAGGCTCTCTGCACACCAAGGACACTCCTGGAGAGCTTGTGCCTCTGCCCTCGTTAGCTGCAAGCCTCAGCGGGCACCCACATGGCCTAGCTTTTTGTGAAGCCAAGCGGTCACGGCAGCGGACCCTGCGGACTCCGCAAGCAAGTGCACTCACACCAAGGCATCAGCCGCGTCTTTGCAGGGTGCCTGCAATGGCCGGTGGCCTGAGACGTGGTACATGGTAGCGCCCGTGCTCAGGCCCCGTCTCCGCAGGTTCTCCCAGAGGTCCTTTGCCCCGTAAGGGGCGATGGCCAGTCAGCCAGGCTTGGGCTGCCCACCTGGGCAGCCACAATGTCAGGCGCTGATACACAGCCCAGCTGTCAGTGCAAACATGTACCAGGCCAGGTTCTTTAGTCAAAACTATCCAGGCTGCTTGTAGCTCAGCCCATTGGCTAGAGCGTCCAGTACCTGTGTACCCAAATATAGGGTTGTAGGAAAAGTCATGATGCATTTTTGCAATGAAAACCAGAAAAAAATATGTCATGACTTTTCCCACAACCCAATATATCCACTATGCCCCACTTTTACAGTCTTCCAGGTTTAAACCACCATCATCGCTCACTTAATTGGTTTTCCTTCTTCACTTTCTTCCCTCTTTTAAAACTGAAAATTGTATATAACTCCTTAACTTAAAATCCTCAGAAGTTTCTCATTAGTCTGAGAATAAAGTCCAAGCTTATGAGAGCCCGCCCCACCTGGCCTGCCTAACTGTCTGTGACCTGCTTTGGGGACATTAACCTCTGGCCTCCCCCACCTCACCTGGTGCACTAACCTGACCCTCCATCTCCCTGGCACACCCAGACTACACTCCTTTCTGCTGGTCCCTCCCTCACAACAAGCTCCTGCCCACTGTGGCCTTCACTGATGGCCCGCCTTTTTAAAGAAGGCTGTCTTTCTCTATCACTTTGTGTCATTACTCTGTTGTTTCATTTTTTATAGCGCTTTACTAGATATAGTTATTGGTTCACTTTGCCCTCTCTCAAAGGTAATCTGTCAGAGCAGGGCCTTACCTATCATGTTCATCACATCTTAGACACCCAGCACATTTATTATATTTTGAATTTTCCCATTTCTTTCTGCAAAAGCAGATTTTCTTTTGAATATTCAACTACTGATTAATTCATTATATATATACTCAAGAGGGACTATTTATAGTAATGCTAATTAATGAGAGGAACAAAGAACATTGAGTTCTGGTTTCTGATCAATTCTACTCATATTACTAAGTCATGCCATTTATTTGTGCTGTGTGTAGTACAAAAGCAAAATGTAGAACAAAACATATCTCGAATGTATCTTGATTCTGACTGCAAAATGAGAAACCGTTATTGTGCTGTAATAAGCTCCCCAAACTGGAAATTCCTATCCACCAATAACTCTATGGCTTATCCGAGGCAAGCCTGGACAGGTCTTTACAGCTTAGCTTCTTGCTGCATTAAATGGATACAACACAGGCTTACCTCATCAAGATGCTATGTGGAGCAGTTTCTATTTATTGCAAGTGCTGTGTGATTTTTGTGACTATATTGGTGTGGAACAGCACATTTATTCATGACGGCATCAAAAGACTTCGTTCCATGAAGGATGCCACATTCTTGGAGATAGTAGAGGGATTATAATGCATGTGTCAAAGTAATTTTGGGGATTGTGTTGCAGCTACATTTAAAGATAAATTTGGAGTTTAGCTAAGCTGAAAAATTGTCTCAAATAATTTTTAACTGCATTTTAAAGTAAGACTCATAGATATCTCAGGATAGCCTCAAAACTTTAGTAGAAAACTTGAAATATACCTTATAAACGTCTAAGTTTATAAAGTTATATGTGTATGTATTATATAAATACAACATTGTTAGACACATTCTTATTTTGAAATTAAAAAAAACACCTTTCTAATATTATTAGCATTCATTTACTTGAGATCTTGTGGAACTCAACAAACTAATAGAACTCAACAAGGATTGTTAACTTATTCAATATGTGACTCTGATTCTGAAAGAATGAGTCTGTTCATCTTTCTCAAAGAAACTGGAGTTTGAAATATATACATTTTTATAGATGAATTATGTAGATTTTTTAAAAGGACATGGATCAAGTCATCTTAGCATTTTGTATCACAGGTTCCTCAACTGCCATTCAAAGAGAATGAAATAAATCAATGTTTTTCAAACAATTTGCTCAGAAATCCCTTTTCCCTCTAAAAGGTAGGGACCTCAAAGAGCTCAATTTATGTTCGTGAGGATTATATCAATCATGATATACAATATTAGGAATTAAAACTGAGAAAAATGTAAGATATGTACCAATTCATTTAAACATAACCACACCACAATATGTTAGTATAAATAACATATTTTATGAACAGTAAAATAACTATATTTTCCAAAACAAAAAAACTGAGAAGAGTGACATTATTTTACATTTTTAAAAATTAAACTTATTGGGGTGACAATGGTTAGTAAAATTACATAGGTTTCAAGCGTACATTTCTGTAATACGTCATCTATCTATCACATTGTGTACCCATCACCCAGAGTTGGTTCTCCTTCCATCACCATATATTTACCCTCTTCTACCATCCACTTTTCAAATCTGTCTAATGCCTGGTTTAATGGCTAGATTTTTCTATTTTTCCACTTGCATTCTTCTGTGATTTGCTGTTTTGGTTGAAGTATATGAAGAAAATCTGGCCTCGTGCAAATGTTTGAAAAGAATTTAAACCTTTAAAACTTAAACAGTCTTTTCAGGTAATAGTGGATTTCTTTGATACTACATGGAAACTTGACATGTGATAATTTTTCAAAGCCTAGTTGCTATGTGAAATCTGAAGCCAAGCAATGAATTTTTCATATCAAAGATTAATAACTTTTTGGGGGTTGACTTGAAGAAACTAGCAGAGATTATGACACCCTTTAGTGATCCACTGTAGGGTGACGTGTTGAGGGCTCTTTCCCTTTATCTTTATTTGGCTACTTTTCATCAGTATCATTTTATTATATTAAAATATTTATTTTGGGTGAGTTTTTTCAAGACTAGATAATAGTAAGATTATCTCTCCATATAGGTGGATAGATAGGTAGATAGAAATCACAGTGAAATGATGACTACTGAATATTGTTAGTTTAGTCTGCAATTCTGTAAGCGTCTCCAAACTGATGGGGAGGGTAGAGCAATGGCGGTGGTTAAATAGGCCACAGTGATCTAATAACGTCACAGTGCTCCGAGGCAGTTCTCCCTGCAGACTCCTGGGAGCCTGCTATGGCCAGTGTGGCCAGTCCAACAGTCCGGAGTGGGGCGCCGGAGGACTAAGAAAGACAGACGAAGAAGTTCCTGTGAGCGGGGGCTAGGTGGACAGCTGTCTGCTGATGGGAGGACAGTGACCCGGTCTAGCAGCCGTGGTTTATTGATATAGGCTTGTTAAAGAGGGGCGAGAAAAGGAGAAGCAACGGCCTTGGGCAGGGACCGTTCCGTGTAGCACGTTCCGTGCATCAGCTGTAGGGTGTCTGCACCCAATGGATCAAACCCAGGATGAGCTGTACCACTGCATTGAAACCACCTCTGGGTGTCGGAAACTCCCTCCGTATGCTGAGGTGTTGTGTCAGCCTTGCAAAAACACACACAGCCAGAAAGTGTGTCTTCTACTAGCCTTTCCTTTACAGCTCCAGACGGTCGCTCGGTCCCCAAGAGGAGCCTAGCCGCTAAATCTTTCTTTTAGGATCAAGAAGTACCCAACTTGTCTCTTCCATCTGTTCACAGGCTGGGTCTCTTGGCCCCTCTTGGCAGCCCCCATCCTCTGTTGGCGCTGATGATAATGGCCTCCTGGGGGTCACAGGTCACCAGACCTCCAATCATCTGTTCTTCCCTGAGTTCAAGACACACCCCACTCATCTGCTGTGCCCGTTGGGCTAGACTGAGGAGGGATGAGAAACCTCACGCACTGTTGGTGGGAAAATGAACTCATAATACTTAGTGAAGTTAATTGTCCGTGCATCTACCTACATATCATTCCCACAGCTGGGCTTATACATGTCTGAGTCCTTCGGGGTTTATGAGGGTGATGGCATACGTTATTTGTGTTAGGAAGGAATTACAGAAAGTTTTGGTCTCTGTTCCCAAGGGAATGGCTGATCGGAATGTGTGGTGTGTGTCCAGTGGAACCAATACAGAAATAAGCAGTTAATCATTTTTATATCCAGCAATGTGGCTAGATCTTAGAAGTTCAGAACGAATTTTATGGGTGGAATGACTTATGTACATTCAAAACACACGCAGAGACAACAACAATCTATTATTGCTCAGGGCTATGTTTTCAGATGCCTGAGGACTTGTACTGAACCCAGTGGCGTGCACGCCTCTGATAGGAGGACTGTGCAAAGGAGAAGGCAGGGCAAAGAGGAAAGGATCACGAACTGAATTGAGAGGGGCGTGGCTTGGCTTCCAGCCCCAGTGGAATGTGAACTCTTTGTGCTGGAGGGCCATAGACTCAAGGGTGATTAGCATGTTTGTCCTAGTTTTGGGAAGTAATGTTCCCCGCAAAAAGGTACATGTGTTTTAAAACAGATTCTGGGAGAATTTGAATGGCCTTATGTAGAAGACAGATGGATACTTGGTTAGCATAAATTCTTGCTTTAAATATATTCCTCTATCAAAAGTGTTAGAAATTATTCTGAAATTTGCCTCCAGCCATCATCAGTCTAGGAAATGAGTGGAAATGTGAAAATGTGGTTATTTAATATTCAGATGGAATTGTTCTGTAAATCTGGAAAATACAAAGATGCTGTGTCAAATGTTGCCTTTCGTTGAGTTTCGTGTATTCTGTCAGGCAGTAATTTAAAAAGCATCAATCTGTCTTGTTCTGATAGCATTGTCTCATTGTGTGTACTCACTCACTAAGCCCTTTCTTCATCGAGATGATTTCCTGTCGTTAATTCTTGCGAGAACAACGCGCTGCAGACCATAGCCCACACGCGCTGCTCTGCCTACCTGAGCGTCCGGCAGGATTCAGTCGCTCTGGTGTGCTTGTGATCATAGGCTCTTTAGTAATGCCTCCTAGGCATTCTGTCATTTCTGTGCAAATTATATTTAATAAATCATAGCGCTGTACACTGTAATCAAAGGACGGTTTAATTCTATGGGTTATAATATTCAAAGGGTGCCACTTTTCAGTAGCCCAACCTCGTTTAGAAGCTTTCATGGATATTTCTCTTGGTTTAAAAAGAAAATGTTCAATATAATCACCTTTTCCTATGAATCTTTCACGTTTTAGGAATAATATGATTTCCATTATTAATATTTTAAACACTATCCTTTAATTCATAGTTAAGTATTTCTACTAAAATGTTTTAGGGATTGTCAAAAATGTTCCTAGTGATGTCATTTATATATGTATGTACTTGGGTGTGTGTTTCTTATTTCTGAATTTTGTAATTTCTTTATTCAATATTCATGTTCTTTTCTGGCTTACAGAAAAGTCTGTCATTATACAAATGTTCTGAGCATACTGATGTTCTTCTTTCCAACTTTTTTCATGCCCTGACAGCATAAAATATGATGATATTTGTAAGGCACCCAGAGAAGACTGAATCTACTTGTAGCAAGGTGGGGGCAGCTGCCTTGCTCTGGGGGTCCTGCCCTACCACCCTCTAGCTGAAGGGGGCGCTATCTCCTTCAGCAGCCCCACTGGGAAGTTCTGAAGTAATGCTTTGGAATTTTTCTAAAGAAATAACTTTTCCAGCCTCTAGAGGTTAGATTAGTTCTAAAACTTAGTGAGTCCTCCCTCCTCTTTTCTAAAGGATTTAGATGGTAAAAGATATGGGATGAAAGGATAAAAGATGGTAAAGGAGTATTACCCTTCAAAACGTGGGGAAGACTCAGGGAAGATCTCTGGAGATATTCTCACAACTTACTACTGCTAGTAATAGTACTACTGCTAGTAATAGTACTACTGCTAGTAGTAGAGTAGTTGTCCTCCAAGCTTATGTTTCGAATCGTGAAATCAGTATCTGGATTACTAGTGGTATTGAAGGGATGCTAGTGGTTGTGCAGTCATTGGAAGGTGACAGGCAAGCAAGAGAGGACACTGGGAAGTAACTACGGGGTGGGTAATAGGCGACATCGGAGGTGAAGCAAGAGACTGTTGGAGAGCAGTAAACCACAAATTGATATTGGTTGGACTGTCTGCAGTTTCCAAACTGGTTTCTGCAGGACATCTTTGTGAGATCAGGTTGAAGGGGGAAACATGATGAATCCCTTTATCAAATAAATGTGAGAAATTCTGAAATAACAGAGTTACACTTGACGTGTAATTTTTGAGAGTCTTTCATATGCTGGCTTTCTTTGTATGTTTCTAGGAGGAAACTAATATACACCCTTTCTCAAAAGTGTTTGGGCCATGTATGCTTTCTTTTCTCAAAATACTTATTCACCTCTGAAGGGATACTAGGGTTTTCCTACTGTGAGAGCAGACATACTGCACTGCCTCGAGCTGTGTTGTAAAAACAATCTATTCCAACTTCGAAGACTACACAATGTTTGGTGATGGAAACCTGTGCTTAAGCTGGTTCAGTAGAAGTGGTTTTTCTTCGTTTACCTTTATTTTGTCTTCTGTATCTAGTCAGTATCTTTTTTTTTTTTTTTTTGAGGGCAGTGTCACTGGCCCTCATATGTGGGACCAAACCGGGGCCGCTGGCTTCCGAAGCCAGCGCTTAACCAACACGCCACTCGGCTGGCCCTAGTCAGTATCTTTTAATGTGCACTGTTGTAATACAAATTGATCTGTGACATATGTTTCCCAATTTATGGAGCTGATTTCAGGCATTTTTGACAATCTAGTCAATCTTTCTAGTGCTTTTAGTTTTTCACCACTCTGGGAAAAAGTCTATGGAGGGTTATCTATAGCTTTTATAACCTTCTAGTGTTACTTTTTTTAATGGTTTTATTGTGAAATAAACATTTTAAAAAATTAGTTTCAGGTGTACAATGCAGTGCAGTGCAATAGTTATACTTTTTACCCCTCAAAGTGACAATCCCCTCCCCCAATTCGCCACCCCACTCCTCCCCATATCATACATATCTATTACAATTCCCCTGACTCCCTTCCACACTATACTCCACATCCCGTGATTATATAGATATAGATATAGATATAGATATTTATCTATATATCTATATCTATATCTATATATACACAATCATACTTGGCATACAATATTATACAACATCAGCTTCAGGTGTACAGTGCAGTGATCAAGCCTCTACTCCATCCATGAAGAGGTCTCCCTAACAAGACATGTGACCACCTGACACCCCAGAAAATATTTACATTATTAATTATATTCCCCGAACTGTCTTTCATATCCCTGTGGCAATATTGTAGTTATCTTTTTATGCTGTCTAATCCCTTCCCCTTTTCCCTCATCCCCACCCGCCTCCCAACTAGCAACCATCAATTTTTCCTGTATATCTATGAGACTGTTTCTGTGTACTTTGCTTGTTCATTTAGTTTTTCAGATTCCACATGTAAGTGAGATCATATGGTATTTGTCTTTCTCCGACTGACCTATTTCACTTAACATAATAGTTTCTAGGTCCATCCATATCGTTGCAAATGGTACGATTTCATTCTTCTTTATAGCAGAGTAATACTCCATTGTATAAATGTGCCACAGTTTCTTAATCCAGTCATCTACCGATGGGCATTTCGGTTATTTCCAAGTCTTGGCTTTTGTAAATAGCGCTGCAATGAACATAGGGGTGCATATACTTTTTCCAGTTAGCCTCTTGGATTCTTCTGGGTAGATACCCAAGAGTGGAATTGCTGGGTCATACAGTAGTTTCATTTCCAGTTTTTTGAGATACCTCC
The DNA here is from genome assembly GCA_033961575.1 of Aselliscus stoliczkanus. Lineage (NCBI taxonomy): Eukaryota > Metazoa > Chordata > Mammalia > Chiroptera > Hipposideridae > Aselliscus > Aselliscus stoliczkanus. The sequence goes on from CM066735.1 coordinate 63,042,834, forward strand.
ATACTGATTTCCATAATGGCTGCACCAATCTGTAGTCCCACCAACAGTGCACCAGGGTTCCCTTTTCTCCACAACCTCGCCAGCACTTGTTGTTTGTTGATTGATTGATGATAGCCATTCTGACTGGATGGTTTTTATTTGCATTTCTCTAATGATCAGTGAGGTTGAACATTTTTTTCACATGCCTGTTGGCCATCTGTATGTCGTCTTTAGAGAAACGCCTCTTCATATCCTCTGCATTTTTTAATTGGGTTGTTTGTTTTTTTGGTGTTGAGTTGAATGAGTGTTTTATAAATTTTTTGATATTAACCCCTTATCATATATATCATTGGCAAATATCTTCTCCCATTCTGTAGGCTGCCTTTTTGTTTTATTGATGATTTCCTTTGCTGTGAAAAAACTTTTAAGTTTCATGTAATCTCATTGGTTAATTTTTTCTTTTATTTCCTTTGCCCAAGGGGATAGATAGATCAGTAAAAATATTACTGAGAGTAATGTCTGCAAATTTACTCCCTATGTTTTCTTCTAGGAGTTTTATGGTTTCAGGTCTTACATTTAAGTCTTTAATCCATTTTGAGTTTGTTCTCATATATGGTGTAAGTAGGTAGTCCATTTTCATTTTCTTGCATGTGTCAGTCCAATTTTCCCAGCACTGTTTATTAAATAGACTACCTTTACTCCAGTGTAAATTCTTGCTTCCATTGTCATACATTAAATGACCAAATATTGATGGGTTTATTCCTGGGCTCTCGATTCTGTTCCATTGGTCTATGTGTCTGTTTTTATGCCAGTACCACACTGTTTTGATTACTATAGCCTTGTAGTATGATTTGATGTCAGGTAGCATGATACCTCCCACTTTGTTCTTATTTCTCAAGATTGTTGTGGCTATTCGGGGTCTTTTATGGTTCCATATAAATTTTAGGATTATGTATTCTATTTCTGAGAAAAATGTCCTTGGTAGTTTGATTGGAATTACATTGAATCTATATATTGCCTTAGGCAGTATTGACATTTTAACTATATTAAGTCTTCCTATCCATGAACATGGTATGTATTTCCATTTATTTGTATCTTCTTTGATTTCTCTCTTCAGTGTCTCATAATTTTCTGAGTACAGGTCTTGTACTTCTTTAGTTAAATTTATTCCTAGATATTTTATTGTTTTTGAAGCAATTGTAAAAGGGATTGATTTCCTGATTTCTTCTTCTGATAGTTTATTATTGGTGTATACAAATGCAACTGATTTCTGAATATTAATTTTGTATCTTGCTATCTTACTAAATTTGTTTATCAGTTCTAACAGTTTTTTGTGGAGCCCTTTATTCTCTCTATATAATATCATGTCATCTGCATATAATGACAATTTTACTTTGTCCTTTCCAATTTGGATGCCTTTTATTTCATTTTCTTGTCTGATTTCTGTGGCTATAACTTCCAGAACTATGTTAAATAGAAGTGGTGAAAGCGGGCAGCCTTGTCTTCTTCCTGATCTTACGGGGAAAGCTTTTAGCCTTTCCCCATTGAGTACAATGTTTGCTGTGGACTTGTCATATATAGCCTTTATTATGTTGAGATATGATCCCACTATTCCCACTTTGCTAAGAGTTTTTATCATAAATTGCTGCTGGATTTTGTCAAATGCTTTTTCTGCATCTATTGATATGATCATATGATTTTTATTTTTCATTTTGTTAATGTGATGTATTACGTTAATTGATTTGTGGATATTGAACCAATCTTGCATACCAGGAATGAATCCCACTTGATTGTGGAGTATGATCTTTTTAATGTGATGCTGAATTTGGTTTGCTAGTATTTTATTGAGGATTTTTGCATCTATGTTCATTAGGGATATCGGCCTGTAGTTTTCCTTTTTTGTAATATCTTTGTCTGATTTTGGGATCAGAGTACTAGTGGCCTCATAAAATGTGATTGGGAGCCTTCCCTCCTTCTGTATTTTCTGGAATAGTTTGAGGAGAATAGGGATTAATTCTTTTTTGAATGTTTTGTAAAATTCACCTGTGAAGCCATCTGGTCCCGGACTTTTGTTTGTTAGAAGCTTGTGATGACTGATTCAGTTTCTTTGGCAGTAATCAGTCTGTTCAGAGTTTCTGCTTCTTTTTGGTTCAGACTTGGTAGATTATATGCTTCTAGAAATTTATCCATTTCTTCCAGATTGTCGAATTTGTTGGCATGTAGTTGCTTGTAGTATTTTCTTAAGATTTTCTGTATTTCTATTGTACTTCTCCTCTTTCATTTCTGATTTTATTAATTTGGGTCCTCTCTCTCTTTTTCTTGGTGAGTCTGGCTAAGGGTTTGTCAATTTTATCTTTTCAAGAAAACCAGCTCTTGGTTTCATTGATCTTTTGTATTGTTTTTTTGTCTCTATTTCATTTATTTCTGCTCTGGTCTTTATTATGTCCTTCCTTGTACTCCCTTTGGGCTTGTTTTGCTGTTCTTTTTCCAGTTCCCTTAGATGTAAAGATAGTCTGTTGATCTGAGATTGTTCTTGCTTCTTTAGGTAGGCCTGCTCTGCTATGAACTTCCCTCTTAGGACTGCTTTTACTGCATCCCAGAGATTTTGGGTCGTGGTGTTTTCATTTTCGTTTGTTTTGAGGTATCTTGTGATTTCCTCCTTGATCTCATTTTTGCCCCACTCTATTTAGTAGCATGCTATTCAGCCTCCCTGTATTTGTGTGCTTTCCGGATTTCTTCTTGTAATTGATTTTCAGTTTCATAGCATTTTGGTCAGAGAAGAAACTTTATATGATTTCAATCTTCTTAAATTTATTGAGATTTGCTTTGTGGCCTAACATGTGGTCTATCTTGGAAAATGTCCCATGTGCACTTGAGAAGAATATATATTCTGTTGCTTTGGGGTGAAATGATCTAAAAATATTGATTAAGTCCAACTGGTCTAAAGTATCATTTAAGGCCACTGTGTCCATGTTGATTTTCTGTCTGGAGGATCTGTCCATTGGTGACAATGGGGTGTTGAAGTCCCTATTTCGATAGTGTTACTGTTGATCTCTGTCTTTATATCTGTCAAAGTCTGTTTTATATATTTAGGAGCTTCTATGTTGGTTGCATAGATGTTTACTAGGGTTATGTCCTCTTGTTGGATCGATCCCTTAATTATTATGTAGTGCCCTTCTTTGCCTTTTATTGTAGTCTTCATTTTAAAGTCTATTTTGTCCAAAATAAGTATTGCTACTCCAGCTTTTTTCTCATTTCCATTTGCATGAAATATCTTATTCCATCCCTTTACTTTCAGTCTGTGTGTGTCCTTTGGTCTGAGATGAGTCTCTTGTAGACAGCATATGCATGGGTCCTGTTTTCTTATCCACTCAGCCACTCTGTGTCTTTTGATTGGAGCATTTAGCCCATTCACATTTAAGGTAATTACTGATAGGTGTATATTTATTACCATTTTGTTATTTGTATTCCTGGTCTTCTTAGGTTAGCTTGTTTACTCCTTTCTTTTGTTTAAAAAAGCCCTTTTAACATTTCCTGCAGTGCTGGCTTGGTGGTAATGAATTCCTTAAGCTAATCTTTTCTGAGAATCTCTTTATCTCTCCTTCAATTTTAAGTGATAGCTGTGCTGTGTAATCTTGGCTATAGGCCCTTATTTTGCTTTTCTTTGAACATCTCCTGCCACTCCCTTCTGGCCTACAGAGTTTCTGTAGACAAGTCAGCTGTTAGTCTTATAGGAGTTCCTTTGCATTTAACCTGCTGTCTTTCTCTTGCTGCTTTTAGGATTCTGTCTCTGTCTTTAACCTTTGCCATTTTAACTATGATGTGTCTTGGTGTGGACCTGTTTGGGTTCAGCTTGTTTGGAACCCTCTGCACTTCCTGGGCATGTATGTTGATTTCCTTCACCAGGGTAGGGAAGTTTTCACTCATTATTTCTTCCAATACATTCTGAATCCCTTGCTTCTTTACTTCTTCTTCTTCTCCCCCTCCCCCTCCCCCTCCCCGCCTCGCCCCTCATTCACCCTTCCCTCCTCCTCCTCCCCGTCCCCCTCCACTCCCCCTCCCCTTCCTGGTATTCCTATGATGCAAAATGTTGTTGTGTTTGATGTTGTCCTACAGGTCTCTTAAACTATTTTCATTGATTTTTATTCTTTTTTCTAGACGTTATGATTTTTTTTTTTGAGGGCAGTGTCACTGGCCCTCATATGTGGGACCCGAACCGGGGCCGCTGGCCTCCCAAGCCAGTGCTGAACCACTGCGCCACTCGGCCGGCCCATAATCATCTTTTTTTTTTTTTTTTTTTTTTTGAGGGCAGTGTCACTGGCCCTCATAAGTGGGACCCGAACCAGGGCCGCTGGCTTCCCAAGCCCGCAAATTTGTTGTTTTTGTTTTTTTGTGTTTTTTTTGAGGGCAATGTCACTGGCCCTCATATGTGGGATCCGAACCAGGGCCGCTGGCGTCCCAAGCCAGCGCTTAACCACTGCGCCACTTGGCCGGCCCTATTCTTTTTTCTTTTTGTTGTTCCAACTGGGTGATTTCTGCTATTTTGTCTTCCAAATCGCTGATCTGCTCCTCTGCTTCATCTGCTCTACTGGCGATTCCTTCGAGTGTGTTCTTCATTTCAGTTATTGTATTCTTTAGTTCTAACAGGTTGTTTTTTATGGTTTCCCTATCCTTCTTTATGTCCTCGCTAAGTTCCTTAAACATTCTTATCGTCAGTTTTCTAAACTCTGTCTCTGAAAGGTTGGATCCCTCTGTTTCATTTAGTTTCATTTTTAGAGGTTTCTTCTGATCTTTTACTTGGGACATGTTTCTTTCTTTCTTCATTCTGGCCATCGCTCTGTGATTGCTTCAGTGTATCAGATAGATCACCAGACTTGACGTGGCCTCCTCTTTAGGTCCTTCCTGTAGAGGTTCTGTTCATCTAGTGTTCAGAGGACTTCCGATGTTGAATGTTGTATAAATTATTTGTAATTTGATGTGATCCTGGGAGGGAGTTGGCACAGAATCTGTCTATTCCGCCATCTTACCGGAAGTCTCTTCCAGGTCTCCACACCGAGCGGCCGCCGGGGAGCCGGGGGGAAGCTGGGTGCCGCCGCAGGGAAGTGGGCCTCCTGCAGGGCCGGCGCCTCTCCCGGTGGCCTCCTCTGCAGGCACCCGCCCCCTGGACTTTCTTGTGCTGCCAACTGGCCGTGTGCCCCACACCCGCCGTCCCTCCATCCTGCGGCTCCAGCATCTTCTAGTGTTACTTTTATGTGCAACATTTATTTCTAATACGATTATGAAAATATAGAGAATTAGAAATTAGTAAAACTTCTGAACTTACTTGGTGAGCTTTTCATAGTTTAGAGCAAATTTGATTAAAGTCATTAAATTAGTTGTTTTGTACTTTTGATGATTTGTTCTTTATATGTTATATTTTTTCTAAATTTTCTGTAATAAGAGTCTATTACTTTTATATTAAAAATCATACTGTTTAATATATTTTGCTGTATGATATTATATAAAATATGAGGTTCTAAAAACTGGAAGGAAATATGAAAAATAACTATGATTATCTTGGAGTGGTAGGACTTTATGTGATTTTATTCTATTTTTCAATTCTTTTCTATAATGAAGACAGGAAAAAATTTAAGAATGCATAAGTGTCTTGGATAAATAAGGGGGAATGCCCTTTTAATTTAATTTTATATTTGCAATCTTTCATATCAGTAATCAGAGGAAATACCCTGAAATGGTTTATTTCCGTTACTAGTATAGAAACATTCACAAGGAAAGCAGGTGAAGACCGCACTTGTGGAATCAAATGAGAAGCAAAAAACACTCTGAAACTCTTTTCTGCTTTCTTTGCTTTCTCAGGTACATGAGAAGTCAATTTTAGTATGAAATTTTAAAAGTTCCACCCAAGTATTTTAGTTAGGTACTTATCATTGTAAGAAATATACCTCTCAGTTTTTTGTTTTTTTTTGAGGGCAGTGTCACTGGCCCTCAATGTGGGACCCGAACCAGGGCCACTGGCTTCCCAAGCCAGCGCTTAACCACCGCGCCACTTGGCCAGCCCTATACCTCTCAGTTTTGATCACATCATTACAACCCAATGTTTTGGCCCTGAGGAAACACTGGATACAAGTATTATAATTAGAGTATACAAACAGCTAGTATTTCCAGAGCAAATGTCAAAGCCAGTTAGTTCCTTAGTTTACATTTCCAGTTTTTCCACTTTTATTTTCACTGGAATTATTCTCAGACTTCATGATCAATATTTTTAATTCATCTAACTTGCTTTTATCCATATCAAATGGAACAGAATTTTATTGTGAAATTTAATTTGTGTCCCTGTTATATGAATGACATTTTTTCTGGCCTAAATTCTATTTGATTATTCTGTATAACTGATTACTTGAAAAGGTAATCTTGAACAAAGTCTCTTTGGTGCCTCTTCTCACAAGATGAGGAGAGATGTGAGAGGCCCTGGAGAACTGTCTCCAGACAAAGGGGCAGGAGGCCGCAGCTCCTCCCGTACATTACCCGAAACTCCGGAATTAAGGGTGGCATCAGTTTTATTTCTATTTCTGTTTCCTTCTGTGTGTCCCTTCACTGCCATCTCCTGCATCTCGCATAATGCCCCAGCACCTAACATGGTACCTGGCATATAGAAAGCCCATATAGAAAGACTAAAGGAAGGAAAGAGGAATTCAGTTTCCTATTGCTGCCACAAGCTCAGCAGTTTAAAACAACACAAGTTTATTCTTTACAGTTCTGTATTTCAGGAGTCCATCACCAATCCCTCTGGACTAACATGGAGGTGCCACTGGAGATGCATTCCTTTTAGACACCCTTGGAGAGAATGGTTTTCTGCTTTTCCGAGCTGCTTGGGGTGACCAGTGCTGCTTGTCTCATGGACCCTTGTCCATCTTCAAAGCCATGACATAGCATCTCTCTGACCCTACTTTCATTGTCACCTCTCTTACTCTGCCTCTCCCCCTCAGCTTACTTCTCTGCTTTTAAGAACCCTGAAATTATATTTTGCCCACCTGGATAATCCGGGGCAATCGGTCTTTCTTTGGGTTAGTTGCCTTAACTCTGTCTGCATCCTTAATTCCCATTTGGCATGTAACGTAAACTATCACAGGTTCCAGGGATTACGGTGTGGGCATCTTTGAGGGGGCTGTGGTTATGCCTAGCACACGGCCCCTCAGAGCAGCGCTCATGCTAACCAGTCCTATCTCTCTGGGGGCAGTGTCATATGCTAGCAGCAGAATAATTTAGGTGAGCAAAGCCATATGGAAGGGTTATGAACACGACAAGCATGTCGAGTCTTGCTTATCCAGTAAACCCTGTAATTGCCCTGTGACTTTTTAAATGCATTGCACTGAGTGATGCATGAATATATTAAAATGATTACCCCTTGTGATAGGATTATGGATTTAACCTTTCTTCATGTTTTTGTGCATTTACTAAGTTTTCTACAATAAATAGATTTTGCTTTTATAATGAAAAAAATTTTTTGAATTTCCTAACAATCTCCATAGACTGTCAAAGTTGCAAACACAAAAGAATTAAGTGAAATGACACCTATAAAATTGATATAAATGACAAAAACTAAATTCACATGACTGGAAACTCAACGTGGCAGCCAGTAAACATGCCAACAATACCATGTAGCTGGATCACATTTTAAAATATGGCAAAATTATCAGATATCCTGCGACTGCACTCAGCACAAGGTATGAGTAGCATCAATTTATTTTCCGATTTTCATAAGGAGGCATGAAAAAGATTTGAAAATTAGATTGAGTGAATAGGGATTATTTTTTACGATAAAAAAAACATGATGGGCTAGGGATGGGATCGGGTTGTAACCAGGCTTCTCAGGCCGCCCTGCCCGCCAGACTGCCTGCAGGCACGGGCCACTGAACACCCACGCCCGCGTCCTGAGCCACTCCCAGCTGGGCAAGAAATGCACCCCACTCGCTGGTGCAAGTTGGAATTAGTTCTCTGGGGACTGATCCAGCACTCGACATGCTAGGGATACATGCCCGGAGTGTGGGAAATTGTTTTCTGGAAAGAGTTTTCTGCCTAAATTTCCCTGTCGAGCACTCCTTTTCCTGACTGTGATAAGAGCTCTACCCAGACCCTCAGCCCGTCGCAGACGGGCTGGATCACCAACCCTGTGCCAACACCAGCCCTAGAACACCGACATGCCCAGCAGCTGGAGCCAAGCCAGGAAAGGCACTGTTTTCCAGATCTACCGTGCTGTTCTTTGATATGGCTGTAAGTATTTTTCATTATAAAAGTCATATGATTACATGACCAAACCTTAGACAGTAAGCACAAATGTTGTACGCAGCACCACTACCCCAACACCATCTTAGGAAGTTTGGTTCATTGTCCTATAACGGACTGCAGGAATAGTTGTTTTTATGTGCATGGATGTGCACGGACAGCAAGTGCCCAGACTCTAACCTGTGCTGACGACGCACGGGCACATCGCTGGGTCCTGCTGAGACCTTCCAGGAGAGAATTGGGAGCTGGGACTCAGGTGGGATTCCCACCGCCCCACTGACCCACAAGTGAGTTCAGGGAGAGGGCAGCCCAGAAATATCAAATACCTTTCTCACCAAGCAATCAACCAACCAGCAAATGAAAACCCGATCGCATTTGGGAACCAGGCTATCAATCAGTGTGTCACTAAGAGAGGAACGATTCTCACAAGTTCAGCAATGAATGTGGCGGGACTTCCCTATGAAGGGCTTGGGGACAGCTCCCTAGGACACTGACCCAGGAGAGGAGGAAGGGTAGAGGGCAGGGTCTGATCAATGGCATGAGTTCCTGAGCATACGTGCATGGCATGACCTCTGGGAATGTGCAGAAATGTTGGGCATTTGAAGGGGGACCGCAGGCCCCACAATCGAGGGGAGAGGGAAGTTACTGTGAAGCTGTCATTGTGCCTCTAGACTGGGATGGCTTGAAGGAACCCAGGTCCATTTTGGAGGCTTGTAGAGCACCATCGTATCCTATCATGTCGTCTGTGTGCGCTACAGACTATCTCCTCCCCTGGAGTTCATTGATATGTTGAGCCCCTGGTAGGCACGTGGTTGGAAGGCAGCACTGCAGCCTTCTGGGAGGCTGGGCCCGGGCCTGCCTCCTTTCCTGCCCCCGCAGTCAGCACACAGGGGGGCTTAGTGCACTCAGGGGAGTAAGTGATAAATGACGCCCAGTGAAGGCCTGTGCACCCATGGGGCTGTGAGTCAGAGACGTAAGCGCCAACTCCAAAGTTTAGTGGCTCCACGTGATAGCAATGCTTGCTTCTAGGGGTGCAAGTTCACACACGCTGTCTCGGGGTGAATTTGGTAACGGCTGCTAACCACCTGTGCGCCAGGCCTGACGTGGTTTTGCTCGCCTACTTCTCTCAGTCCTGACTCAGGTGCTCGTACCCACTCCACCCGCAGCCCGGGAGCTGTGCCAGGAGGTAACTCACCCGAGGGCACACCGCAGAGTGAGGCTTTCACGCTAAGCTTAGGCGGCGGCTTCCCTCCCACACGCATCCTCTCTGTGTAGTGAGAGAACAGGGCCCTCTGAATCATGCTTCTACTTTTAGGGATTTCCTAAGGACAGATACATATGCTTCTAAAAAGGTTTGTATTGCAGCCTGTACTGGTGGTGAACAACTGTGAGCCTCCCACGTGAGGCCGCGCGTGCGGGCTGCTAAGCCTCCCGGGGCCTGCGGTCTGTAGAGCTCGTCACCCACCCATTCCAAGCGTCTGCCCTCAAACTGGAAGAGTAATGTGTGTGCCCCCCAGGGATTTCAAATAGGAAGCTACTGCTTTCAGGTGGCTAAACTCAAGATGTGACTGTGCACAAGGACTCAGGTCCTTTGAGGCTCTGCGTTTATGGTGATCCGATGATATGAATGAAGCAGTGTTTTGCTCCTGCCCTTTTAGTGAGTCAAAGCTGGGAAGCCTTGAGAGAGTCACAGCGCGAACATTCGGCAAGGAGCCGAGCGGCCCGAGGAGGGGTGGACTCCACGCTGCCCCTTGCAATGTCCGTCTCATTCGGCATAGTTGCGGGGTTCCCGCTGCTGTGTCCACCTGGACCCGGGCGGCCATTGCAACCCTTTAGCTCCAAGGTGCAATGGTGCTTTTTGGCTTTTGCATCCGTCAGTTACCTTACCTGGTTCTCCAGCATTTTCGCAGCGATGTAACTGTTGAGGCTCCACCACCGGAGGCATCAGAGGAAACGGGGAGCGCTGATGTCTTAGCTGCCAGAGCGCTTGGCGTCTGCCTCGGCGGCCCACCGAGGGGTCAGGCAGTTCTCCGTGTGCCCGAGGGACGAAAGGAAGGACGTGCCCTAAAACTTTCATCTCCGTGACCAGTTTTTACTGTTGTATTGCCTTTCTTTTCAATTTAGAGAGATAATAAGGGAAAATTACAGGGGGAGCTGTGTTTCTGTTTCAGTGTTTTGAACAAAGCAATCTATTGAGCTTTTGACATTTCTTAGAAACCACCCACACGATTGAAAAAAAAGTTTGCTGCTCCTTGTAGAGCATTTCATTTAAAGAAACTTCAAAATAGGAGCAAGTGACAGTTTTGAACCCTGCGATGTGGCGGGACCCATGGAGGGGCGGCCGCCCAGCAGAGACAGGCCTGCAGCAGGCCGCGCCGCGCACCCGCCAGCACCCCGGGCCTCGGAAACAGGCGCCGCGACCCCCGCCGACGGCCCATGCTCAAGTGCGCCGGCTCTCGGGAGCTTTCTTCCTCCACAAGCTTTTTGCCGAGATGTGCCCTTGTTTGAACCCAGTCCAGATTCCACCCTCGGCCCAGGGCCGCTGCTCGCTGGCTGCAGAGCTAGATGCAGAGACACTGCCCGCAGGGCCGCGCGGTGCAGGGGAGAGGAGGGCGGGGGCTCCCAGTAGGACTGCCGAGGTCTGCACAGAGCTTGTGTTCTTCAGGGATCTGCTTCTGGGAAGAAGGTGCCACTACTAGTCAGGACCCCTCCAGGGAACCGGGGCATTCCAGGCAGTTCCGCAGAGGGAGTTTATAAAGGAGCCCTTACAAAGGCCCGGGCCGTGGCGAGCTTCTCTCCATAGCAGCCTTACCATGGGGCTGTGTCTTTCATTTAGGGAAGAATGAAGTAAATACGGATCTTTTCCAGTTGTTTCTTGCTCAGGAATATTGTTTCCCACATACATTCTTTAAAATATGTTTAACAGAGTTATTCTAAAATCTTTTCCTTATTTATGTTACCTTTAAAATTATAAAAATCAACAACGCACATTTCAGAAATAGAAAAATAATGTAAAGAAAAAGACTTTAAAATGCTAATTATTCTACCACCCAGAGATACTACTCTCATTTTTGGTTGAAAAGCTTATAGAAAAATCTGTGTAGGATTATACACCCTTGTTACTAGTTCTGCCCCCCCCTCCAATCCTGTGAACATATTTTGTTTTTGTTTTTTTACTCTTACATTAATATTCTTCAGAGATTTTTTTGCCTTTGGTGGCTTCAGTATATTTCAAGTTTAAATTTCTTTCCCATTTCTTACTATTGGACATAGAGTTTATTTCCAACTATGTTATTTCAAGTAAAGCAATAATGTAATATTCTTATAAACAAGCTTTTTTTCTGCTGCTTTGATTATTTCCAAACCTAAGAAAGTCTTACCCTCTTTTTGTCTCTTAATTGGATTTGTGAGAAGGGAAAAAAATCAGCTCTAATCATCACTTAACTATGAGCAGTGCTAAATGACATGGGTTCTTAGAAATAAAAGAAAATTATAACTTTAAAATACAATTATATGTAACAGTCAATTCCAGCAACCTCTAAAGACCTTAAAAATGCCCTTTAATCACCTCAATGTTCTCTTCATTTTCTCTGTTTTCCTCTCAATGAATCCAATTTTCTACAGTATCATTCGACAAGTAAAAAATAAAAATCTGATTCTTTTGTATAGATTTCCCACTTTATTCAATACCATAATTAGAGACAATATTATTTTCTACTATTTTGATAAATGGGATTTAAGTTAAATAGTAAACTTGAATATATATCCTTACACTTGACGTCATTTCTGTGGGAAAGTATGTTCAGAGATCCAAATGCACATTTACAACTGAGCTTTGAACACGCAATTTGCTTATAAGTAAAGGACTTGCAGTATCTCAAAGAGTATCCCATGTTTAGTTAACCTCATGTTTCATAATTCATATATTACTAAATAACATTGTGTTTAGATATATAACTGACCATCAGGTCAAACACAAATAGCTGTGTATTCTGAGATGTATGTGTGCGCGTTCGCCGCTGGATGTGGTGGATTTTCTGAAGGATCTGGCCATTGGAATTACTAATGACCCTTAAATTATGTGGATCCCCAAACGAGATTATGGACCGTAGCAATGCAGATCCTGAGTGAGCTATATCAAATAGTGTAGGCACCTCTGTTGCTTCTGTCCCCTGCCCTGCTTTATTTTTTCCATAACATTTATCACCATCTGGCTTTTATATGTTTTTATATTTATTGTATGCCATCCTTCACTAGCCTTAAGCACTATAAGAGCAGGATGTTTCTTTCATTCTCTACTTTATTCGCTCCTTAATACAAAGTACGTGCTCAATAAATGTCTGATTTGAATGAAGAGTGAGTGAGTAAATAGTACAGATTCTTTGTTTTCAGATTTGATACAATATATAACAAAATATGGAAAATTTTGTAAATAAGCCCAAGTTTAATAACTTACAAAATTAAATGTGTCAAATCTTTAGCTAAATCTATACAGGAAAGAAATATGAATCTCAAAGCCTACAGAAAAAAATAACACACATTTTTCTCTCCAAGTAAATTGAAGAGTTTTGTATTAAAAATATCAAAGAGACATCACTCTTTAAACCAAGTAGCATTGCTTATGATTTTACAATGTGGCTGTCCTGACCTTCATGGAAAGTCACAAATGTGGTTTTCATTTAAGACAGACTTCATTTGCTACATTCATATTAAGTAAGCTAAAACTCCCACACCATAAAAAATTACCCTTGGACATTGAATAATTGGTATTTCGAATCTTCTGAAAGTTAAGAATTCTCAGCAGTTCAGAAATAAACTGTTTAGTCTTTTTTTTTTTGGAGGAGCAAGGCTATACAGAGTAAGATGACCAGGGTCAAACCTAGTCTAGCTGTATTTTCTGACAACTCTCATGTGTAGGAATACATTTGCCACAGTGTTTAACAGAAGTTTCCAGACAAAGCTAAATGAGGGAATGGAATTACAATAGATTTTAAACAAATGTTTATTGAAATCCGCAGCTGCATTCATTGCTGGTAACTGGACCTCCAAAGCAGAGTAATGAATTTAAAATGCACAATAACAGGAATGAGTTTAAGTTATAAAAATAACAAATTAGGTTGGAAACAATAGAGGAAGAATCATTAATATCAATCAGTCTCACCTCTGAAGCCTTTGGTTTACTGTCCCTGAGAGATGATCCCAATGCCCTGCCATTCGCCTTATATTTAGTTCTCTGTCTCTCCCACTCTCGCCTTCCCTTTCCAAGGCCTTCCCACCCCTCCCAGCACAGCCACACCACACGTGCCTAGGCCCGTCCTTGGTGCAAAGCTTTTGTCTTACGGTTATTGTTGGCAAGTTATCTTTACTAGAGGACCTAGTCACAATTATTTCACTAGACAATTACAACAATAGCTGCTGATTACCACAGAAGGGCCTAGGAATAAAAAAGTAATTCCCTTTTTCATTGTTGTTCTAAAGTGCCTGTCTGTAAAGACGGTGATTACTGTTGCCATTCCCTGCAGGAATCAGACTGTTCATATTACTGAAGCAGTAGGAAGAACTTTTCTGTTTAGCTTGGAATCACAAAGAAAGGCATTTGTATCAAAGGCCAGAAAAACCAACAAGAAATTTGACTCAAAAATTGCAATGCTATCAAGTCTGTGTTTAATATAAGAAATATTTAATCTAATATTCCAAAAGATATAAAAGTATGGATGTAGGTATTGCTGAAAGTAACAAAATAAACTCTTGCAAAATTAAGCAAATGTGGAAATTTATTGGAAAGATAATGAATATCATAAAATTGGTGGTGCATTTGTAAACTAGTTTCAGAAATAGGAAGGAGCTAAGAAAACAGTTCTAGAGTGGGTGATTCCAGCTATAGAGGTTCCTAGAAGCCCTTTTCAGTGTGCTGCTCCTGACGCTAGTCAGCTCCACCTGCTTTTCCTGTCTTGCTTTCAGTCTGCTTACGATGACAAAGAAAAAAAAAAAGGGAGAGGATTCAAATAAATAGAATTAGAAATGAAAGAGGAAATGCTACAACTGATACCACAAAAATACAAAGGATTATGAAAATACTATGATCAGTTATATGCCAACAAATCCATCAACTTAGAAAAAAATGGATAAATTTCTAGAAACTTACAACTACCAAGACTGAATCATGAAGAACTAGTAAATCAGAACAGGCTGATTACTAGTAAGGAGATTGAATCAGGAATCAAAAAACTCACAACAAACAAAAGTCCAGGACCAGAAGGCTTCACTGGTGAATTCTACCAAACATTCAAGAAAGAATTAACATCAATCCTTTCAAACTCTTCCAAAAAATAAAAGAGGCGGGAACCAGATAAGGACAACACAAGAAAAGAAAATTACAGGCCAGTATCCCTGATGAACATAGATGAAAAATACTCAACAAAAGATTAGTAAACCAAATGCAACAATACATTAAAAGGGGTATACATCCTGGTCAAGTGGGATTCATTCCTGGGTTGGAAAGCTGGTTTAATATCTGCAAATCAGTCAATGTGGTGCACCACATTAACAAATTGAAGGATAAAAATCATATGGTCACTGAACTTGATGCAGAAAAAGCATTTGGCAAAATCCAACATTCATTTATGATAAAAGCTCTCAACAATGTGGGTATAGAGGGAATGTACCTCAATATAATAAAGGCCACGTATGTGATAAACCCACAGCTAACATCATACTCAAAGGTGAAAAGCTGAAAGTTTTCACTCTAAAATCAGGAACAAGACAAGGAAGCCCACTCCTAGTGCTTTAGTTCAGCATAGCATTGGAAGACTTAGCCAGAGCAATTAGGCAAGAAAAAGAAATAAAATTGATACAAATTGCAATGGAAGAAGTAAAACTGTCACTATTTGCAGATGATATTATATTATGTATCGGAAACTCTAAGGACTACATCAAAAAACTGCTAGCGCTAATAAATGAATTCAGTAAAGTTGGAGGATACAAAGTCAGTACTCAAAGATCTGGTGTGTTTCTGTACACTGAAAATGAACTATCAGAAAGAGAAATAAAACAATCCCATTTACAATTGCATCAAAAAGAATAAGCTACCTAGGAATAAATTCAACCAAGTAGGTGCAAGACGTATATATTGAAACCTACAAGACATTAATGAAAGATATTGAAGAAGACACCCATGCTCATGTATTGGAAGAATCAATATTGTTAAAATGTCCATTCCACACAAAGCAATCTACAGATTCAGTGCTATCCCTGTCAAATTTCCAATTAAAACACACAGTCCTAAGATTTATATGAAACCACAAAAAAACCCAAATCACCAAAGCAATCTTGAGAAAGAAGTACAAAGCTGGAGGCATCACCTCCCAGATTGGAAACTATATTGCAAAGCTACAGTAATTAAAACAGTGTGGTATTGACATAAAAGCAGACACATCAATTGGTGAACAGTGTACAGAGCCCAGAAATAAACCCATGCATATGTGGTCAATTAAGTTATGGAACAAGAACCAAGAACATACAATGGGGAGAGGACAGTCTCTTCAATACATGGTGCAGGGAAAACTGGGCAGCTACATGCAAAGGAATGAAACCGGACCCCTATCTTACATCACACACAGAAATTAACTCAGAATGGATTAGAGACTTGAACGTAAGACCTGAAACAATAAAACCTCTAGAAGAAAACGTAGGCTGTAAGCTCCTTGACGTGGGTTTCGACAATGATCTTTTGCAAAGGAAACAAAAGTGGGAATAAATGAGTAGGACTCTGTCCTACTGAAGAGCAGCTGCACAGTAAAAGGAAGTCATCAACAAAATGCAAGGCAGCCTACTAAATGGGAGAAAATACTGACAAATTATATCTCTGATAAGGGTTTCATGTCCGTGTGTGTGTGTATCATACAACTTAATAGCAAGAAGCAAACAATCCAATTAAAAAATGGGCAGGGGATATCAATAGACATTTTTTTTTCCAAAGAGGACACACAGATGGCCAACAGACATATGAAAAGATGCTCAATATCACTAATCATCAGGGAAATGCAAATCAAAACCATAGTGCTATCATTTCCCATCCATTAGTATGTCAGTATCAGAAAAACATTGTTGATGAGCATTTGGAGAAATTGGAACCCTTGTACACAGCTGGTGTATAAATGGCGCAGCTGTGATGAAAAACGGTATGGCAGTTCCGCAAAATTTAAAAACAGAATTGCCATATTATCCAGTGATTCCACTTTATGGTCAGCATGATAATGTGCTAACTTCATAAGAACAGTTTCAGGATCATAAAATATCCCTCTGAGGAAATGTGTTGTATTTCCTTAACTCTTACCACTGCTTAGGTTACTTCCAGCTTCTTACCGGAATAAGTAATAGAGCAATGAGTAACTTTGTCTCTGTTGACTGTTAACATACAAGAAGCCACCCCCAAATTGTCCACAACCTTGCTGCTGCTCATAGTTTGGAAGTAATTGATTACATCCCAAAGGTATATCACACCTTAAGGGGTTCTATTTTAAAATAACAACTAAAATCATAAATTAAAATACGTAACAGCTTAAGGAGAAGACAAAATAGTTTAAGACACTATGATATATATCTATAACATAAATTTTATCTAAATTGGTCATTGCATTTAAACATAAAAGACATGAATCTAGATTCATGTGACATCAAGAAGTAACATCAAGAAGACATTGTTGATTTCTTCTCATAAACTTTGGGGTCTTGAATGTAAACAGCTGTCAAATACTAAAGGAAATAAATAGATCTTAGAAGTTAAGGTAACTTTTGCAACTTCCTATTCTGTTGCTGGACTGTCATACCTCTCTACACACACACGGGTGTGCACACGCAAACACACACACAACAAAATATTTTGGAGATATTTAAAGTAAAAACTTTAGACAATGTAGTGGGGAATTGTTACTGGGCTAACAATACACATTTCATGTCTTCATAGGTTGCCAGTGGGAACAACTAGCTTTAGAGACCCAGTGGCAGCTCTGCTCAGTAAGAAAATTGTGGGCTGTGCGTATGTGAGGCGAAAAGCTTTGGTTTGTTTCACTTCAGTTGCCATTTCGGGACACTCGTATGATTGTAAAATGTCCTCTCTGGATGTTGGTGATCTGTTTGATTTGTTTCTAGGAATAAAGATAACATAGAGGGAGCCTGAAGAGGTATTGCAGACTTCAGTGTTGGCCAACCAGTTAGTATCTTTCTAATTATCTTTCTTGTCTCTGTATTTAGACCATTTAATTCATTGAGTGTTCCCCCATTGAAACTGCAGCACACCCTCTACTGTGCACCGTCTGTAGAAAAACTTCCTCTAGGCCGCCCATTTCCCTGCCGTGATGAAAGGCTGAGCAGATGGGGCTGGTTAGGCCTCGTTTCCATCCACTGATTTAGTGGCAGACTGTCCTTTGGGGGATCATACAAGCACCTCGTTTCTGCTCTGTCTCACTGTTGCTGACTTCTTAGCCGTTTCACTAATGATCAGTGTATCTGTCAAGAGTGGTTTGGGGATAGAGTAGAAGATCATGTTTTCCATCCTTTTGCCATGTCCTAGAAGATTTCATAAAATCGTTAATGAATGCGGGGCTTGCAGCATTTGTGTGAATCAGTGGACCCGAATGTTTTCAGGTCCCATGTGGTTCTCTGTGTCTTAGGGACAGTTACAGGTTCTCTGTGCGTGTTTTGAAAACCCACAGAATAAAAACACGTCTTAGTGCCTTCAAAATACAGACTGGGGGCTTATGACCAGCAGACAGGTTCTCCGAGTCCTGGAGGCTGGGTGTCCGAGATCAGGGGCCGGCTGGTCAGGGAGCGCCCCTCTGGACAGAGGCTTCTCTACAGACTCGGTGTGGCTTCCACACTGTAGCAAGGGATTCGGGGTCGCCGGGGCCTCTTCTATGAGGGCACTGACCCCGTTTATGAGGGTACCACCCTCATGACCTCACCTCCCAAAGGCCCCACCTACTAACCCATCAACTTGGGGGCTAGGACTCCAACATCTGACCTTCAGGAGGACATGACCTTCAGACGCTCGCAGCCCAGCTAGGCACGTGTAAAGTCATGTCCTATAAGCAAGTTCTACCAATGTGCTCTCCTTGGAAGTGGTGTCTGTCTGAGGGTGCCTTTCCTTTCTAAATAAGAAACTGGTTGGGAGAAAGGAAAGGGGGAGAGATTTACCTCTCACTCTATCCTTTTGTTATTTGGATTTTGTAATCTGTGTACTTGTTACTTACTCAAAGAAATGTTTTTAAATGCAGTCATGTGCTACATAAAGGTATTTCAGTCAGCCTCAGGCCACATATGCGGCAGGGGTCTATGAGATAGCCTAAGCGTGTGACAGCTGGTGCCATCTACGTCCTCTCTGTGATGTGCTCAGTGACCAAACCACCACCGCGCATTTCTCAGAACATATGCCTGTCATTAAAGGGTGTGTGACTGTAAATTAATAAATTAGAAGCAGCATGCGTTTATCTTTGTATGTGTGTCTATTCTTCTATGTCACTGGTTTTCAGCTGAGGATGCTTTTGTGCCCCCAGGGGACATTTGGCAAACTCTGGACACAGTGCGGGTGGGCGGGTCAGGATTCCTGGCATCTAGTGAGTAAATGTCAGGGGCACCATTATATATCCTACCATGGACAGGACAGCCCCCATCAATATTTGAGAATTATTTAGCCCCAAATGTCAATAGTCCTGAAGTTGAGAAAGTGTTCCATATGTGTATTTTAAAGAGTAAAAGCCCCTGCACCCCAATGGCTCACAGTCTAGGGAGGGAGTGAGAGGTCAGCAGATAATTGCAGGCATGTGACATGTTCTAGAATACAGTACAAACAAATCACCAAGCAAGTATCTGTTAACATTTTCATTACCTAGCAAGCCACTTGGTGGAAACATCCATTGAATTGACTAATTGAAAGGGAAACATCAATTTTAGACATGCTTTCCCACCGAATCCTGCAGGTAGAAGATGCAGCTCTTTATGCAGAGGGCCTGCGGCCGCTGCGTGCTGACACACTGTCAATGAAGAGCATCTCAGGGGGGCCCTTAATTTGGCCCTGACAACTGCTGCTCTATTTCCGTGCCGAATAACACATTGTGAAACTTTAAATGAACTCAGTGCTGTATTGGAAAAAGAATGTGTAGGTCATGACTAACGTTGTTGCTGTCTGGAAGAGATGGTTATCTTTTATAAGAACAACAGCCCAAAGGATTATCATGGTTTGCATATTTTCTCCCTCGAATGTCTCTGTTTTTCTGAGAGCCTCACAAGTGCGGTTATATTTCATCACCAAAGAAACCAGAGAAAGGTCAGGCTCTGAAATCCACTGGCTTTGTTTAGGGTTTTTTAACCGTTAACACTCTCATGCTTGTGCTTTGGTTTAGTTTTCGTTGTTGAGTTCAAAGGACCACACACATCTGTCTGAAAGTCACAAGCCGCCTGCCCCCTTCGCCTCTCCCCACCTCAGGGTCTCCATGGAAAGTCTTTCCTTGCAGGAGTTGCCAGCTTGATTAAATGAGATAGCACGTTCAATGCAATCAGCATTGCCAGGGATCAAACGACAGGGACTGGTTATTATCCAAATGGCACAAAAACAGAAAGCAGACTTTCAAGCCACCATTCAGAATAGTGCTTGTGCCATTTCTCCATTGGAATTTATTTATGTATTTATAGTCAGTGTTTCTGTAAAAGCAGGCAATTCCCTACCTTTGGTTTGACTTTTGTAATTAAAGGGAGAACTTTGCGTCCTGTTCTGGCGCTCTGGGTTGAATTAACTTACGTGTGTTCGGCACCCTCTCTTGTCTTTGATGTTTGCCTCTTTCCAGCTAAGTTCACATCCTCTACTTAAAACCTGAATGGCTTTTGAAAATTTCCCTTGTGTCCTCATGATCACATGCACTAAACCTCACTAGTGACCTAAATCTCTCGAGCAACAGGCCACCCTCGGTAGCTCGAAGAAATCGAGCGCTGTTCTGCAGAGCGATTCTGTCCAGAAACAAAAGGCCTCTTCTTGACCGGAGTCTCGGCAGACATCAAAACGCAGCTACATGGTTTCGTGCTTTCTAGAAAAGCGAGATAAAATCCCATAGTCACACCATATATACTTTCTAGTGTAAATCTCAAAGTGGTTTCGTTTCACTCAAAAAGCTGAAATTTTAAATTTCATTTTAAGTGTCTGTAAAAGGTTACATTGTTATAAATAATTTTCATAGAAACCCTTATATTTCTCTTCCACTTATGTTAAAATATCTACTGCATGCCTAACTTAAAGATGTGTTAGTTTTCTTAATGTTCTTATTTTACACCACCCTATTTTAATGAGAGCAAACCAAATCGTGACTGGATTAAAGATTAAAGAAGGTTAAATAACAAAGAACATGGGCAATTTGGTTGTTTGGCTTTGTTATGATCAATATTGGTAACAGTAATAGTGGAACAGAACATAAATAAAAGGCAGCCTATTTCTTTAACAGCCGAATGGCTTTAGACCAATACTTACAGCTCCAGTGCATGAAGGGAGACGAGGCCCCCCCAAGGCGGGCGGCACTTCATGAGAGTGGGCCGGGTTCCTGTCTTTCCTCTAGCCCCGCCGAGGAAGGGGACAAGCAGACCCAGTGCTTCTCTTGTCTTTCTTCCTCCTCTTTCTCTTTAGTCCATCCCTGAGGTGAAAATTTCAGAGCTGCTATGCCCAGTATACAAGCAACAGATTTCAAAAGAGGGATTTTAAAAAATGATAGAGCATGTACTTGAAAGAGGAAAACAGAACCAGGGCAGGGTGAGGACAGTTTCAGGCTGAGTGAGCCCTGCAGGAAAGCACCGCTGACATGGGCGTGGGAGAAGACACAGAGAGCTTTCGGAGTGGGGGCGGCGGGCTGAGCACTGGGGGCTGGCGGTGTAGGAATCAGCAGGAGAGCAAAGCACCAAGTGGTAACGATTGTCCCCAAGGACTCACCTGTGCCGAGTGTTTATCCGGTTCCCAAGGCCAAGCGAGAGAAAGTTGTTGGCCACACAGCCGCCTGCTCCTCACAGGCACCTGTCCCAACCTGCCACCCGCCTTCACCTCTCCCCCCATTCCTCTGGGTGACACACCACGGCGGCGTGTCTTAGAGAGCTGCAGCTCAGATTGCGGGAGATGGGGAAGGCGCCCAGGGTTCTCTGAGCTCTAGCACACAAGGATTTGTGAAACGAGACGCCACCAACACTGAGAGCCTGGTATGGCCCAGAAGGCGTTGCGGGCCAGGAGGGAGCAGTAGGCAGGGGACAGCCCGTCACCCGGCGGTGGTCCTGCAGGGACCACTTCCTCCTACCCACCGCCACCTCCGGAAGCAGACGGAGGACAGCAGGGCCTGGGCCCCATCTCAGGAGGGGACAGACGGCACCTGGAGGGAAGCACAGGCTGTCCTGAGCCTTACCTGTTTTACGCAAGGCTTCCCTGGTGCCATGGCCGTTAACAGCCATGACTGTTATGGGCTGGCTGGGCCTCCTCGCTGTCTCTGCCGGGCTGGTAGGAAACCCGCATTCCGAGGCGTCATGGTCGGGGACAGGCTGCTGGCACTCTCATGGCCCCGGGCTAGTGCCTCTGGGGTGCAATGCTCGCTCACGGCTCTGAGGACCGACTGGCTCATCTGTGATGGGCTCCAGCCTAAATCGAGGGCGTCCTCTGGGTCAGCGTTGACTGGCAATCGAAGCTGAGTGCAAAGTGGCGAGGAATTCTAATGTGTAGTTTAGTGCTGTTAAAAATGAGGGCCCTTGCTCTAATCAGCACTATGGGCTAGAGTCCCCTGGAAGGATATTTATGGGGGGACAGGGACTGTGAATAATTGGGAAGGTTTCAGGAGGTGGAGAAGGAGATGAGGACACTGGTCCATTCATTTATTCCTTCAGGAGATATTTGCGGAGCATCTGTGGGTGCCATGCCACACACCAGGGATTCTGTGCAGAACCAAAACGCCAAGATCCCTGCCCTCATGGCGCCCACCTCCGAGAGTGCGGAGTCAGACAGTGGTGGAGAAGGAGAGCACGGTTTCAGCCAGCGGCAGGTGCTGTGCGGGGAAGAAACCTGGCGAGGGGAGGCTTGGGGGGGCTGCTCTAGCTGAGGGATGTTGTGCTGAGGTCTGAGAGATGAGGAGCTGCCACCGTGATGGCCCAACCGATGGGCATTCTGAGAAGAGGGAGCCTCAGGTACGAGAGGCCTGGACTGGAAATGAACTTGATACATTGGAGGGACAGAATCAACAGTGACAGTAAAAAGACAGTGTGGCCAAAGAAAGTGCACAAAGAACAAAGAGCCCAAGACGAAGCCAGCAGCACGGGCCACACAGAAACAGTCTCTTTTTGTTGCAAAGAGAAGCTAAAGGCAACACTGAAGAGGGGACAGCTGTGACCGGGAGAGTATTCAGGGAAACCCGGACTCCCTTCTGCCAGCATCGCTCTGTGCGGCAGCTCTGGGCTAGAGAACCCCTGTGACGGTAAAGACGAGGGGCAGCAGGTTTGGGGGTAGAACTCTGCACCCCACAGGAAAGGCAAAGCGCGCCCTGCTGCTGTTGGCAGTAGATCAGGGACCCCAGGGATGAACCCAAATTACAGAGTCGCAGCTGCCCCAGCATTTGACATCCAGGGGAAACCAGAGGTGATCCCTCTGATATCTTCATTAAAAAAAGAAATGCCAATATCAGAGAAAATGCTAAGTGGTTTATATTTTTAGTAAAGTAAAAAATTGCTAGGATTTCTGAATGGGAACCCAGAAAATACCAGTGTATAATTTAGTTCTTAGAGGTAATATTTCATTTCTTTTGTGTTTCAAAGGCTTAAGAATACTTTAATTTGGTCTAAATTTCTTTGCCTGCCAATTTAAAAGACACAGAAAGTTTACTTCTTTCCCAAAGAATCTGAGATTTTAATTAATTACACATTATTTACTAGACTTCAGGATACCAAATACGCACTGGAAGAGATTTTTCTTTAAAGGTTGCCGTGTTCTCAGGGTGTATAACAACTTCTTTCTGACCAGTTCCGCTTCAGTCTGGATTGTGAAACTGCTTCTTCACACATGCTTTGTTAGGGGAAAGCTTTAGTTCTCTAATAGTATTGAACAAACATTGAGCTTAGACAAGGGGACCAAATGGAACAAGGAGTGACATCTGTCGAGCTCCTAGGCAGTAGCCCACACAGCATTTTTCACTGCTCTGCACGTCACTCTGATATTTGTACTCTGAGGTGGCTTTGTCAGAGGAGCTCGCAAAAGTCTGAGCTGTGAGATGGTTGAGTGGAATTTGACATAATGCCCATTGGTTCACAATCTGTGTGCTGTCCACCAGACAATATGTGCCCCTTGTTTAGATATAACAGTGACAATACAAAGAATAAGTGTATTTACCAATATTAAGAAAAGTTTAGTAAATCCAGCTTACCAATGGTTACCTTGAGTGTAATGCCCTCTTCTTCCAGTGGAAAAGTCAACTATTAGCAAAGTGCTAAGGACACAGGTCGCCTTTCAGGGTGTCTGGGCCACAGGCGGCCTGGGACAGGGGGGGTCAGACAGTGTGCGGTAACTGGCCTGCCCGGGAGCGGGGAGCTGTCCTCCAGAGGGTGGGGACAGCGGTTTCCTCTCACCCTTACGTCTGATTCCTCAGGCATCCACGCGGAAGCCTAGGGCAGCACCTTCGATAGTCCAGAAACACGCAGTCTTTGTCTCGTTTCTTCCCAACAATGAAGCGCAGCCCTGCAGGCGCTCTTCCAGGTAACACTCACGTGTGTGGATCTTCGGAAGTTTCTCCCGGCAGAAGGTCGCTGGCCCCCTCAGAGCGCCAGCCCCCGGGACCAGGGAGCCGGCAGATCCCACCGCTCTTTGGCGGAGCCTGTGGCTTCACCGAGCCCTGTGGGAAACTCGGTGTCCTCCCCCTTGTCAGGGGACGGTCCCAGGGCCTAAGCCCATGGCCAAATCCAGCTGAAAGGAGGGAGAAAGCCAATGACCGTTTCACCTCCCCCCACATACCCAAGCTTCAGATTTCCTGCTTTGTACCTGCTTTTCAATAATAACTGAAGTAATTATAGTAAATAGCCACCATGTATCCTGAACTCACTGTATGCCAGGGGCATGCTGCTTTGTGTTATTTAATCATCAAACAGTGGTTACCCCTGAGGGAGGTATTAGAATGATCCCCATTTTATAGCTGGGAAAACTGAGCTCAAGGAACTAAGAAACTTGCCCGCTGTCACCTGAGTGGTCAGAAGCAGCTGGGGTTTGAACGCAGATTCGTAGCTTAACCGTGAACACATTTATAATATAGGAAATGCAAAATTTCTTTGAAAATGTTTTTGTTAAGAGCTAGCAGTTTCCAAATAACCATTTTTATTATTTTTCAATAAGAGCAGTTTATGAACTAAATGCTTCTTTCTTTTCTTTAATACTCCTTTGATCTCTCTCTTTCCCCCCTCTCTCCCATAGACACCCCCCCCCCAAGTAAGTGCTTTACACAAATTATCCCACTTAATTCTCCTAACTATTTTAGGAGGCTTAGAGAAGTTATGTAACTTGCACCACTGGTCAAATTAACAGTAAGCTGCTGAGATGGATTTGAACCCAAGCTATTATATACTGCACCCAGAGCCTGTGTTGGTGGCTGTGCGGCCCCGGAGGGCCTGGGCCGGCGGCTGCCACATGATGCCATTGAAACTCGCCCATGTGATACATTCATAACCAGGTCAGCCATTCGGCTCAGTGGCAAGTAGTGGTCACTCATTAGCTATAATATTGGGTTGTCGGAAAAGTCATGACGCATTTTTACAACAAAAAATGTAGAAAAAAATACATCGTGACTTTTCCGACACCCCAATATTCCCTTTTGGTTTTCCAGCTTTTCCGCAGGTCGGATCTATATTCAGCTGGTGCTCGAGTGTGAAAATGCACCTAATAAAGTCAGTCAGGAGGCCCAAGCAATTCAAGCCCCTCAAGTCCACTTTGCTGAGCCGTGGGCCGCATGGCTGCCTTTCGCTAAGGCCTGACCAAGCCTTCGGCTCAGGAGAGCTTCGTGGGTGGGTGACAGACACCCAGTAGGCTCGGTGTCTTTGCCGTTGCACAGTGGAGACGTGGACGCCTGCACTGAAACTGATAGTTGAAGATAACAGTTAGGTGATTCAGCCGACAGCACAACTTCCTTTTGTGGTATAAGGTTACGGGCCTGCCTAAGGGGTCCCGTCTCAGGCACGCACTACCTGTATGGATTTACGTGAGTTCATTCAGCTCTAACCCCAGTGTTCTTTTCTTTCTTCAGTGGGCTGATAATTACAGAGTTTGGGGCGGGTTAACAAATGTGTATGAAGTGAACGGTTGACAGTGTGGTTAGTGCAGGAGCTTGAATGTAATGAGTGTTCAGCTGACTTCATCTCTTATTCAACTTAAGTTGTCAAGACAGTTACTTTGACTCTTTCCCTGCCTGTAAATTTTGGGCTGCTAAGCTAAGCTTTGAATATGGGGTTCAACAGGCAGACGGGTCGGAAGGAATAAAGATGTATATTTATAGAAAATTATGAAGTCTAAAATCATAGCCTTCGAAGGCTATTAATGGGTCACAGTCAAAACTGAAAATTGTGGCATTGTTTGTCATCTTAAAACTGATATTGTTCAGGTTTTTGTGTTGCTTTTCGGAGTTTAAGCATTTTAAACTCTTCAAGAGATTATTTCTTTACAGGTTTTTCCCTTCTGCTTTAATCATTGTATGCCCCGTTGAGCTAGTTACAATCAATTCCAAAGGTTAGTGTCATTCAAAATTGTTGCTGGTTTTTTGGAGTAGTGGACCTAAAATATTTCTGAAGACAAGCGTCCCACCAGACACATGCATCCCACCAGCAGGCCTTCTTCCTCCATGGAACACAACCTCACTAGTTAGTGTCTCTTATTTTGGGCTCCAGATGAAACCCAGCATCTTCCATAAAAAGCTCCTTGGCTCAGACTAGCTGTCAGCGCCCGCATAAGCTCCAAGCGGTGCTTTTCCTGCTGACTGCCTGCCCAGATTTTATCTTTCTGATGATCATTTGATAGCAAAGAACACTGGGCATATATAGGGCCTTTTTACACTGGGTAGGGGTTTCTAAGCCTTCTAAAAATAAAGACGAGCCTGGAGTTACATTATATTTTCAATGGCCTGACTTTATTACACCATTTAGCTATAAATACTGCCAATGAGTCTGTGTTTCAAAACTGTACTATCTTTCAGTCCCCAAATGAGGAGATATATATATATATATATATATAAAATCTCCTTCACAATGTAGCTGTTTCGGGGCGGGGGGGGGGCGGGGCAGAGAAACAGAAATGCTTTCTGATTTCAACTGTACCAGAAAATCGTGTTTCTAGTTGTTAGAGCAGTATTCATAAATGTAAGCCTTTTGGATGCTTTGAGGATTTTTGTTGGGGTGAGGCTGAGTAGGAAAGCAGCAGTAATGTGTGTAGCTTAATTTCTTGGACCAGAAACTCTGTTGTGTTACAAAATGCTGGGAGTTGTTAGCTTTACAGAGAGTGAATACAATTTAACTGACATGGTTTGTAATCTCCTCCTCAAAGCAAACCGTGACTATTTTTGTTTTGCTTTATGTTTCTTTGTCTTTAGCAGTATTCTAACATGGACAGCCTTACAAGTGATAACATTTCAGGAGGCATCTCCTTGTCCTGCTCCCCTGAGACCCAATTCAGGGGATGCCTGGAATCCCATAATCCCTTTGTCCATTCCATGCATTCTTTGTTCCTGTTCAAATGTTAGCCCCAGACAGTTGACACATTAAGTCTTATCAGGCAGCTGGGGCACTTTGGAGACTTGTACTGGGAGGCCGGAACCTGACTTTATTGGTAAAATCTATTGTTTTCTTGCAACCAGACAAAGAGCAAGCCTCAGTGTGTTCATATGTAGAGTGAGAGATGCAATTGTGGGGAAATTGATACCTTTGCTTATAGCCGACCCTGAGTTTCATGAGTTTCATTGAATTGAAATGTACTCCCAGGGCACTTAACATTCAGGAAATACACATAGCCGCACTACACAGAAGTATGTGTTTAGATTCTCTGTTATAGAGCAGCTTTGCAGGACATCACTATGGCAGCCATCCTCCAAGGTGGCCCCCAGGCGACCCCACCTCCTGGGCCTCCCACCCCGGCAGCCCTCTCCTGCGCAGTACAGCTCACTGCGGGAACAGCAGAGCGTGGCAGCAGCGTCGTATGCCCCTCCTGGCAGGACGGGCATGTCCCTCCCGGTCAGGGAGGTCTGTGAGGCTTCTGTCTGGGCCCCTCGCTGGCCTGGGCCCCAGGGCCCCACTGTGAGGGGCCCTGAGGTGTGGACCCGAGGCCTCCCGCCAGCAGCCCCTCCAGCCCAGCCAGGCTGCAGGGGCTACACTCCCACGAACATCTGGACGGGCCACCTCATAGCCAGAAGCACCCAGCTTAGCCACGCCCAGATTCCTGATGCTCAGCAACTCCGGGAGATAACAGACGCTTGTTGTTTTAGGCCACTGAGTTGTGGGACAAGATGTGTTTTGTCACCATAGATACTAACACAATTACCCATGTATCATCGTCTCCAGAATCCATATGCTGGAATAGCCAGGAAACATCATAATTTAGCATAAAATTCCTGCCAGATAAAAGAGTATAAAGTAGGCGTCGAGAACTCAAACGCCTACCAAGTCAGACAGGCCATGCCCGTGGTGAACTGAGGACTGTTCCCAGGTCTGGGGGTGGGGGTGGGCCGCTATAGACATCTGCTGCCATGTAGGAATTTGGGTTGCAGTAGAGCCAGACCTTTTGATTTTTCAAGGTGTAGCATATACATAGATGAGTCTCTTCCAAGCTCCCAGGACTCTAGATAATCAGTCCACGCTAACCATATACTATGTCCATGCTTCCTGCCAGTGAATGTTTCCGGAACAGGCTTGTAAAGCAGTAATGGCCAACAAGATGTGAGGGAAAACCTAGGAAGCTTCCGGGAAGGATCCCTGTGCCCCTAAAAGACAGGCACGAGAACAACAAGTTTGTTTTCTTCTGAACAGGGTTTCTGTCTAGACGGAACGTCTTGTTATTTGCTGGCAGCCTGAAGATGAAGCTGACACTAAGAAGGCCGAGCAGAGAGATGGAGAGCCTGCGACCTCGGCGGCACAGGTAGGGATGGCAGCAGCCATCCGTGGAGAACTTGGCACTTCTGTTTCCTGAGACCCTATAATCCTTTAAAATGCCTTATTTTAAGGCGTTTGAGATTGGATGCCTTTCACTTGCAGCCAGAAGTTTTCTAACAGATATCCAAGGGAAGCTGGTAATCCATAATTCTATGCATGAGCTATTGATTTTTAAATAATGCATGAAATTCAATTTTATTTATTTATTTATTTATTTATTTATTTATTTATTTATTTTTTTGAGGGCAGTGTCCCTGGCCCTCATATGTGGGACCCGAACCGGGGCCGCTGGCTTCCCAAGCCAGCGCTTAACCACCGCGCCACTCGGCCGGCCCGAAATTCAATTTTTAAAATGATCATGTACCAAATGAAACATATCTGGATGACGTGTCCATCTTGCCAGCTGCTCGTTGGGGAGCTATTCTGTAGATACTACACTACCATATTATAAAAAATCTGTGAAAGCTCATTTGCACTGTATTTGAAGATCTCCTTATTCAATGACTGTTTATCGGCTAGCATTGTTTTTTTTTTAATTAAGATTGTTTTAGAGCAGTCTGAGGTCTACAGTAAAACTGAGGGGAAGGCACACAGATTTCACATACACGTCCTGCCATATATACACACAGCTTCCACCGCTGTCATCGCCCCCCACCCTGTGGGACCTTCGTTACAACTGATGAACCTGCACAGACGTCATCATCACCCAGGGTCCACAGTTCACGCCAGGGGTCACTCTCGGGTCGTACGTTCTGCGGGTTTGGACAACTGTATAATGACCCGTTTTCATCACTACAGTGACCCTGCCCTGCAAACCCTCTGAGATCCCCAATCCATCCCTCTCTAGCCATTAACAGCTGGTGTTTTTACTTTTCCCCAATGTTGCCTTTTCCAGAATGTCATTTAGTTGGAATCATATGAGTACAGTATGTAGTCTTTTCCGATTGGCTCCTATCAGTTAATAATGTGTAGTTAAGGCCCCTTCATGTATTTTCATACTGAGTAATTCTTTCTGGTGCTGAATAATTTTCCATTGTCTTTTGGCTGCCATTTGAGGGTCAATCACTCTGGAGGGTCAATAATTCTTTGCACTGAGGAATTTATAATGCAGACAAGTGTGGAACAATGTGATTGCGAGTGTGGAAATACTGGGCACCGCGCGTGCCAGGCTAACATATTTCAAAAGCAGGATTTGGTTAGGGAAGATTTCACAGTTGGAATGGCGCTTTAAAGGATGTGCAGAAGTTTGTCAGGCTGATAAGAGTTTGTTGTATAAGAGCCAAATGTTTGTGGCTGTGAAAAAGCTAATGCAATCATAGTGTGGTATTTGAAACAAGGGTGGCATTTTTTTTTTCCATTGAAATCTGCAATGGGCAAATAATACCTGAGGTATTTTTTTTTAATTCTATAATGAGGATATTGCCACACTTGGGTTTAACCAGAGAAGGGATTCCAGCCTAAGACATGAAAATAAGAAATGGTGGAAGGAATGATGGTATATTTAGCCTGGAAAAAGCATACAAGTCCTGATAATTGTTTTTGCATACTTAAATGACAGTCATTTGCTGGGTGTGTAGCACTTAACGTACTGCTTCTATTTTGTCAGAATTTTGCAAAGTTCAGTTGTTCTCTTCATCTTACAGACAGGCAGACATTATTTGGAGAGGTCAGCAGTGACGGATGGATGACTGGACCCCTAAGTCCTGTCTCCCTCCACCGCCCCCTCATGCCCATCGCCCCATCCTCAAGTAGTGAGTCCACAGTGGACATTTATGCCTAGAGGACAGTCCCAGGCACATGCAGACTCTACAGTTAGCGAGGCTGTGATCCCTGACCCTGGAGGAGTTCCCTAGCCGAAGGCCAAACAGCCCAACCGCTTTTGTTTCCCTTTTCAGCCCAAATCCACCTTTATGGTCCTTAAGGTGCCAGTGATGAAGTGAGCAGAAGCACTCAGCAAAAGGAGGGGAAATGGGGCGTCCACCATGTATGCTGACAGACTTCTCTAGGTGTCACCTGACAATACTACTGAGGGCCTGGAGTGGTGGGGACCCATTACCATCGGGGGTCTGCCCTGGCTCTGCACATCAGCTCATCTCTTCCCTGAAGGAGGGCGAGAGAAGTGTGTGCGGGGGGAGAATGGTGTCTGTAGCGCCCCCCTGATTAGCCAAGTAGCTAATGGATAATTTAACAGGGATTGGATCCCGGTCTGCTGGATTCAGAATCCGGGCGAGACGAACAGGAGGGCAGAGCCGGAATCACAGCAAGAGGAAGCAAGCTTCCACCTGGAGGCACCTGCTGGCTTGATAGAAGGGAAGGTTTTCCCGAAGGTTTGGATTTTATAGAGATGGGCATGTTGGCCCCGAAGTGGGACTTGTCCCCCCATCAGTTTCCCGGCAACACTGAAGCCATGTGTCAGGAGGCTCTGAAAAGGAGCCGGGCGCTGGCCACAGGGTGGGCTCGCAGTCCTCGCCTCTAAGGCTGTGGCTGCCAGACCGCTTTTCTGTCAGTGCCAGCCTCCCCGCCCGTGGCCATGGCCCGCCTGCCGCCGAGGGATCCGAAAGCCACTCGTGCCACTTAGGAGGCAGACTCCTCAGGAAAGGTGTCTAACTCCAAACACTAGGTAGCGTTCCACTGGCTTTCATGGCTCAAACCTGTTGAGGGGAAGAGAGAGGACGGTCACTCACACTTGTCCCGGACCTTGGAGGGAATGCTAGGTGTGGCAGGAGGCCGCGCTGACGGGAGGCGCCGCACGCATCTGCTTCGTCCAGGCGGTTCCACGGGGGCTTAGCGGGAGGGGCTGGGAATTCAAAGGCAGCGCAGGCCCTTCTCCCACACCACCGCTGCCATTCACTGAGTGCTGTGGCGACAGTCTCCATGCATTACCTCCAGCACCCCCCAGAGAGCTCTCGTGCAAGGACGGGTACTGCCCCTTTCCCACAGACACCGAGCCTTTGGCTCCGGGAAGCAAGGGGACCCTCCTAAGATCCCACAGCGAGCAAGAGTGGAGCCAGAGTGAGCGCCATGAGTCCAAGGCTGAAGGCACTTCTTTTTCCGATATCTATGTCTACGTCTGTCTGTGTCTATATCCATACCCATAGCCACCCACACGCATAGCCACCCATACCCATAGCCACCCACACTCATAGCCACCCACACCCATAGCCACCCATATCAATATCCATCCATCCATCTCCACCCATACCCATAGCCACCCACACCCATAGCCACCCATACCCATAGCCACCCACACCCATAGCCACCCACACCCATAGCCACCCACACCCATAGCCACCCATACCCATAGCCACCCACACTCATAGCCACCCATACCCATAGCCACCCACACTCATAGCCACCCACACTCATAGCCACCCATACCCATAGCCATCCACACTCATAGCCACCCACACTCATAGCCACCCATACCCATAGCCATCCACACTCATAGCCACCCACACTCATAGCCACCCATACCCATAGCCACCCACACCCATAGCCACCCATATCAATATCCATCCATCCATCTCCACCCATAGCCATAGCCACCCATACCCATATCTATATCCATACCCGTATCCATCCATGTCTATCTATCTAGATCGAACTCTATATTCCTCATCTATTAGTGTATACAAGGTTTGACAGTTAAGTTCACAAACTTGTTGCAGTGATGTTGCTAACTGTTTTTGATATCAGAGGGATTATTTATAATGAATTTGTACCAACTGAACAGTTCACCAAGTTTATTATTTGGAAGTGCTGAAAAGGCTGCATGAAAAAGTTAGAAGACCTGAACTTTTCACCAACAATTCATGGCTCTTGCATCACAACAAAGCACCAGCTCACACGGCACTGTCTGTGAGGGAGTTTTTAGCCAGGAAACAAATCACTGTATTGGAACACCCTCCCTACTCACCTGATCTGGTCCCCACTGACTTCTTTCTTTACCTGAAGATAAAGGAAATATTGAAAGGAAGACATTTGGCTGACATTCAGGACATCCAGGGTAATACGACGACAGCATGTGGCAAGAAGGATGGGATGAGTGTGTCTGAAGCGAGGGGGAGTATTTTGAAGGAATTAATGGCAATGTGTCTTTTACTGTAATATATATATATTTTTTATTTAAACATTTACCATATTGTTTGGTCATACCATGTATGTTCTTTTATTATATCCCTCCTGCCCCATCTAATGGACTAATAATGCCTTATTATTTCAAATCTGCTACAGTCCCTAAACAGACCATTTAGATGATTTGATTTTTTCTCCCTTTATGTGAAAGAGCCACACCCAGTGTTCTTTTAACAATTTTTCTGCAGTTGGAATTGTACAAGTAAATACTGCTTTTCTGTCATATGTTTAAAAGCTCTTAGCCTTTCCAAATGCAGGCAGTACCAAAATCGTAAATGGAACTTTCCCAAAAGTTATTTTGTATATTGCTTTTTGGAACTCTGTAAAAATAATATGCATATTCGTTATATTTCCAAATCAAACTACATAAGAGTTATTCAGCCCATATGGATGTAAACTGATCCCCCCAAACCACCATAAAACCAAATTTTCATATGGAACACAGTTGCCACTGGAAAGTACAGCCAAGCTGATGTACGAGGACCGCACATCCATGCCAAGGCTGCCCACCTCCCTGGCTGCCGTGGGGCAGGGAGACTCCCCTCGTCACTGCCTAGGTTCCAGCCTGAGCGCTAGGCCCCAATCAGCAAGGCTGCTTGGTGGGATTTGAGGTGGTCCAGGTGACAGGAAGGATTGGGGGCCTCCTGAGCTCTCTGTGTGTGCTGGAAACCCTGCAGGATGGCATTTGTTTCTCCCAGTGCCCTTTCCTCACTCCTTTGCTGCCGCTGAGGGATTGGAAGGTGGACAGAGTCAACAGGGGGGCTCTTGCAGCTGTGACAAGATGGAGTCAGCCCCTCCCCACTTTCTTTGGCTTTGATGTGGGGGGAGGTCTGAGAATCTGAGGGCCAGCCCTGGCTAGGCAGTGCCCACCTGAGGCAGAAGGATGGGATTTCTCCCTGCGATCCCCCCTGTGCCGTGATGGAGGTGGCACTGGGGGTCGGAAACCCTGACCCTCCCTGTTGGTAGCAGCAAGGTGGGGTGCACCAAGCGCAGAGGAGGGGGCTATGGACACAACCCGTCTGTTTCAGTCATACTTGGCCTGTAAAAGGGGACGAAAGCCACATTGAGGCCCCTAACTTCATAGTCCAGTTACATACCTGCCGTTTTATTCTCTAGGAAAGGTATGTTTTAGAACTTGGACGGTGAAATCCAGATGGGGAATTTTCTGTGGGGAGCTGCACTTTGCAACCTGTTCAGTAAAGAGGCCTCAGAAACCCTCCAGCTCGTCCCGCTGGTACAGCGGCTGGGCGGCGGACAGGCCAGCCTGCCCCGGGCCGGGCCTGCTCTCTGGAGCTCGCCCCGCAGTCCTCTTCACTCGTCTCTCACTGCCCCTCTCTCTGAGGCACTTAGCTGTGTGGCAGCTGGGTCTGCCCGGAGCCCCCAGGCAGTGTGAGGGCAGTGGGTGTGGGAGCCCTGAGGAGGAGGTGGGCAGCTGGTCGGAGCCCACAGCCAGGGTCACAGACCAGCTGCCCTGGGCCAGCACGGGAGTGGCCAGGTGGAGAGGACACAGCGACTCCCGTTAGAACTGTCACCTAGTACAGCAGGAACCTGACTCCTGAACGCTGTGGGCCCCGCTAAAACAAGCCAGCACTGTCTCTCTGTGCCCCAAGCACACCGTCAGCTATGCCTTTGGTTTCAGTAAAAACCCAAAATTGTAAGAGCATCCTGAATGAAAACACCTTAAATAAATATGTTCATTCAGAGAGAATTAAAGTAAAATCACATATTTTGTTAATAAAGAGAAGAAACAATAAGCTGATTTGCAAAAGTTAAACTAAGATGGATTATTTGAGCTAGGTGTAGGGAATTAATTCACTTTCTAATTGAAGCCTAGGTTTTAACAATAAACATTTAAGTTATGCTCAAGCTTTCTTCAGGATGCAGTATATTATGGGCCAGCGGTCATCCCCACTTTCCAGCATGATCACACCAGACAGTAAAATAGTATCGTTCCATGGCCTTCCTTTTCCCTATTTAATTTATGTGGCATAGTCAAGAACAACTGAAAACCCGAAAACATCCAACTCCAGAGATTTTTAAAAAATTTATAAGTCAACGTTTGTTTTTGTGGGTTTCTTTTGGCGGGGGTAGGTGGGTTGTTGAAAGGGCTCTAGTGAACTAAGGGTGAGGCAGGAGCGCCCCACACTGAGTCCCAGGCAGCCTCCGCTTTGGAGAGGCGACTCAGCCGGCAGGTGTTGGAAGGATGGACTTCTGGAGAGGATGGAGACCCGGACGGATGAAGCCTTGTCCGGTTAGAAAGGAAATGTGGCAGTAAGAGGGCCTCACTGAGCCCCAGTAATAACCGACCACTGGGGTGCAGGGCACCGAGCGGAGAGTGGGAGGCGGGAAGCAGAGGGCTGCCATCCCCCGCGGGTCGGGGCAGGGACGGTGTCTACTGGCGCCTAACATGCCGGGCGCCGTGTGCAGCGCTGGGCCATGAAGCCCGCAGAAGCCTGGCGGCCGGGCCTGTCGTGGAGCAGCTCCCCGTGGGCTTTGGCGACTTACCCTGGGGCTTGTCAGGGCGCAGTTGCAACTAGATGCATTCACACTTGCCAAAGAGCTCAGCAACGAGGAGACCAGGCCCGGCACGGGGAGCGGGCAGAGATGGCTGCAGGGTCGGTGCCAGGCGGGGGCCGCAGCGCGAGCCGAGGCGGTGCTGCCCGCGGGCCCCGGGCGCGGCGAGGCCGGCAGCGGGTCTGGGCGGCCCGGCAGCGTCCGCACCGGCAGCCGGAGGGCGGCCTTCGCGCTCGCGCGGCCGCGGCTACCTGGGCCGTGCCTCCCTCCGGCGGCCGGCGCGGAGCTGCGGGGCGGGGGCGCGCGGGGCGGGGGCGGGGGCGGTCCGCGCGTGGGGGGCTCCGGGGACGCCGGCCCCGCCCCCTCGCCGCCTGCGGGCCGGGCCGCGGGGAGCATGGCCCAGACCTCCCCGCCCGGGCACCATGACGCCCGTGCGCTTCGTGGTGGCCCTGATTTTCGGGGCGCTCCCCGAAGTGGCCGGCCCTGACCCGGCCCTGCGCTACCCCCTGCACCTGCGGCACCGCCCTGCGCCCCCGGCGAGCGCCCCGTTCCCTTTCCACGTCCCCGCCGCGCAGCGGCCGCGGAGGGCGCCCCTGGCCCCCTTGGCGCGCGCCCCGCGCCCCCCGCCGGCGCCCCGAGCGCACAGCCCGCTTGCCCTGGACGCGGGGCGCACGGCTTGGCCGCACCCCGGGGGCTGCCCCGCCGGCGGGCCCTGGGTCAACGTGACGGACTTCGGCGCCCCGTGTCTGCGCTGGGCGGACGTGCCGCCCCTGCTGGAGCGCTCGCCCCCGGCGGGCTGGGCTTCGCTGCGCGGGCAGCGCCACAACTTCTGCCGGAGCCCCGACCGCGCAGGCGGAGCCTGGTGCTTCTACCGGAACGCCCGCGGGCGCGCGGACTGGGGCCACTGCGACTGCAGGCACGGTGAGGTGCCCCCGGCGGGGAGAGGGCGCGGGGCGCCCAGGAGTGGGGAGGGCGCGGGGCGCCCCAGGGGGAGAGAGGGCGCGGGGTGGGTGCCCCAGGGGCGGAGAGGGCGCGGGGTGGGTGCCCCGGGCGGGGGGACGGCGCGGGATGCCCCAGGGGGAGAGAGGGCGCGGGGCGCCCCGGGCGGGGAGAGGGCGCGGGGTGGGTGCCCCAGGGGGGGAGAGGGCGCGGGGCGCCCAGGCGTGGGGAGGGCGCGGGGCGCCCCAGGGGGAGAGAGGGCGCGGGGCGCCCCGGGCGGGGAGAGGGCGCGGGGTGGGTGCCCGAGGGGGGGGTGTGCGCGGGGTGGGTGCCCCAGGGGGAGAGGGCGCGGGGCGCCCCGGGCGGGGGGACGGCGCGGGGTGGGTGCCCCAGGCGGGGAGAGAGCGCGGGGCGCCCCGGGCGCGGGGAGGGC
Source organism: Aselliscus stoliczkanus (assembly GCA_033961575.1). Classification (NCBI taxonomy): domain Eukaryota; kingdom Metazoa; phylum Chordata; class Mammalia; order Chiroptera; family Hipposideridae; genus Aselliscus; species Aselliscus stoliczkanus. The sequence continues at coordinate 63,079,291 of CM066735.1, forward strand.
GCGAGGTGGGCGCCCCAGGGGGAGAGGGAGCGCGGGGTGCCCCAGGGGGAGAGAGGGCGCGGGGCGCCCCGGGCGGGGAGAGGGCGCGGGGTGGGTGCCCCAGGCGGGGAGAGAGCGCGGGGCGCCCCGGGCGGGGAGAGGGCGCGGGGTTGCGGGGCTGTGTTGCCCAGGGTGATGGGAGGCACCCCGTTACCAGCCAAGTGCTTGGGGACCTTGAGGTTAATTTCCCAAGCTGAGCTTTGCGTGTGAAGGTTGTCGGGGCGCTGGTTTCTGTGCCAGGCGCTGCGCTCCGGGTGCCTCTGCACGTGGTCTGGGCTCTGGACCCCGCGTGTGGGTGCGCGCGCGCTGGGTGGGTGGGTGTCTGGAGAGTGTTAACCATATTTACACAAAAGAGACAAAACAAAGGAGGAGATAAAGTTGCTAATCACTTGTTTTGAAAAGGGAAATATTAAATCTAATATGACAACCAATACCCCCCCCCCCCCCCCCCCGCCATAGACCCCGATTTAGAAAAATGTGGTAAAAATTTTGCCTTACTTTCACCATTGGCCTCTATTTGAAAAACTATGGCAAAATTTCTGTGCAAAATAAAACTTGTCAAAATAACATTCACATTCTGGGGCAGAGTGTGGTAAATATCAGTGAGTGAAGGGAAAAGAAAGGGGAAAGATAAAATAGTAACTCTTAGGGAAGAAGCGACTTGAGATAGTCAAGCACAGCCCTCAGAATGGCATTATTTAGCTGTACGTGGAAGATCAGGATTAGTTGATAAAGAGATGAAGTTGCTAAGATGCTTTAGTTTTGTGGTAATAGAAGCATCACATTAGTAGATTTAAGTGAATAGTCTGCCTTTGAACAGTGCTTCGTTTTTGGATTTTGTTTAATATGAGAGCTTCTTCCTACCCCCCAATTTAATAGCTGAGGGTGAAAAACCTTACATGCTTCAAAGTTTACATTTTCCTTCAAAGATTTGGTGGCAGCTCTCCATCGGCGCTGTGGGGCAGGGGTTTCGCGGACTGGGATGTTGATACCTGCTGTCCCCTGTGCCTCTTGGAGGTGACTTGGAGGTTAGCTTTCCCTGTGCTGCCGTTTCCCACAGGCATTTTTATGTGTCTGCCTTCAGCTGCATTAGTGCTTTGAGTTAAAGGGAAGTGACAGGAAGGTTAAGATCAAGCACCCTTCGCCCTACAGAGTGAAGTCATCTCTGTACGTGTGTTTCGGGGACAGAATGCCAATGTGGCTGTAAAAAAAATGAGCTGATGTCAAGCAAAGAGCCCTAGCTTGTTTCATCATTTACTGTAAGACTGTTCGTAGTAAAAGCTTGTGTTTACTAAACATCGCAGTTTTTTCATTTTCCTACTATTATGTCTCCTGTTTCCTGTTTTGTATACAGTTATAGAAAGAAAAAAAAATGAACATTATAGTGATGTATTGCTCTCTTTCTGACTCAGACTTTTAACTGTATTCCACACGAGGGAAATAGCTTGTCCTTCGATTCCTCCTACCCCCTCGTGTTGAGTAGAAATTTAACCCTAGCAGCACCCATGCTCTTCGCGGTGCCATGTGTTCATAGCTAAATCTCACCAGACAGAACAGCAAACACTGCAGCATAGCTGTGTGCACTTCCTGGGCTGAGCACAGGAGGCACAAAGAGACCACCAAGGTGGGAAGTAAATGCCTCCTCCGCCCCCCAAAAAATAAAAATAAAACCCCCACAAAAAAGCTAGGAAAGCAGTCTACTGGCGGTGTAATAATTACTGCCACAGACTCAGTCCTGATAACGCACTCTGTCGTTTACGCCTCACTTTCTGATTGGGCATAACTCATACCTTCAAAACCACTGCCATGTTCTGAACCTACAGCTTTTGGCTCCTAATTTCACTTAGGCGTGCACAGCGCTATCATGGCGTGGCGAAAGAGTTTGGAATCGTGCTTTAGAACACGCTGCTGTCGGTTTTGGCTCTGCCAGGAGCTGGGCAGTGTTGGGTAAGACTCAGCCCCAGAGCCTTGTTTCCTTACCTGGAGGAAAGCAGCTTTTGAATGGACGGATTCAAAGGACTTCTCCAGCGCTGAGCACGTACCCGGACAACGTGGCCCAATGATCACTGCTAGGATTTACTACTTAGCATTCACTCTCTGGCGGATGCCAGGCTAAGCATGTTGTATACAATTAGTTTTCTCATTTAATTTTCCTGGCACCATTATAAGGTAGTGAGCTCACATTTTCACTTCACAGCTCCTTTTGCTCTAGTCCTTTAATTACATAACCATGTAGAGACAGCCGTGCGGTCCGATGCTCCCATTTTGGTGGCTTATGGACTCCTTCAGGGACACGAAAGAGGGTTATGTTTGGTCCAATGCACACAATTTCCAGTCTCGTCTGATTTGAAAATATTCAGGGTTTTCTTTCTTTTTCTCTTTACAAAAAACAACCAGGACAACAGGAAAGAACATTTGTAGTAACGAGGTCCCTCCTTTAAAAAATAAGCTGAGAGGCCCATATCTGGTCGCATCAAGAGAAATGAGGAAGTCGGGCCCCGAGGTGGGCGGCTGGTTGAAGCCTAGTTGAAGCAGTGCTGGCATCTCAGGGGAGTTGGGCAGGGCGGGCCCCGCAGCGGCTGGGATGTCTAAGAAGGAGAAAGGAGATGCGTGGCCTGGTTGCGTGAAACTTGCCAATTCCTAATGAAGGACCATGGCGGGGATGGAACCCCCTGCCTGAGCCCGGGAGGGAATGCTCATGCGCGGGGAGGGCATCTGGGCAAGGTTAAGATGCAGGAGCCTGGGCTCGAGTTCCCGCTGTCCTTGCATCTGGCCCAAGCGCGTGCCTTCCCAGCGAGCGGTCAAGGCGGTCTGGCCGCTCCACACCCTCGGTCAGCGTCAGGGAGAGCGATGGAGGGCATCAGAGCGCACACAGCTGAGTCCACCAACCTGGGCCCCCCTGCTGCTTAGGATCAACATGAGGCGCGCCTGTGGTCACGCTTGTGTGGTTTAGAAAACGGCAGCACTGGCGTTTCTTAGACCAGTGTGGAGTAATGACAACTTACTTTACCTGCATATGGTCCTTAAGATGCGAGCCAGGTTATTCCCATATTCCTGCAGGAAGAATTAACAGGCAAGTGCCCCCCCACCCCCGCCAACAATTCCTTGCAATAACTTAGAGCTTCCTGACTAGGAAGGGAAGCCACTTTCCAGTCTCTCTGTGGCCTGGCAGATGGGCAACTTGCTTGACTGTGGGTTAGGAGGTCCTCTTTGTCATAGCAGCCAAGTGGAACGCAACCACAGGTGACTCATGACTGATGGGCAAAACAGGTACAATGAATGAGAACGCTCCAGCACCAGAAGGAATGACTGTCCTGTTACTCTGATCTGTTCATAGGCACTGCCCGCCCAAATCTCCTGATTCAGATATAGAAAGCGGACTTCCGGGAAGAGTACTGTGTACTCGTGTTTACAGGCTGTACTCTTTCAAAGCCACCTGGTGTTTGAAGTGAATGTTAATTAAGAAGTGGGCTAAAAGCTGTTCCTTCTTTTTTTTTTTAAAGATTTTATTGGGGAATTGGGGGAGGGGAATAGCGTTGGGGAATCGGGGAAGGGGAACAGACAAGTTGCTGTTCTTTTGTTCTTCAGTCTAGTTGCGGAGGATGTTGCTTCACTGACCCATGTTGGTATCCTCATTGCGCTCTTCCCGGATGAGGCATCAGTCACCTGCCTCTGGATGGTCGCTCACCGCGGCCATTGGCAGCTCACGCTGGCTGCGGGCCACTCACTGCAGTCTATGGCAGCCCACTGCAGCAGGGGCTGCAGCCTACACCATCACCGGAGCTTGCACAGCCCAGCTCCAGGTGGAGCTGTTGTTAGCTGTAGAGGGCAGTGTCACTGGCCCTCATATGTGGGATCCGAACCGGGGCCGCTGGCGTCCCAAAACCAACTCTTAACCAATGCGCCACTTGGCCAGCCCTGTCCCTTCTTTTAAATGCTGTATCTTGATTTCATGCAGCAGGTGCTAAAAACATTTATTAGCAATACTAGATTTGATCCACTTCCTGGCTGGATTTTAAATATTGAATTCAATCTGCTTTTCAGGCTAAGGCAGATGTAAAATACTGTGATCTAGGGTATTATCTGACTATTTGTGTGAAGATGTTTTTAAGAAGAAAATGAGATATCCAGTTACTTCTGCCTTTTATGAGTGATTATCTGGGACTATATACACACGTGTGTGTATGTGTGTTTGTGTGTGTGTGTGAAGGTAATCTTTGTAAAAGTAATTTGGTTCATAACTGTAAACACAAACCTAAATATCTAGCAATAAGGTCCTGCCCAGAGGGCCCTTCATTTCATGGATACTGTACAGCTATTAAATTGATCATTGTAAATACGTGTGTGTGTGTAATAGAAAAGTGCTGATGATAATGTTAAGGAGAAAAGATAGATACAAAATATATATACCTTATGACTAACTGAAAATAAAACTGCCTCTGGTAAATCTGGAAGAGAAAACAAATGATAATTATGAATGTGGGTCTGAGTGTGGCTTGGATCATTTAGGATGGTTTTGATGGCAAAGAATAGAAAACCCAATTCAAAGTGACGAAGTAGTAGGAATGTTGGTGATCACACTCCAAGAAGTCAGGCCCCACCACTGCCCAGCCCCGTTTCTCTGCCTCCCTCTGGATTCCTTTGTTCTCCTGGTGTGGCTTTTCCTTTAGACTAGTGGTTATTCCAGACTTCACTCCGAGATAGAACTTGCCAAAGAAAGAGAGGGCCCTCTTCACGCATGCCCCCTTTCCGGAGCAAGGAAGCCTTCCCAGAATCCCCCCTCAGGCCTCCTCCCGCATTTCACCTGCCAAGACTGGATCACCCTGCACTCCCTGGAAAGGAGAATGCAGTGGGCACGATTACGAGATCAGTCAGGATCCACTGCCCACGTGGGGACAGCCCAGCAGGAGGAAGCAAAACAAGTGTCCAGGAGAACCACCTGGGCCTGCTCAAGAGGCTGGTTAGGGGTTTGTCCTTCTATAATATTTGGGAAACTTAATGCAATTAAAAATCCTAATAAGCAGTTTAAGAAATCGTGCTATGAAACGCTACATGCATTTTCTTAGCAATATGTAGATGAAATCTTTACATCCAGATTTGATTGGTAAAGCATTTTTACTTGTTTGAAGATGCTATTTGCAAGTCCAGCAGATCTATGCCTGAAATGAATGGTTCCATAATTGCTAGGAATATGGGAGTTAGTTCAGTTGTTAGGAAAAATGTGGTTTAACTCTAGATATGAAGCACCCTCCCCTTGAATTGGCTCGGAATGAAAGCAGCTTTCTGAAATCCGCCCTCTGCTCAGTGAGCAGGCGTCCTGTTGTGGCTCATGGACAACTGTTTCAGACTGTCCTTGACAAGGTTGACGTATTGCTGTTAGAAAATCAGGAAATGGTTATTTTTGCCTCTTTATCATCTTCCTTTTCCAGAGTAGTTCCGTCCTTACCCCTCCTCTCTCTTCCTGCAAATCAGCACAATATTAATAAAAAAATGACTGTATGCAAGCACTAAAGAAATGAGACTATTTTCCCTCCTACAAGCCATGCTTGCAACTCAGCCTCAGTACTTCTTATTCGGATCACCAGAGGGATACAGAGAGGACGATGCTTCCTCTTGCAACAAGACAAGGAAATATTCATTCAATGTTTACTGAGCCCACACTGGGGGCAGAATTTACAGAGATGAATAAGCAATCACCTGTGTCCTCTGGTTGAGGACACGCGCCCTCTGACTGAGATGTCAGAAGAATATTAAGCATCCTCATTACCTTTCCTGGGACACCTACTCTGCCAGACAGATAAGAGGATTACTATTCAGAGTAGTTTGATTTTATCAGCCAGTGCTGTACAATTAAATGATGATACTCAGACCATTTGCTCATGTGTCAACAGTTCAGACACACACAATTGGTGCGATTTTCTGCTAGGGTTTTATGATCTATTGTTAGTGTTTCATAACTTTACAGTGTGTAGAGTCTTCCTCTTTGGCATAATAATGTATGATGTTTTAAACCAAGGAATGATCAATAAGGTTTATAAGTTTCTAATAAGCCCCATGTGAATAGGTAGATTTGTTTAGTTGGAGTATACTCTCTCGTTTTGAACTAGACTGATTCAGGTTTTGCTCTCAGTACTAATGTTGCCTACATGAATAATACATGACAACTAAGATGAATTATAGATGTGAACTAATAGAGGCAGACTCGGTTCAGTTGGATCTCGGTTCAGGGGGATGCTCCACATGTTAAAAATGATTTGATTTCATTTTGACATGGCATGATTCAAGAAAATTTACTGTTTCACAATGCTTAAACTGGTTTCAGTTATGGGTAATTGTAGATAAGAATAGTATACTCTGGTACTGTCAAATAAGGTGTAGGAAGAAGGTAACGTCAAAACTAACCTAGCCTTCCCTACTATACTTGAAAAATTCAACTGGCAGCCCCCAATTCAGCAATCTTTAGGCAATGTGAATTTTTTGTATATTTCATGATTAAGATAGGAAATGGTCAGTTAATATATTTTCCCAGTGTTGCTTTTGGTATAACACATAGGATTACATTTAATTCTCTTGTCAAATACGAGCACTAAATTGTCCAGGGTGTGATAGCCTTTTTCCTATTCTTTTGAATAGTTCATAAGCTGAACTTTCTATATCACTTTCAGCGTTACATATTACATTTTGTCAAGGGTCTGAACAATAGCTGATGTCACCAGCTTGCATTCCTTCTGATTCCACTAGAGAGATAGAAATGACTAAAATTAATTCTTTTGTGCCTCTGTTCAATAATAGATGAGAAAGGATTTCTGTGATAGCACGAATTTTACTCATTTATCAAACTGTGATTTTAAAAGATTAAAAATACTTATTAATTCTATTCAGAAAACTCCAGTGAGGTGGGCCTTTTGTTTTTGTTGTTTTTTTCTTTCCCTTCAAGCAAGTGAATGCTATTCTATAAGTGCCTTTTCAGTAGGTAACTAAGTAGGCCTATCTTTTCATTTGGAGTATTTTGCATTGAGGTGGATTTAGAGGACCAGGACCGCTGACCTTTGGTGCCTTTCCTACTATTCCTTGCAGGGGCCCCTGAAGTCCTGAGTACGAGAAGGTAGGTTGCCCGGGAGGGTGGTTCCGTAACAGCTGCCTCGGCTGCTGGGAACACAAACTGGTTTAAACAACAGACGCTCCAGTGTCACCGCCTGGACACTCGAAGTCCCCGGTGGAGGTGTGGGCAGAGCCAGGCGTCCACTGAAGGCGCGCCGGGCCGAGCTGGGGCCGGGCGCTGTCCCACCTTCCGGAGGTTCCCTGGCTGCGGGAGGGTGAGGCCAGCTCCGCGGCACCCCCTCTGGGCACATCTGTGTCCACGTTGCTCCTTTTAGTAAGAACTCCGTCAGGCTGCAGTAGAGCCGCTCAACCTCACTGTCCGCCAAGACCCTGTTTCCACACAAGGTCCCGTTCACTGAGCCCGGGCGTTAGGACTTCCACGTCTTTTGGGGGGCACGGTATTCAACCCCCCACAATAGCCTGAAAAGATGAAGCACCAAATCTTAATCTAGTCTGCTGCTTTTCTCCAGATGCCCTTGTGTTGATGGAGAAGGTGAAATGGTTCGAGGCAGCCCCTCTGCAGGCTTTGTTTGGGGGAGTTCCTGTTTTTCAGCTAAGTCACCCATAAAGCAAATTTCTTTAATATGAATCTTTTATGTCCCCTTTCCTTTATGAAACTGGAGATATATCTACATAGAAGAAAAACAGTAATAAAGTAAAATGACGGTAAGTTCCACATTTTTGGCACAGAAGCAAGATAATAGAATTCGGAGCATCGCCCAACCTGGGCACATTTTGCCTTTGGGTGGGTACAATGCCAGCAGACTGGTACGTTTTACTGGTTTTGCTTTTGCACCAGTTCATTTCAGGAACTCAGGCCTGCTCTCCATCACATGCCGTCACGCATAATTTGCAGTCCAGACTTTCTGCTCCTGCTGGTTTGGCATATACATCTGTTATCCTATTATAGTTGACCTAAAACCTCTGTCTGAGCCTTCAGATTTTACATTGTTATTATTAACACATTTTAAATATAGGACTGTTTAGAATAGAATAGTTTCCATCAAAATGGCACGTGAGACTTAAGAACAGGGCAGCCCTGGGTCCGCTAGGGTGTGGTCCAGAGACATTGGCTTGGGCAGGGGAGCGTCACAAGTGCCAGGCTGGAGAGGAGAGTGTGGACGGAGCAGGAGGGGCACGTTTTGATGATAAAAGACGGACAACTGAGCAGAAGTTGCCAGACCAAGAGTCTGGTCTAGAGTTTATCCAAAGAGCCTGTTGTTAATAGGATAGCAGTAAAGGGATTTTACCAGGCTCTGATGTTCCATCCTTTCAAACAAACTGCACCAAGGGTGTTTCTCCTTTTCATCCTCGTAACTGTGCACCTATACACTTGTGCAAAGGTAAAAGCCGCCTACACGTGTGGACAGCCCATGGGCCACATCAGCCCCCTGGAAGATCCGGCCTCAAATGGCGAGTGCCAGGCCGCCACTTCTCCCTGTGTCCCCGTGTGCACAGCCTCCAGGCTGCCCCGAGGTTCTCAGACTGGCGTATTCCCATGGAGTGTTTGAAATGGTGAAAGCCAACATGGCGCAATGTATAGTCATACCTGGAGTAGCAATGGGTGCTTGTTACATTGCAGGGCCTGGACTCGGGTTTGGAGACGGAAGCGGCAGCAAGGGAGGGTCTAGGGGAGTGACCAGAGCCCTGCACCCGCTCAGCGGGCTTGGTCTCCAAGCTTCCTCCTCCGGAAATGGAGGGAAGACGAATGACAGTTTCTAAGACCTTGACCACATCAACTCTTCTAAGAGGATAAAAGAACAAAGTAAAACCAAAAACAACCCCAAACTGCTGCCTATTTTACTTAAATATATACAGTGTGAAAGGTGTGTTCACAATTTTATTACTTTGGAACATATTATTATAGTGATACTTTACAGCTTTTTCAAAAAAATTTAAGAAGAATTATGAACGTCGTAGAATTATATTCCATTAAGAAATACTGTGAATCCCAGGTAGATTTTTGAGAACATTTGAGAAGACGTTATGGCCTTAAGGAAAGGACAGAGAGTGCAGTGTCGGGATGGGTTCTGACAGGGAATTATTAGCGACATGCAAATGGCCTTTCCACAGCTGCAGATATTTGTGTTCACTTGCTAAAGGAAAGTTGGATGAGAGCTCCTCGTTTCTGGTCAGATACAGCTGAGTGAATCCAGGGTTTCACAGCCTGTCCGAACGTCTGAGGAAGGGTGGCGGATGATAGCTGACTGGAAGGGCTCCGGCTCTGTCCTTGCCCTCAGACCAAGGTTATGGCAGCAGTGACACTTCATGCAGTTCCCACCTTCTCACATCTAAAGGCCTTCATTGTTGGCATGGTAGGCATGCATCTGGATAGCCTTTCAGTGACTCAGGCACTATTTTACATTTTCTTAGGATTACTTAACCTGCCTAAGTAGATGTCCAGTTTGTTGCCACTACTAGAACTGTCATTTAATCTTTTGACATGAGTCGTTTGATGGAGGGTGGGGGTTAATACAGAGAAAATAGATTAAATATCATTTCAAATAGTGTTTGAGGTGAAAAATGAAGTCTTTGAAATGAAATAGACCCCTGGCATTTGTAGTATGCATACTCTCATGTGGGTCTCTATAGAAGAGATTTTGGGATTAAAAATCATTAAAGTTCCATTAAGCTCTTCAGACTTATTTCTTCCAAAATATTCAGCAGTTCACACTTTTCACTGAGCAGGACAGGGCTTCCTTTTGCTTAGTGTGAATTGAAGAGGTTTGGAATACATGACTGATTTTTAGATTAGCTGCCAGAGGAAAGACCATGCCGTGTCCTCCTCTGAATAATCAGGATTCGGCGGTGCTGTGCTTTGTCTCCATTGATGTTTGCCTTTTGTTTGAATTAAAGAACACTGTTTGTCATGAGAAATAGGATATGTTTTTCTTAAATAGTTACACTTTTTTTTTTTAAGGATAATGCTGTGGAAAATAATGGTAGATGACTAGGCTAGTGAAAATGACATGAATGGATAATTTGTGACTCTAATATTTTTGCAAAAATTTAAAGCTATATATAATAACTTCAAAGTATGCAAAATATGCTAGAATTTTTGGTAAAACTTGATTTCTTAATTTCTTAACCTATGAAATAAAGACCATCCTAAGTGACTTCTCACAGAATTTCGTGAAATCTTAAGTTGTCGGAGTTGGATTTTGTCTCTGGTTATGTGTTCCAATTACTGCCCTTATTAACTATGCAAACCAGGGCCAATGAGAAGAGAAATGTAAGGCCTTCACCCACACTTATGGGATGAGACTGCAAGCGTTATTTTTCTCAGAGGTGCTTGAGTTTAAATTTTCGCTCTTCTAAAGATTGAGAAGAATGACTGAAATAGTGGACTATGGAACAGCTAAGTGGGATGGTATGTGAGGGGAAGTGAATTTCCAGGGCCATCCAGTTACACCACACCACTGTACCGGGTGGCGGTTTCCTTAAGTCTAACAGGCGATGCTTTCAACACTAATACCTTTTTGGAATCATAGACATAATCTTTAGAATTGTCATGACTACTGCTTGAGGTGAAACGGGGGAAAACATGTACTCTTATTTTTTAGCGAAAGAACAAATCAGAGAGATGTAAGATATAACACAGCCAATAAGGGCTAAGTTATAAGCAGAGGGTAGAAGTTTGTTTCTGTGTTTCTTACATGACTTCACATGAAGATAGAAGGTGATACATAAAGGATAAGAACTTCCTATGTGATGGAATCTAATGTTTGGGATGCAATATCACACAACAGGCAATATGCTTCCACTTTCCCCTTTAAAATTATAACTGGGCTTTCGGTTTGCCTAGGTAAAAAATAAGGTATAATTAGCATTGACATCAGGATGTTAATTACCACAAAAGCAAACCCCCAAAGCCTCCTACGCCTCCCTGAGCAGCACACGCTGTGAGTGGAGGCCCATCGCTCTGACTGCTCTCCCAGCTGCTCCGTGAGGCATCATGCTAACCGAGGTCTGCTTCAGTGTACTCCGACGATGATTTGCTATTCAGGAATCTGGGGTTGTCTTCTGCTTTAGGGTCCGTACGACTCCGCGGCGGCAGAAGTGCGTTTGAAGGCACAGTGGAAGTGTACGCCAACGGCGCGTGGGGCACAGTCTGCGGCAGCCACTGGGATGACCTGGGCGCGTCCGTCGTCTGTCACCAGCTGCAGCTGGGGTGAGTCCGCCCTCCTCACCTATCAGTGTGCAGACGCCTGGGAAGGATGGAGGGCACCCCGCACCCCTCGCTGCCGGGAAGGGTCCGTCCTCTTTTCTCACTCCCCTTTCCTTCAACAGTTAGAAAGAAAGGGAGGGAGGGAGCCCTCTGACGTGCCGTGTACTCAAAACGTGTTCACATATTGCTACCCCTGCTGACTAGGAAACGGGCCAGTGCTGAGTGTCAAAGGTGAAAGCATCTTTTGGTCTTTGTCTTTAACCAAAGAATCGTTTAGTCCTCGGAAGCGGAAATTTGATTCTGAGAGTTGTCATTTCTCAGTGGCCACGCGGCCCTAGGTCGCTGTCATTTGCTTTTAGCTTTCTCCTGTCAGCCACCGCAGACCTGTTTCTGTGTGTGTGAAGGAGGCGGCGATCACCTGGGCCCTTGTCCCGTGATGGGTCGGGGTGATGTCCAGGCGTTCCCAGGCGGTGGAGGGCCATCCCGAGGTGCTGCCGGCCTCTCCCCAGCCCGGACACTCCCCTCAACACGGACCAGTGTCCGCTGGCTTCCATCTCTGGGCCTGGTGCCCAGTGGCCTCCCCAGGCGCAGAGGCTCCATTTTGGAACAAGAGGTTTTGGTTTTGTTGTTATTTTTATTGTTGTTTTTTTCTAAGTACACATACTGTATGTTTTCCTTGACCTTTGTCACCAGAGATCTTTAGAAAGCTGGAAAATATCTTGTTATGAACAATACAGGTCTAAAAGACTGAAAGAAGGTTTGCAAATTACAGATATTTTGTGTTAATAATCAGTGAGCCATAGTATCTGTTACGTGACGCTAATGAAGAGGTTCGTCACCTCCCATCAGGCCGGAGAGAACGTGGCCGGCTTCCTCCTGCCTGCCCGCCAGGACGGCGAGGAATGAGTATTCAGAAAAGGCAAACCTCGAATGCTTAAGTTTTATTCAGACTTTTGATGCTATTAGAGCAGCAAATAGGGTTCATGTACTTAACTCATTTTTAAAAATGAGCGTCGGTGTAAATCAGGACGAAAGAAGGAGGGAGTCGAGTCTGCGCAGTGTCTGGCGTTAGGAATGGTCATTGCTGATTTTATCAGTGAGTGCTTTGGTCACAAAGAATGGTGATGTGGTGCTTTTTCTTCCAAGGGCCTGAAGGCTGGTGTCAGCATCTTCCTTCACATACATATTAATATGTCCATTAGCTTTTATTGCCCCTGAGAATCAGGGGAGAAAGAATACAGTGTCCTGTGAGACTCTGCCAGACAGGAAATAGGAGCAGTGTCGGCAGACGTGACTCCAGTGTGGTCACCAGTCGTTAGGCTGGTGAGAGGAGGCAGACTACCGTTCTGCGAGTGCACGCTTCAGAGAGGCTGGCCCGTACTCTTACGTCTCCCGGTAATCCACTTTCTAACACAAGAACCAGACAATAGGAACACAGCACCCAGCTTTATTGCTGTTCAGACACATTCATATTTTATTTTATTATTTTATTTTTATTTTTATATATTTTTTTAGCTGAGCCATCCTGCCACCTTTTGGCAGTTCAGCGGCAGCTCAGCTGGGGCCGGGAATCAAACCGCTGACCCTGTTGCTCAGAGCTCACACTCTTGAGCGAGCTCTTAACCATCTGAGCCAACTCGGCTGGCCTGGAAGATACATTCATATTTTCAACACACCCCAAATATTTGCTATTTGATTGATGGAAGCCGTTGCATAGAGACAGTTCTAGAGATTACCATGTTAATCAGTGTTTAATCTTTTTAGAATTTGATATCAATTTGTACGTATTAGAGGTTACTTATAAAAGTATGTAGATGAGATGAGTTCAAAGCAGAGCGTATCTGCATGTTATTATTTTATTAATTGGTTTCAAAGTCTTGCTGGCATGTACTACATACAAGGCTGTAAAAATGTGAACAGGTTGCCCCTCTTGACAGGAGCTTGCTTAGCTGTAGTAATTGCAGTCATTTGGAGAATGCTAGCCGGCGGCGTTGGAGTAGAGAAGACCCCCCCCACCCTCCCCCACTGTCCCCCACCCCCGGCCTGCAGACTTCTTTCCTGCACCAGAAGGCAGAGTTTGGAGACACTCAGCCTAGAGTGACCTGCAGCGGAGTCCAGACCAGAATCAAAGCCTCACCGGGCCGCACGACGGAACCGTCCACAAAGCAGCCCCGTCCCCTTTCTGTATCTGTTGCAGTTGCCCATTTTCCTCTAAAATCAGCCATAGATAGGAACGGCACATGCAAACCACTGGCTGTTGAAGATTGATTAAGAATTCTGATTGCCAGAGGTAATGAACCCGAGTTCTGATCTGACGTTTTGATCTCCGTGAAACTTGTGTAACCCATTATGTTTTTCTTTTTCTTCCATATCCAGCTTCATGGCTTTCTTTCATTTGTAAAAATCCAAATGCTTTGATAACAATTCACCTACATTTGATAAGACTAACATCGATTATTGTACTTCCAGAAGAAAAGGAATTGCAAAACAAGCCCCGTTTTCCAGTCTGGGCCTTATTCCCATTTACTGGAGCAATGTCCGTTGCCGAGGAGATGAAGAAAATATACTGCTTTGTGAAAAAGACATCTGGCAGGGCGGGGCGTGTCCTCAGAAGATGGCAGCTGCTGCCACGTGCAGCTTTTCCCATGGTAAAACAGTATTCTTGTTTTATTTTCATTGTTTTCAACATGATTCCAAATGATACAAGTGTCTTAGTTAAGTCACTTCCTGAAAGAGTTTAGAAACATGCGAAGTCTGAATCATCACATTCTACTGTCTAGTTTTCAGCAGGAGTGTGTCTAACGATTTGAATTCCATTTGACCTCACTTTTAACAGGTTTTCTATTTTACCCAATTTGATTACAGAATTATTTTACACTGTATATGAAACACTTTTTTGGTGTTTCATATGGAAAATCCATCATGGAAAATCATGATGGAATCAAGATAGAAAGTCATCTTGAAACCCAGTATAAAATACAGCAGCTATAACAGAATCCATTCGCTTTGTAGGATGAAATATGATCGTTGGTGCAGGGTTCTCCTTTGGGTCGTAGATAGCGCATCCCATGCAATGAGTCGCTTCCTTGGATAAGGTCTCCTTCCAAGCACGGTCTGTATCCCGGACATGAGGCAACCAGCATACGTGATACACATGCATTCATATGCACATAAGTATAGGAAGGAGTGGCTGCCTTTCAGTGGCTGATGGGTTTTCTGGGGACCACAGTGCAGTGTAATGTGTGACCACAGCCAGAGGCTCCCACACCGTCACAGTGTCCCTTTTGGCACTTTCCTTCAGACAGCAGCATGACCGGAGGTCCCAGGTCTTGAAATGCTGGTGGCTAACCCCGGGGCAGTGGCTTCTGTGTGGGCACAAGTGTCGGGAGGAAGAGCAAAGCTCCCACCAGAGACCTGGTTCAGAGTCACTCCGTGAGTGGGTGCGCATGACAGCCCGACGCCTTGCAGTTTCCCCGTTTCTCCTTTGCTTCGCCACCTTTGGGTGCAGCTGCTTTGGGGAGTACACATTTATGCGTTGGTGCTTCCAGGGTGAGTCGGGCTCCATGGTGCTTTTGTAGATCACTGCTCGTGTTCTGTGCTTGACCCGACTGATAAAATGCTCAGTATTTTTCAAGTAGTGAAGTAGGTAAGACCTTTAAAACAATAATTATTTTTCTTTCGGGATATCTATCTCCCCTTTTTTAACCCCTTCTACTCGACTGTCTAGCCAGTTGTTTATATTCTGGTTGCAAAGATAAATTTAAGGTCATTTATAAGCATATATGAAGTATGGAAGGTTGAAATAAATTTGAAGTGAGAATGAAAAACAGGTGCTCTGATGCAAATTAAACGAGAAGTGAAAGCAAATAGCTCAGACAGGCAACCCTGAGTCCACGCTAAGGCGCTGTGCTGGGCCTTCGTGTATCCTTTCCGCTGGCGAGCTACCTTTCGTGTCTTGTCCGTACCACTGCTTTTCCCACACCTACAGAATAAGCTGTGTACAAATACACAACCCGGATATGGGAAATCACAACCAAAATGGAAATGCCTGGGAGTTGTATTTGCCAGTAAGTTAAACATGAGTCACATAAGTCACTGAATTCTCTTTCTAGTGATTTCTTGTGTGTTTGTTGGGAGGATGTGGGATGTTGACTCAGTTTTGTCCTTGGGCTTTTCTGTATTTTCACAATTACTTGTACAACCAGAAAAGCACGTTTTAAAATAAAACACAACATTCAAAAATGATAAGGTAATTTACCATGATGGTTCTGGGTTGTAGGTGATTTTAAATTTCCTCTGGAAAATTTTTATTTCTCTGATTTCTCTCATCTTGCCATGGTGGTAGGGGGAGAGGAGGCAGGCAATTGACATGTAAACCATTAAATCAATGACAGTTTTAAGTATATGTAGTAACTCAAGAAACTTACACATTTTTCCATCAATTTTTCCATATTTTCCAAGCTTTTTAAATGAAAAATAAACATAATTGCATGCAAATTTGTTTCCTACCATAACTCAGCCATCAGCTAGTTATAAAGCTAATATTGCATACTGAGGACAGTTATGCGTATTTAGCCTGCCTTTCCCCTTTTTCAAATGGTAAGAGCCTGCTGACTTCTGTATTACAGATACCGGAGTGCGAGTGTATGCAGGTCTGCCTGATCTGATTCTCTGCTCCGACGCTCACGTATGGTATTTGCATATAACTGTGCATACCCACATACCACTCACTGGCAGCTACTCCCGCTGGAGGAATTAGAGGCCTAGTTCATGTGGGTAAATGATTAATTAGTCTTGGCAAAAGGTGCGACTGAATTCCCTCCTAGGGACCCAGCCTGTTCTGAGCCTTTCACCTTATCTCATCCTTTATGCCAGGGAAATCAGGCTGCCCCACTGTCTCCCAGACACACTCAGCGCTGTGCGTCCCGCTCTCTTCTGTTGACTGAACCATCCTCCCCATCTCTGACTTCTGGGATCTCCCACCTTGGCCCCCCTGCTCCCAGCCTCTTCAGGAGAGACGCCCTGACCTCCTACCTGCCCCCACCCTAGTGGTGGGCAGCTCCCTGCTTCTGCAGGGTCTTCTTGATGACCTCTTGTCTGTACTCGGGTTGTCCCTGTTCTGGGGCAGAAGCATCCTGAGGGTTCGAATGCCCTGTAGCACCTGGACCTCGTATCTGTTTATTAGCCGGAGTGGAATGCGTGGGTAGTCCAACCATCTCTCCTTGTTGGGGACAGGCTTTCCTCACTTGCCGATCCAGTCAGTCAGCACTATTTATTCCGTGCCTTCTCTATGCGGGTGCCTGAGATACACAGTGACAGGGAAAGGCACTCTCTCTGTCCCCAATTCCAGGGGAGAGGAGGCAGACAGCTGGCATGTAAACCGTTAAATCAATGACAATTTTAGGTAAAAGAAAGTCCCCTGAGGAAGACGCAGGAGGCAGCGTGGTAGGAAGTCCCTTACTTAGGGAGCTGCTTTAGCTGGGGTTACCAGGGCCAGCCTCCTGAAGAAAGGCCATTTCAGAGTTGAGTGATGCGAAGGAGGCAGCCATGTGAAGATCCGTGCAAACACTTGAAGCAGCAGCGGCAGCCAGCACACAGACCCTATGTGGGTCCAACTTCAAGTGTCCGGGGACAGAAGGAAGAGGGCTGCAGCCTAGTGAGCGAGGCCAGGAGCAGAGAGAAATCCAGAGCGGACAGGGCAGGGCGGGGCGCCGTGGACCAGAGGGGGTCTGCAGGAGGAGCCTTTGGTGCTTCCTCACAGAGGACGTGGTTCAGACCCAAATGAATCGTCGGTGTTGTTTTTTGAAGCTACTGGCCGTGATGTCCACCAGCTTGTTATAACGTGTTAGATGTTAACCTGGACTTGGTTCCACAGATCTAAACATATTTCTGTATGGAAAACAAGTATGTTACAGACTAAGTGCCATTCTTAATAATTACTGACCTTTAATGCTTAAGTTACTGGAAATAAAAAAAATCAGTGTCACCACCACAATACCATGAAAATCAAATGTGTTTCCAGAAACTACGTTTTAGGGTGTGTCTCTCTTGGTTTCCAAGGTTGTTGGGGAAGGATGAATTTAGACTAGTTCCTCTTAAGAGCTGTGTGTGAGTATAATTCATCCTGGTGTATTTTAATCAGTTGAGATTATCATAAAATTTATTAGATATGTGTGTATATGTCCATATCACTGAAGCAGCTTCATAAATATTATTTAATTACTGAGAATGGCAAAGGACTAGAGTATACCTGATCCTACGGCTCAGTGGAAATGCATGGGTTTAATTTGTTTGGCTTTCCCGTGGTGCAGGCCCGGCGTCGCCTGTCCTGCGCCTTGTCGGCGGGAGCACCGCACATGAGGGCCGCGTGGAGGTCTACCATGCTGGCCAGTGGGGGACCGTCTGTGACGACCAGTGGGACGATGCCGATGCGGAGGTGGTCTGCAGGCAGCTGGGCCTCAGGTGCATTTTCCTGATTCTTAGTTTATTTTGCTTAAGTTATTGAATCTATTCTTTCCATACCTGAAGGTGGGTTCTGTGTGTTTAAATTGCACATTTCCGGGCCGGCCGAGTGGCGCGGTGGTTAAGCGCTGGCTTGGGACGCCAGCAGCCCCGGTTCAGGTCCCATATGTGAGGGCCAGAAACTACGTTTCTCAAAAAAAAAAAAAATTGCACATTTCCTTAAATTGAAAAAGCCATGCTTTGATCTTTGTCTTCGGCTGCAGGCTCCCTGAAGAGAATTTCTTTGGTCTCTGTAGGTGTCACCTGTTTGCACCTGACTCCCACTGAGTCATATCCCGAAGAAGCACAGCCTCTGTGCTGCGTTTCATCAGCAGCCTTCACATTGCTCCCTGGGAATGAATGACCAGCGCTGTCAGCCGCAGCGGCCTAGCAAGGTCACTTGTGGAGCTAGTTGTCAGGCCTCACCCGAAGTCCAGTTCCTCCCGCAGATACTGTCTAAACTTTTCACCTTGGTTTCTTTATTTGCTGGGCATCTGCTTAGAACGAAGGATGTTTATTAATGTGCAAAGGAAACAATGCCCATTTGGATGCAGAAATGAAGCATGTGTGACAAAGACAGAATGAGAATCAACAATGAGAATCAGCGGTGGTCATTCTAGAGCAGCATCTTATAACTTCACATCTTCCAGCCCCTTTCTTTCCTGCATCTGAACATCGGTATAACAAGCCTAAAAGCTTCTCTACAACTCTGTGTAGGGGAGCTTTTAAAAGTTGATATTGTACTTTAAATTTGAGTTTTTGTCCTTAAGCACTTTGTGGCGCTGCTGGCGGCCTCCTGAGAGGAAAGCTTCTCCGCGCAGCATTTGGTCCAGTGAAACGTAACAGCTGACACGAGAGCATTTTTGACTTTTGAAACTAGAACCATTTGTACTCATTTTTTTTTTTTGTAATTATTTTTGCAAATGACCCCCCCCCTTTTTAAAAACTCTATGTTTATATTGAAGTATTTTAAAGTAAAACATAGACATTTTAACATTTTACGTCTACATACCTCGGTGTGCATCTCTTACGAGTAAGAATGCTCTTGTCCTTAGCCCAGCGAAGCGCTGACCAGTCTGGACACTGTCTGACACCCGACACAGTCACGTTCCCAGAGTTGCCCCCACAATGTCCTTGGCAGGTGATTTAAAGCACAGTTTAGTCCTGGGTCACGCAGAGCGTCGGGGGTTGTGTCTTTGAAGTCTCTTATTCCAGAACCGTCTCTTGTCCTTGCTGCCACTGACCTGTTGAGGAGACCAGGCCCGTTGCTCAGGAGAAGGGCTCACATGCCTTCCTCCTGGTGTCATTGACTTGGCCCCTCTCATTCTCAGAATTCCTGAAATTGGAGTCCAGGTTTAAAGGATTGGGTAGAGCACGTGTTTGGCTGGAAATCACCGCAGGTGCTGTGTTCCCGTCCTGCATCTCATCCGGCAGGAGCCTCGGAGCCGCTCTGTCTGCCCCTCTGGTGAGGCTGAGATTGAACGCTGGCATAAGGGGGCATCGACCTGGTCCCTCGGTGGGGAGTTACCTTCCCCCCGTAACTGGTCCTGGGACCTAATGCGGTTCCCCAGGTCATGTGTGGGACAGGAACAAGCACAGCCGATCCTGTGTCTGCAGGGCTGAGGGTTACCAGTGTTAAGTGTACTGATGGCATCATTTTTTTTGGCTGGCCCAGGAATAGGGCCAACGAGTTCCTTTTAAGAAAACGGTTATTAATCATTCCACTTCCAAGACTAGAGTTTGAAACTGTTCTGGTTGAGTTTCAGTTTCAAGACCAGTTTTCCTCAAATGTCCAGGTGGTGCTGGCATCAGTGTAGCATAAGGTTCTGATCATATGCCCAGTACTCAGAATGACTGGGGTTCGATTGCTGCTGCCGCTGAGAGCTGCAGACTCTGCCTGTGTTGCAGTTTCCCGTCTGTACCGGATTTCCTATCGCACAGGGTGTAGGATCTATAAAGCAATTAGTGCACACAGTAGGTATACGATACACACTGGCTACCAAGGACCATCTAATGAGGTACTATTAAACATTCAACATAAACTGAGCATTTAGTGGTGACATTATCAAACATCGTTTCTCTATCCATAACTTCTATTTAGTTGCTGTATCTATGAATTTCATATGTAAAAATCACTCTAATATATGTATACATGAATTCACCAGGGTATCAATTATGTGGCCAGTGGTGTCAATATTAATTTTCATGTTAGTTACTAAGAAACCTGTCTTTGCCAAACCATTAAGAATTTTAAGGGTATAGTAATAGTATATTTAACATTACCAGTTGTAGCATGGTAACTCTAAGCTATAAGGTATTTTTTTATTATTAATATATTTCTGTAGAGAAAAGCAAGCTTTGGTTGCTCAGAAAAAAATGCATAGAAAATTTAAATGAGACACTGTAAATATTAATGATATTGACAGTTACAGAAGTGATTCTAAAAATTCAGGTTATAATTTAGAGTTCTTTCTTGAGAGGAAAAGATTGTTTTTTCCACTTACATAAACCACTCATAAACAAAGCCCGTGTTGACAAACAGCAGTCTGTTACGTGGAAAGAATGTAGAGACAGTCACAAGAAAGACTACTAATGCTGAACACGTGTGTGGGTTCTTTCTCATGTGTTTGCATCCTTCTCAAGCAATAGCTCATTGCTGTCTTTTGTATGAGAGGATTCATGTTCGGAAAAGGGATCAAAAGGAAAAATAGCTCCGAATATGCAGGCGGCAGAGGTCTTCCACAGCCTGCAAGATGACCGACCACCCAGAGGGCTGTGTTTAGTCTTAAGTGCTCTGATGCTCGGAGCTAACGTGGTCCTTTTGCCTTTCTTTCACTGGATTTCCTAGTTCTTACAAATTTGCATTAAAGCAATATTCTGCAGTTGCCCTTTCCCTAGGATTTGTTTGCTCACTTAAAGGCACAGTGCTTTCAGACATGTGTTTTTTTTTTAGGGTGTCACTGGCCCTCACCTGTGGGACCTGAGCTGGGGCAGCTGGCTTCCAGCGCTTAACCACCACGCCACTCGGCGGGCCAGCCTCAGACACTTTGTTTTTAACGGCACATGATTGATAACAGACAGCATAATTGTTGCTTGTCTCGATTTATGATTCATTCCTGAGCGCATTCCATCCAGTCTTATTTGCTTTGTTGCATTCCCAGAGGAGAGTTTTGTCACGCCTCCCTGCAGTGGTGGTTACGATTCCTTTGTGAGATGTGGTCATTGTTGACCCTCATCTTTTAGTGATGTCTGTTGATTTGGTAGCTGGCAAGCTTCCTAAATATGAGAGGAATTACTGTACTTAAGACACTTAAATTTGATTTACCTAGACCTTGGAGACGAGAAGCAGCAGGAGAGGAGGCAGCCAGATGCTAGAAGGTGGGGCTTGAGCATGCGTGTATACACAGCGAGGGGTCAGGGGATGCACTTAATTTCACTTCCTTTTACACACGGAACATTAAAGCATTTCCTGTGACTTTCAAACCTCTTAAAAGCGTAGCTTAGGACTGTGATGTCATATTTAATTGTGCGGATATGCCATCATTTGCATAGGAATTTTAAAGCTTTGAACATTTCTTAGTTTTTTCTCTTCTTTTTTGCTTTGCTATAAAATTATCATATAAAACCATATTATTGATTGGTCAGAATAAAATTCTTCTGGTGCAAATGGTCTTTTTAAATATATGTCTCTTTGCCCTTTTATTTTACTGTGCATTAATTTTTAAAAATATTTTATAGATTTAACCATAAGATAACTGGGTACATGGAATTATGGAGCAGGAAAGAGACCTTATTTAATAGATGAGGATATTAGGCCCTCTGGGATTACCCCAAATCCAGAAGTCACACTGTTAATGACAGCCAGACTCTTGGGGTTAATGGCTCCCAATGTAGGATTTTTTTTCTTTCATAAGACACTATTTGCAAAATAGCCATGTGTTGATAAAATTAAATACAAATATAAGGCTGAAAGACATAGGTAGTCAAGAGAGGAAAGTTAATTTTGAAAGACAATGAGCATTTTCTAGGCAGTATTTGGGGTGCCCTAGCTGCAAAGGCCCAGGAGCTGGAAGACAGTGATGTGTTTCAGTCTGCTCTGGAGCCGGTCGTGGCATGCTGGGCAAATCACTTAACTTTTGGGCCTCAGTTTTCTCCTCTGTAAATTGGGGAGCATGACATTGGGTTTAGGGAGGCGTCAATGAGCTAAAGCACACACGGCTGTTAGACCTGTGACCAGCATCAGTAAGCGTTCAGTAGCCATCAGATACCTCGGAGATGGAGGGATCGTTTCCCAGACAGAAATCTAGAATACTGAGAATTCAAAATGAGTTCTGTCATCCAGAGCTTACTAGTGTCACAAACTGTTATTTATAGTTCAAGGACCAATCTTTTATGACCTAACAAATTATAATCTTGCAGAACAGAGTTGTCTAACTTGAGCCTAACTTTACCCTGTGTCTTTTCAAGGTAGTTTCTGAGTCTGGAGATTGAGCCTGGAGATTGAGTTAGTCAGATGGTGCTATTTGGTCTTTTTCTATAAAACAAACAAACAAACAAAACCCAACTTTATATGAATACAATCTAATTAGCTAAATAGGTTTAGGGATGTTTTGGATAAGGATGAGACGTAGAGTCATTTCAGTATTGGGGATTGCTGTTATATGTGTCAGATAGCTTTAGAGACAATAACTGAAGAACTCAATGTATCATATCAGAGCCCCCCTAATCCGCAAGTGTACTCTGTGGTCAGAGGGTGAGAAAGTAAGAGCACTGGGGCTGTTACCACCAATGAGCGGCCAGGGCTGGCGTGGGAACAGTTTCCATAAGGAAGAACAGAGAGCATGCAGCCATGTGGAATTCCCACAGCACTGCCTTCCACGCGCCATGACCTCTGTGTCACGCTCCCCGTGACCTGCCGAGTCTATTTCAGGGCCGAGTCTATTCCCTGGAAACCCAGCCCCGCTCAGGGCACCGGGAAACACCAGTGATTGGCTGAAGGAATGTGGTGTGTGTAAATATTATCTGCTCAATTTTAATAGCCTCAAAAATTAGCTAGAAAACCTACTTGGTGTTATATCATAGTTTCCTAATTTTTTTGGTTCTCAGATTTATTCTCTTAGTTTTCTTCTGATTAGTTTCTTTTAATTAAACATTTTTGTCATCATTAAAATAATGTTTATAAACAATGGAAAATATGCAAATATGTAAGGAAGAAAATAAAACATCCAAGTGGTCCTTTAAAGAGTGCTTACATAATCTTTAACACACGAGTGATTTGAAATACAGTATATCTCAGTTACTCTGCCTATCTTCAGTCACTCTCAGCCAATGGGTGATTTTAGAGTTGATTTGTTATTTTTTTTTTTGGGGGGGGGCATAAAAAAGCCTTGCGTTTGTAACCTTTTAGCCTAAATAGATTGTGAAAATGATATTGATGTTTAAAATCTCTAAAAATGGGGTAGGTAAGAATGCATTATTTCTGTTTTGGGCCATTGTAAAGCTGTGCATCTTTATCATATGATCCGTGGCCATGAATATTTCTTTTCGTGTGCTTAGCCTCATTTTCCCCATTGCCCTGTGTGCGTGTGTGTGTGTGTGTATGTGTGTGTGTTGGTTGTTTTGTCTTTCATTATAATGTAATAAGTTATTATTATTAATTTCTAGGAGCATTTTTTTCCCTTTGGTTGCTGTTACATGTTTCAAATATTTCTTCCAGATTTTCGGTTTGCCTTTCAATTCTGATTATGGTTGATTTTGCTTCACAGTAGTTTTAAATTGAACTTTTTAGCCTGTTTTCTGACTTCTGGATTTTTAATATTGCTCAGAAACTCTTCCCCCGAGATTATAAGAACCATATTTTTTTTTTTTTTTTGAGGGCAGTGTCACTGGCCCTCATATGTGGGACCGAACCTGGGCCGCTGGCTTCCCAAGCCAGCGCTTAACCACCGCGCCACTCGGCCGGACCAGAACCATATTTTTAATTCTAGTAACTTTTTAGCCTGCCTGCCTGCCTGCCTTCTGTTTTCCCTCCCTCCCTCCCCCATCTCTTTTATTTCTTTCTTTCAATATTTAAGTCTCTGAACCATCTGGAATTTATTTTCCTTTCTGTTCTGAGTTTGGAATCAACTTTACATTCTCTCATGTTGGACCCTGGTATTCTTATAGCACCTAACCCTGGCTCGATGCATTGCACCTCTTGGAATTTTCTTTCTGGCCCCCCACAACCCGCATCAGTCTTCCTGTCTCCTCGTCCTCTTGCTGTGTCCTCTAAGTCCGTTTCCATAGTTGCTGTCATCAGTCAAT
Source organism: Aselliscus stoliczkanus (assembly GCA_033961575.1). Classification (NCBI taxonomy): domain Eukaryota; kingdom Metazoa; phylum Chordata; class Mammalia; order Chiroptera; family Hipposideridae; genus Aselliscus; species Aselliscus stoliczkanus. The sequence continues at coordinate 63,103,403 of CM066735.1, forward strand.
TTCCCCCAGAGCAGGGCTCAGCAGACGGGACTGTAAATGGCCAGGCAGCAAGCATTTTTGACTCCGCAGCGACTAGCTGTGCCTGCACAGTGCAAAACCAGCCACAGACGGTATGTTGGAAATGAGTGTGGCTCGTCCCAGTAAAACATTATTTCTGGACTGTGAAATTTGAATTTTATATGATTTTCACACATCACAAATTACGTCCTTGTTTTGAGTTTTCCCCAACCATTTATAAAGTATAGAAACCACGTTTAGCTCACAATATATTTTGGTTGCAAACTACCAAGATAGTTGTAATGCTGGGAGAAAAAGGCAACTAAAACAATGGGTATAAATGCAGTGTCATTGAAAAATAAACTAAAACTATAAGTGCTCTAGTCTAAAAAGTATAAAGCTAAAAGGAACTGAAAACTCAATTTCCAAAGTCATTAATCACTTTGACAGGCAACCATGATCTTCGCCACTGAAATCTGGGGTTCTAGAATGTGGTGTCACTTTGATGTGTGGGAGAAGCAAATTTAGTATAGATAGATTTGAATGAAGAGATTTTTTTAGTTAGAAATCTGTTTGTGAGTAACAGAGAATTGGCAATATCAGTGGCTTAAACTAGACAAGAACCTATTTCTGAAGCAAAGAGACGAGAGGCAGCCGGGTGAGCCCCACCGTCCGCAGGGCCCCAGGCCCTTTCTTGCTTGCAGCTCTGTCATTCCTCGTGTGGCGTGTTATGGCCCCAGATAGCTTCTCAGGTACAGCCACCCCTCAGCCTTGTAGTTGGCAGGAAGGAGGAAGTGACAGAAGGACGCTTCCTGGAAGTGATCCATGGCACTCGCACCCAAGCACCACTGGGAAGACTTAGTCATGTGAAATGGCTGCTGAGTCTCAGTTGGGGGTGATGGAGAGGTTCTGGAGGTGATGGCGGCCATCCTTGCACAGCAGTGTGCATGGACTTAATGCCACCGAGCGCAACCTTAAAATGTTTAAAATGGTCCATTTTAGGTATAGTTTACAACAAACAAACAACTGTAGTCATCTAAAAGGCGAGGAGGCTGAGAAATGTGGTTTTTATTCTGGACTGCAATTGCCCTTCCAAAAATCCGAGGTTTTGTTACTGATAACAAAAAAAAAAAGGGAGAGTAAAGATTGGGGCATAACTAGCAGTCTTTGAAACATTTGTGATGGTCAGGAGTGTAGAGAGCAACGAACAGCATGCAGCAAGTCGTGCGTGACCAGTGAAGTGGCCTGCTCAGGGCAAGTGTGGATTCGCCGCCGCTGAGCCCCGACCAGGCAAAGGACTCCGGCCAGACAGCACTCGGCATCTCACCCCAAATTCTCGTCTCTGTGCAGTGGCACGGCCCAGGCGTGGCCTCAGGCGCATTTTGGGCAAGGGCCCGGCCCGGTGATGTTGGATGAGGTGCGCTGCACAGGCAATGAGCTTTCTATTGAGCAGTGTCCTAAAAGCTCCTGGGGACAGCATGACTGCAGCCACGGCGAAGACGCCGGCGTGTCCTGCACCCCTCTGACGGGTAAGATAGCACCCCACGCTCTGCCCACTCGGCCCCCAGCTCTGTCCGGGCTTCCCTTCCGGTTTCCTCAGGTTAGAGACTATTGCCAAGTGAGCACACAAATACGTTCAACCAGAGCTCGTCAGCGGCCCAGGCCTCCGTCTCCTCCTCTTTGAAGGAGATGGTCTTGCAGTGCTGCTGTGATGGCCGCCGGGCTTGGCAGAGAGACCTCAGTTTGCTTTAAAAGATCCCAGAGATTCATGAAAAGTCTGACATTTATCCAAGATTATTTTTATGTTTTATTGGGGGAGGGGGTGTTTGGATTATTTTGGGTGGAAATGTATTTTAAATCTGCTTTTTTGGGGACTAATTGATTGTATTGTATATCTACTTAGGAGTTCTTTGCAGGATTCTCTGGGAATTAAATATTCATTGAGCTCATAAGATTCAAATTCAGATGTGTTTTATCAGGAAGAGAACAAAGGCGAGGCATGCCCTAGTTTTTATAATTTATGAATGCCTAAGGAATAATGAATGCATTCACATGATCGATCACTCACTCTTTAACCAGAATAGGTTTCCTCTCTTTGTATTTTTTCACTTTCAGTTAAAATTTTGAACTATTTCTAAGTTACTTTGTTTTCTTACTTGTTAAATCTCAATGACTAGTACTGCTCAGACTCAAGGAGATGGAAACCTTAGGAAATTTCCCAAATATTATTTAATCCAGAGAAATTTAAATAGCTACTTTGGAATTCTATGAGAATACATTTTTCCACTCAGAGAACAGGAGTACAAATAAAAAGGAAAGGATATTTTCTTAGGACAGGTGTGTGTCATGTCACACTTTGAACATTCAGTGACCTCAGGTCATTGGCCACAGCCCTGAAATAAGTTTACCAAAAGGCCTAGAGAGAGAACTGAACATGATGATATTTCTGGTGACATGAAAACACTGTTTGCCCTTTTTTGCGAATTAATTTGCTTAGTCTTTGTGTCTCCTCTGCACAGATGGGGTCCTCAGACTTGCAGGCGGGAAAGACAGCCATGAGGGTCGCTTGGAGGTGTATTACCAGGGACAGTGGGGAACTGTCTGTGACGATGGCTGGACGGAGCTGAATACACACGTGGTTTGCCGACAGCTGGGATTTAAGTAAGGCCCATTGAGATGAGGCAGCTAGATGCCAGATTATGTTTTTAAAGTCTGATTTTGCAGTCTTTGCTAAACTCTCTATAATACTAAAAATACGTGTTCTGTGTCATCTACCTACCTGCCTACCTATCTGCTTACTGAAGGACAGAAATAGAAATGAATACCATTTTCTATGGTGGTGGATAACCATGGTTTGCTGTTTATCTTGTTTACCTCTCCTGTCACCAGCCCCCTGCTTGAATAATTGGTTGGAGCCAGGAGTGACGTTTTGGTCCCTTTGTGTCTATTTAAGTTAGACTGTCTGCTGTGAATACTCGGTTTTATTCTGACACAACTCTACTATTGGATGTTGCTCGTTCTGACATCATCGTATGGGGAGTCCAATGTCAACTGCTTTGGGATTACATGATTCCCTTTCTCAGAATATGATGATAATTATCACTTTTATTTGAGAAACACAGCCTTCTTGTCATGAGATGACCTTTAGAACTTACCCTTGACCTCCCACTCCTAAAATCTGAGTGTCACACTTTGGGGGACGTATTTCATGTCACACACATAATGCATTCCGGAGCAGAGTCAAGTTGGTTGAAGGAACTGCAAAGGATGCCTTTGAGCTAATATTTGAATGCAGCCCATGAATGCCCATTCTTTCTTGTCTAGATTTCTATGTCATGCTTGAAAAAACGGGCAAAATTATTTCATTTCAGCTTGAGGTTGAGCTAATTGCAAATACTCATTAAACCTTAAAAATACACCTTCATTCAAGTTAGGCATGCCCATGTTTAAATATATAGTTTTAAATTTTTGAAAGTAATATAAAATATTCGCATAAGTTTGAAAAATAAAATAAAGAACAACCCCAAATTTTTCCATTCATATACCATCATCATTATAACTTATGTGTATAACTTTATAATAGCTCCAGTAGTGGATATGTAATTTTTCTATCCACATATTTTATCTTTATTTTACTATATAGTCATAATTTTTAATGATAGCATAATATCCATAGAATTTTTATACCATAATTTAGTTAATATTTAAGTTAGTTTACTTTTTCCTGTTATAAATAATGCTATCATAAAGATATAAATACATGTTATTGCCCACTATTTTGAATTTTTGTGGGCAGTGTAGTTATAATTATTGGGTCAAGGGGTATGGCATACCAACCAAATAAATATTGATATGTAATAAATAAAAATTGCTTAATAAATGCCATTTCATCTTTAAGTAAATCTGTTAGACTGAGGACTATATCTCATTTTCACAGATAGAAAGATTTATAAATACTATTATTTACTATTTTGATATTTTTTTCTTATTAAGGAAAACTGACTGACACTGATTTTTCTCCATATTTTATTTATTTTTGATTCACAAATCCATTCAGTTTTTCTTATATCTACAGCATATCAGAACTTAATTGTTCTAAAATATTGTCAATATTTGTAAAAGTTCTAAATAATTATGTAGGCATGTGCTACATTTATTTTTTTAGTTTACACAGGAATTTTTGAAAGAGGATATTCTTTTGGAATGAAAAAAAGTTGAACTTGGTTTCTTTGTACAAATGAAATCCCAAAGTATAATAAAGTGACCTGCTCTGATCTGTTGTCCATTCGATAGGGACAAACGATAATCGGATTGATGCATTTTGTGGGAAAATGATATAAATTGAAAGTGATAGCAATATGGGAGTTTAGGTTAATTACTTTCCTCTTAAGATTTGATTAGTCAGCAAAATAGAAGGTTTTAGAAGGATTGAATAAATGTTGCATTGTTTTAATTTATTAAAATGTTACTCTCGTTAAATAAATTTAATGAATGAGTGCATAGGAAAAGAATTAGGAAAATTCATGCCAGATAGAAAGGTCTCTTCATGTTCCTAGTACAGAAATAATAAAAACATCCAGGGAGGGGAATGATTGCCATAAAATTTATGAGTAAGAGTTTGGTTACATAGACTCTTAGAACTGAAAGACGCCTTAAATATCTTTTAGCTCAGTGATTTCTGGAGGTTTGGGTTTTACAGAACAAAAGAGAACAAAATTGGGGAGAGATAAATGAGGGTGCAGACTCCTTAGTTGTCAAGTTTTATTTTGCAGATCTCTCTTATTTCTACAGCATATATGGTCATTATAATCCATTTAGGTTTTTTGTAGTGCAGTGTTACAAGTCAAGTAAATTGGAACAAATATAATTTATAAAACATTACAAAATCAAGTAACCTTATAAAAAGCTGAGAACATTGTCATTACTCTGATTTCCGTGGGCTGAAGTCCCAGTGTCATCCTGGATTGGGCACAATGCTAGAGGAATCACTGAATCAAACGAGCTGAGAGGCTCGTCAGAGGCTCATGCGAGATGAGTGTTCTCACTTTCTGATTCACAGTGTCATTCCCATTTGGGATTGAAGGTTTCGCTCTTTGTCTCCGTTCTTTCTAGTTGATGGGTTAAACTGTAGCTAAAACACAAGAATGAATGGAGAAGAAGGATGAGTTACCTATCACTCTCCCACTGAATCAATCAAAAATTGTTTAGGGCATCCACATGTGTGATGGAGTGGACGTTTCTCTTAGAACTGAGTCCCCAAGCTAGGAGAAAGGGCACTTACCCTCTGAAGTCATGACACTCAATTAGGGTGTTTGTTTTATGTTTCGTGATCCCTTGAAACAAGAGACAGCAGTTCTCTGCAGTGTTTATTTTATCGCCACAGATATGGCAAACAAGTGTCTGCAACCCACTTTGAAGAAAGCAGAGGGCCCATATGGTTGGATGACGTCAGATGCTCAGGAAGGGAAACCCGTTTCCTTCAGTGTCCCAGGCCGCAGTGGGGACAGCATGACTGCAGCCATCGGGAAGACGTGGGCATCGCCTGCTACCCCGGCGGCGAGGGACACAGGCTCTCCCTGGGTGAGGACCTGCCACCACTCGAGCCTCAGAATTCAGTAGCCATGGCACCGCTCCCTGCTGGCCCCCAGTGTGAAGCCCTTCTCAGCTTTGGCTTTTTCATTCAGTTCCCATAATGTCCTCAGTTCCAGTAATTAGCATTCAGAGCAACACTCTTTTGAGCCTTCCCACCGATGTTATAAAACGTCTCCTCCTAAAGTCATTTTTCCTTACCTAGAAGCCAGGTGTCTCACTAAAAATGTTTATTATCACGTGTAGCTGAAAGATGGAAAAGAAGCTGCGATGTCCATCCCCTACTCACTGGTCCCTGTTCTGATTCTCATTTGCCTTGAGTTCTAATGAGCTATTAGAGACAGGATTTTAAAAACAATCAGAATGCAAGGATAGCACTCTCCCCTAGCCCCCATGATGCATTGCTTCAGTCACATCAGCAGCACCCATTGCTCTGGCCTCGCTTAGATCTGCCAGGTTTCCCCGTGGCTCCTAGGTGGATCCATTGGGCAAATAGTCCGCCCATCTTTCTGCAAGACCCTGTTCCTCTAGAAACCCACCACGGACCTTTATTATTCCCCGCTTCCAAATTTCTTCAGACTTGCAGTTGGATAAAAGGTAAGTAGCTCATCTGAGTCTTGAAATATTTATAGATGAAGGTCATCTTGTGAGCAGAGAACAACTACATATCCTAGACAGTCCCAACTTCCAACGGGGCAGAATAATGTATAACACTATATATAACATACCTAATGTCTATGTATAATGCAGTTTTGTGAATATGTGCTTAAATAACCACAGGTGATCCTTACTTTTCACCTCACAGTTGAATTCAGGCTTTTTGTATCCTCCTGTTTTGAGACTGTGAAGCTGAAATCTTCATGTTATAAAACAGCAAACTTCCCGAAGCCCCGGTATTAACGGCATTGCATCATTAGGTTTATCAGAGTGCATGGTTGGTGCCTCCTGGACTTTAAACTGTGAGCTCACGGTGCCTTCCTGCACGAATCCAGCACCAAACCAAATAGGACAACATGTTACTCCACCCCTTAGTTTCTTTTCATTTGTTCTCCTGCCTTCCCCTCTTCTTCTTCTGGAGGATTAGATGCTGAAGGATTCCATCCTTCATCTTTGGGGGAAATAGGACCTGTTTGCTAGAAATGGATCCTCTCAGCCCCGGGTAGCAGGTATTGGGTCACGTGGTGATCTATTCAGGCACGCTCCGTCAGTCCACCAGGTGACAAAATACTGTCAGTCCTGTAACCTGACTTCTCTGGAGTGTCCTGAAATATATCCATGTGCTTAGGACAGCTGATCTTTTCAGTTCCGGGAATCTTTAATTTTAGGATTCCAGATATATTTTTTAAAAATTTAAAAAGCTGGGGTGATAATTATTAATAAAAGATGTGTTCATTATTATGGATCTCTTTGGCCCTAATTTTGGTAATGTGTCTATTAACTATTCATTTGTCCAAAGAACATTATGTCTGAGCCAAGTATCCTTTTGGAATCGAATCATTTATTCATCCAAAGAAATCACTACTTCCCCACTTACCCCAAACGACTGCATTTAAAAGAGAACCTTAGGGAAGGAGAGTGTGGAGCAGTGATATAAACCACAGCATTTAAAGGGCAAGCGAGATGTTCCACTTCTTTGGAACTGTGATTGTTTTCACTGTTTGACGGGCAGTGTGTGGACCTTGACTTTAAATGTGAATAAAACCATTCTCAAACTTAGCGAGAGCTCAATAAACACTTCCTGTATGTCGGTTTAGCATCTCATATGCTGGTTTAAACATATATTACATGATATTTTCTTCATTAGCTGCGCCCTCCACTTCCTCGGTTCTGACACCTCCGCCATGCTTCATTGTGTTCCCTAAATGCTTACCAAGGAGCCTTGGGGTCCCTGAAGCTGAGAGCCTTCTATAACTAGGCCATCGGAGGCGTGTTTGTTAGTTCGCTAGGGCTGCCACAACGAACGGCCACGCACTGGTCTGGAGGCTGCAGCGGAAGGTCTGTTCCGGGCCTCTGCCTGTGCTGCACGGCCCACCTTCTCCTGGGGCTCTTCGCATGTCTCCCCTCGGGGGACCTCTGTGTCCGTGTTTTCCCTTCTGATGGGGACTTTGGTCGTACTGGGTTAGGGTTCGCCCTCATGACCTCACAGCTCAACCCCTGACAGTATAAGCCACACTGAGAGCTTTGACACAAACAGCAGCACACTTGCTGCTGTCAGTAGAGACGGGTGGAACTCTCCAGTCGCTTCGCTTGCATGGCTTCAGCCTCAGTCTGCTCCGGATCAGCCTCTCGGGCTTTACGTCTCCGTCGTTTTTATGACTTAAGCCCGTCCTTTGGAGTCAGTAGAGTACGGGAGGTCTGAGATGTTCCTGTGAGCTGCCTTCTTTTTTGGTTCTCCTCTGGCATTCGAGTTACCCATACGAGGTGCGTGCCAAGGGTATATCTTATGTATGCCTTCCTAAAACTCTCAGCTTTGGAGTATAATTCTCTGGCTACGTTCAAGGATCAATGGGCAGACATGAAATAAAACAACTCTAAGTTAATGTCTTTTCCTATTTAGAAGCTAGTGGTAATAAAATCATTCACAATATTACAGCACTGTTCGTTCATTCATTCATTCATTCATTCCTTTATTCAACAAACAGCTACCGTGTATCCTTTCTATGCCAGGCGCTGTTCCACGTGCTGGGACTACAAAGTTGGGCCCTGTGACCTCAAGGCTTCAAAAATATTGTGGAAGTGGATACAGTTTTTTGTCTCTCTCTCTCTCTCTCTCTCTCTCTCTCTCTCTCTCTCTCTCTCCCCCTCTCTCTCCCTCCCCCTCCCCCCCTCTGTGTCTGTCTCTCTCTCTCTCTCTCTCTCCCTCTCTCTCCCTCCCTCCCTCCCCCTTTCCCTCTCCCTCCCCTACCCCTCCCCACAGCTGACTTTATAGCTAATTTAAAAAACAGATTGCATTTTCTGAAGTCTGTCATGCCTTATCTCGGTTTCATTGTTTGGATTCTCTAATAATTTTGAATTATGACTTAGGTTTTCCTATCAGACTGATGGATGGAGAAAATAAGAAAGAGGGCCGAGTGGAGGTTTTCATCAGTGGCCAGTGGGGAACAGTTTGTGATGACGGGTGGACTGATAAGGACGCGGCTGTGGCCTGTCGGCAGCTCGGCTACAAGTAAGGAAAAGCTGACCATTTGGGATGGCCACTTGACGGGCATTTCTGATTCTTTAAGCCTTGTTCTAATGAGTTATTTCTTACCTCAAATTAGTTATATCATTCAGTTGGAAGTATTGATTTGCTTTAGAATTGTACAGAATGCTAAGTAGAGTCTATTTAAGGTTTTCTGTCTTCCCGCAAGAAATGTACATGCCACATAAGACATGTAGCTTTTATTTAACAACAAGCATGTAATAACTCTTGGCTATTCTGAATAGTGCTTCTGTCAGGTAAAGGTGTGAACCTTTCCTCTGTGGTTTAGGTTTCAACACTGTGGCTGTTTAAGAGACTGTAGAGGTATTGACGTGACACGCAGTGCCTGTTATGGAGTCACCGTGGACACTGAATTGGCAAGCCCTGGGCCACCCCTCCAGGGCTGCGATTGAACAGGCACTCCCTGCCCCCTGGTTTCAGCTCTCATACTTGCCTGCAGTTGGCTTCTCTACAGCCCACTCAGTGCCTTTTCCTTTCTTTGCCTTTTTGTACCTTTTTCTTGATGAGTTCACTGTTTAAAACGGCCCCCAAGCGTGGTGCTGAAGTGCTGTCTAGAGTTAGTTCCTGAGTCCGGGGGCTGTGATGTGTCTTATGGTGAGAGTACGTGTGCTCAACAGGCTTCATTGGGGCATGAGTTCCAGCACGCCGATGTGGCACTGACTAGACCAAGTGAAAGGGCAGAGCGCCTCCTGTGAAACTGCCCCTGGGCGGCTCAGCGTTTGGGAGGCTCTGTGCACATGTCCAAGGGACTGTGAGGGCTCCACCACCTGGGACTGTGGAATTGCAAGTACCTGAAACACGTTACAACTTAGAACATTTAAGCTAATATACACAAATCACCTACCTCATGGTACGTTACTAATAGTGGCTTAGATTTTAAAATATATCCTTAATTATGCATCTATTTGTATCTTACTTGTGGCCTATTTAACTGGTTATTCTGTGCAGAATACAGTTTTTATTTTCAAAAGTATTTATATTTTAAGAAATGTTCTTTTTTTTTTCTGAAGTTTTATTTTGAAGTTTGGTTTTCATTACTCAGATACTACTTTAATGCACTGCTCAGGTTTGGACCTCGTTGCAATGCCAAGGGACACCTGGTCAACGAGTCCATTATTGTGATAAAATTCGCAGTATTCAGAACTGGAGTGTACAGATTTTTCAGCTTTCAGAGCACAGGGAGCAGAGGCAGGCGGGAAAGCCGGCCTTAGATGCCTGCGTGGATTTAGTCAGCGACCTGGGCTTCCCGTGCTCACAGCATTTCTGATGCTCCTTCCTCATTTGAAAAAAAAAAACACATTATTATTCTTACAATACATTCTCAGTGAATTTCCTTATTTAAAATCAGCCATTAAAGTATATTGCTGTTTGAGACTGGTTTCTTGGTCCTACTTTGAGTGTTTTCGTAGACATGATCCAAGAAACCTAGTATTACCTTTGGAAATGTGAAAGGAAAGACAAATTTGATCCTCAAATTGTGTGTCTGAGCCAAGTTCACAGAGGGAAAACGTTCCTAAGTGCATCCCTTAGTGCCTCTTCACTTTGATTTCTTCCTACATGTTTCATTGCTTCTTAATAATCATCATTCAGTCCATTTTATTTTATTTTATTTTATTTTTATTTTTATTTAAGATTTTATTGGGGAATTGGTGAAGGGGAGTTGGGGAAGGGGAACATCCAAGTTATTGTCCTTCAATCTTAGTTGTGGAGGGCGCAGCTAGCTCAGCTCCAAGTCCAGTAGCCAACTGGAGGCTCCTTGGCAGCTCGAGGCCGCTCAGCTCAAGGTGCCGTGTTCAATCTTAGTTGCAGGTGGGCGCAGCCCACCATCCCATGCGGCAATCGAACTGGCAACTTTGTTGTTAGGAGCACGTGCTCTCACCGGCTGAACCATCCTGCCATCAGCTGGCAGCTTAACGACAGCCCAGCTCGGGCGCAGCTCACTGGCCCATGTGGGGATCGAACTGGCAACCCTGTTGCTCAGAGCTCACTCTCTTAACCAACTGAGCCACGTGGCCGGCCCTAGTCCGTTTTATATTCAACTCAAATGACAAATGTAGGTGAGAATCTAGATTATATGAACAAAATTTGTGGCAATTTTCAGTAATACTTCTGCAGCAATTATCAAGAAAAGTATGGAAAGAAGATTTTATTTTGTTATTTTTTCTAATAAAGTCTTAGGAAGTAAAATAGTAATTTAATGTTTCTATAACAATGGATAATCGTCTTCCAGTGCACCATCCATCATTTTCCATCAAATAGTATTTAAAAGAGATCATTAAAGTATTTGATCAATACAAACAGACTTGAACTTTAATAATTTTCCACTAATAGGAACTGAGATTTCATAGAAGAGTATATATATATATATATATATATATTTGTAAACAGCTATGTGACTAGAGTAGATCTTTTCCACTTGTTGACTTGAATTGTTAAAAGCCTCTGATACAGCATTTGTTTTTAGAAATCAATCCAGAAAACTTTAAAGCCATCAAAAGGCTTGAGCCTTCTTAATAAGAAGCCTGGAGCTCTGTACCCCAGCCAGTGGTATCACTGGCTGGATCACTTGAGGATCAGTCCTTGGAAACACTGAGACTCATAATGGCGTTAGAACGCATTTCCTTAATGGGAGAAACAAATGAAGTAATACATAAACCAGGATATGTGAGGGTAACTAATCTAGACATGCTTAGAGTCAACAAAAAGTGAAAGGCATTATTTAATGATGTATTACATAATGTCTGACAAGGTCTAGCATATGAGCATATTGTTTTTAGAGGGCTGAGAGGGAATGTTAACCTCGTTAAGACAGACTAAATAGCCACGGTGGGAATTCCATTCTATTTGAACTCTGTGTCAATCCATTAGCATATGTTTCAGTATGGCGTTGTTCTGGAATTACATGTTTATTAGAGTAATATCCTTTAAAGTAATTTTTTTTTTGTATGGTGGGCCTGTACTATTTTAGTAGAGACCTAAAATTAAGTTTATCTAATTTTTATCTTACGTTTGAAGCACTGCAAAGGATTTATTTTCTGGCATATTTGTATGACATTTAAAAATAGAACAGTTACATCACCCTTTTAATTATATCCAGTGGAATATAAATATCATAGTGATTTGACAATTTCTCTATCATTCATTTAAAAAAATACATGAACAAACTCTTCTTTGACCTGCACAAACTTTACATAGTTCCTTTTTCTTCTTGAAATTATAATTTATATTTTATTTTCCCACAGAATCCTAATATCATTATGCTTTAAAAAAATATGTGTACACATACAGTATATACATAGATACACACACGTGTATGTACACACAGGGAGAGAGAAATTAAATTATTCTAACAAGCCCCTCTCTGGTTTTTATGATTTCCAGCACACAAATGATGAACAACAATAACAACAATAAATTTCTTTTTGATAAATAATTGTTTACTATTGGGAATAAAACTTGACCAAAGTTTCCACTTCTTAATTAGACTGTTGGGCTGGGTTTATGGTTCTTGGATTAAAGGAGCCTTCATTTCTCTTATATATTTTGAATTGTTCTTCTAGCCATTTTAGAGGCGTTTTTAATCTAGGAGCAATGCACGGTGGTAGGATTTGGGATGAGTGAAAGATACCCTTTCTTTTGTGAAGTGGGAGAAGGGAGATTCTGAGGAAGTTAATCTTTATCTCAGCAAGACCATTTTTAGGAGTGGAACTTGAGGATCTGAATATTGAGTCCCCTAAAATCCATCCCTGTGTCCCTCGGAAAGTCGTCCTCTACTCCCAGGAGCACTTGACACCCCATTTAAAGATGAATTTACTGATAGAGCCTCTTGCCTCATTGAAATCCCAACTCCAACTCACTCAGACCTCTCTAGTCCAGTGGGACGTCTCTTCTCTTTTCCCTACAGATGATACAGTCCTTATTTATTTAAAAAAAAATGATAAATGTATTAGATTTCATTGTATCATTGAGAATGTCTTTACTTAATCATGCACTTTTATTAGTTAAAATGTTCTCTAGTTTATGCTTTTTGATATATCTAAAATGGTACATCTTTTTAGTCTGTTACTTCATTGGTAAATTGCTAAGAAATCATCCTTTTGTTTTATGGAATGCTTCTAATTCTATTTTCTACAGGATTACTTCTACCTGTCATCTGTTTTTATGCTACATATGACTCTTCATATGTATCATAACAATCTATGATTGTTAATAATATGATTGTCTGTTCTTTGTGTAACCTTCTGGTTTTGATTTGCAGGCAGTCCAGTTTTCTATTTTGCTTCATTTCTCTAGTACTCTGGAAGTTCAGCATTCTTATTGTTTTACTAGAAGTTCTCTAAAATTTTAGCAAACATACTGCCATATTTTCTAGCAATTTCAAAAATAATGTTCTGTAACTTCTGCTTCCTGAAAAACACTAAGACGTTTATCATCCTGTTACTTACCTTCTACCTCCACTGAACATCATTCCCCAAACTAATGGGAATTACCTAGGGTTTTAGTTTCTGAATGCTATTAATGTTTTTTAAGAGAAGTAAGCCTTTATTTTATTTCCTTGTTTCACAAATAAATATTATTTTTGGGCTGGCTGAGTGGCGCGGTGGTTAACAGCTGGCTTGGGACGCCAGCAGCCCCAGTTCGGATCCCACATATGAGGGCCAGTGATACTGCCCTCAAAAAAAAAAAAAATTATTTTTTAAAACTTTCTTCAAATTATGCCTACTTGAATTTCAAATTGCTTTGTGTTACACATCCATATTTCAGCAGTTATTTTCATTTTTAAAAAGGATTAGTAAAGTAAACACTAATTTCTGGCAATTCTAACTAAGAAAAGGGAGAATACAAGTAAACATTAGAGAAAAGAAAAAGTGTATAAGCCCAGATATACAGAAAGTTTTAAAAAATTGTAGAATACTATAAATTACTTTTAGCTAATAAATTTAGAAATCTAGATGAAATGGACAATAACCTAGGAAACTATACATTTTTGACAAAATTATAATTATCAAAATTGAAACAAAAGATAGAAAACCCAAATAGATTAGTGACCATGGAAAAAATGACTCTGGTCTTTGATGAAAAATGTTGACCAGTCTTCAAGACAGATGATTCCTGAGTTACATAAATTGTTGCAGAGCAAAACAAACAAACAAAACCTCAACAAGAAGAAATGGAAATCTTTGCATTCATTTTCTGAGGCTAATACAACTTGATTTCAAGACTAGACAAGAGAAGTACACACACACACACACACACACACACACACACCCCCAGAAAGCTATACCCCAGTCTCACAAATTTTCACAAAAAAATTCTAAACAAAATATTAGCAAATTAACCCAACTATGTATTAAAAGAGCAATATAACTCAAAAAGACAGTCTGTTGTAAGAATATGAGTAGTTCAAGCTGAAACATTCAATGAATGTATTTCATTTGTCATCTACAGGTGAAAATAGATATGACCATCATCTTGATGTTGAAAAGCTATAAAAATCAATATTCCTTTTTTATATCACTTAGGAATCTGAGAATAAAATAAAACCACATTAACTTTATATCAAAACAAACATCAAGTTGGAATAAACAAGAGTTCCTATTTTCACTGCAATGACTCAGTATTGTCTGGAGGTTCCACTAATCATTAAGATTGTGGTATCAGTATTGAAAAGCACTTCAGAATTGTTATATGAATAATATGATTGTTCACTTAGAAAACTCAGGTGAATCAACTGGAAAGACATTAGAAGTAATGTTTAGTAATGTAACAAATTATAAATATTTGTAAATAACATTAGTGTTCCTATATGCTATGTAGAAAATAAGAAGAAAAAAAATCTCATTTATAGAAAGTACAGAAACAAATAAAATAAACTTCACAAGGATTGATACCTATGTTAAAAAAATGCTTTTTATTATACTAAAGCTAGATGATCAAATAAATGATACATCACAGTCCTAATGGGAAGACAAGTTAGAAATAATCTATACATTCAATGCTAATCTTATAAAATGAGTGTGGAGGGTGGAGGGGAGAAGGACTTGACTTCTGAATTAGTCTGAAATCCAATCCATGTGAGACTGGCACAGGAATAGGCAGAGAGCCCAGTGACACCAGCTGGCAGTAGTTAGCAACCTTGATGGTATATTAAAATCACTTTGGGACTTAAAAAATATCACCATGCCTAGCCCCGCTCCACAGATTCTACTTTAATTGACATCAGGTGGAGTTCAGGTTTTGCTATCTTTTAAAAGCTCCTAATAGTAATTCTAATGTGTAGCCAAGGTTGGGAATTACTGAACTATAAAGATCAAGAAATGCCTTGAGGACATATAAGCATGATACATAAGTAAGTAAAAAAGCCCTTCAAAACAGCAGGAAAAGTCATTGGGGTAATTTCTTTAGGGACCAAAATGAAGCTACATCCCTTATTAACACTAAACAGAAATAAATTGCAGACAGAGCTGTCACATACAAAATAAAGCAGAAATGCTCTTTTTCTTTAAATAGTTACATTTTAATTATACATATTTCAAATAAACAGCTGGCTTTCCAAAGGCTTGCCTTATCGGCAGTGTATACCCAGCACCTTAATACAGTGCCTACCTCCTGTGTCCTCCAGATGTATGATTGACTGACCCTTCTCACCCTGTAACCTGCTCCAGGGGTCCTGCCCGAGCCAGGACCATGGCGTATTTCGGGGAAGGAAAAGGACCCATCCACGTGGATAACGTGAAGTGCACAGGAAATGAGAGGTCCCTGGCCGACTGCATCAAAGACGATATCGGAAGACACAACTGCCGCCACAGCGAAGATGCAGGCGTAATTTGTGACTATGTTGTCAAGAAGCCATCAGGTAACAGTAATACAGGTAAGCCGCCGTCTGCTGTACCAGGCAGAGAGCCTAAGCCCCACGGCAGTCCCCTAGGAGGTACTTTGATAGGCGGTACAGGCGCCAGGGCCCAGGAGGTGTGACACACCCTGCTCCTAGGTGGCGGCTCGTGGCAAGCCTGCTCCTCAGCGAGCAGAGTTCAAGGCCACAGGTGGATTTATAAGACTCAGTCGTCTCTGGAACCTCCCCCTTTCTCACATCCTCAGCCTTGTCTGTGCCATGCCCCCTCTGGATATAATGACAGAAAGGAACTTCTTGTACTCCTCCTAGTGTTTGAAACAGCAGGGATAAAGTTTTAAATTAATTACAAGAAAAAACGATCTTTTGTAGGTTTTATTCTGTGAAATTTTAAAAAATGTGAGGAAAATGAGAAATAATCTTTTAGTACAATCAGTCAGAGATGATTCCTTCTTAAATAAATAGAAGAATTCTTGAAAGCACAAATAGGGATGTAAATGAATAAGTGGAAGAACTAGCTATTTCGAGAAAACTGGTCATGTTTTATGAAAACAACAATCACCTCTTTATTTGTGTGGATTGAAAGGTCGCAGTGTTGACACGGTGGATTTTCTGACGATCAGGAAGCCCTGTAATGGCATGTTCTCCTTTTCTGATATATTTTCATGATTGCCAAAGACAACACAGGACACAAGTGGACGCTGTGAATATGATCCGCACTTTCTGTCTGGAGGGCGTTTGAGTGGCGAGAGGAGCCCTCACAACCCTTTCAACTTTGAGATGTGAATATATATTTATATGTAAGAAATGTGATTTGGCAAGCCAACTTTTCCTAAGTATTGATTACGACTTAATTTATTAAATTCCCTTCAATAATTTTAATTACAAGTATAAGTTAAATATAACTAATTCTTTGGATTATTCCTTAAGCAGTAGAAAAACACAAACATTCAATAACTGTAAAATGTGTTACTTTATTTCTATGTAAGCCTATTTTAAAATATGATATACCATACGTTTATTTCTCTGTTATTTATATAGTTTGTTTTTTTTATGCCTTCCTAGAGTGGTAGCAGTACTTATTTTGATACCTTGCCATGGCTCCAATGCTGCCATGCCTCGAATAGAAAGATCTCCTCTCAGACCAGTTAGGTTATGGAATCTGGCTGATGAACCTGCTGGTTTTGTGCTGGGGCTCTATACCTGCTGAGTTCTCTAAGTCAGTCTGATGGGATCCTTTTACAAATGAACTTCATTTTGCCTTTTAACTTTTTATAACAGTGGATTTTATGGCTGTCAATAAATTTTCCTTTCTTACGATCTGGGGCTTTGTCCCCGAGTGAGGTAAACCCTTAGTTTTGCTTGCTCATTATTACATCATTCCTTGTCTTGGCATCGTGCCCATGACCTGACTTGCAGCAGTACTGCAAACTTAGGTTTTCTAATATCTTATAATTTGCAGTGTCATCTGGAGGACTCATGTCCTAAGAGATGAGGGTAAGGATTGGCAGCAGGCGTCTGAGGCCATGCGGCAGATTAGTCATCTTGGGGTACACACTGTGGAGGCTCTGTCTCCGTTAGGAGATGTGATGGGGCTGAGCCCCCTCCCCGGTTATCACGGGAGCCGGTTAGTGCTGACTAGGTTTACATGTTCTTGGCAAATCTCTTCTCTTCTTACACCGAAAAACAGTATATATATCTACCCTTTATACACAGGTGCTTAGCCACAGAAACAAAATACCCCCATGCAAATTCTCCTACCCTCTGAAATTATTTGAAAACCTAGTCATACCTTAGATTTACCCTCTTTTATACACCACCTTTTCATATAATTTTAATTTAGCTCTTTCTTATAGTCTTGACAGAACTTTGTTATCTTGTGATAGTTTGACTCAGCACCTTAAATACAGTTTGCCACTCAAATGGGCTTAGCAAGCCCTTTGCCCAGGTTACTATCTGAGTGAAATGAAATGCGGATCAGAATTCCAGTGTGAGTGCACTTCGTTCCTGAGTTACATGTCCATACGTGGCTTGGAGGAGTGTTTATGTGAAAAGCAAGTGATGTAGACCAGTATTGCCTTTGTAGTTCTGGGGCTTTGTTTAATGTCCCTGAGCCCCAAACACCTCTGTGATCAGCAGGTCTCTCCCACTGGAGGGCCATGTCCTGGACAGGGCCGGCCCCTTGGCAGCCCGCGGGACGCTCCCGGGGAGCTGGGGGGACCCTGCTCACGCCCCTCGTCTGCTGGAGAATCACTGTTGCCTTAGTTAAATGAGGGAATGACTTTGTATTCTTGTTGTAAGAACAAGTTTCCTGTAATTTGACGAGAAGGGCATTTCAAATGGGGGGCAGCAGGGGGATGTGTGACGGTGCCTTTCCCCGCTCAGCCCTCTGAGAGTCTAATTCATGACACGTTCCCTTCCGCTCAGAGCCCCTCTCGTCCGTCTGCGGCCTGAGGTCCCAGCACCGTCGGCAGAAACGCATCATCGGCGGGGAAAACTCTTTAAGGTAAAAGGGCCTTCAGGGGAGACTCCCATGTTACCAAATCCCTCATGAACATACAGGGTTACAAATCGGAGACTGTCTACTGGGATGTAAGGTATTCTTTTCGCTCGTTTGATTTTCTCAGTTGAGTACAAATCACATGGTCATTTCCACTGCTCTCTGGCGTGTTCACGCACACAGACCGTGCTCTGAGGTCACAGCCTGGTTTATGAAATAGGTGTGATGCTGAGGAGCCGTGCGGCAGAAACAAGCCAACGTAACGGGTGCGCTGCAAACATGCCTCACTACAGAATTCGCTTAATTTAGAATATATCTGCTTTGGATTTGACTCATTTTAATATAATTATTTTGTTTGGTGGATTTGCTAATGGAAAACTCCTCAGGCTGCTCTGGGAGGTAGGTAGAGTGAGGAGAGAAAATGCACCTCGCATCATGAAACATACAGAAGACTCGGCTGGTTTCTGGAATGTCAGAGAGCGACGCCCGCAGGTGCCGTCCGCGCAGGGCTGTGGGCGCCCTTCTCAGAGCAGGGCTCTGACCTCCGGGCCCTCTGGGCGCCTTTCCCCACCCACACCCCTGCGTAGTCACTGTTTTAATGGACGCTTTGCTTTGCCTTTCTGCCTCTTTCGGACATGGACGAGTGGCTTACTTTCTTTTTAGGGGTGGTTGGCCATGGCAGGTGTCGCTGCGGCTCAAGTCATCCCACGGAGACGGCAGGCTCCTCTGTGGGGCCACCCTCCTGAGTAGCTGCTGGGTCCTCACAGCAGCACACTGCTTCAAGAGGTACGTGTCTGGCCTGCCAAACAACTCTGCTTGGCTCACTGCCACGTCTTCCAGTCACTCCTGCTCTCAGCACGCTAGCAGCTCGGGGAGTCAGAGCCAGGCAGAAACCTCCTTGCCTGTGCAGGGCACCGCAGAGTGGGGGGGCGCACGTAGGCCAGAGAGCCCTGCGGCAGCTCCTTGCTGCCCTGGGATTCAGGAAGACAGAAGGGGGGCGTTGGGAGGCAGGCAGCGATGTCAGATGCCCGAGGGTGAGGTCGGGCCCGGATGTCAGATGCCCGAGGGTGAGGTCGGGCCCGGATGTCAGATGCCCAAGGGTGAGGTCAGGCCCGGATGTCAGATGCCCGAGGGTGAGGTCGGCCCGGATGTCAGATGCCCGAGGGTGAGGTCGGCCCGGATGTCAGATGCCCGAGGGTGAGGTCGGGCCCAGGTCGGGCCCGGATGTCAGATGCCCGAGGGTGAGGTCAGGCCCGGATGTCAGATGCCCGAGGGTGAGGTCGGGCCCGGAGAGCCGGCAGATCCCGGGGCGGGCGTGGTGCAGTCTCCGTGTTTGTGAGCCTTTGGCTCTTCATGGGGTTTCATGTCTTCTAGTTTCCTCCATGTGTACCTTCTGGAAAGTACATTATTTCCTCTTGTCCCAAACATTTTATCAGTCCAATCTGAAGCCTTCCCGGTTCAGAGGAGTGTCACAGGCAGAGTCACAGTGCTGGTGGTGGCACTGCCTGCTCGCCCGTGGTCCCTCGGGGTCCCAGCTGAAGGCCATGTCCCCAGCATGGATTTTGGTAAAAACATATACTAATGCTTGGCAAAATACTCATAATTATTAAAGCAAGGTGATGAGTACAAGGAGTTTCACTATACTTTTGTAATTTTGTGTAATAAAATGGCCGTAATAATCAAAGTTTTAAATAACATATGTACCATATTGTTAAAAAAGTCTTCCAGGTAAAAATTTGTTTTGTATTTTTCATATATGATAGCATTTGGCCTCACTGTGTACTTGCAGTCCGTCCCTAGAGATTTTGTTCACGTGAACACCGTTTGGATTTTAACTCCTGTTGTAAGACTGAGCCGCAGTTTCTTACTCGCCTGATGGACGGCGAGGGGTTTCCATCCTTTCACTCTAAGCTGTGTCCCACCGGCCAGCCGTGCCCTGTGCCCCTGGGCCTGGCCGAGTGCCCCGAGTTCTGCCGGCGCCCCGGCTCACTCTGCACAGAACGTGGGTCTCTCGGCCTCGCATCCCCACCTCCGCTCTGTTATCCACACTCTTAATTGTTGCCAATCTTCGAGTTTTTGGATTTCTTTTTAGTTCCATTTCCCTGTTTAGTGTCTTTTTCTTTCATGAATTCTTCATTTATGTTATTTGCTTACTTTTCTATCGGTTGTCTTTGTGCGATTGATTTTTTAAATTTGTGGATTTGCCCTGTGAACAAAGTCTGTGTTGTTATGTGTTATGAGCACCTTTCTCAATCGGGATGTCCTTTCTCTTGTTTGAGGTCTGTTTCTCATGAAGATATTTTCATATATTTAAATGTGTCAATCTTTTCCTTTAAAATTTTATGAATGTTTTATGTTTGTTAGTTTTAAAATCCTTCCCTAGGGCCAGCCGAGTGGCGCGGTGGTTAAGCGCTGGCCTGGGATGCCAGCGGCCCCGGTTTGGGTCCCACATGTGAGGGCCAGTGACACTGCCCTCAAAAAAAAAAAAAAAAAAAAATCTTTCCCTAGCCCCATATAATGAAGACACTCTCTTATTTTTTTTACCAAAAAAAATTGACAGTTTTTCTTTTCATGTTTAGATTTTTATTCTGTTTACAGTTTAAATTTGCATAACATATATAGTAAGAGAAAGGGACCCAATTTTATACTTTTCTTTATGGATAGTTATTTTCCCAGCACTTTTTATTGCACATGCCATTCTTAACCCACTGTCATACGTCATATGCTGAGTTCTCTTATACCTTTATTTCTAGGCTCTCTATTCACTCCCTCTTATCTATTTAGATAAGTATTTATGGAATAACCTTCCACTTTGAAGGTGCAACAGAACGCACAGTCTGTGTTATGTAGCCTTTGTCATTTCTGGGATAATGACTGAGTTTGAGAGCCCACCAGTAAACCAGTGGGTTTAATACATTCAGGTGTTACTGAGTGGCATAAATAATAAAAATTGTATTCATTCATTAAAGCAACCAAAAGGCAGTGAGCCTCTAAGACTGCCGGGATTGTGCCATGCACTAGAGATACACTGGGGAACAGACAATTGGCTCCTGGTTTATGAGCGTTGGTAATGTACTCGTAGCCATGGGATCCCAGAGGAACTGCACACTGATACTGCTGATGTAACAGGACCAAAAAGAGTTCAGGACACCATTTCAAAGTGTGGTCTTTTCACCACAGTTTTAGATACATTCAGCCTGTTAGAGGCCCAGATTCCCAGGTCCCTACCCAGATCTACTGCATCTTTGGAGCCGAGACCCCCAAGTTTGCATTTTTATCAATGGTTCTTATGCCCACCAAATATGAAGGCCCACTGCCCAGTGCATAGCATAGAGTATGGTTTGGGCATTTGGGGAATGGCGAGGAACAGCATATGGAGTTGGCAGGATACTTCCCTTTGTCCTAGTCAACATATCGATCACTGAACTGGAAGGGACACTGATCGTCAGGTAATTACGTTTTGGATGCCAGGAGGTTTGCAGGACACGTGATATGTTGGAAGTTAGGCTCCATGGTGGCAAGAGACTCTGATAGGCTGATCCTGACAGGCAGTATGGAATAAGGGGGAAGTGGAAGGTGGCCATTAGTTCCAGGAACTTTCGCTTAAATACAGTCCAAGTGGAGCAGACAGCGTCGGGTGCCACCCAGCCCGCCGTGAGCCAGCGATGCAGTGGGGTTGCCCACAGAGTCTTCGGCCTGAGCAGCGCCGACAAGCACGGTCCGGCCCCGGGCTCGCTGTCCTGTCCTAGGCGCTCAGCAGTGTCACTGTTGGGCCCGTGCTCCCTGCTGGGTGCCATACCCAGGTGACCAAGGAAGCCAGGCAGAAAGGGACATGGTGTGGTATCCAATCAGATTCGTTACCTGGGCGTCAGCACCCAGATGTTAATGGGAGATAAGATAATTTTCATTTTTATGTAAGAAGGCGTTTTGTTGTTGACCTTTTATTTCTTTAATCCTAGGACAGTGCAGAGATGGCTGCATGTGGTAGGAAGAATGAGCGCTTCTGTTTGGAGCCTGTTCAAGCAGAGAGGCTGGGTTCGTGGATAAGCAGAGGCGGGGGGTAGGTGACATTCATGTTGATAGTGCAGTGGGGAGGAAGCATCAGACAATTTGAAGGATGGCAGGTATCAGGATAGGGGATGTGGGATTTGTGGGCTTACAAGAAAGAAACAGGAAAGGCCTGGGATGCCGGGGCAGTGAATTTCTGCTCATTCAGTAAGCGGTGGGGAGCCACTAGAGGCTTCTGAGCCTTGACATGTGATCAAAGCTCAGCTTAGGAGCTGAGTCATTTGGAGCCATATGGGCTCGATCTGAGAGGGGAGAGCAAAGTCATTCACCAACTTATCGGTGCATAAGCTTCAGATTATACGAAAAGTCTTTGCATGTGTGCCTATAAGCCTTTTTCCAGAGTGACTCAAATTGGCCCATGTTACCAAGCAGTTAAGACCCACTATGGAAGGAAGTGGAGGGTGACAGGTTTTAAGTCTGTTGTAATAGAGACAGACCAAAGCTAGAAAAGAAAAGGAGGGAGCGAGGTAGACACACTGGGCCAAAAATCAGTACAGCTTGGTACCATGTAATGCAAACATGGATCTGGCCATCACGACCAGGCTCGCAGTTCTAGCCCCTCCAATTGTCAGTTGTTTACCTTTGTGGAAATGGCCTAACCTCTTGGCGTCTCCATTTTCATATCTGTAGAGTGAAGGCAGTAACATTCCTCATGAAGGACAATTGATTTGCAAAGTGTGTAAGAGTATTTTATAAGCTGTACAACTCAAGGCAAGCATTGGCCATTATGATGTTGAGGTTCAGAGAAAAGAAATCACAGATTATTATTAGCAAAAGTAGGGAATCCGGGCGACTGTACTCTGCCAGCTGGTGGGGAAGGGAGTGGCAGCGCCCTGCAGAGAGCCCGGGCAGCCTGCTGGGCATGGAGTTTGCGCAGAGGGACCCCACTGGGTCAGTTCAGATTGCCCTCCTCTTGTCCAAGACTTCTTCTTTCAAGTCTCTGCTAAAAGTTATAGACTTAGAGGTTCAAGGCTGAAAGTATCAAAGTAGGGAAATGGCATCAAAATTCCCTTGAGGTTGAAAACTTCGATCTGGTCTTTTGTTTAGGGACGTGTGTGGGTTTGTCTGTTTACATGTCATCAGTCCTCCCGTGGCCTTCTCCTCCTGGGTTATTGCTCCAAGTTAGCAATCATCTCATTTGTGTTTGTAAACCAAGTGTCTAGTATAGCCCTTGGCACACAGTGGATGCACCTAAATGACTGCTGCCTGATGAAAGCGCGGCTCAGTTGCCAGATAGTGGATGTATTTAGGAATGGTGGACTCATTAGCGGACAGTGGTATTTAAATCCAGATCAACAGTAACTTCTTCCATGTGTCATCCTGGATTTCTTCCCATCACATGCACAGCAGGAGATACAGTTGATTAAGAAACAGGAGCAGATTATGATGTGTGGCATTCTGATGGGCTTTGCATGCAACACGGGACTCTTTGTGAGCAGGGGGGAAATTGTTTTGCAAATCTGTTATATATCCATTGACTCAGTCTGTTACCTTTTTTGGGTTTCATCGACTTCCTGTTCGGAAGAGCCCAAGGAGGCCACAGGCCACATCTTTACTGCAGTAAGTCATTAAAAGCAATGAGGACATTCACCAGTGATTAGAACAAGCATTTGTTCTGGGTTCAGGGACTTTGGATTGAAACAACCCTCCTTTAATCATCAGAAACTCTGAAATCTGCCCCTAGATAGATTTGCTCTGGAATTCTGGAGACTGTACGTAGAGGCAGTTCGGAGAGGTTACCCTGCCTTGATTTCTCGGGAGTCTAATTTAAGGCTGCAGGCAGGGTGCCTGGGTTCTTGATCTGAAAGTAGCCCTTTCTCACCCGCCTTGCTCTGTGGGTGTCCTGCTGTACTTGCACACGTGTCAGGGGCCCCGTCCCTCTGTCTGCTTTCCTGCAGTGAAGGTAAAGGCCGGCGCTCTGTAGCAGCCTTTCTGAACAGTAAGACGTGGCTTCTTATTGGCATCCAGGGTATTGTATGCAATGGGATGAGAGCTTTTCAGTTTACTTGTTTTGCCTTCGTAGAGTAGCCACTCGTTTACATGATCCTCATATCAGAATTATATAGGAATGCTGGTCTGGGGAGGATGAGACCAGAGCCAGTGGCTCGGATCACAGCTGTTACACTCGTTTCCCGTGGGGCAGTCTCCTTACATAACGAGGCGCTTTGCTCGGAGGCTGGCGCAGTTCTAACACTCCCGCTCTGGCTTGCTTTTAGCTTCCACATAGTGTGCGGTGCCCCGAGCCCTCGTGCATGCAGACATAACAAGGAGAATGGAGGGGGCTGGTGAATCACCACTGAAAGGCCGGCCCCATGTTTCAGTTTCCCTAGTGTTAATGCAGTACAGATTTTGGAATGCGATACCCTGTTGGCGGCTTGAGGTGGAGACTTGGGTAAATTAAGTATTTTCTGTAGTTGCCCTGTGAATACTACACAATATGAAATGCTTGTTTTTCTGTTTTGTACTGTAACCCACCACCACAGGACCGTGAAATGGCCCACTCTCCGTGGTAGTGGAGCGATGTCATGAGAGCAAAACTCCTGAATATTAAAGAACTTTCCTTTCGTGGCTTCTTCTGATAACAAACGCCTTTTGGGAGGAAAGAATGTAGCCAAAACAAGGGCTGTCTTCTTTGTTATTCTGCAAATTTGATTTGATCAAGAACATAGCTTTACCTGATTTTATTGTTTTCACTTTTTGCCTAGAAACACCACAGAAATTGTCAGAGATTGTTGCTCTGCAAATCAGAGAAGTCTAGATCTTTGTAATTGGGGGAGAGGGGCCACAGAGGTCGCGGGGCTCACTTGTAAAGGACCTCTGTTCCGTCATGATAGTATATGGCAGCACCTTTGGTGATACACATACTAGACCCTGGACACACCATGAGGGGCCGGGCAGGGCTCTCCAGGGGAGACCACTGGACCCTAAGGGGCTGCAACCAATTGCACAAGCCACTTCCGTCAACCAGACAGAGAAAACTAGATTCTCGTAGTAGCAGGTATGCACAGGCCGATGTGAAATACTGTTTTTGAAGAGATGACTCTGTAGAGAACAAAGAAAATGACTCTGCAACTGAATTAACTCTGCTATTTTTAATCCTAGTAATTAGCTGTTTACTTTAACTCTAGAATCTCAGAGGAATTGGGATATTAGATTCTACCAAACTGCTGTGTTCTCTTGCTCAAGCTTGTCTGGGAATTTCATCCAAGTTTTATTTGAGGGGGAGTTGAAGGCATTTAAGCAAAGCAAACAACTGAATGGGAAATGTTTATTTAGAAACATTTTTGAATATAATCAAGTATAGCAAAATAACAAAAGCTCAACTAGAGAGACCTGAAAATGCATTGCAAAAGAGGCTCCTTTATAGGTTTTCTTGCGAAGCCTAGAGCCATAGGAAGGGCTTTCAAAGTCCAGTCATTCTGGGGACCTCGTCCAGTGCTGTCCCTGAGCTGGGTGGTCACAGCCACTAAGAGGCGACACTAGGAGCTGGGGGTTTGGTTCTCGGACTAAGCCCGCCTGTGTGGGACGCTCTTCAGATTCCAAGCATGAGTCTTGGCTGGGAACAGTCTGAGTGAGAGGGATGTAGGAGCCCCTGTTGAGGTGTAGCTGGCCCCTAGTGACATGCGAGGGGTTGCACCATGAATGAAGGTAAAAGTTATAAGCAGCGTAAGAGATCCGTTAAAGACAGGTCATACAATGGGATGCCTACTCGAGGCCACGGTTTCTCCACACCAGTGCTGTCTAGTACAAATGTGTGAGCCACCAAATACAAGGTGTATGTGTAACTTCAAATTTTCTAGAAGCCACATTTTAAAAAATCCCAAACAAGTAAAATTCACTTTAATAATACACTTTAACTCAGAATATCCAAAAAACTATCATTACAAAATGTGACAATGGAGGTTGTTTTTATTAATTATCTGTAGCGACAGTATCTTTAGTATTTTCCCCATATTAAGTAGTCAAACTCCTGAGCTTACTTCGCGTTCTCAGCAAATCTCAGTGTGGACTAACGACATTTCAAGAGCCCCGACAGCCACGTGTGGCTGCTGGCGGTGGCATGGGACAGTGACCTTGTGATCATTGTAAAGCTCCTAATTCCAAAGATACATGGAACTTTCCAGCAGCACTTTCAAGAATTCAGTCACCACTATTCTTGTTAGAAAAGTAATAAATCTCTTGGGGTTTGACTTTATAACCTGAACACATTAATTAGGCATACTGAGTTTTTGTAATACAATAATAATATCAATATGTAGAAAGTAGAAGTTAAGTGAGAATTACTTAAATATCTGCTTATCGTCCATGACTATTACATTTTACAGTTTTAGGATGGGCAACATCCTAAACTTTACTTCAGTTTTGGAGTGGAGCCCACAAGAGGAGTCTCTGGGCACAAGATGTAAAAAGCCTTGTGGACGTTAAAGGTCTGCACTGAGTTAAGGCTGGATTGGATCATCTCCAGGAACCACAGAAACTGTTAGTACGTCCACCACTGGCAGGGGCTGCATGCGCTCAGTCACCTTTGTCACAGTGTCCAGTTTTTTGAGCTGACATCGTTAGGAAAATACCTGACACAGCACAGTTGTCAGCACCCTGCTTAGGGCGCTCAGAATGTGTGAACAACTTACTACTTCCCGTAATATACAGGAGTAAATGGGAGGTTATGTTTGCAACAGGCAGACACTAGAAGATACCAGCTTCTCTAAGTTCACATTCAAGTTCAGGTCTGGTATGTGGTGGAAGTTTTGGAAAACATTTAAGCTGAGGGCTGTTCAATGTAGTTTTTCCCTTTCAGTAGCCAGATACTAGCATAAAAGAGCAGTGAGCTCAAGAAACCAGAGCTGGACTTTGGGCAGATAAAAGGAAAGGACTGAAAGTTTTGCAAAAGAGTGATTGTGGAATACACGCCTGGTAAGAGAGATTGAAATGAAAAAAAACAATAACAAAAACCAGTGGGGTTGAAGGATGACAGCGGGTTTCAAGTCAGTACCAAGCGTGCTGTGGGCAGAGAAATGGAAGGAAGGGTGCAAGTTTATCAAAGGGCTAAGGGTTCTAAGGACTGATGGCGTGCGTACTAGGCTTTCTGCATGCGACAAGCCCCGGCCGGCTCTGTGCCTCCAGGTATGGGAACAGCTCGCGGAGCTACGCCGTCCGTGTCGGGGATTACCACACTCTGCTGCCCGAGGAGTTTGAAGAGGAAGTCGGAGTGCAACAGATCGTCATCCACCAGGCGTACCGACCGGACAGCAGCGACTACGACATCGCCCTGCTCAGACTGCAGGGGCCGGACGGGCAGTGTGCCCGGTTCAGCAGCCACGTGCTGCCAGCCTGTTTGCCAGCCTGGAGAGAGAGGCCACAGAAGACCGCCTCCAATTGTCACATCACAGGCTGGGGAGACACAGGTAATGGAGGTGACACAAAGGAGCTTGGCACCTTCTGGGGTCTGGGGTCAGCCGTGCACTTGGGGGTTCACTGGGCTGTGACGTCCTAATGGATTCAGGCAAGTGGTTCGGAAATGGTGCCACGCGAGAGCCGCATCACGTAGTGGGATTCGTGTCCTGAGGGTTCCACTGGAAGTCCAGCACAGGCGCTAAGGAAGGGTTCCTCTCCTGACTCGATCCCCGCCTAGTGAGGAGACAGAGCGAGTGGAGCACCCTGCCCCGTATTCCAAAAGCTTTCCCAGATGAGCTGGATGAAGCTACCTCAGCAAAGGGCTTTGGCGTTGGGCGGTTTCTTTCTTGGTAACGGAGGCCTTTACCAAACTAGATCTGATGGCGAGTTCCTAAATACAGAGCAGACCAGGCAAAGCGCCGAGGCTGCAGGGAGGGACCACCTGCGTCCCCCCTTCCTCCCTGTCCCCTTCCCCCACCTCTGGGTCCCCAAGCAAGAGGTCCGTAGGAGACAGTCAGGTCCGGGAAGAGCGAAGTGCAGGTGAGACCCAGGGCCGCTCCCAGCGGGGGCGCCTCACCTTCCCGGCCTCAGCGCGGCCGAGTGACTGCGAATGACAAAGCAGAGACTTTACAGAACGCGTGATTAGGGACGAAATGACTCCAGCTGGGTACATGGGCTCAGAGAACAGGGTCAGGAATTGAGATCCAAGGAGAGGCTGCCATGGAGGGCACAGCGATGACGCATTTTAGCCGCTCGGCGAAGGAGCAGAGGCTTAGCAGAGCAGAGGTCACCAACCGCAGGCGGCTGAGCGGAAGCCCGTGTGTACGTGCGACTGGTTTCTGAGTCCTCTCTGTGAGAATAGTGTCCCCACTTAGGGTGCTTACTGTCACCTTACATGCCCACGTGCCATTTATGACATCCTCAAGCCAGTGACATAGATGACTCTTAAGTGGACACGCGGGTACCAACCCAGCAAGCGTGCACCCTCAGCTGTTCGGTGCACAATTCAAACTCTAACACAGCACACATGCTTTCTTTAGGTTACTTTCCTCTGTAGCCAGTCCTTAAATGTTATTCCTTTAAAAAGTCACTATTGAGAAACAGATTGGTGAAGGATCAGTGTGGTGAGTGCAAGCCTTAAAAAAAAAAAGGCTGGTAATAATACACCATTTATACTTAGCAGCCACTCATTTAAACTGCACTGGTGGCATGATAGGCCTTTTATTTTAAATGGACATTGAACAGCTCCATGCACCTCTTTTCTGTAAGTTCTTTCCCTGGAAGCTAATGCCGATTATTTGGTTTGAGCAGGACGAGCCTATTCCAGAACTCTACAGCAAGCAGCCATCCCCTTACTTCCCAAGCGGCTTTGTGAAGAGCGCTATAAGGGCCGGTTCACTGGACGGATGCTGTGTGCTGGAAACCTCCGAGAACACAGACGTGTGGACAGCTGCCAGGGAGACAGTGGAGGACCCCTCATGTGCGAGCGCCCGGGAGCCAGCTGGGTGGTGTATGGGGTGACCTCCTGGGGCTATGGCTGTGGAGTCAAGGGTTCACCTGGTGTTTATACCAAAGTGTCAGCCTTTGTACCTTGGATAAAAAGTGTCACCAAACTGTAATTCATGGCAACCTTGAAAAATGGTATTTAAAGAATCTGTTGGAAAGCTTTCAACCTTCACGTTAGTATTCTGCCCGAGATGCCAGCTAATGGGGCCCCGAGGTCCGTGTTCGTGCTCTGCGCTGATACAGACGGAGTGCGCCCCTCTGGGGAGAATTTGTGATGTGACGTTTGGGGCAGATGCCTCAGTGTGGTCCTGATTATCCTCAGTGGGCATGCCTCCCCAGATCTGTTTCACTGGAGACTCCCTTTTCTTGTCATTGAACCTTATTTCCCTTCTGCCTATTTCTCAGCATTCTCTGGAGACTGTATATATTGATTGTTCAAAAAGGCTTTTTTACATTGGAATTGAGAACTCCTTATAATTAAATCAGTGACATATGAATTCATATTAAGTGCCCATATTTGACATAAAAAATACCCATTACTACACTCAAAATAGGCACTGTTTTCTGTTTATCAATTTTTCAGCTCAGATTGTTTTCCCAAAGGCTGACAAGAAATCTTCATGCATTGAATCTCTGTAGCCTGTCAGGTGAGAAAATCACAGGCCAGAGGTACAGGAATCCTACAAACCTGGACGGGGATAGGATCAGTCACAATACATTCCTGAACGAAGCCTTCACACCAAGCATGATGGCACTCAGGAGAAAAACAGTCTACCTTGTATTTCCTGGCAAAATTTGGGAGGATTCCTGAAAACACAACCAAGCATGCCTTTGAGTTGTTGTCCTCTTTGTAAAAACTGGTGCTAACCAACGGTGCTTTGCTTTCTATTGTAGTGTACGCCTTTGCAAAATTGCATTGCCATGTCAGGTAGAACAACAGTAAAACTTTTCTAAAAGCTCATGATTTTGATAAAGGGAACTTTTCATTTACATCTAGAAATGATCAAACTACCGAAAGTGCACACTTGCACAAGCGCTTGGGAAAAACGTGCAATACAGGCTAGAAACAGGCTGCCCTTGTCATTGAACTACAAAGCCAGTGCAAGTAACACTTCCATTCAAATTGGAACTCAACCAGGTTGGCAAACTTAGTCAACAGGTGGCATACTTGAAGTCAAGTATTTGCTTCACAAAATATGCCTTTCTTCTACCTAATTTGTTAAACGTGTGACTTTTATAAGATTCAAATGTTCAGTGCACATTTGTGTAAATAAAACTCACAGCTTTTCACCTTGTATCGCTGCTTTCATCTTTTGTGTCGTGTAAAATGACTGCGCTCTCCCGTAGGGGTTGCCTGGCTGGGTTTCCCCAGACGCTGGAATGTTTTACAATACTCACTCGCATCGCCCCACACGTGCTCTCCCACAGAAAGGGGGCAGGCCCTTCACTGTTATTTGTAACTAGCCTCCCACTTAGTAAGCAGCCAGGGCACGATGGTCAGATGATCAAGGCATTTTATTTAACAGCACGCAGACCTACGTGGCGCACGAGGCCTGGCTCGCGTCCGGAACACGCTCGGCCACGCCGGCCCGGAGCTGTGCACTTCGCCGCCGCGTGTCTGCAGCCCGCGTCCTGGAGTTCGAGTCCTGCGAGGGAGGAGCGGCCTAAGCTGCCTGGGCCGCGCCCCGCGGGCCCCGCGCCGTGGGGGCGCCAGGGCCGGGCCCGAGCGCGGCGCCCTGGGGACACGGGGCGCAGTGCGGCCCCCGCCCGCGTTTCCAGGGGGGACATGTCGCTTGTGCCAGTCAGAACCTGATACCAATTAGATGGTGACAGCTTTGCCAATAAACAAGCCCTTGCTCTTCCATGGCTAGGAAGGGAGGCTGCCACGCCGGCAGGTCCCAGAGACACATGGACACGGGGCGCCCGCCCGCCCGCGCGCGGTCCCGCTGCTGCACCCCCCGGGGCCGCCGGGCCACCCGCCTCCCCGCCCGCGCGGCGCCCGAGCCAAGCAGCCCCGTCCCGGGTACCGTGGTGGCGCGCGACGACGGCGACAGGCGACCCTCCGCGGACGGGAAAGGCCGGCCGCGCCTGCGCGCGCGCTCTTATACAGCCGGTGACGCTCTTCCGGGAAGCCCGGCGGCCACGCCCTCCGCCAGGCCCCGCCCTTCCGCTGGCCCCGCCCCCACTCCCCCAGCTGCTGCTCCACCTGCGCCGCCGGTCCCGCAGGCCGCGTCTGCGCGCGCGCTCTCATACAGCCGGTGACGCTCTTCCGGGAAGCCCGGCGACCACGCCCTCCGCCGGGCCCCGCTCCGGCTCCGCCCCTTCCTCTGGCCACGCCCTCCAGTCCCCCCAGCTGCCGCTCCACCTGCGCCGCCGGGCTTGCAGGCCGCGTCTGCGCACGCGCTCTCATACAGCCGGTGACGCTCTTCCGGGAAGCCCGGCGGCCACGCCCTCCGCCAGCCCCCGCCCCGCCCCGGCTCCGCCCCTCCACTGGCCACGCCCTCCTTCCCCAGCGGCTGCTGCACCTGCGCCGCCGGGCCTGCGGGACTCGGCGCTCACCTGGCTGCGGGGAGGGGCCGGCGCGCGCCCGGGAGCCCGCAGTTCCCGCGAGAGCAGACGGGCCTGCGCCGCGCGTGCCGGCTGGCGGCGGCGGGCGGGGCGGCGGTGCTGGGCGGTCCGCGCAGGGCGCGCGCTTGGAGGCCGCGGTGGTTCCGCAGGCGCCCGCCCCGTCCGGTAGGTGCCCCCCGTGGGCCTCCCCGCGCCCGCCGCCCGCCGCGCGGGGCTGCGCCGTGGCCCTGGCTCTGGTTCCTGCCGGGCTCGGCCGCCCCGCCGCGTGTCCCCTGGCTCCCAGGGCGGTGCCCGGTGTGCCCGCCGCGTGTCTGGGCCCCGCCGAGTGTGTGTGTCATCGGTTCCAGGCGCACAAAGCCGTGCACTAGGCACTTCACCCCTCACGGTGATAACCCCTCCGCAATCCACTACCCTCTGCCATCGTACGGGGCGGTGTGCACACCTTCCGCTCTATTCCCTGTGCTGTGCGCCACATCCGTGACTATATATATATATATTAATTATAGTTGACCTGCAGTATGAGTCTACGTCAGCGTCAGGTGTGCAGCGCGGCGTCCGGCATCTGCGTCATCTCTGACATGACCCCCTGATAAGGCCGTCTGACACCCCGCATGATCTCTACAACATTATTGCTTATGGTCCCCGTACTGTATTTCACGCCCCCTTGACATATTATGATTACTAGTTTGTACTTTCTAACCATGTTCTCTGTGACCTTGCTTTTCAAGTTTTCTGTAAGTCTAAAACTATTTTAAAATAAAGTTTAATTTGAAAAGCAGTCATAAGTTTGTAGTTTATTATGTTTTTGTTTTAAGACCAAGTAGTGCTTTAGTGATGGTTTCAATCTCTTAGTGTGAAATTTGTGGCTAAGATGGCACAAACCTAACTTTTAGTGTATTTCTGATTTAGTGTGTTAGTATCCATTGCTATGTGTTAACTTAGCCTAAAGCACAGTGGATTGAAAGGATAAACATTTATTACCTCACATGCTTTCTGAGGAGCAGGAATCCAAGAGCAGCTTGGGGCCTCGGGGCGTCTCAGTCCGGGTGGCTCACTCAGTGGGGCAGGTCATGCTGGTTGTCAGGTGGCCTCTATCCCGGAGCACATGACCTCCATCGGGCTCTTGAGTGTCTTCATGCTGTGACAGCTGGCCTCCCCCAAAGCGATCCAGGAGGGGCAGCCCCATGCTTTTGAAGACCCGGTCTGAGAAGCTACACACCACCAGTCCTTAGAAGCAAGTTAAAGAGGGGGATATAAAAATTTGCCAACACAAATTCAAACTGCCACCATCAGAAGGGGTGAGACAAACAGTCCAAAATCTTTGTGGCTGAAAACAACAAAGGTTTGCTTCTTGTCTATTTTAGAGGCGCCAGCTACTGAGGCCTTCGCCATCTGTAATGTTTCTGGGCAGCGTGAAGGGAGAGGGAAAGTAGGGAGTCACGCACATGTGCTGAAAGACGTCCATTCTGAAGTGATGCTTGTCACTCATAGTTCATGGAGCAGAAAGCACCTAACTTCACAAGGGTGGGGGCATGGAGCCCTACTGTGTGCTTAGGAGGAGAATCAGAAATACCGATGAACAGCAAGAAGTGTTTCTAAAGTTGCCATGTTATAATCTTTTTTTCAGTTATTTTTATATTTACCATTTATTGTCATTCTAATCGAAGACTGTGTCTGAGCTCTCCCAACTTTTCTGATTCCCCTCTCAATCAACTGAGTATATTCCTGAAACATTAAGTTTCCTGAAATACCGTTTTCTCTGTTGGACACTGGCTGCAGACAGTGTGATGGCTTCCCCCCGATGACCAGGTAGGATCCTGAACCCCTGGACACCGTACCTGGATGTCACACCTAGCATGCTCCGTCCTGGTTTTGTTGATGTACTGTCATAGCATAGACTGTATGTCCTATTTGTCCTGCCTACCCATTAAGACCCATCTTATTTGTATTTTACAGGCATCGTTTTTCTCCAATTTTAGTGTATGTCAGTCTCTTCCTCTCTTGCTGTCCTTACTATTTATTCTTTGTGCCTTATGTTTTAAAAAGTTGCTCATCAGTAAATGTTTACTGAACTCCTATATGCCAGGCCCTGTTCTAGATGCTGGGGCAACAGCAGGAAACAAAGCAGATGCCATTTATTACAGAGCTTACATTTTAGTGATGGAAAACAACAAATGAGAACATTAGAGTCCTATCAGACGAGCAGAAGTACGGGGGGGAGTGTGTGTGTGTGAGTATGTGTGTGGTGTGTGTGTGGTGTGTGTGTGTGGTGTGTGAGTATGAGTATGCGTGCTGTGTGTGCGTGGTGTGTGTGGTGTTTGTGTGTGTGTGGTGTGTGTGTGAGTGTGGTGTGTGTGTGAGTGTGAGTGGTGTGTGGTGTGTGTGTGGTGTGGTGTGTGTGTGTGTGTGTGTGAGTGTGTGGTATGTGAGTGGTGTGTGTGGTGTTTGTGTGTGTGGTGTGTGTGTGTGGTGTGAGTGGTATGTGAGTGTGAGTGGTGTGTGTGGTGTGTGTGAGTGTGTGTGTGGTGTGTGGTCTGTGAGTGTGAGTGGTGTGTGTGTGTGAGTGTGTGTGTGGTGTGTGTGGTATGTGAGTGTGAGTGGTGTGTGTGGTGTGTGTTTGTGTGTGTGGTGTGTGTGGTATGTGTGGTATGTGAGTGTGAGTGGTGTGTGTGTGAGTGTGAGTGTGTGTGTGGTATGTGAGTGTGAGTGGTATGTGAGTGTGAGTGGTGTGTGTGTGGTGTGTGAGTGTGTGTGTGGTGTGTGTGTGAGTGTGTGTGAGTGTGTGTGGTGTGTGTGAGTGTGGTGTGAGTGTGTGTGGTGTGTGGTATGTGAGTGTGAGTGGTGTGTGTGTGAGTGTCAGTGTGTGTGGTGTGTGTGGTATGTGAGTGTGTGTGGTGTGTGAGTGTGGTGTGAGTGTGTGTGTGGTGTGTGTGGTATGTGAGTGTGCGTGGTGTGTGTGTGAGTGTGGTGTGTGTGTGGTGTGTGTGGTATGTGAGTGTGAGTGGTGTGTGTGGTGTGTGTTTGTGTGTGTGGTATGTGTGGTATGTGAGTGTGAGTGGTGTGTGTGTGAGTGTGAGTGTGTGTGGTATGTGAGTGTGAGTGGTATGTGAGTGTGAGTGGTGTGTGTGTGGTATGTGAGTGTGAGTGGTATGTGAGTGTGAGTGGTGTGTGTGTGGTGTGTGTGTGTGAGTGTGTGTGGTGTGTGTGAGTGTGTGTGGTGTGTGTGGTATGTGAGTGTGAGTGGTGTGTGTGTGTGTCAGTGTGTGTGGTGTGTGTGGTATGTGAGTGTGTGTGGTGTGAGTGTGTGTGTGGTGTGTGTGGTATGTGAGTGTGCGTGGTGTGTGTGTGAGTGTGGTGTGTGTGTGTGGTGTGTGTGGTATGTGAGTGTGAGTGGTGTGTGTGTGGTGTGAGTGTGTGTGTGGTGTGTGAGTGTGAGGGTGTGTGGTGTGTGAGTGTGCGTGAGTGTGCGTGGTGTGTGTGTGAGTGTGTAAAAACTCAAATCCCAGCTACCAAGTGGGGGAAGCAGGGGAGGCTGCTGGCCGCTGCAAGGACGCGCTGGGATTCCCGAGAATGGCCGGCGTCTGCACTGATCTCTCCCAAGGACTCACCTGCGATGACGGGGTGACTGGCGGGAGGGTCCGGGTCTGTCACAGCCCAGAGGTGCGGCGGCCAGGGGGGAGCCCTCGCAGCCACTGCAGAAGGGGCTGCCCACACCCACCGGTGCACCGGCGCCCGAGGGGCACCTGCCCAGCCTGCCCCGTCGCCTCCTGCGCTGCACCCACCTTCCAGCGTGGCGTCCGCTGTGCTTCGCTCCCGTCCACCGTGTCTCAGGCGAAATGTCCGTCGTGGCCCGTGCTGCCTGGGACTATTCAAGGAGGGAGGTGGAAAGGTGTCCCCGCTCGGCTAAGGTGACAAAACAGAGCACGCACAATAAGTGACTTACGTGGCATGTGCAAGCCAGTGCTGTGGAGGGAACAAGTGAGGGGGGTGAGAAGGACGCCTCGGGGCGGCAGTCCGAAGCGTGTTCAGGGAGGGCCCACGGAGGAGGGGGCGTCAGGCCAGAGGCCTGGAGACGGTGACGGAGAGGACTGCGGAGACCCGGAGCCCCCCAAGCATGGCGCCCCCTGAGCGGCACCTGCCTGGGTGGCACCGCTTCCCCCAGGCCTCCCCGCGCACCCCGCCTCGTGCCCCCACGTGGACCCCCTCCCCTTGAGTGGCAAGGTGACGACATGTCACTTGTGAGTTAGGTTACAGAGGAATAGGACTTGTGTCTTGCTTCCTTTCTTTCTCTTGCCTTTCTGACTTGCTTGCTTTGATGAAGCAAGTTGCTGTAGGGAGAGGCCTCTGGCCAGCACCCTGGGAGGGCTGAGGCTGCCATGCCAGCCAGTCATTTGGGGGATAATTTCTCATTCAGCAAGAGTGAGTCACAGGCTTGGCATGTTCCAGGAATGAAATGAGACCCGTTGGGCTGCAGTGGAGTAAGCAAGTGGGAAGTGAAGTTACAAAGGTAACAGGCTACCTGGGGCCTTGTACGTTGTACGGTTTTTAGGGTTGTTTGTTTTAGGTCAGCTCAGCAGAGTTTTGAGCAGAAGAGTGACAAGATCTGACCTGAGATTTACATGTTGTTTCTCAAAGCTCTGTGAGAAGAGACCCAGAGTCGTGGTAGTGTAGGGTTGGAGCCGGGGAACCAGTTCAGTGAGTGAAATGGTACAGATGAGGGGATGGTGTTGGCTCAGCGGTGCCCACAGAGGAAATAAATGATTCAGTTCTGGATACATTGCTATGGTCGAGCTGACAGTATTGATGACAGATTGACTATAGGATGTAAGAGAAAGGGATACGGGGCATGGGGGGAAATGGCTCCAAGGCTTTTGGTTACTTGCTGAGATGAGGATGACTGCAGCAGTAGCAGGTTGCGGGGAGGAGCCCTCAGGAGCAGTGTTATACAGACTAAGTTTGAGATACCTTTCAGCCATCCGCATGGAATTACGTCGGGAGTTCAATAGAGGAGCACTGAGTTCTAGGGAGAGGTGTGGGCTGGAGAAACAACTATGAGAACTGTCAGATTAGATGGCACTTAAAGCCAGGAGATTGGATGCTTGTACCAAGGACAAAGTATAGAGGGACACACAGGGCCAAAGACTGAGCCCTGCGGCATGTCCGCATTTACCGTCCAGGAAAAATAACAGGGAACAGCAAAGGGGATTGAGAAGCGAGGTAAGGAGGAAGGCCGGTGCAGTGTGGATCCTGAAAGTCAAGGAGAAAGTCTTTCAAATAAGAGGGAGTGACCAACTGCTCATGATACAAGGAAGGTGGGAGTGGAGAGGTGACCACCGGATTTACCAGTTCGGAGGTCATGCGGGACCCGCTCAAGAACAGTTTCAGAGACAAGGGGAGGGGAATGAGAGACCATGGATTTGTATTATGTAACTCATTTGAGAAGCTATAAAGAGGAAGAGAAGGGGGCCAGCACCTGGAGAGGGGTGCGGGATCAGGAGTGGGTTGTGTTTGGAGCCTGGGAGGAGGTGAAGCATGTGTATTCTGATGGGAAGGGCCCAGGAGAAGTGGAAGCACTGACGATGCAGGGGAGGTTTTATGAATTGCTTGGCGGATGAGGTGCACAAAGGAGGGGTTGGCCTGAGACGTTCCACGCGGCTCGCCTGCAGAGACAGGAGCAGATGGGCACAGCTGCTGGAGGGTGAGTGGTGTGGCGGTGTGAACTTTTCAATGTCCTATCTTTCCTAAATTCTTCCCCTTGAGTACTGGAAAATTCATCAACTGAGAGTGAGGCTGGGGAGAGAGGATGATGGTGTAGTTGGGAGATTGTGAGAATGAACTGGGAAATGTAGTAGGATTCTTGGGCCATGTAGGAGCCCACTTGGGATCTTGTAATGAATTTAAATTTATTTCAGTTTAGAAATTAACATGATTGGGTGTTTTCTCCACACCAAGCTCAGCTGCCTCGGCGTAAAGCTGACAGAGCTGGAATGGACGAAGGTTGGGCTTTGCCAAGACAGGACACAACGTGGGATGGGCGAGGGGCACATGCAGGGGTGGGCTTCTGTTGATTTGCTGTGGAATCTAAACTAGACAAGGAGCATGGTAACACGTGCATAGAGAGGGACACGGGAAAGCTAAGTAGAATTAATAAATTCCGAGGTGACAGCGGTCAGAGAAATTTTGTAAGTGACTCCATAAAATATCTGTCACGTATATGTTTATTGGGAAGTTCAGCAAGCAACATGCGAGCCTTGTGTGGGCTGGCATGGCGCACTGTGGAGTCGCCCAGCTGGCCTCTGTCACCTCCAGAATGACAGGTTGTAGAGATGCACATGTCCCTGAGATGCTGCACTCATATTCATTAAATATTTAACATCTCGAAAGCTTGACTTTTTCTTTCTTCCCTTCTCAGATGGCCTGTGATCCTTCATCTTTGGCTGTTTGTTGGTTTTGGCTCACACCCTTTATGTAAAAGATTGTTTATTTAACACTTAATATAGCAATATATTGCATTAAAATGAAAGTGATTACTGCTGTTTTAGAGTACTTACAGACTAATATTTGTGAAATATCTAATTCTTTTTTATACTAGACAAAAAAATAGATGTTTAAATAATTTGAAAATTTAATGATCACTTGCTAAAAATTATTTGTTTTCCTTTATTTTCCCTTATAACATAATTTATAGATGTTTCATGATTTACTCTAGTACTCAGATCCAAATTTTCATTGATCCACAATCTACAAGGATTATAAATATAGTAGTGGAAAGGTAAGCTTATGTTTATATAGAACAAAGGATTATAAATATATTAGTGAAAAGGTACTGAGATCCAAATTTTCATTGATCCACAATCTACAAGGATTATAAATATATTAGTGAAAAGGTAAGCTTATGTTTATGTAAAACAAAGGAATGAAAATTAGAAGCATCCAATTTTTATGATCCACTAGGTGGCTCTGTTACCCTATTATTTGGTTCCAGGTTTAAAACCCTACATACAGGTTTAAAATTAAACACATCCATTTATTGTTGTGTGTGGATGTTTAAATGAATTTGTGGATAATAACATGAAAATGTCAGCATATATAATGGCTCTCCCAATCTATCCTTTGGACTCCAGTTTTATATGATAAATATTCATAGTGAATATTAAAAACCTTAAATTCTACTACAAAGGAACAATTTTCCCCACATGGAGATTCTAAGAATAAAACTGAAATACCACAGACCTTTTTCTCATATGCAAACTTGATTTAGAGGTTTTTAAAATACTACATTAATCTAATAGAGATTTCATTCACTTCCTGTTATCTGGAGTCCTTGATACTTGTTAATGCGGAGAGGCTCAGAGCAGCCAGCGATCCTGTTGGAGAAACGCACTAAGCCATCCCAGAGTACCTGAGGGCAAGGATGTAACCGTATTTACCGTACCTGGAGCAGGACTTACTCCATGCTCCATGAGCAATGAGTTGGTTGAATTATACACAATGTTCAAAAGGAAAGGTGAATTGCAAGTTAAGTTATAGTAAAACAAAACTGACAAATGTTTGGCCTTGGGCACATCTTACCTCTGTCTTTGCCAACAGTTTTAAATTGAGGTGGTTTTTTTTTTTTTTCCTCCTTTAAGAATATATTTCAAATTTTATAATGGAAATCATTTCACAGAGAAAACTTTATGACAAATTTTGGGACTGATCCCTACTAGTCAATATTTATTATTGGAATAGATTTTCACTGTCTTGACACTCAGTATTAGAGGTTTATATCTTCATGAGGCAGTAAGGACTGTATTGATTACTTTCTATTTGCTCCTCAAAGAACTGATGGGACTCACATAATGCTCTCTGAAAAATTTAAGCTTCAGCTGAATCTAGAAACACCTTAGTGTTCTTTTTTTTATAAAGTAAAATAAAAGAGAATACTCCAGTTTAGTTGATGAGATGTTCTAGTATTTATTTCTTAATTCTATCCAAGTAAATTTATAGAAAACCTAGTAGAATTAGAACCAGAGAAATGACTTTCATAGTTCTATAATTTAAAACCTTTTATTTGTATGATAATTGATGTAAATGAACACTAGGTCTTAGAAATCAGAAGAGTCTTGAAAGAAATCCTTGGAATTCAGTAAATTTGTTAAAAGCAATATGAATTTTTGAACTCCCATCATCCTTTAGGGCACGGACAGTAATGGCTGAGAAGGACCAAGGAGGGAAACTGTGAAACGAGCAAACCCAAAAGGGGTCTGAGAAGGACAGTTACTTATTATTACCCCAGGCAGGTGAAAATGACCATGCTAGCTAATGTTTATTGAGTGCTTATTTGCTCATTCCATCTTCACAACAGTTGTTTGCGGATGTGTTATTATCATTTCCATTTAACAGATGGGCAAAGTGAAGCACAGAGAAATAATACAATTAACCCAAGGTTGGTTCTGGGGTCGCAGTGTCCACATTCTAATTGGTGTCACGTTTCAAAGGAAGAATGAGGTATAAGATGGATGTAAATCTAGGCTCAAATCTCAAATGTTTGACTTTGCTTCTTGTGTGACCTTGGGAAAGTTATCTCTCCTTTCCAAACGTGTTTCTTCCTCTGTAAAAGGAA
Source organism: Aselliscus stoliczkanus (assembly GCA_033961575.1). Lineage (NCBI taxonomy): Eukaryota > Metazoa > Chordata > Mammalia > Chiroptera > Hipposideridae > Aselliscus > Aselliscus stoliczkanus. The sequence goes on from CM066735.1 coordinate 63,143,682, forward strand.
GCTAGCAATACCTTCCTTTAGATATTGTTGTTAAGATAATTTATAAGAATAGTTTGGTAAGTAGGAAGCACTCTGTAAAGGTTAGAGATTTTTTTTTTTGAGGGGGGATTGGTCTTATGTTTGAAAATTATTTTGCTAATTTTAATTCTTTAATAGGAATTTATTATTTAAAGGCTGAATTTGTTTCTTGTTATTTAGAAGAAAGACATATAGAGTTATAATTCTTTGCATGATTGGGGAAATATATATATATATATATATATATATATCTGTTACAAATTTATTGATTTGTAAAAATTTATACTTTTTCTAACCCTTAAATGTAAGAGAATATGTAATGTTAAAACTATTATCCTTTGCCTTTTGCCTTCCCCAGTTATTTATTGCTAAATGAATTCATTCATTCAACAACTATTTATTGAGCACCTATTATGAGTCACAGACTGGACACATAAATGTGGGGATATACCCATGAAAGAAAACAGACAATTACACCTGCCTTCAAGAAGTTTATTTGATAGCATCTATGGAATTATAATAGATATATACGCTGTCAGAGGGGCACTAGACTGAGGGAGGGGGTTATCACTTTGTGTGGGGTGACAAGTATAACTACTACATTCTTCTGTACACCTGAAACTAATAAAAAAATAAGAAGTTTATTTGAGTAGGAGACAACAGACAACGCAATTAGTAAATTATATAGTTTCTTATAAGATTATAGGTGCTGTGGTAAAAAATTAGAGCAGGGTATTGGGGATGAGGAGTGCAGGGGAGGGGGAAGGGGGAATTTTTATATGAGGTTGTTGACGTTGGACTTTTTACAAAGATGACATTTGAGTGAAGACCCCAATAGCTTGCAGGAGCTATGAGGACCCCTGAGGGAACGCCAGCACAGAGGCTCTGAGGGGTTCAGCAAGAAGCCAGGGCAAGCGTTGCCGAATCAGAGGGGGAGGAAGAGAGACCGAGGTCCTGAAGGCCATGGGTGTCGTCCCTGTGGGACCGCGTACTCTTCCCGAGAAGGAGGGCAGTTGCAGGGTGTTTAACAGACGGCTTAGGCTCGATTTGTACAAAGGTTCCTTTGGGTGTTGACAGTAGGGTATAGGGGACCGGGAGGGAAGCAGAGATCAAGGTGACGCTCTCTGAGAACAGGGCAGCAGCGGTGGAGTGGGTGTGGAGTGGTTGGTTTGGACAGGCTGAAGATGGAGCCCACAGGATCTCTGGACAGATGGATGTGGGGTGTACGGCACCAGAGAGCAACCACCGCCACATGTTTACAGGTTCCACCCACACTCAAGGTGAAATCCTTCCAGGCTGTGCCTCAGGGCGTGCCCACCGCAGGGCAGGCCGATCATCCCGAGGGAGAGGGACCTGCAGATGTGCCCCCCTGCAGGCTCCGGCCTGCCCCTCACACCTGGGGCAGAGTCTCTCCGCAGCGTGGACACCCGCTCTGCACTCCTTTGCCGAGCCTCCAGCGGTGCCCTCTACACTGAGACGTAATGCTTACACAGTGGTATAAGTTCCATAATCCACAGCCTGGGCAGAAGGGTAGGTTTCTTTAGTGTTTCAGGAACTGTCCCCATTCAATATACGTTTCATTACTTTAGGGAGTTTTAAGTCTATTTCAGGAAAAGCTAGTCAAATTCAGGATTCTTGTCTCCCTTTCTTCCCAAGGTGGTGATGACAGTACACACCTGGTGAAAGGAGGATCTCAGGGCCCAGCCCTCACCCGCCCTCCGCTGCCATTGGATGAACCTCTTCCCCCAGGTAAGTGGCCTCTGGTTTCCATGGTCTGGGCCCCTGAGGCTGAGCCCTGTGGTCTGTGCAGGCCATTAGGTGTCCTGGTCCCGGCTACCCAGTCCCTTTGGGTCTAAAGGCCTCTTCTCAGTGATTTCTGTGGTTTCCATGGAGAATAGGGACTTTTATGTGTTTTGCTGTGCACTGTTCATGGTATAAGTCCTGGTTTTTGGTGCTTACTTTACTTCCAACTCCTGTGCCAGTGGCTGTCATGCTTTCTGGTCTCAGGATATCTTTATATTTAAAAAAAAAAATGATTGAGGACCCCAAAGGGCCTTTTTGTATAAGGGTTATATCTATCCATATTTACTGCATTAGAAATTTAAGTTGAGGAGTTAAAAATATTAATTAATTTAAAAGTAATAAGAGAACACCCATAAGAATATTATAGTTTCATTGAAAAATAATTACGTTTTCCAAAACAAAATGAAACAAAACAAAATTAGTGAGAAGAGTGCCACTGTGTCACATTTCTGCAAATTACATTAACGTTTGGCTTAATAGAAGACAGGTAGGGTCTGGTGTCTATTTTCGCGTTCAATCTATTTTGATATGTTGTTTTTGTTGAAGTACATAAAGAAAATCTGTCCTCACACAAATATATATATGGAAAGGAGAGGTATGTATTTATGGCCTTTTCAGATAACTGTGGATATTTTTCTTTGATACTACACTAAAACTTGATGAGTGGTGTTTTCTTAAAGAATATTTGTGGGCCGGCCGAGTGGCGCGGTGGTTAAGCGCTGGCTTGGGAAGCCAGCGGCCCCAGTTTAGTTCCCACATATGAGGGCCAGTGACACTGCCCTCAAAAAAAATATATATATATTTGTAAGGTAGGATCTGAAATCAAAGCAATGAACTTTTCACATTCTGCTACATTAAAAACTATTATTTTACCTTGCCCTAGGAATGGATCTTTTCCTGTTATAATGATTGTACCACATGTAATTATTTTGTAACTTTATGCATTGGTCATTTGGAACATATGGGTTCCCTCAGTTACGCAGATATTTCAAAGGTTGACACATTTTATTATATAACATTAGAAAATCATATTTGTTAACGTCACCATTAATCTCATCAGAAAGAGTCCCTAAATATTAGATAGCTGTTAAGTTCTTGGTAGCAGATACAAGTCCTACAAAATTCTAATTTTTACTTGGAAGCTCAAATGTTATCATTGTCAATGAATGCTGTCAGTTGTTTTTCTTGAAGTGACAGGCTCACTTTATTCATTTTCCAAAAAATGGCTGGCAATTACTCAAGTCTGAATAACCATAGTTTTCTGTCAGTCATTCTTTCAAGTAAAAATGATGTTCCATGAGTAAAGTAGTTAGTTGTTTATTTTTTTAGTTTAAATAAATTGAATAAAAAATCTAAAAAATAAGGTAGCTAGTTCAATTTGCAACTCAAACAAGAAGTGTGAGAGAACTGTGTGCTTCAGTGCACAGCAGAAGTGCTCTAGGCACACTTTGCATTTTGCCTGACCGGGGCACGAGGGTTGGAACTTAATAATAGCCTTACTGGTGATGCTGACTTTTAGTGAGTGTGTGATGGTGACAAATGCGATGACCACTAGTACAGACTGATGTCACTGCCTTGGTTTATGCTGCAGCCCCAGCAGTTTCACCCATTTTTGCTTATTGCAAAGTCAGTGAAATATCAACACGATGAAAAAGGAATAGATACATTAGTATTTTTATGAAAACAGTTTTGACCTTGCAAATCCCTGAAGGGGACACAGGTCTGCCAGGGTTCCACAGACGATACTTTGAGAACCGCTGAGCTTCTGCCCCATGACAAGGGTCTTACCTATTGGTTATCTCCTGGATAATGTCCAGCAGCTAATGCTGAGTGCCCTGTTGCTTAGCTCTCTTGCGTCTGTGATCTTCCCACCAGACTGGACACTGTTGGTCACAGATATTTAGACTTATTTATCTTAAGTGATAGGTGTTTGCTGGTGGTGGTGGTATAAAACTAGTGCATGCACTTGGAAATAAAAGTTCCAATATTTCTCTCTGGCCTGGCATCCCAGTCCCGGTTATCAAAGGTAAGTCTATTCCACTCGTGTTGATGACCTCCGTAATTCCAGTTATCTTTACCTTGATTTTGGGTTTGTCACTTTAAGCAGCATCCGTCGGTTTCCCACTCGAACAGTGAGACATTTATATTACGGTTCTTCATTTATACTGTTGCTTGTCTTTCTAAGTTTTGAGCATATATTTCTATTTTTGTTTCTAGCTCTTTTTGTTATGTTTGTGGCTTTACGTACGCACTTACGCATAGATTTCTGCTGAGTTTACCTCTGGCCAAAAGCAGGCAGCGTGTTCTCCAGAGAGGGGTGAGTGGGAAGAGGTCGAGCTCCTCAGGCCCGATTTCTGCTTCCAACGTCACCCCACAGGGCCAGCCCCTGGCAGGTGGCAGAATGGGTGCGACGGGGCGAGTCAAATGCTGTGACAATTGACGATCAAAGGGGAAAAGCTCTCACCAGTGATCACAGTTGACTTTTGCCGGTGACAGATGGGGAAATTGGACTCCCCCAAAGAAAAGTGACCTGCCCAATGCCATTTAGTGCAGAACAGACATTGGACAATAGTCCAACCTGTCCTCTTTATGGCCCCAGTGGGACTGAGGAGACACCTGTAACGAATGGGATAGAGACACAGGGTTTTATCACGTTGATCAAGGGTGGGAGTGAGAGTGTATTATTATATTCTCACAGCTGTGTATTGTTTGTAAAACGATGACCTTTAACTTCTCATCAGTCTGTCATTTTATTCATCTGAATGTGAAGTGAACTTTATTTTTTGTTGGCATATGTTTCGTGGGCCTTTAAAAGTTTTCGTTGCTTTGAAGGACATAAAGTTCTGAAAAGAGACACTAAAACCCCAAGAGTACATAGCATTTTGAGCTTGCATTTCTGTTTAAAGTGGTTGAAACTGACAAAAATTGAGATTCAGAATATTATTTACCAAATAGAGACAAGCAGGCCAGCCTTCTCTGGTCCAATTGTATAAATTATGCATAATATTTAAGAGCAAGGTCTGGTTTGCATTTTAGTTATTGATTTGAAATAGAGCAGCTTGGCATTAGAAAGTAGACAGAAGGCATTTTCTGCACCTAATTTATTCCCTCATAACCAACCAACAGCTTGCCGCAGACAGCTTTATGTAAGATTTGTCACAGATTCTTTGGAAATGCTTTCCATTTCACTCAGTTGAGTTCAGTTTTCTGTAGGATAAAATGTGGGTAAGTACATTCTTCTTAACAATATCTGGGAGACTTTATGCTATGAGTATTTAATTTGTGAAATTTGCTTTGACTTCCTTGAAGGGGATTGCAAGGCAAATAAAACCTTTGACCTGAATCTGGCAACGGAATGTCTTTCTTCAATACTTACTGACATTATTCATGACTCTTCTTTCTCTAAGGATGCTCCGAGGGAGATGGTGAAAATATATCTGGATCCAACTTTAGTGATTTATTAAGCTTTGTCTTTGTGACTTTTGGGAATAGACTGAGAAATGATAAAATCTCGAAGATTAAGATAGCTGTGGGATTAGTGGGAGATGGTGGCAAGGGACGTTAAAAAATACATTTTCATACACTCATAAATATGAGCAAGTCCTCTTGTGACATTTGTTAGAAGCACACTGACTTCATGGAGAACTCCTCCTGACAACAAATCGAGGATAGTAAATGGCAGGAACCCATGGTAGCACTGGATGGGAGAAGTGGCCCCCAGATCTGTTAGGCACCCCTGGTCCCAGGTGAGAGGCCTACTCAATGGAGGGTCTTCATATCCTTGGCAATGGCATCACTGTCACCCTGTGTCTTGAGTTTTTATCCTCAAAGGTAAAATTCATGGCTTAACCTTATGACAGTCTGCTCTTAGTAAAGAGAAGAGAAGGTAAGCATCTCAAGTCAACACAAATAATTCCCTAAGGACTGTCCGCCACAAGTATTCGCTGCTCTTTTCCTGACTGCCAGCTGTTTGGGGATGGGTGTACGTGCACGGAGTAGGGAGGGATGGAGGGAGGCACCAAGCAGAGGCAGCTGCGGCAGCACGGAGCTCAGCTCCTGAGAATGACTTGGGATGAGAGAAATCTCTCCCTTCTGAACTGCTTGAGCAGACCCACCAGTGAGCCTTCAGGCTATAAGGTATCTCCTGACATTGCAGTGCTGAGAGCTCTGGAAAGTAGAAGATGTTAGGTCATTATAAGCCAGTCACATTGGTGGGGTTGGGTTAGTCACCAGTCACCAGTGCAATGAAGCATAAGATAGCATATTTAGATAGAAAACCAGGGTCAGGCATCTTCCAGGTTGGAGCAGTACCAGCCTGTCAGGAGTTGGCTAGGAGCACACACTTGGGATGGGCTGCAACCTGAGACTATCTGATGTCCAGAAAAGAGGGACTGGGAGAGAAAAAGGAAAGTTTATGGAAGATGTAGATAATTGTCCAATGCCCTCAAACTTCTTTCTCTGGAGATTGTCTTGATTTTTATAAAAGAGAGACTAACACCTTTTAAAGCTCTAAAGAGAGGGGAGCAGAGCAGGTTCTGTGTCAGAAGAGCTCCGATCACGCAGGCCCTGAGGTCTGTTCAGTAAGAGGTGGGGCCCCATGAGTGACGCTAAGAGCTGCTTTACGTCTGTTAGAACTTAAAACCGATTAGAAGGATCTTTGAAAGGCTATCTCATTAAAAATAAACATCCTTCTCTCCTCCTTGGAAGTTTTCCGCCTCTCTGTCCATTGTGAATCATATAGTGGCATCTACGTTCCATAACCACCCTGCACTCTGCCCTCGGCAAACACAAATGCCTACTTATTACCTAAAATCACCAGGTCCAAGCTCTTCATTTCCTTGTCACAGTTTATTGTTGTACATGTGAGGTACCATGCGCCTATCAGAATTATATCCAGGTTTTTTATTTTAAAAAACTCAGGGAAAAAAATGTGTCTAGTAATTTTCATTCAATGTGAATGACAAGAATATTATAGCTATAAACATTGAGATAACCATTTCATTTCTTCCTGAGGAAGTTTCATATTTTAAGCAATGAAAAAAGAATTCTATACAAAGCTAGTTTTAAATCACATTATCTCACATTCTTCTCTCATGTATTTTCGTTACTTTCAGAATAGCATAATCACCAGCTGGGTATGCAATGTAGCGAGTGTATATAATCCTCTAGAATTTGATGTCGCCTCCAAGATACGCTGAGTGGCCCAAAGTCCTCTCAAAGGGTATGATCGCTCCCTTTTCTCTCCTTTCATATGCAACATCCAGCATGTGTTTTTATATTTATCTTAAAGGGTGAGCTGGTCAGTTGGCTCAGTTTACCTAGACAGAATCATGCCATCAGCATTTTTGTTTAGAAGTTTAAATGCACATCTCATCACTAAAACATAAGTGCATCTGTTTATTCTTATTTTTTTTCCTTTTATCAGTAGAAATAGTGTCAAAATGAAAACATGATATTGTTGGGGCCTATTCCTACTGTGTTTGACCATCTTAGGCCAGTTTTCTTAAATTTACTATATTCATTTTCTAGCGTTGTTGGGCATGTGCTGCTTTGAGAAAGGCAGCGGTGAGCATGGAGATTGAGTGTGCCATTTGTCCAAATGACCTTGATTTTGCTTTTATAGTTAGGAGTCTCAAAAATTGCTTCTTTCTGCAATTCTTTCTGCCAATACCTTGTTTGTTTAAAAATTTGTGTATCATTTGGGTACATAAAACTGTAAAAACAACTTAATTAATAATTATAGTGTAATTTTTAAAACTTATAGTACGTGGAAGGATCTCAAAATTGGTTGTATAATCAGTGAGTGATCGCTATAGTTTCACACATGACAACAACGTACATAGTTCGGCTTTAGATTTTCCTTGCATATCTTCTTTTGTTCTAATCATACTTTCAATAACATTTTATAAAGGCTTATAACTCGTATAACTATCACAGGGAATTTATTTACTACTCAAATTTTATATCTGTAGAGTACATTTGAAAATTAAGTAAATGTAAACACAGGAAAATAGGTATGACATTCTTTTCTTTTTTGACTATGTTGCTAATCATATAATCACTTGAAATTTAAGTGTAAATATATTTTAAGGACCATGGCTGGCTCATCTTTGTATTTCTCCCGTTTAACTTGGTAGACAACCATACATTTAACTATGTTCCATTGCCTTCCATGAGAGGGATGTATGAAACATTGTGAAAAAATGGCCCCGCCTATTTTTTTCTGCCTTGTAGTAAAAGTATTTGATATTGCAAATATCAGATTAACAATCATATATTAATTTGTTTTTTGTTATAAGTCTCTACATTATACAACTTCATTTTGAACTATCTGGAAAAATGTAGTTTTCTATAATTTAAATGGAAATAGCCTAACAGATCATCCAGAGAAACTGTCCTTTGTTTTCCTTTAATAGGTTTTGTTCTGGGGAATGTTAAAAAAAATAGTTATTCACATTTAAAAGTCAGTCTGTTTCTGGAGGTGACACATAACTCAGATTCTGTGCACGTATTTCTCTAGAACCAGCAAGGACTACTGCAGACGTGCAGCTCCAAGAAAGGGGACACAGGTTGTCAATGATACATCTTCACACTCGTACAATTTCTCCCCTTTGGAGGAGCTTGTCAGTACACTTTACGTTGTTGCTTACTGACTTGGAATACTCAGTGTACTTCTATTTACCATCCAGTGGCTTTACAGCAGTCTAGCAATGACATTATGATTGAGAAGTTAGTAATTTTTACATAAATGCACTGGACTATGTGTTTGAAAATCACTTTTTTTTTTTTTTGGCTATAGCAGTTATCTTTTTTTTTTAATGCAGATAAAACTCATACATAATTTTTCCACTCTGACCTGGCACAAATTGTAATTTCTAATTCTTTCTAGTTACTTCAGTGGGTTCCTATTTTGGCAAGCGTTTCTCATGAGTGTTCCGCGTTCGCCATTCTGGGCTGCCTTGTGATGGTTCTGCTGCTTTCCGTTTTGTAGGACACTTTAGAGACTCCAAGAATAAGAAACACTGTGCAGGCAAACAGCGGTCTCGAATCTACAGAGACGCGCTCTTAGCTGAGACCCAGAAGTGTGACCGGTGCCTGAAGTGCTGGGCATCGCCTTGGGCGCTGTTGGCTTCCACTGAGCGCTCAGCAGCCCACAAACGCCCACAGGCCCAAGTGGGGGGTGAGGCAGCGGCAGAGGCCCCCAGGCCCCCCACACACAGGCTTTCTTCCCTTTCTTCCTAACCATCCACGTGCCAGCGCATGGAGGGAACTTGGTTCTTTTTTTCTCATTTGAAGAGGTATATTTTCAAACAACCTTTTGGGGCTTCTGGAAGCCGTGGGAAGGTGGGCCTTGCATGGACCGCGGAGTCTCAAGGCGCCCGGGCGCTACCTCGCCTTCTGCAGCTCCTGTCGCAGCCAGGCCGGCAGGGGCTGCCCCAGCCTGTGCAGCAGCTGGGACAGCTCGGCGTTGTGCTCTCGGTAGTAGGTGGAGAGGAAGGCCCTGCTCTGGGGGCGGGGAGAGAAAAGCCCATGTCATTCCGCGGGTTGAAGCGCAGTTCACAACCTTTCACGGCGTTTGCATCTGTCCGCAGCATCCCACGCCTGGGGTAAGGTGTATAGTCAGCCTGTGGGCTGTTTATTCAGGACAATAGAAACGCAGTGACTCTGCTCTTCAAAATACACACCCTACGTACAGACACTCTGCACTACTGTGGCGAGCCTTAGAAACGCAGTGGGTAAACCCGGTCACCCATCCCCTGGTGTGTTTGCACTCTGTGACCCAGGAAAGGACACGGACGCCTTGCAAGCTGTCCTGACTTACGGGGAAGTAGGTTTTCCTTCAAGAAATACAAACACTTTAATCATGGACACTGTCAGAAATGGGAAGCGCCGTGTTGCGAGGTGGCACCCAGTGGGGTTTACACAGTTTTGATGACTGTGGTCAGAAGCGCTGTTGTTGGGGGGCAGGGGGGTGTTCCTACCTCTCTGTCTGTGCCTCCTACTTTATACCATCCTGAGACTGTCCACTGAGCTGAACTTTTTAAAAGTTTTTATTTCCTTGTGCTATTCTTTCAAATGCCATACGTAGTGCCCCATTTTAAATGCCATAGAAAAAGCCCCATCTTCTGTTAATCATTGCATGTGACAGAGATCTGGGCAGGGATCACAGTCATCGGAACCAGCATTCGTGCTCTGTCCTCAGCACCACTGTGACCAGGGCCACCCAGGCCTCTGTGTGGTGTGTGTGTCTGTCCGTCTCGTCTCTCTGTTTCTGGTCTATCTCAGCCCACAGACCTGCGGGCATGCTCAGGCCAGAGAAAGGAGGAGCTTAGCTCTATCTCCCAGACACTGCACCCCAGAGCCCCATCGCTCTGCACCTCCTTTGCTCCAGCCAGACCCGGGGTCCAGGTAGGAGCCTGGGTTTCTGAGCGCCTCCGGTGCCCTCTGAGTTCTCACTGTACGTCGTCCCTCTGTACGACTGACAGCCCTGCTCGGAGCAGCTCCAGCTGGCTGGCTCCCTAATATTTCCCCCATGGGCACTGACTGCCCCACACGAGCTACTCAGCACCGAACCTCCGGGGATCCATCCCTTTGGAGTTTGGACCGAACCTCCTGATACTGGGGACTAGTTCAGCTACTTCAGTTTATTGGCCTCGTGGGCATCATTTTCAAACCTGGCAAGGGCTTTTGTGGCATATTCACAGTTTGAAGCTTAATACACCAGTAATGATTATCATGCAGGCCCCGCTTGCTACTGTGGGGTGACTTAGCGAAACAAAAATGGGGGTCTTTTAGTCGTATTTTCAGCTTCCAGTGGATCTATTTCCTGCCTTGGTTTCAGTTAACAATTTTGGTGCTAATATTTCTGTGAGCATATCTGTCTTTTTGGAATGACATGCTACCTTCTTTGTTCTGATTCGAGGTGAGAAATCCTGGTGTCTCCCTCATTCTCGCCTGACAGATCAAAACAAACACTGATATCCAAATGTCACTTTTAATTTTTAGGAAGGCTGACTTTTAATTTCAGCCACTTTTCTAAGAAAGTAAATCTATTATTATTTACCATTTCCCTTATTTAGTTTGCAAGTGAAATTCTCTACTTACTTCAGGGCCCATTGGTGGGTATTTTCTTCCTTTGCTCTTTCCAAGGCATTTTGTTTTACCTTCTTCCAGTAACTGACACCAGAAACCTTTATGAGAGTCAAACCTAAAAACATTAAAAATAGAAAAAACAAAAAAAAAGCATTTTTTCCCAAGCAATTTATAAGCTGTATTGACCCCAACCATGAATATTTTTAATTGGATATTAACCTATAACCAGGGAACTGGCATATTTTTTGACTACATCACTCTGCTTGAAGGCTTTTTGGCACACTTCTGAGTTCCAGTCCATCTGTCATCTTTGCGAGTGTGCCAAATGCCTAATAGAAAAATTGTCAGCAGAAGCTCTCCTATTAATAGAAATTAATAAGCCCACCTCCTTCACCTGGAAGGGAAAAGTTTTATAAATTTCAAGCCCGTTCTGTCCCCCTTGTAGGGTTGACAGATGACAAGTCAGGCCCTACCCACATCTGTGGATTTGCATAGTATCTGTGCCATACAATTGCAGGCAGTAGGAGAGACAGGGTTTGGGTGTGCCATGAGGAATTCGATTTAGGGTCCTCTAGCTACAGTCCATGTCCAGAGCTACGTTTATAGTTTGCCGTGAGCTCTGTATTAAAGTAACAGCACCTGCAAGTGTGGATTTTCATGGCATAATTATAATCAGAGTCATAGTAGCACATTAGATTTATGTTGCGGTTTACAAAATACATCACGTAACTCTCATCTGAGCTTTCATTATAACCCCTAATGACCTGCACGGCAGGTTTCTTCCCATTTATGGCACTTAACACAGTGTGTGGCTTTCCTGGGATCCTTCACCAAAGGATAGTTGAGTAAAAAATGAAAAATAAAGGCATATTTGTCACATTTTATTTTTAACAGTGTTTTTGAGGTATACTTTGCATCTCATAACACTTACCCATTCTAAGTGTACAGTTCAGTGACTGGTAGCAAATTCATACAATTGTACAGCTGTCACCCCAACCCAGGCTTAGGACATTTTCACCCCCCAGGCACCCTCAGAGCTCACTGCGGTCGGTGCCTTCTGTCACCTCACGCCCCAGGCAAACCCTGAGCTGCTTTTTTCTTTAAATCTCTTTTTTATTTTTTGGCCAACTTTTGTTATTCCGTTTACCAGTTGATGAACCCTTGGATTCATTCCAGTTTGGGGTTACTGTGAAGAATTCTGCTCTGAACGAGTCTTCGTGGACCTAGCATTTCATTTCTCTATGGGTGGATTCCTAGGAGTGGACTTGGAGTGGCTGTAAACGTCTGTTTAAGTTTTAAGAAACTGCAAAGCTGCTTTCCAAGGTGGCCACATGTTATATGTCACCATCAGCAATTTGGGAGGATTTCAGTTTCTCCACCGTCTTGCTAACATTTGCTGTTGTCTTTTGGATTAAGCCATTTTGTGATATTTGGATGTGGTTTTGGTTTGCATAGGGCAATCATCACACATTTATTATGCAAAGTGACAGTGTGTTTGGAGATGGATTCTTTCTATAGTCAAGGCGCAGACAACTGGAAAAGCTCATTTTAAGGCTTCAGTGTTTCTAGACCTTACGGATGGCACGCGCTCCATTAGCAGATCTACAATAGTCCCTCCGGCTGTGGCGTCCTGCGCCGATTTGAAGAGCTTTATTGGCAGTGCAGGCTTCAGGGCGATGGCTAAGTTGTCCCCCTGCCTCCGCAGCTTACTTGCAGAGTGGCTTCTGGCTTAGCTTTTCTGTGGCCCCCACTTTTTTTTTTTTAACTGAAAAATAGAACTGATAGTGCTTATCACATAGTGGTTATGAGGCAATATATGTAAAACGCGTAGAACACATGCATGTGTTCTGATCTAGAAGCAGGATAACCGCTTTTAGAAACAAAGCCATCATAAGAAACTGGAGCAGACTGATTTCCTCTTTCTCTCCACTGAGCGCTTGCTGGGGCTCCTTCCCAGGCCATCTGAGAACCCACAGGCGTTCGCTACTGTGGCTACCGTTTCTGCTACTGGGAAAAGAGTTAGTGTGGCACATGTTTACTCAGGCCATCTAGCATGGCACGGGAAAGACTTCCTGGGCCATCTAAAGCTGGTGGCTGGGGACGTGACATTAAAGAGAAGTCCCTCTGGATTTTGAAGCAACTTCATGCTCTTTGACTCAGGGAAGCCCCATCTACAGATCAGAACAAACAAACATGCAATCTTTATTCAACTCCTGGCCTTCAAATCCATTTATTAAGGTTTCACAGTGAATTCGTGTTAAAACCCATATAGCTTCATCTGGTTTTGTTCATGCTAGCAAATAGGTTAACTGACTGAGCTATAACGGTAGCAGGTTCAGGTGCTAAACTGACCAGATGTCTCGGTGTGAACACCCTGTTGTGGTCGCTGATGGCTGGGCATGACTGTGGGTGGGTAAGTCATGGAACCATGAAAAGCTTGTAGTCTCCATTTTAGTTTATACAAATTAGCATGATTCCATGGGAAGCATTGGTTCCCTGCTTTCTCTCTAACGATCTGTCAGCCTTAAAACACTATGTGACAAATAATATGAAAGCTAATATCACGTCGGTATACCAACCCTAGTTACAATTTAGGGATTAAGGTTATGTTGAGCAAGAATTGTAAAATGTTAATTTACTTAATTAAAAGAGAAAGTTCCCATTTATATTGGTCAAAGCTTATGCTACTTATTTCAGATTACACCCATACTCACTAAGAAAATCAGATTTAATTTGCATATCCAGTGTCATAAGTCCACGATGACAATAGTAAGTCATTTGAAGACATCACAGACTATCCAATGCTGCGTGAGACCTGGAAGTCTTGACCACTTTCTTTAGCGATTGTGGAAAGGAATAAATAATACTCTCGACAAGAAACTTACCACTATTTTTTTTAAAAATAGTTTTGAAATTGGATTTATTTTTTAAATATCGAGGAAGCTGTGCTCTCAGAGGCCACACAGCCCTCATCTTGCTGCTTCCCCCCGAAGCCCTCAGCCAGGCTGGAGAGTCACGTGATGTGTACTTGAACCAGATAGTCCTGGGCACAAAGGGAACCCCAGTTCTTGCATTCAGAAAGCTACTTTGATATGTCTTCTCTTCGGTTTACACTCCCTTTTCTCGGCAGCAGAGCTGAATAAAAAGCTTGCTGCTGAGCTGGACGCCGAGGGGAGCAACACGCAGCATGTAGGTCAAGGGCCGTTCCATGAGAAAAAAGCTCATGTCTTTAGAAAACACTCCACTCCTTTTCTCTGAGATACAGTGCTTCGCTACATCCTCTATACAAAAGACCCAAAGATAAGCCAACTTGAAATAGAAAACTGTTTAGAAAATAAAAGCTTTCTTTTCTAAGAGATACTTAGAAAGACATCAAGCAGAAAGTGGACTTGAATTTCTAACTGCAAACTGAAAATCACTCAGCTTCTTTTAAGGTCAAGCTGAAAGTTAAACACCTTGGGCTCACGTCTGTGTCAGCGCTTGCACTGAGCTCTGCAAAGCTCTGAGAGTACTCGCGGGATAGAAAACACGGAGGTCAGAAGGCTAATAGGACCAGCAAAGGATGCGGCTCTCAGGGACGGAGCTCGAAACTCCAGTCCTGCTGCTCCTCTGTCTTCCAAACCAAACCCCTGCTCCATGTGTCTCTGCGCACGACGTGTGCACGATGGAAGCAGCCTGGGACGTTTGGCCGCCACTGTCTTGCTGTGAGGAATGATGAAAGGTACGGGAACCCTGCCTGTCACTTTCTAAATCACTGTAGGATAAAGAGTACAGTGAAAAGAGGAGACCAGCTGACCTTTCTAAATCACTGTAGGATAAAGAGTACAGTGAAAAGAGGAGACCAGCTGACCTATAAAACTGAGTTGTATACTAAGAAATACAACGGTAATACACAGGCTTCTCTAGTTTCTTTACAGCTCAGTCTATGACTAAAGTAAATATACCAGGGGTGCCAAAAAATGTATACAAGTGAACACTTCGGTCAACGCTGCTCAAGCAGCAGTCAGGTTGATGGTCCGGCCAACTCTGTATCTTCCAGTTGCTGCAGGCATGAGACCTGGGCACAAACATGACCCTCATCAGCCTGACTGCCTCCCCTGTACGCGGCCAGAGTAAGGTGGAGGACTTATTTAACATGGCGAATGAGGTCAGGGTGGGGATTCAGGTGAGCTCAGGGAGGCCCCGAAGGTGTCAAATCGGAGGAAGCACATTTTCTCAGGCATTTGCGCAGCCCTGAAGGGAGTGCCTGCTTAAACCCTGGAGCCTCTCTTGCCTCACCCTTCTCCCTGCTCAGATCATTTACCCAAGAAAATCAGAGGGAACCAGGAAAAGAAAACCAAACCAGAGCTGTAAGTGCTGAGGCCTCTGCAGGAGAGGTGACAGGATGGACCTGCAGTGGGTGAAGACAGAGGCTAACAATGGGGGTCAGTGTCGGAGTAATTCCGGCACACCCCCTCTGCCTACCCCACCTCCTACTGGGCTGTTCTTACTGCCTGACATTGTTTCTGAAAAGACAAAAGAGAGAGCAGCAGGTTCATAAACCACCTAGCTAATCACCTCTTTCTATTATACTGCTGAGAGGTCCCAATACTGCCGTTATGTAGGCTCAGCATCACCTCATATAGGTCGCCTCTTCTAAGGTGAGTTGTTCATGTTGAGGCTGACAACTGTTTTGTCTCTCTACTTTCCTTCCAGGGGAAGTTTTTCATTGTTAGAAATCAATAGAGGATTTAGGACATTTCTTTGCCACACTGTTGAAACGTTATTTCCCACATGGTTGGTGTCACACTGAGAAAAAGGGTCAGCATGGAAGCAACTGCTGACTCGACAGTTGCATCACCAAACTGCAGTGTTTTCTTTTATTTTAATAAACCAGTTCTTTGCTGCAACTTCAGTAAATTATTGAGAATATGAACTTACGTTAAAGCTTCTGAGTAATTATAATGACGAGAGACGCCTAGAAACTTTTGGACTTCATCCATCACTGTAGCAGGGTCCGTTCTTAGCTGTTGCCCATCAATAATTAGCAACTAAATCACCAGGGGGGGAAAAAAAGACAATGAATGTTGACAAAAGGCATGTAACTATAATAAAAGTCTCTGCACTCCGAGTTTATTCAGCGACAGACACCGTGCCGAGTGGATTTGCACGCTGCTCTTGCTTAACCAGACTGCGTTCATTAGTGACCCAGGACAAGACATACGTCACACGAACTAAATGCACGCGTGTTTTGTAATCTGAAAAGTCCTGCAAACCCTGTGAAAACAAAAAGCCATTTGGAGGGACTCGGAGAGCTTAAGAAACACGAAAATAAAATCACCAATGGGAACCAAGTTTAAAAACTGACTAAACATCAATTCCGTGATTGAAGCTGGGAGGGAGCACCGCAGAAACGAAGAAAGGCTCCGACAACACCACGTGTAATGAGACAGGGGACACGCCACCCTCCACGAGTCCAGTCAAAGGAGGAGCACTGCCAAGTTTTAAGAGGTACTTTGATAATTTAGAGAAAACGGTGAGACTTCCAGGGACCCGACTGTGGGCAGAAGTTCCAGCGGACTCAGTGAAGCACTGGCTTGGTCCCCTGGAGAGGCAGGGGCCGACCCAGCCAGGTACAGCGACAGCAGGTGGGGAGAGAGGCCCCACACCTGCCGCTGTTGCTCACACATCTCTATTTAGTCCAGACCAGGCCTGTTCCATAGAACCTTCCTGAGGATGGTCGTGTTCTCACGCTCTGGCATCCAACCGGGGGCTCTGAGCATTTGAAATGTGGTAGTGTAGCTGAGGGACTCGATTTTTAATTTTGTGTAACGTTAATACAAATGTAGACAGCCATAGGTGGTGGCGGCGATTGCACTGGACAGCACGGCTGTGGACAGAGGCACCCAGTGTGACAGGGTGCTGTAGACAGTCCGCTAGGGGCTGGCTTGGCAATCGTGGGAGATGCCAGGCAAAGGGGAGACGCGAGGAAGGCAAGGGAACATCGACTTATGAAAAATTCAGCAAGGTGGTTCAGAGGGAAATAATGGCCCTTAATTAAGAAAAACAATATTTGCTTCATTTGGTTAAGAGGTTCTCAAGCTTTATTCTCAGAATGAGAATCACGGGTATGAAGCTTTTAAAGCTCTTTACAATCAGGAAGGGAATGCACTAGAAAATAGAACAGGGAGAATTAGCTTGAAATACTGTTAGAAAGAAAATTAATGGGTTTTCTCCATCTGCTTATCTATTATTCCGTGCCACAGTCTCATTATTTACAACTAAAGAGCAAATCCTAGTGATGTTTCAATGAGTAGAAATTTCCTGTGCCCCAGAGGCACAGCCTTCCATGTATGAGATTGTGACATGAGCCCCAGAGGCAGAGCCTTCCATGTATGAGATTGTGACATGACACGAATTCTCATCGCTCCTTACCTGAAATGGGGGAAAGTAGAGAAGCCATCTCTCGATGTGGCTGGCGTACCACCCTGGGACCAAACACCTTCTCTGTAAGGCCCGGAGCTCGGCGGGGGCCTGGGGCCCCGCGGAGATCACTTGGTAGAAGCTGAACTTGAGGGCCACGGGGTCTTCATGCGATCGCTGATGCTGTGAGGAAGAGGTGGGTGATGAAACAAACCAACTTGAACCCCAGGCATAACTAATTACAAACCAATCTCCAAGCTTGGGAAGGAGTGCCTCACTGCTGGCGAGTTACTTGTTTTGCAGTTAATGAAGGGGAAAAACGTGTTTGCTTGGAGCACCAGGAATTAAAGCAATGACACTGAGGAGAGAACATTTTTGAGAATCAGTTGGTGGAGGCTGAATTCTCATTGCTAGGATTCAGTAACATCTTTACAGAGTTGTTTCCTTCATGTATATATTTTATTCTGAAAGTAAACTTTCGGAAGTTGCATTAGTTCCTCCTTGGGACCCATAAGCAAACCGTTTATCATGTGCAGTGAGTATCATAAGGCCCAGGGATACCACCCGTCCTGTCCACAGCTCTGCTCCCCAGACTAAGGCACTACAGAAAAGGCCTGCTGGCTCCGTGCAGAGGAGAAGCTGTTGGACACTGTGGCAGGAACATTACCGGAAGCCCCAGCTGTACCAGTGCACCCGGCATCTAAAAGCCCACGCCATTTTACCTGATGGTACCCTTTGGATGAATCAGAATCGTTGATTGTACAGAAAATGCAAAAAGCAATCCAAATTGGAAAGTATTGTATAAAAATGGCTCAGGCTGGGCCCACGGCTTTGAGGAAATCACCTTTTTCCTGAATCGACCAGTACATATTCAGGCTCCGTGGTGGTTTTGTGGATGTTTACCACATCTCCTGAACAGCAAATTTGGTGCAACTGGGATTCAAATTACCTGCCCGCACACTCCACTAGGCTTAGTGCAGGCCTGCATTTGGCCGCCGTGGAGTGATTTATTTGTAATATTTAGGACATTTTGTTAGCTTGCATCCTTCAAACCTCCCTTTTCAGTAAAGTCTCAATTTTTCAGAGGCTAAGTGGCTGCCAAGCTCCAATTTTCTTCTTTCTCTTAGTTCAATTAAGGCTCATTTCTCTTTTCAGCAAATACCTGGTGGAAAAGGTAAAAGGCTCCAAGTCGAATCCGTCAATTTGCAATTTACTATATGTTTCGATTTAAAAGATGGCTCTAGGAGTTTGGCATGAACGAGCAGTGTGCAGTCGTGGGTTTCAGCTTTCCAGGATGTCTCACACCCTAGGAGGCAGATTACGGTCCTTCTGCCTCTCTGAAACCCCCTCTGCTTCGTCTGCCCTTTCCCCACTCTGTCCCAGCCACAGAACTTTCCTGGCAGCGTGTCTTTCTCTCCTCGTGTAAACCTGGAAAAACGGCTGTGTTAGATAACAAGAGGACCCAGAGCTGGGGAACTTTAGTCTCTAATATCGCAGACTATCAGGAATTCCCTGTTTGAAGTCCTATCAGTGAGAATGAAAGGTTCCCCTTGCCTGGAGGCTCAGAGCTGTGGGGGTCCCTGTAATACAGAGGAGCAGCCTTATTTCCACCCAGGGGCAGAGTTTCAGATCAGAGCTTTCTAGACACAAGGCTCCACATTTATCTCAACTTGAGAGTTTCCAGTGAAATAGGACCCTTAGTCTGCCTTTCAGCACTGACTCGCTGATAACCCCCTACTCATAGCCCTGCTTTGCGCCTATCAAAACATTTTCATTTTGCCTAAATTTGTCCCCTCACAATCAATCCCTCCCTTCTTTAGGGCAATGCCCAGTTGCCCCTCTCCTGCCCGGGCTCCTCCGTGGCAGCCGACTGGTCTACCTAACCAGTCGGCCCTGGTGGTCGGTATCAGATGGTCTGTCACTCAGGAGGGGGCCGTGTCACTGAGTCCTCCCTGACTTAGAAACTGCCTAACACACCGATTTGTCCAGTGACACTGAGAGCAGCCTCAAGTGTAACATCCACATTTATCAATTTATCTTCACATCACGCTTAAAACGATACCTTGCCCATGGTGGTCACTAACATGGATGGATGAATGAACAGACGAACAGGAGGAAAGCAGCTTTAAGTTATAAAACTGAGGAGTAACTAAGGAGCCTAGAGACTAAGGACACTAACTATTAACTTTGTGTTCTCATATTTAATTTTGACGCCTTCTTATTGAAACCTCAACATTTGGTGATTGAAATATCACTGGGACAAGGATTTTTTCTATTATTGTTAATGATTTATTAAAGCAAAAGCATATATTTGATATATAAGTATTATTATTAGAGCCTGTTAAATTATTTCGAAGTGATCATTTCTGTGCTAGTTTGTAACCGACATCAGAAACCATGGCAATGGGTGTATGAGAAACGGGCTGGGAACAGGGTTTAGACTGGCTGGGCTTCCAAGGACAAAGCATTCTTATGGTTAGTTTTTGATACTCAGTTATTTGTTCAGTACAAAAAGTTAGTTAAGCTCTTTTAGGGTTGGAGTCATCAATCTAAATAGCTTAAATTTGGCTTGCCACTGGTTTTTGTAAACAAAGTTTGATTGGAACACAGCTAAGCTCATTCACTTACATATCATCAATGGCTGCTTTCCAAATCCAATGGCCAAATTACAACAGACCAGCTACATGGCTTGTGAGGCCTAAATACTGACTCCCTGTGACTTTGACTGGGGAGTCACTTAGATTCCTCATCTGTAAAACTGAGATCATAACAGCAGCATTGCACATGTTTTAGATGAAAAATAATGATTTTTGCTTTTTTTTTTTTTTGAGGGCAGTGTCACTGGCCCTCATATGTGGGACCCAAACCGGGGTCGCTGGCTTCCCAAGCCAGCGCTTAACCACTGCGCCACTCGGCCGGCCCCAAAATAATGATTTTTAATTATTGTACGATTTTACTTTCAAAATGCAGGTACATAGAAACACAAATATACATTCAAGTAGATAATATTTTGTTATATTTAATCTCTTCATTGCATTAAAGCATTTTATTAAGTAAATTAAATGAGTACAGAATTAATAACTTGTAAGGAGACAGCTTCTCCATGGCAACAAAGACAAATGTATCCACTTTTCTGCAGCTAGACACGAGCAAATCCGCTGCTGCAGACTACCCTGCCGTCTCCACCCGGGCCTCTGCCTGCTGGACTCGTCTGTACCTCCCTTACCTGGTACCAGGAATAGGCGCGGTCCGAGGGGTCGATGAGGATGGTGATGATCTTGGCTTTGGGGAGCAGGGAGGCTGCTCTCCTCGGCGCCTCCTCTGAGTGGAAGTAGGTGGCGCTCTTCTCAAACAGAAAGTCCGTGGTGACGTTGGAAGGGACCGGGAAGAAATCCATGTACCTAGGAAAGGAGTATTTCTCAGAAGGAGGCGCTGGTTTATACGCAGCCCCCAGGGACCGAAGAGGTCCGGGGTCCCACAAATTCATTCATTTCCCAAACAACAGCCTTTTCTTCAAGGCATTTGTCCCACAACGTTTTTGGCAGGAGAAAAATACATAGAAAACTTAATAATGTATTTTGAAAATGCTTTTCTACGCACATTATCTTTTTGTTTGGCTTAAGAGTAGGAAAAAGGGTGTGGGAGACAACAAAAATGGAGACACAGAGTGATCACACTACAAGCAGAGAACGTGTTTCTCACAGTTCACAATGATCACCCTCGGCCCCCACCCTCTTCGGTTCACGAGCCACTGTGACTGTGGGCTCCCCAGAAACGGATGATTACTGAACAGAGCCTCGCTGACGCCTATCTGTATGATGACGTTTTGCAGCGTATTCTCAGTCATCTAACACCATGAAGCGTCTGGTAGGACTCCAGTTAACACACCGCAAAGTTTGGTTGGTACAACAAAGTGATGCTTTGAAATCAGGGCAGTAAAGAAATCTTTTTATGTTTTCTGGAAATTTCCTTGTTGGTGATATGTCACTCTGGCATCCTTGTAGGGGGAACAGATATACAGGAGTTTCTAGGAAATCTGTTCTAGTATATATGCTATTCATGCAGAGTGCCACGTTTCTGGAGACTACTTCATGTAGATGTATCAAATTCTGAGTGTTCTTCTCTCTCTGATAAGTTTTATTTAGTATAGTACAATACTTAAATCTCCCAGATGAATGCCGCAGAAAAATGGTGAAGACAGCTCTTTTGTCAGCAATATTGTCTACAACAATGACCCGGACGGGGCAGGGTTAGGGTTAGATGTGAGCCGGAGAACGAGCAGTCGGCCTACAGTCAGAGAACGTCAGGGCAGCGGCCGAGCCTGTGATGTGCAAAGGAAAATGTCCTTCGCAGCACTGACGTCATCATGGGGTCCAGGCCTGCTAAGGTCAGCCCGAGTGTCTAGTGCTGTCTTATTTGGTCCAAGCTTGTCTCAAGCTTGCTTATTCTGAGAAAGGCCCCACAACTCACAAAAGAAGGGTTGAAGGTGCTGGATTCAGATGACTTTTAGTTTCTAAACACTGGCCTGCCAGCCTGGCAGCCCTCTATGGTGGGAATGGCTGAGAATGTGCAGACCTCTTCAAAGCGCTGTGGCTCTTGGACGGATACTGTGCGGCTTCTCCCAGGCCCCAGGGGCTCAACGAGAAAGCAGGGGCCAGTGTCTCTTGGCCTGTGTCCACATTTTTCTAGTACAGTGGTTGGCACTTGAAAAATGTTTGATGGTTAAGCCAGTGAGTGAATAGAATTCAGCTTCATATTTCCAGGGTTCTCCACGTCTGGAGGACCTGAATTCAGATCATCCCAAGAACTGGTGCAAAAACCCAACTGGTTTAACGGTTTGGGCTGAAAAGTAATTACCTGCCTCATTTAAGCTTGCTACCTCCATAACACCTCAGACATTTTTTTTTTTAACTGAAAAATGTGATTTTTGCACTACACATTTTTTGATACTTGGGTTGACACTGAGTATTTCTAAGTGATTTTACTCAAAGCCAGATTAAGACATTCAGGGGCCCTAACTGCTAACAGGATTTTATGGCTGTATGTGGTGCTCCAACCTCCCTCTGTGTCCCCGAGAAATTATAAAAATCAATCATCAGACCGTACGATGTGAAACTTAACTGCATAAATTGATTTTCTTAGACCTTCTGATTGCACGTCATGGCCATTTTATCAAAGATGGAGTTTTCTAAGTTTCATTTGCCTTTTTCACGTGTGCCCTGAGCCTGCATTTGGGCTGCCGGTCGGTTCCAGCAGCCCTGGTGTTACCCAGTTCCCCAAGAAAAGCAGGTGCGTGTACGCAGACAAGCTAACTGTGCCTGGGCTGATTCTAAATGACTTTGGCGCTGGGCCGCATGTCATCTCCCACCTCGCGGCTCTGTGCTCCCAGAGGGACCGCTGGGGTGCCTGTGCTTGATGGACAGGTGAGGCTAGTGAGGGCTCTGTGTAAATGCCGTGTCGCTGAGAGCAGAACTATCATTATTGCTAATCGATTGACATTTGCAGTTACTATTATTTGATATTTGTGTTAATTGTCTTTTACAAACAATGTATCAATCAAACGTGTTTGAGATTGGGATGTTTTTAGTGGGTTATAATTAAAATTTTTAATCGCTCTTTAGCTTTCTGCTTAT
Organism: Aselliscus stoliczkanus; assembly: GCA_033961575.1. Lineage (NCBI taxonomy): Eukaryota > Metazoa > Chordata > Mammalia > Chiroptera > Hipposideridae > Aselliscus > Aselliscus stoliczkanus. Next base: position 63,166,631 of record CM066735.1, read on the forward strand.
TTATGTCATCTTTCTGTAAAGTGCTTAAGGGACTCTCTCTCTGTTCCTGTCATCAATACTGGCTTATGAACAGCTTTCCTTCCTCTTCTTTTTAAAATTGATTATTCTCACGTTCCAGGGAATCCAAGTATTGCATTCCTCTCCACTTCTAAAGGATTTTTAATCACCCCTTTCAGTCCTGTGCTGACATCTCTAACTGCATTCTAACTTCATATGTATTTGAGTTCATGGTCGGTCAGCAGCTGGGTGGTTGCTGCCATCCTGATTCTCGCAGCCACCATCTAACAGTCCACAGTGAATCAGTATCAAGCACTGTACTGAGGAAGTGGCAGTGAAATAAATACAGAGGGTGCCATAAGGTGTGCACACATCTTAATAAAGGAAAAAACTGTACTAAAATTGTAATACTCAATATATACCGATAACAAAAGGTGACTACAAGTCATGTGTATACATGTTTTTTGGCACCCCCGGTACATAACGGTTACAACGCATGCCAATCTAGCAGGTACTCAGATTATACTCAGCCCATGTCTCTATCTTTCTATCCAGACAACCCACATGCAACTCTTGAGGGGTTGATGCTTTTAAAATTGAGTTCAGGCAATTGGCAGCAGAGGTTAACAAATAACAATGCTCTATGCTAAAATACATACAAAATGTTTATGTTTACGCTCTAGAATTTTTATAAGAATTCCACTTTTCGATACCACTTTCTGCTCAGAATTTACACTGTAACAGCAAGACTTTTGGATTCATTTTATGATTAACATGTTTGCAAATTTCGTTCATGCTACATTACCATATTTTGTCTATATTTGACATTTTAACTTTGAATTTTATTTTAACTATTTTCCTTGAATGGTTGATATATTTCTAATTTTAATTCAAAGGTGAAAAATTAAATTTTGTATTTTATTGATATCTGTTTTTATAGCTTTCATTACTCATGAAATATATGCACATTTCTAGTTCTATTGATTTACCTTTTATGCCAAAGCAAAACAGAAAATTGCATATATGGATGATAGCAACATGTTAATGCAAACTGCACAAGAAGAGAAAGCTGTGAAAATATTTTCTTAACAGTAGAGAGGAATGAAATTCCTGGGTATTATGGTATTTCTCTAACTCCATATCTGTAATTGCCATCAAATATAATTAATGCAAATTGCAATTATATGTGTGCCTCTTGAGGCGACAAGTCCCTTCATAAACTGAGAAAAGTTTCGTATGAATAACTTCAATGCTCCTTCATGTATTCAATTTCCAAGACACAGAGATAACATTTATTTGTGGCTACAAAGTTATAAGTTTGTAAATGTCAGCACTAATTTTACACTCTGCACAGTACATATACTTTTAGATTTATACTAATAACCCATCTTACCAATCAATCCCCCTGTGGTAGTTATTTCTATTAAAGAACTGTACCTCCTCAAGGGTTTTGGGGCTGGGGGTGTTACTAAGGATGGAAGGATGCATAACCAGGAACAGATACAAAGCAGTGGTGCCTGAAAAAACAGCAGAGGTTTCCAGGTTAGTGACATGAACACACAGTTCCCTACTATGAGCATTTCAAAGTACTATAATGGTCCAGGCAGATACACATATAAGCACTCCTTGAATTAAATTGAAGAGATAACCAGCATTTGAAAAGAAGCAGATTCTAAAACATGGAGCTCGTGTGATGGGAGGAGAGGCCTGTGGCTGGGGCTGGGACCACTGGCTTTCGGCTCCCACCCCATCACTGATTTGGGCTGTGACTTGGGCCTTTAGCTTCTTCTTGTCTTGGCTTTATTAGTGGAAAATCACCTGCCTTGCTATTTCACAGGCTTTCTCTGAGGATGAGAAGACGTATTATACCTTTATTAATAAAGACATATTAATCTTTATTAATATTTTGATATTAATAAAACACTATATAAATGGAAGACATCATTATTTAATATAAGATATTTCTTTACCAAAATCAATACTTGGGTTTTCCTATGAAGTTTTTCCTGAGGCCTATGAAAGCTTATTAAATTTGAGGCAGAATTTAATCTTACAAGTTTGTTCAAGTTTGAAAGTACTTACATACTGATAAAAAAAAAGTGTCAAAAATTGTTTAAATCACTAAATTTGAAAAAACAATTTGTGTCCTTTCTCAGTGACAACTTACAAACCTTGCATTTTTGGAGAAGAGGATAACATATCAGATGTATCCATATAGATTTGTACATAATGGGGAATCAAGGATTTCTGTTTATGTGAGCAGTGCCATGAGCTGTAAAACTCGTGTTTTGGAGCCTGAATTCTGAGCTAAGGGCTCAGCTCAATCTGCGACCTGGGTCCGCTTGTGGAAGATTTACCAGGGACGTGTAACTGTGCTTATAAGCTCATGGTATACGGGCGTGTCTGGGCTGTGCACTCAGTAGTGCTAAGGGAGACACAACCCTCTGGTTCCCCTGCGGTGCCTGACACCGTTTATTGGTGCCACAGCCTGAGAGCAGCGGCACGGTATCCAGCAGCGGGCGGTGCGAAGCAGACACGGCCTACAGTGCTGCTTTCACTCGGAGGAACGACTGTTCTAATTTTGCTTAGTGATAACACCGTGTATCAAGCATTGAGCGTTGTCTCTCTGATAAGCTCGCTTCAGTATTGGACTTAAAGCTACCATATTAATACCACAGAAAAACTGTTCAAATAGCTCCGTCGGCAGCAATGTCATCTACAGCAATGACGTGCAAGAAGCAAGGCTGCCGGGTTAGCCGAGAGCCGGACAAGGAGCAGCGTGTGCAGCCACGGGGGGCGGCGGGGAAGCGAGCCCGCCACGCCAGGCTCTGGCGTCCGCATGGGCTTCGCTTGCAGGGCTCGGCAAAGCGCAGGCAGTGGGCCCTTTCCGGAATTTCTGATTCAGCCACTTTGGAAATCGCTGACCGAAGCAGAAACGTGGACTCAAATCTAAACCTTATTGGGGGGAAAAAAGCTCCATTATTTGAAATCTATACCAGAGTAAATCTTTCTGGAGCATGGCTTTTCAAGTCAGGTAAATTCTAGGATCAGGGGTTTTATTTCTAACACTTGCCAGCTCTGTGAACTTGAACAAAATATATCTAACCTGAGCCTTGGTTTTCTTATCTTTTTAGTGGGGAAGGAAATACTTAGCTATCAAGGTTTTAAGGAGGTCGAGTGAGATAACCTACGTGAAGGTATCTGAATAGCTCCATATCTCAATAGTAGTAAGGTATTTTTTAAAATAGCAACTTTATTGATATAAAATTCTGTACTGCATTTTAAAAAATGAAAAGAATAAAATCTTGTGAGGATAGGAAGTCAGGCTAATAAAATGCTAACAAACAAAACTTCCTTTCTTAGAGCAACTCAAAGCCTTTCTTTTGAATTTGGTTTTAAGATTTGTATTAAATCATGTTGTTGACTTTTAACAGCATGACCAGCTTTAATAAGACAAACAGAAAAAAAAATGGAGATGGTCCACTTGTTCACATAGTCAGTAAAAGGCGTAATGTAACTTATCAATTGTGAAAAATTATGTTGTGCTTTCTAAATTCTGTCTTTACGTACACATATTCTTAGGTCAGAATATACTGTTGTGTGTGTGTGTGAAATACATAATCATAGACATACACATTCAAGTAACCATCCATAAAGCTTCAGTTTTTACATTTTTTTGTCAGTTTTAACACGGAAAATATTTGAATATCCAGACGACTCTACATTTGTGTAAAATTATTCAGAAAAATACTTTTGACAAAACGAAAGTTAAAAATGAAGCCAATTAATTTTGATGGAACTGATATTCAAATATGTGAAGATATTTTTGTTCATTTCACACAATATCTATATACACAACAACATGGATGAATCTCAAACACATAAGTGAAAGAAGCAAACACAAAGATTTCCCAGTTTATGCTTCCATTTATATGAAATTCTAGAAAAGGCGAAACCATAATGGCAGAACGTGGCTGCCCATGGCTAAGGATGGCAGAGGGTGAGCTGACTAAAGGGACAGGGAGGAACCTTTTAGGACAGAAGTTCTATATCTTGAATGTTGTGGTGGTTGCACAACTGTGTACAATTTCCAAAATTCATCAAACTGTGCATTCAAAATGGGTGAATTTTATTGCATGTACCCTCATAAAACTGGAAAAAATTCAATTTCTAAAAGGAGATAAAATACTCCCTTCCAAAGGTAAATGCCATGTAGAAATTGTGAAATAAACATTTAGAAACCCAACTGAGTTTAAGATGACAAGTAATAATTCAGCCGTCTAACCACGAAATTAAAACGTCTGCGTATCTGGCCTAACACAAGGGGAAGCACTCTAGGAGCAGAGCTTTCTGAAGCCAACTCCATACGCCTGGTGTCAGAGACATGTGATCAGTGAGACAAAGCTAAGTGACCCCAGTGGGAGTTTGCTGGAGACCTCAGTATGCATGCTTTTCCAGTTGCTTCTTGACTTTCAATAGATAAGGACAAGTGAACTAAATGAGGACAAGGAAAGTGTTTGTCATTTTTATTATGGTTTTCAGATTGGTATTTGCAAATGGGACTAAGAGAAAATGGATAGACAACATTCTGTGTAATTCTATGTACATTACATAGAATTCTCCCTGGTTCTTTCTAAAGAGCTGAGGAAAGGGAGTGTATTCCCCTTAGGAAGGGATATGGTTGAAATGGCTGTTTTATGTGAAGTGAGAATCCAAGGGCCACAAATAATTTATCATGCAGGATACAGCATGAATGTCTGGCATTTCAAAGCTTCCACTGGCCTTGATTTTAATACTGGTTCTTACAGAAACAAGTTTTATGGAAAAAAACTGCATACCAATTTAAGGAAAGGTACAAATGATTTCTCCTGGGTATGAATAAAATACTTTCTTAACACAAAGTTTGGTTTCTGTCTAGGAATTCTGCTTGCAAACATCCTTGATACTTTTAGAAAACAATCATCTCTGTAAGAAATAGTTTAGAAATAAACTATGGCAAGAAGATGGCAGGGAAAGGCTATTTTACTGGAAGGAATTTATTGTAAAAAGTTACAACTACTTATATGTGTGCATGTCAACTTTTGATGAAATTCCATCAGTCGCCCTCTAAACACATGATTAGTTTTGATTTTAGAAATGTTAATAACAACACAGTTCAATTAAGATCTTTGGGGAAAAATAACATTTGCCACCAAATTAACTGCTGGATATTCAAACAGTGTGATATCTATTTTCATCCTTTACACTTTGACAAGAATTTAAGCACATTACTGAGCTAAACAAAGATTATGCCAGAGAATAAAATGTGTTATTCATTCACCAGTATTTATAGGGAGTTTGAGAACTCATTTAGTCATCAGGTGTTACATTGTTTGGTTAGTCATAACATGAAAAGTTCTCACCAGTCTTCTGGGGTCCTATCACCAAGAACTTTGGTAAGCGCTCACAAGTTTTTTCTTTGGACCAAATGTCTCTGTGGCGTTTGTCATCACAGGGATTCTGAATGGGAAAAGAACAGAGATGGCTTTTCTGTAGCATGTCTATTGCGTGCTAGGGTTTTTCAACTTCTGTCCTTAAAAAGATGTTCCAGGAAACGAGGCTATGGGCTCTTTCTTTTAAATGAAAGTCTTAAAGTGGCATCATGGAAGCTTTCCGATACTCCTTTCTGTCCTGATGTTGAGTGTCTACTGAGAAGGTGGCGGTGGGGGACAGTTCTAGGCTAGACAGCCTCATAGCATTGAGGGTTTGATATTTGTCCTGCTGTTGGCGGTTCTGTGCTGTGTGTGTGTGTGTGTGTGTGTGTGTGTGTGTGTGTGTGTGTACAGTGAGCTGGTGGGGCAGAGGCTGTGCTAATCTGAAAGGAGACACGATTCCAGCATTCAGTAAGTCACTGAAATATGTAAGGTGTCAGATTTTCATTCTAGAGTAGTTTGGAGCTTTCCTGCTGTGTTTAAAGGAACATGGATCTGCCCATATTAGTACTATTCAGAGAGACAGCAGATTTCTTTCAGCTGCCTTCAAAGGTCGGTCGGAAGATGTGTATCTAAAACTAAAACTTTATAGATTTGGATGGTGAAAAGCACTGAATTTCAGCAAAAGGGTAAAATGAGGGTGAATTGCTGCCGTGGGGATCTGCTTTGGGTCTTAGCACTTACACCAAAGCTACTGTGCAAGTGTGTCTAGAACACCCTCAAGCTTAACTGCCAAGCGCATGTCACGTGAAGGGCTAGCTGTGCCCTTTGATACCATCTCAGGAGCGGGCGGACAGGACAGCACTGTCTACTCAGTAACAACGCAGGTTTGTGCAGTCCGTAAACCTTCTGCTTGTGTGCAACAGGCACCAGATGTTAGCACTAAAGGGAGGTATTCTTTCTGGCCGCTGTTCTGGAAAAAAAATTGATTTCAAACCTGTCATCTGAAATAATAATGATTTCAGCTTAAAAATAAGGTGTTAAATTGCAGGAAAATTGCATGCCTTTCCAGTGGCTAATGTTTGGTGATGTTTTGTAGTGCTTAAGATAAAAACGATGTTTGTTACAGCAGCTGCAGAACACTATGCAATGATAATTCCACAGCCAGCACCTTTAACCTCCTAAGATGTATAGTTTCGTCTCTTCTTGGGGTTATTTGTGCTCAGGAGGTACGTAGCTGAAGTTCAAAGCTGAATGAATTGAACGGAGTTCAGTGCTCACTGCAACATCTGCCTGTGAAATTTACTGAGCTCTGTTTCTGGTGATGATCACTGCCCCACCATCTCTGTGGGTGACTCTCGCAGCATTTAGAGCAGGGAGTAGGCATATTGCCTCTGGACCTGGAGGGTCCCAAACTCATCCTGCTCTGCTGCGCTAGCTGTGTGACCTGCCTCAAGTGTCTCAGCCTTTCTGTGGCCCAGTTTCTTCTGTGAAGTGGGGCTGAAAAGTGTGCTGCCACACAGCGTGGCTGTGAGGAGTAAACGAGTTAAGAGCCCAGGCTGACGCGCAGTGCCATGTAACTACTCGCTATGAGTGTTCCTTTCCCAGTCATGGAGCTGGTGATTTGAGTTCAAAGCATGTTTCTGCAGCTCGAGGGCACGTGAGAGTGCATGCCTTGAGGCCTGGGTCACACCTACAACAGTTTGAGTATGCCATATTGTGTGATATTTTCTCTTGGAGATGCTCGGTGATTTCACCGCTAATCACTTTCCCCTCGTCCACTCATTCCCAGCTGACACGTCTGAAAGCAGCACCAGGTGTGCCTGTGGTTCAGAAGGCAGGTGTCAGTGTGACCTCCTCTCGCCTATCCCTCTAATGTCGTTTGGTCACCATAGATATGGGGACGAGCTCAGCAGGGACCAGCTGGCCACCTGCCCAGCACACACCCTGGTGACCAGCTGGCCACCTTTCAGCCGACGGCAGTCTGCAAATTCAGCCCCTCGCTCCTGACCAAAAATATTACATCTACTGAACCCCTCGTGGAGCTTTCAGAATTCCATGCTTTCTACTGGGCATGGGAACAGAATTTCGCCCACCGTGAAGCAATAACATACGAGTACAATTCGGGAAGAAGTGGTTTCTCAAATCTACTGGTATTCCCAAACTGTACGTGTTTTTCTTGCCCTCCCTTGCCCCTCAGATGCCTTTACTTTTCAGATTTGGATTATTGTAGAGAACTCCAAGAGATGTTTGTGGGAATAATTAATTATGCCAAATGCTGAGCCGATCCTACCTGCCAGAGAGGGTCCCTCTGCTCGGGGAACAGCTCGAAGTACTTGTGGGCCAGCTGCGCTGGGGGCAGCGTCTGTAGCTTCAGGTGGGTCCAGCTCTGCACGAAGTTGGCCAGGTTCACGAAGGTGTACGAGCCCAGGCGGTCATTCCCGTAGTTGGACAGGTGGGTCATGAAAATGCTGATCTGAACAAGGAAACCGGATTCCAGTTAAACACAAGTGATTGTAACCCTGGGGTCAGAGGCATCCCAGCAAGGCTGGTTTTGTCTTAAGTCGTCTTTGCACAGGGCTTCAGTTTATGACATGATGTTGAATTTTAGACACACCCCACATACTCTCACTATGTTAAGACACATTGGAGGATGTGTTGTTAGCAAGACCCATGAGCATTTTTTCTGGGATTTTAATAACAAAACATGAGTCCCACTGCCATAGATACATGTTGGTGCAATTTGATTGATGCTGAATAACTTATCTAGGTGGTCACACGCGACTGAATCATGATATGTAAGCTATTCATAATTGGAGGCAGTATGGGATCCCAGGAAGTCGGGATTTTGCGATTTCACTCTAGTTAATTGGGCTTGTAATGTAGCACTCCCTGTTAGGGAGTATAAATAATCAATGAATTAGCATCGTCAGCTATGCTATAAGTCTGATTTGGACTTATTAGAGGCCACAGTGACAAGAGACTAGTGCCTGAGTTTTTATTAAGATAACTGTAACTATTTTCCATCAAAAACACCTCTCTAGCCCTTTCCCATGTTCATTATCAGTATCAAACACCCCCCCCCCCAAAGAAAAGTTTTCAGTGCTTGGCTGGGTAAAATCACCTCTTCTTGTGTGAGCAGCTGACCTACGTGTATCCATACATTGAAAAAAATCACAGCATTTTATTTATAATAAATTTAAATTCTGTAGATTTGATTACATTGATCTGGAATGAAGAATGTGAGTGTTTAAATAAAGCTGTTGATTTAAGTGAATGTGAATCATCGTTGTTGGTTAGTGTCGACAAGTGGAAATCACCCTGCGAGAGATTTTCCATGGCAAAGAAAACCACTGTGGAATTTATGTGGCTATAACAAAGGTCACAAAAATAATTTACATGGTAGCAGTACTTTCTTAAAATATATAATATCAATTAGTAATAACAGTTATTATCATAATAATGAATATAATAGGTTCATTCATTAACAGACTGAGAGACATACTCAAAGAAATTTACTGAGGTAAAGTGGCAGAAATAAGAGAAAGGTTATATTAAGATTTGGTATAATGAATGAGGAAAAAAAGTAATTACTTACAACTATGAATAAGAGGAAACAGTGATACCCTATATTCTAAAGAACAAATCCTGCAGGCTTTCACATAAAAAGCTTCAACTGTGATCAAGAATATCTAATTATGTTTCTATTCACTCTGCCTGAATGTATATTAAATCTTAGAACTTCACAAACCAAGTACTTTGAGGGTGATTTTAACAGCTACCGGCAGACTTACGCAGTCATGAAGTTATTAAGACTTTTACTATCTTGGGTATTTCTGAAAACATGAGACTTACAATTTAACCTTATGGTTTATTTTTTATAGTAGCTTTATTTCTGTGACTTCCCCCTCTACTTATTGCCTCCAAAACTTATTAAAACAGTAGGCTATTGAGAGACTTAAGAAAATTATAAATTTAGAAGTTCTTTTCTAATGTCTGCTAGAGGCAGTCTTTTGTCATTTGTTGTTTTTTTTTTTTTTTTAGAGGGCCCTCATATGTGGGATCTGAACCAGGGCCACTGGCATCCCAAGCCAGCTCTTAACCATCGCGCCACTCGGCCAGCCCCGTCATTTATTTTATATGCCACATTTTTCAATGTAGTTCAAAAAAATTAGTTAAATACTTCAAATTGCTTTTCTATTAAAAAAATTAATACAGTGTAAATACACACACACACACACACACACACACACACCTAGTTAGCCACTAGTTCAGATTTCTTGCTTTATGTTTATGAAAGGTTTATCAATAAATCTGTGTGTCTATATTTCACTTGAGTAGTATGTGCATTACGACAGAAAATGGGAAACTTCACGGTACCGTGTGACTTTGTGATACTAATCCATTTAATCTCCCTTTGGATTTACTTTTTAACCTCGGAAAACATTTTGTGCTGTGACTTTTCAGGCGAGCATGGCTGGTGCACTTATATGAGTATGGGAAGTAAACAATGCAGACCAGAGTGAGTTAGGGGCTGGCTAGTGACGTGGTTTGGCTGGAACTGAACCTGACTGGCAGGCGTTAAGATATTAATAAAACTTAGAAGGTGTTACACTTAACTCTGTAAAAGAAACGCTCCTGAGCCTCCAACCAGGGACCCCACCCCCAGGTGCTCAGTTCTCTGTTTGTGTATCTACTTTACCATGATGTGGGGCGGGGTGGGGAGGCACCACAAGCAATGGAGCAGTTTCCTAATGCGTGTCACCTGGACACTGTAAGTGCAAAGTTTGTTTTGTGCTTCTAAGAAATACAAGGCCACAAAGGGAGTGGCGTTGGCCAGAACATAAAACACTTCAACTTCCTTTTAAACTGCTTTGTGTGTGTGTGTGTGTGTGTGTGTGTGTGTGTGTGTGTGTGTGTGTGAACCACTATATTCTCTCTACATGTGGAATATTTTACATCTTTTGCTGAACATGTGCTTTGTGATATTTTCGTTAGGAACATATGCTCAGCAACCAACAGGACTGGTGAGAACAGATACATAATGAGAATGTTGAAGTCAAAAAATTAGCCGGATTCCCAGACGGTGTTTCTTCCTTTCTCCTGTCCTGGCCTGTGGTATCCATAGTGTCACTTTATTTCTGGGGATCCCTCACCTGAAAACAATGTCTGTGTGGAATGGAAAGGAACAAGGAGAAGTTTGAAAAGGTTACCAGGTCAGGGAAAGTGTTTATAGTCTAAGAGTGTTTCAGAATTGAGGGCTTTTTGTCATTGTTGTTTATTTTATTGTTTTAAAAAGCATGGAATGTATCAAAATAAATTACCTATATTAAACATGCAGAATCCAATGAGGGGGAAAATGTTAAAAGAAGTGGCATTTCTACAACAGCTTTTGCTATAAGTAATTAAACTATGAGTACTTAGTTATTACCAAAAACATCCTGATTGGCTGCTTAAAACTCAAATCACTGGCAATTCTGCCAAAGGTATAAAGTTTGATCTGATTAACAGTTGAAAAATATTCTTTCGAGCCTTGTAGATACAGATATTTATGACATGATACTTACTTGTGAACTTTTTCTGTAACAGACAAAAGGTAAATGCCAAAGGTCATATCCACTGGTACATATAAGAAAGGGGACAGGCATCGTCTCTAAAATGACATCTGTAGCTGAGAGACAGCTGTGGGGCTGCACCCCCACTTCTCAGCCTCAGCCAGGGGCTCAGGAGGCTCAGGTCGTCGCCAAGGGGAGTGGGCAGCAGAACCGAGTCTGGTGCAAAGCCGCTGGTCAGAGAGGGGAGAGAAGGGGGGCAGGAAAACTGCCTAACGCACGTGCACGGTAAACACGCCGTTTGGGACCGTGCTGCTCAGTTCAAGCCCACAAACCTTTTTTTCATGATCTCATTTGCCCCCGGTGTTGGGCAGAAGCATTGAGTTTTGTATTCAGGACTAATGCATCTCCCAGTGGTTTTCGCCCCGTCACCTTCCGGCGCCCCCAGGTCTCATTCTGCCCCTTATCCCTCTGGTTTCCCGTGTTTAATCCTCTCCACTTGTCCTTCCCTGGTACCTGACAGTGCTGGACTTGCCCTCATCTCAGGCTCCCTTTTATCTTGCTGAGCGGCTGTCCTTTCAGCCAAACCCTTCCAAGGAGGGGCTGTGCACACGGGCTGCCTTCACTCCTCTCTTCTAGTCCCTTCTTGGTCCTTTGCCATCTGGCGTTTGTCCCCCCCCCACCCCCCTCCAAATGCCTTGTGACCAGTGGTCTGCACCTCACACGACCCGTGCACGCGTGGTAACCACACCTAAGGGTTTCTGCTTCCCTGGCGGTTTTGAAACTGTTTTTCCCTGGTTCTTCACCTGTCTCCTTCCCTGATTCCTCCTTCTCCGCATTCCCCTTAAATAACTGGTGTTTTGTTCTCTACCTGCCGTCCCCAGGTGGCCTCACCATTCTGGTCCCCAACTCTGACTACCACTGGTATCTTTCTCCTAAATTTTATACCTGGCCATCTAGGTGTCCAGTTAATAGTCCCACCTCAATGTCTGTAGCTGTCTCATTTTAGACATGGCTACATTAAACGCATGACATGTCCACAATCGAGTGGGCAGGGACCTCGGGGCTTTCATCGTTGCTAGGTCCCTAGCAGCGAGCCAACTAGAAAATAGCTAGCACACAGTGGATGCTCAGAAATCAGTGTTTGAAGGAGTGAACCTTTGCCCCCAGAGCTGCTCTGGCTTTCCTAGTCCCTGTTTTGCGTAAGGTCACTATTACTCATAGGGCCGTCCAGCCCAAACACGGAGTACTCGGATGCCTAGGAGCACCTCTCTTCTCCCTGGACGGATCTGGTGTTGAGGACATGGTCTCTTTACACACACGGCCCCCTCCTCTCCGTTCCTTTCTGAACCTGCCTGCTGCAATCTCTTCCAGTTTTTTCCCCTTTAAAAGCCACCAACGGCTCGCCCTCCGTGCAGGGTTGCTGTCTTCTCCTGTCTCCCAGCTGCGAGCTGGGGCCGAGGGGACTCCGCATGACAGGCCGGAGGGGGGCCGTGTGGCTCTTTCCCAGTGAGTGATGCGATTCCTGGCCCTGCTGCCTGAGGTTTCCAATCCCTTAGAGTTTGGGACGTGGAGGTGAAGGAGGAAAGGGGTGCAGGGAGTGATGGCCTGACTGGTATTGTCAGAAGGCGGCGTATGTTTCAGCCCTCTGGGCTCTTCGGAGAACCCTCCGCCTCGCCTCCTCCCCATACATCTCCTTTACCAGCCAGTGCCTGTCCTGGTCCTTTGGCAGGAGCCTGAATGCAGAGTCCCTTTAAAAAGTTCAGGATAACATGCCCACTAAGAATTCCACCCCTGGTCCCTAGGGCTGAGGGCCTTTGAGCTGACCTGGAAAAGAGGGCGCATATGTCCCAGATGGGGCCGCTCCTCTTCCGACAGAGACCATGGGAGCCAGTCTGTCTCATGTGTTGCTTTTGCTGTCAGGGAGCACTTGCCTGGCTCTCTAATGGTTCCAGCGCCCCTCACGCCAGAGCTGAGACATGACCGGCCAGGTAGCCATCACCCCCTGCCGTCCCCTGGGGAGAGGGAGGTGGGGACAGGCCCACTGCACAGTATCACTCCTTCCAAGAACCTTCTTCACTAACTCGCCGTAATTTCCAGAAACTTAACTAACCGTTTTATCCTGGGTGTGGGTGAGCCCTTTGGAATTTTTGCGTGACGGTCCCACTCACAGCTTACTTTGGTGTCTAACATCTTTCATGTCTTTGTGCTACTACAAGTGTTTTATGCTAAAAGTTACTTTCATTCGTTTTATTGCCTTGTCCAATGGGAGAGAAAGATGTCATTCTGGTTTCTAAGGCTTAAATTCAGTGAGTGCTGTTTCTCTCTCTGGCTGGCGCCTTAGTCATCACTTAAGAATCTCAAAGGAAAGGTCAGCTGCAGAATGATTTGGCAAAGGGCTCTTAACCTTTCATGTTTGGGTCCTGACAGGCTTTCCGGGAAAGCCACAAGGGTAAATCGCTTGCCCTCTATTAGGGACAAAGGTACAGGGATGAGGGCAATGCCATTTAAAGCAATTTAGCTTGGTGCATTTGTCTTTCTTATGACATTTGTGCCTCTTAGGTTTTCTGGCTGTACATTCAGATCCGCAAGTTCAGCCCTTTTATTACAAGCTCATGATGGATGATCAATTAACATCTCTGTTAGGTGCCAGGAGTCATTCTATTGATTTAATGCATTGCCCTTACTTTAGCTGCTGAGCAAATGTTTACACGCCCGAGAGTCTCTCCAGCCCTGAGACCAGAGCTTTTCAGTGAACTCTGCACCTCAAGCCTTGGCTGTGGGGTTCTGACGCCGTCTCGCCCGCTCTGAGGGCCACGCTGCAGGCACCTAGGGACCAGACAACAGCTGCGCCATCAGGCTCACAGAGTGACACGAGAGTGAATGCAGGTACAGCTCACAGCAGACTTAAAAGTGATTAATTCAGAGAAACCCATATTTAAGCAGCAGCGCAGCACAGAAGTCACATTCTATTCTGCAACGAACACATACTTATTTTTCCTAGCAGAAGCCATTTTAGTTTTAAAGCACTGCCTCCACACCACAAAGAAGGTGTATGGAGAAATGAAATTAAACCCCCCTATCAGCGCTTAATGTAACCCAAAAACCTGACAATTTAAAAAAAATCCTTTAAGGCAATGGACCCGTGTGAAAATCTGATTGGGGCTCATAGGTGAATGAATTATGTTCTGTTAATCAAAAATATCAGAGCCATCGTCAGGAGGTGACAATTCGCCATATTTGCTCATAAAGCTGAATTCACCCTGACGCGGGGGAAAAAGCAACATAACAAACAAGTATGTTTATTTTGTGAATAATAATAATAGTAATAGTAATAAAAGCTAGGTTTTTGAAAAGCTAGTGACTAATCGTTGTCAAGTTTCTAAATATTCGAAACCATTTAAAAATGTATTCATTTATTTTAAGACAGTCCTTTAATACAGTGGTGTGTAAAATGTTGAGAGATTTGGGGAGAATCGGTTTCACATAGAAATCTATGTGGAGAGCTCTTTATGGAAAGAGTAAAGGCTGCAAGGGCAAGACGGAGCAGTGCGCCGGGTGGACTCGCACCGGAGGCGCCCGGCGCCGCCCAGGGGTCTGCACCCAGCCAGGGGCCGCCGGGCCTGGCTGCGCTCGGCCCACCGCCCGGCCTCTCCGTCCCGGGCGCCCCTGCTGCTTCGGAGTCTCTGTGCTGCCAGCACCTTCAGGCACACAGTCTTCACAACGCAGTCTTCTCTGTAACCTTGCCAGACTGGTATTTACCGCAGTCTTTAGAATAGTTCAGAAATGTTATGTCTGGATTCCTTAAAGCAAGTCCCTGGGACTCGCTGCGGGGCGGGCTCCCTTTCCCTGCGCTGCCTGCATCAGGCCGGCAGCCTGTCGCTGCCCTGAGAGCCCCTGCGTGTCCCCACCATTCAGGGACTTCATTGTCTACTCCGTTTTCCCCCACTTTTCATGTTGAACTTAAGCCCGTTTCTAAGACCTCTGGTGAAGACCTCCATGACTGATAAAGTTCATCATGATTTTTTCCCCCCTTTCCAAACTGCAAGTTGATAGTGTGCAATTCAGTCCCAAGTGACGTATTATTTTGATCATTCTCCATTTTTACATGTAACACCTCCAAATGTTAATTTCATATCTCCTAAAGTAAAAACGTAAATTTTTAAGGCACGAGGGTCATGGATTAGAAAGCTTTCTAGTCCTATGCAGTTCTTTCCAGTGGGTATCTCCTATTAGGGGCTTAATAAATATTCCTTAAAGTAATCTTTCTCAGCCACTTCCTCGAGAAAATGCCACCCTAGAGAAAGTGCTCTGACCACTCTGACGGGGAAGGGGGTACACGGCTGGTGCCGGTTTACAAGGTAGGAGAGCGGTGAGCTCATCAGAGGCAGGGGGCCCGTTCGCGCATCTTGGCCTCACGATCCCAGCTCAGGACCGATGGAGTGACGAGCCCAGCGACGCCCGCCCCGAAAGGAAGGGTTAGGTGGTCACTGACCTTTGCCATGACCGTATCTGATAATAATGTACAGCTATCGGGACCTAATGCTACTGATGTTTTCCATAAGGAACCATGCAAAGCGACTGAAGAAGAAATACTTAAAATTGCGTAATGTATGGAGGGAATCTGGAGGGGATGGGTTTGCTCACAGCTTTGGAAATGTTTTTTCCAAACTTAAATTCAGTAACGATACCCGGAGTAATTAGATAGAAGTGGCACCATTTCCTAAAACATTGCCAAAAGTTTTCACCTGGTGTATGACACACTCTCACCGGAGCTCACAGACCATCACGGACGGCACTCTCGCAGAGTCTGCCTCCCTCTGCCTAGGGGCAGGAATGGGCCGCGCTGCGCTTTCCGCCTCGCTTTGGCGGCAGGAATGTGCGGTACGTTGTCCACGCGCGAGTGGAGGGACGTATGGAGCCGCCGGCTGGCCAGCCCCTGACACCCTGAGATTCAGCCGCAGAGGAAGACGCGTGGACCATCGTAGACGTGGGATACCCATCCACACGGAGAGCACACACGTGTGCGAGTCTCCTCCCCAGGCCACGGTGGACACGTGTGGATGGCTGCCAGGCTCCCTTCACACGCAGGCCCAGGCTGAGAAGGGCGTTCGGGGGTCTGCACGACTTCAGCGACAGGCAGAGGGGAGCCAGGCCCTCGGGCTGCAGTTCCCGCAGGGAGGTGGCTCCCGCCGGTGAGAAGGGGCTGGAGTCCTGCCTCCCAGGGCGCAGGGGCCGGAGGGCGGGGACCGGCTTCCCCCGGAGAGCCATTTCCATCCTTCTGTGCTAGGACAGGGAGAAAGGCTTGCACCCCAAAGCTTTGTGCAGAAAGCAGAGAACACAGGAGAGACAGCAGTTTGAAGCCTGAGAAGCCAGTCAATGAGGACAATACGTGGTGCTGGATGAGTAATCATCATTCACAGACAATATTAGTATGAGAGTGAAGAATGGACGTAAGTGGAACAGAGAGTGAGAGGACCCCCAGTTACTGAAAGAATGAACCCTGAGTGAAAACTAGGCAAGATGAATCAAGGTGGGAAAAAGAGGAAATCGGAAGCGAAAATTCACGGTGAAAGGGCGTTTAGTTGGTGATCCTGACCCGCACAGGCTGTTAGATGGACAAGGCGGAGAGGTTCGAAAGTCTTGGAAAGCCTTGCAGGCCTCTCTGGGCGGCAAGGAGACAGTGACGTCACACTGAAGTGATGAAGCAAGCCCAGGGGTTACAGGGAGGCCCGGAGGGGCGGCCGGGGAGAGGGGGTCCCAAAGGCAGCGCGTCCTCTGGAGACTGCGTCAGTGGCCCAGGGCCTGGCCATGAGAGAATGGAGCAGCGTGAAAGGCCGAGGTGGCTTTTATCAGAGCAAACGAAATGGCCGAGTACAGGGGCCAGTGGGGAAGCACGGAGGAAGGGTCTTCTGAAAGCTGCCCGCTGGGCCCAGGGACACCGGCCCCGGGGTGGGCGGCTCAGGAGCCAAAGACAAGTGACAAACTAGAACGCCAGGCGTGCCAGCCCTGCCTGCCGCTGCGCCTTCCTGAGTGGGAAACAGGAGCGGGGCGCTTACACACAAATGGCATCCGATGGAAATGTTGAAGTTAGCAGCGTGCTCTCAAAATAGCCCACATCCTTTCACTGGGAAACAAATGCCCTGGAGCATGCTGGGCACCCCCAGATCCGGGTACAAGGGTGCTGGGTGGCCGGCCAGCCAGCCGTTCAGAGTTGCAAACACATATTTTTCCATTTTGAACAGAATGGTTGTTCACTGCCCATGTAGTTCATGAGATCTGCTTTCTCTTGTAAATATGAGTAGAGATGATTTGCAAAATAACAGGGTAGAAGTGCCTGTGCAGACAGATGCTTTTATATTTATAAAGTTCTCTCTCTCTCTCTCTCTTTTTTTTTTTTGTCCTTGTGATGCTCTAGGAGGCTGGAAGCTGGTATGGTTTTTCATCTCGAGTTTAGCTAACATATGGCAAAGAGCTCTGTGCCACTATCTCCAAGCTTTGCAGTCACCCGTTTCCAGCCTCCACAGGAAGCGGCCCGGTGCTTCTGACGCATCCCCGTTTCACGGGAGACGGCAGGGAACAGCCTAAAGTTAAACCACAGAAGCCGTGTTTATACAAAGCTCAGCACGCAGTTTAAACCACAGCATCAAAGAAAACGGCAGTGGATGCTTCAATTCCATTTCTAAGTTCTAGCAAAGTACTTCAAGGCAGATCTGTAAGCAAATAGCTGTGAAGTCTGTTCTTGAGCTTTTCGTGAGACAGAGATGCAAAAAGCCGGTTCTGGACCTGCTGTGGCCTGTTCTGGGGGGCCCCGGGTTAGCAGTCGCCTGAGTTTGTACGCTCCTACTAGATTCTGAAGTATAACCAAAACGGGGTAGGATGAGCTCTGCAAAGCAATCGGTGGGTGTTACATTCCCGCTGTGTTAGTTTGTGGGATACCGGCTTGCGAGCACTCATTAGCCCCTTAACGGTGGCCAGCGGCAGTCAGGTCCTGAAAGACTGCCGTCCCACCAACAGCTGTGCTTTGCCAGCTCTTGGGCCTTTTTCCAGGCGTTTCCTGTTCTTTGGTGTGTGTGAGGAGATGGGGGCTTCTCCTTGGTCAGCTGCCATTTCCCACTGCTATGGCCCTGGCATTCTTTCTCTCCTTTCTCTCAGGGTCTCATGTCTGTGCATAAATATCCCAAAGGATGAGACACCAGACTGAGACGCGTGGCTTAGTTCTGATTAAAAATGAGGCTGTTCAAGGCCACGAGCGTGCCCAGGAAGGGTCTGTCAAAAGCAGGGTGATAGGAGAGAGTGAGGGCCTCTCTCTCACTGTGTCTCCCTCTCGTCAGGTGTGGACTTGCTTTGAACCCCGGCGTCCTCACCGGTAAACGCTTCACAGAATTGCTGTTAAGGTCTGTAAGACAGTGGCATGCACCAAGCCTCACAGCGTCGTGGCTAGAATTACATGAGGTCATGTATGAAAGGCATGCAGCAGGTTGCGAGTGCAGAGGACGGTCCCTTTGTCCCTCCCCGCCCCTCTCCAGGGGACTTCCTGGCTCATTTCCTGGTTCTTGCTGTCGCCCATACAGTTAACCGGAGAAAGCAGACTGACAGACAGCTGAAATATTATTAGCGCCTTACCTCTCATCCTGTGAAATATTAGGTGTTAATATTCTGAAATTTTAAGAAAAAGATACTTTAGATACTCAAAAAGTATTGCTGAACTGAATCCCTTCACATAATACTGTGTCTCAAAATCGTTTGCATGGATATTAATTTGTAATTAGACTGGTTTGATCACTCTTTGCTAATAAGGACTCTTGTGTTGGCACTTTAAAAATCAGTGCTTTACCCTTCTTAAAAAAACGGTTAAAAAAAAAGTGATGGAAACTCATCAAAGAAAAATTGTAAAATACAGAAAAGCAGAAAGAATAAAAAATACTGAGTTCTCAACATCCAAAGATGCATTTCTTGTCAGTATTTTTATGTATAGTTTTTTAAACAAAATTTTGATACATTATATATTTTGTATCCTATTTATATATAATATATCTTTTACTTCTCTTGTTATTGCCAAATTATTCATAGCCATACATTTTAAAATCTGCCAAATAATCTAAGTGAACATAATTTAAACGTTTCCCTTCAGTTGGACATCATTTGGTTCCATTTTCTTCCGCACTACAATTAGCACTTTTTCTGTGTTTAGTACGCTCTCCTTCGGATAGATTCATGGAAACGGAATTATAGTATTAAAGAGCATAAAGATTTATTGAGGCCTTTGCCAAGTTGAGACATTGGCGATCTCAGAATCACAATTTTACACAGAGGACACTTAGCCAAGCCTCCCAGGCATCTAACTGTCCGGGTCCCTCCATGTGACTGTGTCAGCCTGTGTTTCCTTGGGATACACGCTCACCTGGCCTCTGCAATCTCATTGGGGTGGTGAGCACTTAGGTGATCTGGTTACACCTGTGAACCTTGGTTTCCAGTGTCTGGTAGGCATCTCATCCCTAATAAGGGGGCTCTGTGCTGCTGCTGTTGCTGTACCGGTATTGCGACATTTTACAGAGCACAGGGGCGCAGAGGGAGACTGCAGGCAAAGCCTGGTGAGCGTGCCCTGCCTTTGTCCTCCAGCGCCTGCACGGCTCACTGGCCCACGTGGCTGTGAGCTCCTGACACACTGATGCACCAACAAGCCCTCCTAACATAGCCTTCACTGGTGGGAAGGTAAAGATGTGGCAAACCCACTCATCTGCAAACCAACACCTCCCCTGAAGGTCATGTCATACCAAGGTCAAGGCAGTCTCACTTGACTCTCAGAGAGAATCTCAATTCCACTGAGACCCAGGATGGAAACAGGAGCAAATCTAGAAATGCAAATAGACTTGTGTGAGTGAGGGCCTTCATCCCAGACAGGAAATCGCTCACGTCTGCCTCTGTGCTCTGGGGCCGCAGGTAGTGAGGTCCCACAGAGCACAGCATCAGCCAGAGGCAGCCGGGCCAGGAAGCCGGTGTGAAACCTCCAAAGCACCCACCGGTTATTCCGGGGCCCGCTGCGGCCATCTCAGCCTCAAACGCAATTCAGGGCACTACGCCCCGGCGGTGAGGCAGAAACGGAGCACCTGGCATCCTGAGGGGTCACCAACCTGGGGAATCCCAGTTCGAATGTAACTGAGGGCCTTCCGGAATATTCCTTGCTGGCGCTGATTTTCCTTTCCTCCACTGAACCCTCAGGCCTTTTCGGGGGCTGCTGAGAAACGTTCTGGCTTAGACTGAGGTCTCCTAGGGCTGAGGTTCCTACAACCAAGAAGGAAGTGAGCGGCAGGGGACCATGGTTTTGCATGAAACCAGGAAGTCAGTGAGATGTGTACACAAAGATTTACACGTATGCTCAGGAGGTCCTTCTTAGGCGACCAGGTTTTCTTTTGGACTCAGGATAGCACACACGCAGGCAGTGCTGTTTATCGAGAACCTGCTGTGTGCCCCAAATGTTGCCTTATATTGCGATTATAAAATAGGCAAAACATGATGCTATGTATTAAGGGACGCGCAGCCTGCGGGATGAGAAAGGTAACTTGTAGCACTGTGGGCAAGTTCTGTTAGGTTCACGCCCCGGTGCTATGAGAACATAGGCGGGGGACGTCTTCTATGAAAAGATGGGGTATGAACCCCGGTTTTCTAGAAGCCATCCCAGCCCGAGACAACAGGCTTTAAGCACTTAAAGGGATAATGGGTCCTGTTTAGGGAACTATAATACAAATTGTCCTGTATGGGTGGAGGGAAGGGTGCATACGTGAGACTGCAAAGCAGAGATAGTAAAGGGGGGAGGAGCCAGATTGTTAAAAATTTTTGCCAAGTGAAGGAGTTTCCTTTTTCTCCTGAAAGCTATGGGATACTATCAGAGGATTAAATAAGGAATAATATAATATTTATTTCTTTAACTTAATATCTGTTTTCTTAAATTCCTTAATATTACCCATTTCAGTGACTTGAGAGTTTACCATGCTCCTAGTTTTTTTTTTTTGTTTTTTTTTTAGCTGAGCCATCCTGCCACCTGTTGGCAGCTCAGCGGCAGCTCAGCTCGGGCTGGGCATCGAACCGCCGTTGCTCAGAGCTCAGCTTGCACTCTTGAGCGAGCTCTTAACCAACTGAGCCACTTGGCCGGCCCCTGCTCCTAGTTTTCTTAACGGCAGAAAAAAAAACTGCAATCATGCTTTCTTGCAGTGCCCTTAATCTCACAGTGGCAAGTGATCATATAAACCACAGTTAGCCACGCAGCTTGGCACTCACTGAATAGGAAGGGCTGCATGGAGGGAGCAAACGGGTGAACTCAAATGTTTGGCTTTGCAGCTTTGAGAGTCAGATCGATTTATGAGTAACATTGGTAAGACGTATTGTTCTAGGATGTGAATGCGTAGTTTGTTATTCATAGCTCTTTAGAAGTACACTCCACATTTTCCCTTATCTGTGACTCCTTGTAATGGCTTTTTTCCCTGAAGCACTCATTTTTTGTTTTTTACCCAGGGTGGAGATGGGTGGCTTTTCCTAGGTAATGGCCAGACACTGCTCGCCTTTTCCTGGCACTGGGTAACTGAGACACACCGAGAGGCGGTGCACCACAGGCCGCTTTACGCGGACCGCGGACTGGAAGTGGCAGGAGCGCTGAGCTCAGAGTCGGGAGGCGGGGCTTCTCCACAGGTCATGGCAGGAGTGACCTTGAGCCTAAAGTTAGGGGATTAAATGGATGAGTTTTGTGTCCTTTCCGGCTTTCACTGTCCATTGGTCCATGTCAGGCTAATTCATCACTTGTGACAACCTGCCAGACAGGGAAGGCCACTTAAAAATTTCCTGGATCCTGAATTTCATGGACTTGGAAGCGGAGAATCTGCTCCAAGGTAGTTTTATTAAATCCAGGCTTGTGGGCCGGCCCAGTGGCGCATTGGTTAAGCGCTGGTTTTGGGATGCCAGCGGCCCGGGTTCGGATCCCATATGAGGGCCAGTGGCACTGCCCTCTACAGCTAACAACAGCTCCACCAGGAGCTGGGCTGTGCGAGCCCCAGTGATGGTGTGGGCTGCAGCCCCTGCTGCAGTGGGCTGCCATAGGCTGCAATGAGTGGCCCGCAGCCAGCGTGAGCGGCTGGCAGCCAAGCGTGAGCTGCCAATAGCCGCGATGAGCGACATCCAGAGGCCAGCGACCGATCTGCTTCATCCGGGAAGAGCGCGATGATGATACCAACAGTGAAGCAACATCCTCCGCAACTAAACTGAAGAACAAGAAGACGGCAACTTGTCTGTTCCCCTTCCCCGATTCCCCAACGCTGTTCCCCTCCACCAATTCCCCAATAAAATCTTTAAAAAAAAAAAAAAATCCAGGCTTGTTATTATTCACATTTGGGTGTGCCTTAAGTCAAGGGATGTCCCGAAGACGAAACTGTTCATTCATTTAGTAAATCTCAAGAACACTTAATGACCTCTTATAAGATTGAAAAAACACTTATCTAGACACAGTGGGAAACACAAAGATGAAACACACACAGATCGCTCTGTGATAACACCCTCTCATATAGGAGGAGAGATTTATGCACAGATAACCGTATGGGGTAGATGGTAGATGACATGTGAGACTCACAGGAAGAGAACAGCTGGAACTGAGTAAATATTAATTCTGTCCCTGAGATATCATGAACACACAATTCCATGTTACATCCTCCACTGTTAGATCATTTAAAAAAAATACAGTGTGTGTGTGTGTGTGTGTGTGTGTGTGTGTGTGTGTGTGTGTGTTCTGGTTGTAAGAGTAATAGATGTTCAGTGAAGACATTTTATAAAAATCAGACAAAGCAAAGAAGATAATGAAAGCCATCTTCACCCCGTGACCCAGGGGATGACGGCTGTCATTCTGCTGACCTCCACGCTTATATCTGACTTTCCTGCAGTAACTGACTTTATCACTGAGCATGTCATCAGTATTTCCCATGTCATTAGGAATTATTCTACGACATGTTTTTTAACGGCTGAATGTATTCCACTATGGGGGGGCATACTTTGCTTTGCTCCCTACCTGCCCCCCTTTTGACATTTAAGTTCATTCATTTACTTATGAACTCTTTCTTCACCCGCCGCTAGCATGCCAGGAGCGCTTCCTGGTCTGATGATGCAGAGTAAACAAACTCGAGTTCCTCTTCAAGCCTGCGTTATAGAAACCAGATACTCAGTAAAAATGATAAAGCTAATCAGTCCTACCTCAGAGAGCTACTTACACTTCACAAGGTTGAAAATTCATCTTTCGGCGCTCACCACAGCCATGCAGCTTACTCCCCAACCTCTGCGATGGGCTGGCGGCCACACTGACTCCCACAGGGCCCAGATGCAGGCAAGAAGGCAGCCGCAGTGCCTGCCCTTGTGCAAGGAGAGCCCTTGGTGGCCACTGACCAGTCAGCCATAGCTGAGACGGGAGGTGGGCCGGGGGCAGTCGGGGTGGGGGGGCACGAACCAAGGGCAGCAGTCTGCAGCTGGCCAGGACTGATACTGACCGACTCAGACACGCGAGCTGGGCCACACCGCTTCTCATGCCAAGGTGTGACCACGAGAGGATGTAGCTGTCAGCCGGTTAGAGCTGAGGCTGACTCTTACGTGGAATAGGTTTCATGCAGTTACATCGGGCCATGTGCAAGGCTAATGAACGAGGGCGCAGAAGCCGTCAGCAAGCAGCATTTTAGAGGCAGAGAAGGAATATATATAGTCAGAAAAAAGAGACACATACGTGAAAGCATCTCTCATGTTCGTATTACAGCACTAAGGCAAGGTCAAGGGGAAGAATGCTCGTTTTGGGGGCCCCACAGCTGCCTTGGACTCAGAAAGCCCTCCAGGTCCTCTGTCCTGGTGGTCCAGCTTTGTGGGGTCCCACACCCCATTACCTGAGGCAACTTGAGTGAGTCTCTAGCCCTTCCAACCGGAGGAAGTCCACAAACACAACATGTGAAGAACAGTATGTAACAGTACACAATTCAGTCGCGTCCAGCTCAGGAAACAGGTTTCATTTACGCTTTTGATTTGAGAACCATATTACCAACACCCGCATTTCCTTTGCTTTCCTTTCAGACCCATTGCTTTTATTTATTTATTTATTTATTTTTTGAGGGCAGTGTCACTGGCCCTCATATGTGGGACCCGAACCAGGGCCGCTGGCATCCCAAGCCAGTGCTTAACCACCGCGCCACTCGGCCAGCCCCAGACACATTGCTTTTTGTACCAGACATTAGAAAAGTCAGTTAATCTATGTTAAATAAAAAGGTACAAGCCACCATGTTTACACACTGGAATGGTTTTGGAGATGAAAGACACATTCTCCATCCCAAGAAGCAACCAGCACATTAACAGCTACTAGCAAACCCACAATACAAGGCTAGGGATTAGTGCCTGGAAGGAGTCTGCGGCGGCTGCTGTGGGAGTAGGAGGGCCTCCACATCGGAGCCCCGAAGGCTGGCTGAGGATACGCCTTCCAGCACAGTTTTCAAGGATAAATGGGAGCTACCTCTATTTGAGACTCCAAGCTAGAGTCCTGTGATTACAAAACCCAACTGGTTTTGTAAAACCTACTGCAGATTTGGACTCATTTTCCCTTCTGACACCTTGATCATAGGTCCACAATTTCTTTAGCAGTTTTCAGTAATCTTTGATTACCAAAAATGATGTCTGCATTTTTTTTCTCCTCGACAATATTTCCCAAATATGCCTGACCCTAAGAATCACCTATAGCTCCTGATAAGTGTGCAGGTCCCCCAAACTGTTCCCTGGACATTCTGATACGTTTGCCTGGATTGATTTTATCAGCTGTCCCAGGTGGTACTCATTATTAGGTACATTCAGGAAACCTTTTTCTTCTTTCCAAAGGTGGTGGTAGTGGTTATTAGCATTTATTTATTTTTCAGTAAAGGATTTTCTGTTATCACAGTGTTTTCCAGCATTAATAAATAAGAAAAGAAAAACATAACATTTCCCATTTGGGAAAAAAGTTATTTCCTTTTAGAAGAATTCCACAGAGAAGCACACATACCCTACACACATGTAAATTATAATTTAAAAAATAATTCAGTGTGGGTTGATTTCTATACAGGCTACCTTCTTGTGTGACTTTTGTTGTTTTACTTTCATTGTAAATCCACTCATGTGCTACTTCCAGTCGGCGACACTCATTCTATTCACATCATGTTTATGATTTTTCTTTAACGAGAGAAATAAAACCTAGGTTTAGCTTTCCGGGAACTGGTGGGAGGGTACAGGGACTGTGGTGGGAGGATGCTGTATCCAATTAAGGAAAGAAGAGGCATGAACCACGGGCATAAAGGGGTTAGCTACTGTGTGTGTGTGTGTGTGTGTGTGTGTGTGTGTGTGTGTGTGTGTGTGGTGTTTAACACTTTGATGAGGGAATGTGATAGTGCTGCGCTCTTAAAGATTTGCTCTGCCTGAATTCCAAGCAAGGGTGTTGAGAGCGGGGCTCGCATGCGATCCCCAACTCGCTGGGGTTAGTAAGTAAAACGAGGCCTGTCTTATTATAAGCACGCTGGAAGGTGGCAGAGCGCTCCACAGATGCCAGCTGGTAGGGGCCCAGTGCCTGCAGCCTGCGTACTGACATGGCTAAGTGGAGACTCAGGGCGTCTGGAGCTGGAAACAAGAAGCCAGCATCTTTCCTCAGAGCATTAGAAGGTAACAGCTCCCACGAGAGGAACCGTCATGTCTCA
Organism: Aselliscus stoliczkanus; assembly: GCA_033961575.1. Classification (NCBI taxonomy): domain Eukaryota; kingdom Metazoa; phylum Chordata; class Mammalia; order Chiroptera; family Hipposideridae; genus Aselliscus; species Aselliscus stoliczkanus. The sequence goes on from CM066735.1 coordinate 63,192,320, forward strand.
TCCATTCACCAGTCACACTAGTTAAGTACTCTCACATCTTCCTAAGATAGATGGGAACGCCCGTTAAAATGGACAGCACATTCTTGTTTTTTTTGAGGGCAGTGTCACTGGCCCTCACATGTGGGACCGAACCGGGCCGCTGGCTTCCCAAGCCAGCGCTTAATGACTGCGCCACTCGGCCAGCCCCTGGACAGCACATTCTTGCCAGTTTTCTCGTAGAAGCATACATACCATCAGTTTACAGGCTTCTATTTATTGAGGGCAGATGTAGTCATCACCAATGAATCTTTTTTGTCGTCTTCATGAGTTTCAGTTCTCAGTACCCTCTACATGTCATTTTATATAGGTGCATAAAGTATGTACTCTCTTTCTCACTATTTTGTAAAGCATATATGAGGGTACTTATTTCACTGTGAATTAAGAATATTTCTCTCTGGGTGTATTATCTGTTTGCACAGAAATGTTGTGCTGTGTGCCTGCAGCTAATAGTGACTCTGGGGTAATCCCAGTGGCTCCCTCCCTGGTATACCCATAAGGTAACTCTCATTACCCGCCTGAGTAAATCAACAGACACTCCAGGGTCTGTTACTCAGCTTGATGGGCTCCAAAACCCAATTCAGCAGATTGACGGAAAACACCTATTTCTCAAGGGCAGAGTCTAATCAGCAAAGACCATCAAACGGAGAAATAAAGACAGAATATCATCTAGTAGTTTAAAACGGGGGATTGTAAACTACAGAGGACCTGCAGTATTAGAACCTGTGCAGTGAGAGGGTCCTCTCCTGGTAGGTAGGTTACGTGGGAAACAGTCACCAGTTGAAGGGAGATTTGTAAAACGGCACTGCAGATCTCTGTCCCAGCAAGTATAAGTTCTTACAGTCAATCAACAATTCTTTTCTACAGTAGACTCCAGATAGGAAAGCAAACCATAACCAGGAAGCTGCTTGTGGAGTTTAGGATCAGAAGAAGGTTTAGAAGATTGAATTCTTAAGGGTCCCAGGCTCAGACGATGGGCCACCTCCCAGCTACCCCTGAACCTCCCAGTCTATTAATCAAACTCTGCGTCCACCAGAGGCGGGCAGGCCTGGCGCTGGAAACACTCGCTGGAGAAGGCCACGGCTTCTTTCCTGCATGGCGCTGACACACTTGTCTCTGCACCTCTTCATTGGCACTAAATTTACTCGGTGGACACTGTTTCCTTGAGCGACGAGAATGACTTCGTCACCAGGAGAAGTGGGACATTCAGGCCAGAGGGCCATCCTGTTCAAGGAGCCTGGTTCTCTTTGCTGTGGTCTAGTGCAAGCAACTGCTGGTGAAAGGACTCAAGAAGGTGATGGTGTGTTCATGGTCCTACTGCTATGACGACAGGAAATGGAAACCATCAGGTTTCAGAGATTCTGAGGAAAGGGCCTGCACATTATGGGGGAGAGTGTTAGCGTGTCAGGCACTGGATCTTCAGTCCTTAATGAGGCATCAGTTTAACTCTTGCCTGTGTGTTACAGACCGAATTATGGAAAAAGAGGAGAAAGCCATATGAGATGATTCCCAAGATGCTGTCACTTGTAAAGAATATATAAGTTAAAAAACATCAAATGATTTCTGATGTACAAATCAGAATTATTTATTGATATTTTTGTGCTGTGAAGGTTGGTAAACTTCCAGAGGCAAAATGCCACATCACCCCGAGCCATCCAGATTTTTTGATATGGATGCTGATTTTTCCCAGAGATGAGCTACCTGTACTTCTGCCTGATTTACTGGGAGCTGAGAAATAGATACAGTTATTAAATACAAGGAAATGATGAAAAATGCCTGCAATTTAAACTTCAAGAGCTGTAGCATTACGGTCAAGGGAGGGCCTTTGAAATTTCATTCCCTTTCTTCCTGTCTTATCCAACTTTTACGGTGATTGAATGTTTTTCACATTTGGAAAATTACTTTTGTTTTCCATCTTGAATATTGCTAATACCAGGGGCAAACCCATATATCTCCATATATAGCCATAGCTTTATTTTTTCTGTTAGTGATTCTCAGACGGGAAATAAAACCCCTTCTTTTCCTCATTCATACACTTCACTTAGTTCACCTTCCTGTACACAGCTGTAGAATATCACCTCAGGCAGAAGTGTGTACAATGGTTCATGTGAAGAGGCACTCAGAATTCATACGTGAAGGAGGAACCGCAGCCCATGACACAGGCTGGTCTACCCCAGCCTGAGCCCCAGCCGGACACGGTGTAAATGAACGTTCCAAAATGACCGCATTTGCTTATACAACTTCTCTCTCATTTAGCTTATACTGTTACTTTAAAAAGAAAAAAAAGAATAACAGGGGTAATGGTTGCCTAAATGAAAAAACAAAACCAAAAACAAAACAAACAAAAGAAAAAACGGTCCCCAGTGGGAATAGAGTTTTATAGGTGGAAAATCTTATTCTCCAGAAAAGCAGGAGTCGCTGAATTGTGGTCACTTCCCCATGCTGGACACTTGGTGGCTCTTCCTGCCTTTGCTACTTGGAGACTTACTCTGCCCCGTCGCCGCCAGTGCCTCCATTTCACTTGCGCCACTGTTCTACACCTGGCACTTCGTACTGACAGAGCTGATAATTACCACCCCCTGGCCTCTGTCAGGTTCATTTTCCCGCGTGCTCTCGCGTCCATTATTTCCTTGGAGAGTGACTCACCGGGTTGAGGACCACAGTGAAGAAAAGCTCGCCTCCTTGGATGCTCTTGTCCAGCTCCTTGGGGCCTCCGGGGTACTCTTTGTGGAAAATTGTGTGAGTGAAAAGCCCGCAGGTTTGTCTCGGGAGAACCTGAAGGGAGAATGAGCAAATGAGGAAAAAGTTCCTCTCAACCCATTAATTTGTTGAAACTTAGCTTTTATGTTCATGGAAGATGGTGTACAAGCTGGTGTCACTATCCAGTTCTTGACTAAGGCCCAGAAAACCTGTCGCAATCTGGGAGAGCGGGGGTGATCTCAGTACAGCAGGAATACTGAAGGAAGCCGAAGAAATACTTGAAAACTCAGAGAGACTTTGAATTATTTTAGCCACTTATCTATTTTAAATCTCCAAGTCCGTGCTTATATTACGAAGCCTAGTATGTTCCAGCATCTTAAGAAATAAAACGAAACGGAGAAAAATGAAAATTTAAACCTATTGGAGTTCTCCGAGCTCCATTGTAATTCTAGTAGGCTGACCCTTTCTGCCATCTTCTACACATGCATTAGAAAATGAAGTCAAATATTAGCTTAATGTGATTCTTAGAAAATAACATTTTCAATTAGAGCGAAACTCGGGACACAAATCATAGTATCTCCTCTAGTCTGAAAGGCCGGCAGCAGGCTGTGGTACGCACTCCAATTCTGAGTTTGAAGCCTGCCAGCTCCAAAAATAAGAACGAAGAGATTGTGCACTCGGTTAGTAATTTTTATAAAGTGTCACAGTGTCAGTTAAAAACAGTGCTGAGCTATATTTGAAGCATTGACAAGAAGCGACAGTAATCAATGCACCCTTTGCTGGGAGCCGGCCAGCGCGCTCCCTGCAGCGTGGAGCCTGCCCTGCGGCTCGGCTGCACGCGCGCTCGTGGCCTAGGCCGCCCTTCTAACGGGCCTCGCGTGTGCAGGCGCGGGGCGTGCGCTCACCATGATGTTTCTGTGGATGAAGCCCCGCCGGCGCCTCGCGGGTTTCAGGTGCGGATACTCCTCGGTGCTGGTGACGCGGATGCCCCAGACCTTCTTCCAGGCCTCGTACAGCTGGCCGTGGACCGGGTACACGCCCGAGTGGTGCGGGGCCACGGCGTAGCCCAGGTCCGTGGGGATGCCGCGCGCCTGCGAGAAGCAGGGGTGTCAGTGAGAAGGGCAAGGCTCGTCTGAGGCCTCGCTTCCCCCGGGATTTTCAGGCATACTATAAATACGCTGGTTTAAATCCATCATCACCTAATTGTTTGGTACAATTAAAGTGATAGATATTGAGAGGTTTTGAAATAGAAACAAGAGGACCCTCCCTAGACCCACACCTGGACCCTCCCTAGACCCACACCTGTCGCCTCCTCCCAGCCCCACTTTTTATGGGAAATGTACTGAAACTTCCCTTTAGCCTGACCAGAGTAGATCCACCCCTTCACTGTCTCCTACACAAATCACTAACTGTCCCTTATGCAGACCCCACCGCCATGTCTATCTGCCTTTCATCCAGACATCACACAAGCTAACCCCCGCCTTTTTTTCTTCTGTAATATGTTCCACTTGCAAACCCATATTGAAACTGTCTGAAATCTGTAAAAACAAACAAACAAACAAAAAAACCCCTGCAAACTGCAAGAAAAACAGTTGGCGGGTTTTGCCTTTATAAACTTACTCGGGGCTGTGAGTTCTGTTTAGGGCATGAGCCCACTCGCAGCCGCCAGCTAATACACTCCAAATTCACTAAAGACGTTGCCTCGGTCTGTTCTTGATTGCTGTGTATAAAACCAGTCTAGACCTCCTGAAGCCTGGCAGCAGCCCGCCCGATTTCATGGTAGAGGCGGCGGGACGAGTGACATTCGTAAGTGACGTTCATGAATGACGCTCAAGAGCCCGCGTTCAGGGCCCCCCCGGCATGTCCCCTGCCGTGTCCCCACAGTTTCCACAAGGTCAATGACAAACACTTGCTCCAAACCACATGGGGCCCGCCTCCCCCAAATAGAGCTGACAGTTATTAAAGGCTGGAATGCATTCTGAGACCACCAGACCTGCTAAGCGCATTTTGTTTGCCTGTTGCCCAGTTGCTACCAAGTTTGTCACATTTCCATTAGTCCCTCAGCCTGTGGACCAGAGATGTCCCTGCCTCAGTCACACTTTATACCCTTCTATCATGACTCGAATCCTGTTATAGGGAAAGGAGAGCATCCTGAAGGAGCCAAGTAATTTGGGCTTTTAGTTGGTCTGAAGTCAAACTTCTGGTGATCTTTAATTCATCATATAAATTTGCCTGATATTCTGTGAAAAATCGTCTGTGATGATTACATTGTTTTTAATAGATTTGGTTGAAGATCTCTGTTGGCAGCTGCTGTACAACAGCTGGTCTTCACCACCCTGGTTCCTGGGTGGCGAGCCCTCAGCCCTGGCAACGGCCCTAGTGATCGGAAAGTGTTTGGTCTTCGTGGTGGGCCCTGGTCCGACACCTGAGTTTATGCAAACGAGATGACTCAGGATGGGGCCGGGCCATGTCAGAAAGACCCACCAGGTAATTAGAGTGGGGCTTCGAGCCAGGCAGTATCAGCCTGTCTCCCGGGTAGGCATGCATAGCTGGGCATGAGTTCAGTCATGGGGCCAGTGAGCCAGCCGCCATGCTTATGAAATGAAACCCCAATAAAAACTCTGGACATCATGCCTAAAGTGAACCACCCTGGTTAGTGATGTTCCTATGGGTCCAGAAACCCCAGGAAGGTGATAGTCTGTCTCACAGCTTAAATCAAAAACAAACAAACGAACAAACAAAGCATGACTATAATATCAGAAGTAACAAAAGTCTTTGGGTAAAGGTGTTAATGAGGTCTGAAGAAATAGAATGGCATTATAGTAACTCACAAAACAGAAGCGTGACCTTATAACCCAGAAGTTACTCTAATCGAGAAGAGCATATAGTTTGTCATGAATTATATAGTAAGAAAAGAATCCTGTTTTTCTCAGAAAATGACCTGTGTCTACCAGGGACTCTTAGGGGCAGGGAGCGAGCAGCATAGTATCACGGGGCATCATGGATTTAGAAGTCCGGGGCTCAGTCTCCGTGCTGCCCTACATTGGATGTTGGACCCTGGGCAGGTTATACAACTTCAACAAGACTTGGCACCTTATGTGCCAAGTTGGTAAATCAGTGATCTCACCAAGTTGTAGAGAATGAAAGATAAAATACAAGCAACACTATTGGTGAAGTGCCATTTAATTTTATTTTATTAACGTCATTCTCTTTCTTATTGAAACAACAATAATAAACAAATAATAAAGAAATAAAACAAAGAAACTTAAGAATCCTTCCACTATCACTCTCCCTTTCTCAAAAACCTGAAAATTCTTATTTGAGAGCAGACTTTTCTGAAACAAGATATACTATCATCAATCTGATCTTTTCAAAAAGTTTCACTCAACAGTATCCATTTCTTCTGGAAAAAGTAATTGATGATACGTGTAAAGTAGGGGATGAGAGTATCCTTGGTGAACCATAAACAGATAAGGCTGTGACAGCGACATCAACAAAAACCCTTCCTCAACACATCCCCCTCCAAGCACTACCCCAAGTTAACAGCTGAATTATTCGAGGAACTTACGTGAAATATATATAGGAAGCCAAATGCATTGAGACATTCCAGATACAAGAGTCAGGCTAATAATTCAGTACCAGTACTGAGGTGTTACAGAAGTGTTACAGAGGGTGTGATCATGAAGCTTGAACCTTCACGTTCACTCGTAAACTCTAAGGCAGATGATCCAGGGAGAGTGACATTATTTTCTAGTCTTCCCTGATAGTCATGTAATTTATTTCAAGTAAATTCCTGTTTCACAGAGCATGATGTTTTCCTGTCCTGGAGTTCCCTTCAGAATATCTGAAGTGTCCTCATGTCTTTGAGTGTCTCATAAGTAAACACACCACTAAAGGGTGCACTTTTGTAAGTACTAAAAAGAATGATGTAAACACTTGTACCTCACACAGGCCAGGTTGAGGTTTTTGAATTGCTACAGTTTCTTCAAGTATAAACACATGAAGGAGTTTGTAGAAATGTAAAAATAAAAAGAATTTCTGAAGCTTTATTTTTTATTTTTTAGTTTCAGAGTTTGAAGTGATGAGTTTTATATGGACTTTCGGGTCCTTATAAAGCTTTAAACAAGTCAGGGATAGGCTCAAATTGCCAAAGTACTTGTTAACCCATTTAATGTTCCCGAAAATATACAAGGTTGATTATACACCACGAATCTTTAAGTCTGCATAGTACTAATTTTAATTGAAGTTTACTGTTCCTGAGAGAATAGAAAAGCTGATATTGTTCTTTGTATTAACTGTGTGCACTCTCTGGTCTTTATATAATAGCCACTGGGACAGTTAATGCTTATGGTACCACAAAAAATTACATAAATCATACATGCAGCTATTTAAAAGAAAAATGGTGTAAAAAAGTCAGATTTTAATATTCTGAATTTGTTTAAAAGTGTAACTTTTAGGAAGTCTATTTGTTTAAAAATATTCCTCTTTGAGGTTTTTGTAATAGGAACCAATCACAGTATCAATGGTATGCTAATTTGCAATGACACAAACCACGCTGGAGTTTATGTTTCCATCTAACAGGCACCCCTCCATGTAGGCACTCCTCCAGGATAGAAGAACTCTACTTGAATGTCCTAGATTGTCCTCCCTCTTCTGTGGCTTACTTTCTGAATACACTGACTCAAGTCCCTTCTAAATCGTGAGATGGGCTGATTACATTCAGGGTGACACTCAAACTACTGACCAGCCAGCACGCCGTGCCACGGGTCGGTCAGAGCTGTGCCCGGACCCTGGAGGTTCGGGCTTCCCGGGGGGGCTGGGCGGCACGGGGGGAAGGGTGGTGGTAGCGACACATCTCAGTCTTGTGGTAGCTGGCGTGGCAGCTCCAGCCCTTACAAGTGGAATGTCAGCCCTGACTCTGTACCCCTCAGGCTTCTCTGTCGCCCTGCCCGAGTTCCTTCAGCTCTCCTTTGTGTGAAGCCGATCAGACTTCACCATATTGGCATCCGCTGTGAGGAAGGGCAGCGTCTTGCTTCAGCTGGGCTCTTGGGTCCCCCCGAATGGGCTCTCGGGTCCCCCCGAATGGGCTCTTGGGTCCCCCCGAAGCAGCTTACCAGCTCAGACTGGACTTTCTGCCCCCTGATTTGAACTCCGTCTCTGTCAGGACAACTGAAATTACACTTTGTTTTCAGTATCGAGAAAATGAAAATCTTATGTGCCCTTTTATAAAGTGCTTCACTGAAATAAAAATGATACAATTCATTCATTCTCTAGGTGGCAAGCAAACTAATTAAAAGATTATCCTGTATTCCTTAAGCCAGCAAGTCTTTCAATGTATTTGAAATTACATTTTGATACTATAATCTTTATTTCCATATTAGAAAAGTGAATGTGCTCACTAAACGAAAAAGTTGTATAATTGGCAATAGACATTTCAGCTAATGTAAATCAGCAGGTTCTGCTGAACTTGGGAAAAAGCAGGGTGGGGGGTGTGAGGACATACTTGAAAGAATAATCATAATGCAATCAGAAAGTACAACCCTCGGCCAGATTGTACGTTTCCAGACCAGGCGCGTGGACCCCTGGCCACTAGTTTCCATAGTGTCATCTATAACAGTGTTAGGTAGGGCTGATATCGGCACTGAGTTCTGTGGTAAAAATCTCTACTGATTATTTTATCATTAAAAAGTAAATGACCATAATTGTCCAAAGTTTAGTTTTTCAATTGAGAGTGTATAGGCTGATGACTTTTTTTTGAGGTTTAAATGCAATGTTATTTTACTTTTTAAATGGAATTTTGTCCTATTTTTAAAGCCGTACAATAGATATTTCAGACTGTGTTGTAGGTCAAAATTAATGTTACAGTTGATCGTTGCCTCAGAAATGGTACCTTTACAAGGTACCTCCAGTTTCCCTTTAACACCTGAATTGTGCCCTGTTAGGTAACTAAAAGTATTTTCTAATCCACCACTAAAGCTGCACTTCTGATGGCTATAAGCACCAAATGCAAGTTTGCTTAAAGGATTTGCTTGTTTGTCCATGATAAGCAATTAGGAGCTTTCAAAGCTAAATGGAAATGGACATCAGGCTCCCTTGTGAAACAGAAGAGCCCACATTGTATAAAAGGATAGCGGATTGGATGTGTTTGCTAAACTCGGTGAACATAGCTGGTGTTTGGCTGTAGACGGTGCTGGAGTTTTACATCCTGGTTTCACGTTCTCCTAGTTGGAAAGGAACTTTAAATGTCACGAGCAGGTCACCGTGTTTCTCTGATTTTCAATTTTCTTCTCTAAAGTGTAAGAATAACTATACCTAACTTCAGGGTTGTTGGGAGAATTAAAGGAAATAATACAGAATGTATATATAAAACTATAAACCCTGGCTCTTTTCTCATCACATTTTTAAATTTGTAACCCTGATGCTTTAAAGGGAAGTAAAAGAATGAACACATATTAGAAAATGTTTGGAATTCACATTAACTAAATGTCATTCCAATACAAAGTAAGCTGTTAAAGTTGAGGACATCTGTCCCTCTTACCTGCCACTCTAAACACCTCAGGAGCCTAGGAAAAAAGTAAAGGTGACGATTTTATGATATTGAATATAATGACAATAAAAGCAATAGCTGCCATACACTGACTGCTGTGTGCTAATTGTTGTCCCCAAGTGCTTTATGTTCTATCATGGTTGTGGCTGGGGAGGGACCATCCTGGATTCAGGCTTTTCCCAGCTTGTCCTCTCCTGACACAAAAGTCAGCCAGTCCTGTCATTGACTAGGCATTAATGATACATTCGGTCTTAGTTCTGAGATCCTGTGTGACCTTTCTCTACTGCCACAAGGACCATAATCTGGATTGTCACCCTGTAGTTAGGGATGACACGTCTAAGACCTCTGCTTAGCACTTGAGTTAGGAGGTTAAGAAGAACCAGATTTCAACTGTGATGATACTTTCAAGTCATGATGTGTTTTAGTTGAGAATTCTTGAAAAATATGTAAAAAATCTCCTGAGCATGTCTGTTCTTACTATGTGTACTTTCAAGTACTTACACTTGCTTTAAGTGTAAACATGATATTGGCCTGCATCGATCCACTCACTGAAGCCATGAGGGAATACCGCTATTCTAGATACTGTTCTGTTTTTAGGGGGGTGTAACAGTCAGGGTTGTCTTTCCTCCATCTGCCTTGATGAACTATTTTTTTGAAGGTCACCCAAGCAGCAATAAATAAACACAAAACCTCTCTCCTGACTTCTCAGTTTGTCTGTTACTAGTACCTGCTGTATTCTATGCATTTCCTTCTTTCATAAACCCCTTTCTCTATTTCTGCACAGATGAGAAGAAGCTACACAGAGCTTTTCTCCCCACACCCTCTCTTGCAAATTCACGATGCTAATACCTGCAGTCTTAGACTTCCGAAGGTGACACTGTACTTAGGGGACTTCCGTGGCTCTGTTACACACCGTGGCAATGTTTATCCACTTTTCCGTGCTGTTTTTTTATCCCTGTTTACATTCTGGGGGAGAAATGGTGACTCTTCATCTCACAGGAGTTTGCAAATGCTGTCGAAACATTTTCACGTATCAGCATGGAGGGCCCTGCTCTCGCTTCCTTGACCAAATATCAATGCATGACAAGGGTGCACTTGAAGTTGTATATCTATCTGGGGAAGGAGGCTGAAGTTCAAAGACAAGTAAGGGTTCCTGATGCTGCCCGTAAAGTATTTGTTCTTCTGTAGCCTCAAGAAGAAAGCCAGAACATTTTATACATTCTAACCTTTTCTCGTATGAGTTTGAGTAGGGTATCATGTGGGTCAATTCCCCAAACACCTTGGCTTTAGCAGGTTATGTATCGGGTCTTCAGAAAAGTCATGACGTATTTTGTCTATGTTTTTCAAAGGTCATTTATTTATATAAAGAACAAAGATCAATCAATGATATATTGCCCGTTTTTTTCGATAACCTTTTGCCATCTTTCAGTGAGCTTCATAATTCCTAGAAGGACCTGTCTGTATTTGCAAAAAACAGAGCAAGGTGGTGATTTACAGCCTCATCTGAATTGAACGTTATATCATGTAATGAGTTTTGAAGAGAGTGAAACAAGTGGAAGTCTGAGGCGCAAGGTCAGGAGAGTATGGTGGGTGTGGAACACATCCCATCCAAGCTCCGGTAATTTTTGACGGGTGATCAAACTTGTGTGTGGTCTCACGTTGTCAAGATGGAACACAACTCCTTTACAATTAACGAGCTCTGGATATTTCTGGATTATGGATTCATTCAAGCTGTCCAATTGCCAGCAATACACATTCAAGTTGATTGTTTGGTTCCTTGATAGGAGCTAGAAAACACGACACCTTTAAAATCCCACCACACTGAGAGCATAACCTTCCTCTGATGAATGTCTGCTTTTGATGTCGTTAGGTGAATCATCACGTTGGGACTAAGACCGTTTGCACACTACAATGTTGTAAACAATCCACTTTTCATCACCAGTTATCAGTCACTTCAAAAAAGGATCATTTTCCTCACGTTTAATGAGCATATTGCAGATGTTTATATGCGCCATCAAATGAACTTCTTTGAGTTCATGTGGAACCCAAATATTGAGCTTGCTTATGTATCCCAGCTTCTTCAGGTGGCCGTAAATGCTTGAATGATGGATGTTCAATGTTTCTGCAATCTCTTGTGTCTTGTAACGTGGGTTTGACTCGATCAATGCCTTTATTTTGTCATCATCAACCTCGGTGGGCCTCTCTGACTGAGGAATGTCGTTGAGATCAAAATCACCAGCACGGGATTTCGTGAACCATCGTTGGCACTGACATTCTTGTACAGCATTGTCACCGTGAACTTGATGCAATTTTTCACAAGCTTGATGCGCATTCTTCCCTTTATGGGAGTAAAACAGTAAAATATGGCCAAAATGCACAGTTTGGTCTTCCATCTTCAACTTGTAAAATCTCCAAAACTCAACCAAATCGCTCAATTTTTGTTTAGAATGAAGCCAGAACTGTCAGCTGTCAAATGACACAGCAATAATATAGATGCAAATGAGTCTAGTACTTCCAAATATGAACTAGTGTCTCTGTTGCAAACATGCGTCATGACTTTTCTGAAGACCCAATAGAATCCATTCCACAAAAAGTGGGCACCAATCCTTTCTTGAATCTTGGTGACCTAAAGCCCGGAGTTACCTGGGCAGATGGCTGGCCAGCTAAGGGAGTTGGAGCCTCACTCTTCTTCCCACAGACTTACAGGCACAATGTCTTCATGTCATTTTAGAGTGAAAATATGGTAAGGGCAGGCAGGTTAGGGAATAGTCCATCCTCAGGGATAGGAACTGTAGTGTTGGGAAAGGAATAGATGAGTGGGGAAATCTCAAAACTGAGCCTGTTATACTTCAAACCAGGCATTTCTAGCTATGGGGTCAGAACTTCAAATCTCTAGTAAAACATTGTCTGTCAAGGGAGCCATCATATTTTAGAGGTTTTCAAAATCATATCCACATTAACCAGTGTCATGTTTTAACTCATGTTGCACACTGGGCTAAGTCTACAGTTAGAAGGATTTGCCTAGAAATAGATTTGATGGTTTTGGATTTATGAACAATATGAATAATCTATGAACATTGTAAGGTCAGTTTTGGGGATCACGAATAAGAAAAGAATGCTGGAATAAAAGCACATTACATGTAACTTGCCTTTGAGGCGGCGCCTTCTGCTGCCTTGCCATCTGTACTGTGAGCGGTCACCGCTCCCGCTGCCAAGGTGCCCGGGAGGGAGAAGGCCGCCTGCACTCCGTCCACGCCTGTGTCCCCATTACAATCATCCACAGAAACCCAGAGGACACACCGCCTCCCACCAGCACATGCCCCATCAGCTCGTCACGCACTATATGTCATCTCTGCGGGTCACAAGCACATTTTCCACATGCTCTACTTATCAGAACCTTTACTGTAAATTTCCGTGTCCCAAATCAGAAACCCTCCAGCAGAAAGTCTGGTATCTTGCTCCCGTCGAGCTAATGTCCCATCCCTGTAACATATGTTTGCAGGGCCTTAGGGATGGTTTCCTCCATTTCCGTTGTGCCTGGAGGACGCCCCATTAGCTCACACCTGGAGGACCCCCATTACCTCACACCTGGAGGACTCCCCATTACCTCACACCTGGAGGACGCCCCATTACCTCACACCTGGAGGACCCCCATTACCTCACACCTGGAGGACGCCCATTAGCTCACACCTGGAGGACGCCCCATTACCTCACACCTGGAGGACGCCCCATTACCTCACACCTGGAGGACGCCCCATTACCTCACACCTGGAGGACGCCCCATTACCTCACACCTGGAGGACGCCCCATTACCTCACACCTGGAGGACGCCCCATTACCTCACACCTGGAGGACCCCCATTACCTCACACCTGGAGGACCCCCATTACCTCACACCTGGAGGACGCCCCATTACCTCACACCTGGAGGACGCCCCATTACCTCACACCTGGAGGACTCCCCATTACCTCACACCTGGAGGACGCCCCATTACCTCACACCTGGAGGACGCCCCATTACCTCACACCTGGAGGACGCCCCATTACCTCACACCTGGAGGACTCCCCATTACCTCACACCTGGAGGACGCCCCATTACCTCACACCTGGAGGACGCCCCATTACCTCACACCTGGAGGACGCCCCATTACCTCACACCTGGAGGACTCCCCATTACCTCACACCTGGAGGACGCCCCATTACCTCACACCTGGAGGACGCCCCATTACCTCACACCTGGAGGACTCCCCATTACCTCACACCTGGAGGACGCCCCATTACCTCACACCTGGAGGACGCCCCATTACCTCACACCTGACTCACACCTGGAGGACGCCCCATTACCTCACACCTGGAGGACCCCCATTACCTCACACCTGGAGGACGCCCCATTACCTCACACCTGGAGGACCCCCATTACCTCACACCTGGAGGACGCCCCATTACCTCACACCTGGAGGACGCCCCATTACCTCACACCTGGAGGACGCCCCATTACCTCACACCTGGAGGACGCCCCATTACCTCACACCTGCACTGTGGCCTCCTTCCTGCTGCTGTCCCTCAGCCTCGTCTCACTCCAGTCCCTCCTGACACCTAAACTGCACGCTCATTTCAGAGTCCCTAAAATCGAGTTTCCACAGGACACTTTCCTGGCCGCTCCCAATGGCCCTTGCCTCTCTGAACTGTGGGCTCTCTGTCTGTGCAGTTCGGCGCCAGGTTTGCTGGGGAACTGTTTACGTGCAGGAAGCAGGCAGCTGCTTGGGGACGAGGGCCACATTTTCTGAGCTCTGACCACAATGTCGTGGCACTCGGTCTTGGGAGAGCTTTGTGTGCGTCCTCTGAAATCTGACCCCCAGCATCGAGCATGGGGATGGGCACGCAGTGCAAGCTCAGACGTCACGGTCCAGAAGGCTGCAGTGGCCGGCCGTTCTAATGATCACACGGAAACGCCCGCTTCAAAAGAGCCAGGCGCCAAAGCCCTCCGAAAGGCTCTCAATATGAAACGCGTGTTTCCGTGTCAGGGGGCACTGGTTCAATATGACACGCAAAGTGAGTCACTTACTAGGGCAAACTTTTTGTTGAGCGCCATCTGCTCCACCAGGGACGACTCGTTGTGGAAGAGGTGGGGCTGCATGTGGCTCCACATGTGCGGGAACCACCAGAACTCGGCCGCCGAGCGCAGCAGCAGGTCATCGCCCGCGTCCTCGGCCTCCGTGCCTGCGGGGAGAGCATTCAATCAGTTCCAGTTTCGCTGATTCTCTGTCTGTCTGCCTATCACCCACCTGTCCTCTCTCCACCTATCTACTCATGTACTCCTATATATGTATTCAGAAAACCCGTTTATAGGATCTTAGGTACATATGAGACTTTGCACATGAAATGTACCAAAGAAAAACCTGTTACTTGGGGAACAGAGACTGTGACAAAAGTCTTTTAAACGTTTACAAACGGGCGACATGGGTTAAAATCCGTGCATGATGCAAATACAGAACCATTCCCAAAGACATTAAAACTCCTGAGTTTTAGCATGTTTGTTTAAAGCGTCATTTGGAAAGAGTGGGGGGTGACAAGGAAATATAACCAAGGGACATGAGTCTGGAAGTGTGTGGTGGAGCCCCAACAGGGCATCAGGTCACACGCCATGTGACACAACAGTCACAACAAAACCAAAGTGTGTTTCTATAGATGACTGGATAAAGACGATGTGGTATACATACACAATGGAATACTACTCTGCCATAAGAAAAGATGAAATACTGCCATTTGTGACAACATAGATGGGTCTTGAGATTACTATGCAAAGCAAAATAAGTCAGACAGAAAAAGTCAAGGGTGAGGGTAAAGGGGGTCAAATACATGGTGATGGAAGGAGAACTGACTCTGGGTGGTGAGCACACAGTGTGATATATAGATGATGTATGACAGAAATGTACACCTGAAACCTATGTAACTTGACTAACCATTGTCACCCCAATAAACTTTTAAAAAAAGGGGTTACTCTAAAAAAAAAAAAAAGGAATTCCAGAATTTATTTGGGCTACTCCTTCTTAAGTCTGAGAAGAACCTACTTAGTAACAGTGAAGACTAAGGCATAAAAAGGAGACAAAAGGAAAAGTAGGAATTGTTACTGGGAAAATGAGAGAACAGAAGGAAAGAAAGGAGAAAGGATGAACGTGATAGAAAGAAGTGGAGGAGCCATGAAGCCACAGTGAAGAGTCCCAGCGCAGCTTGGTGGCATTCCTGTCCCTCATGTTCATCCATCGTCCCTCTCAAGATCTTGGACACAGACTTTCTGTCAGGAAGCTGCTATTTCCTTGAGTGTCAGACCTGTTGTGCTGCTTTGATTTTTCACACCCAGGCTTGTTTCATTTCCTCCATTTGCCCGACCTGCAGGGGCGTTGAGTGGGAAACCCCACAGCGCCCTCAGCTCCCCTGGGGGTCAGACTCTCATTCTGAATGTCCCCCAGGCACAGTGTCTTCACTAGAGCATGACATGAGAGCCAGGCAGGCTGCCCACTGCTGCCCTGGCATGTCATAAGGTGATCATTATTGTCACCAAATCACACAGCCACACTGACATTTCAACCACAACCCTGAATCCAGTGGGCTCCCACAACAGAAGACTCTTTGAACCCTGTCCCCTCTGAGTGGCGAAAGTGTCCTCCCGTGTCTGCCATAGCAGTTGGGACATGACTGATTTTATTATAAGGGCCCGACAGGCAAAGATGGGCGACGCTCTGCTGCCCGGGTCCAGTGCTCGTTATCACCCACCTCCACTCTGATTCCCTGAGGGAAGGAGGGGGGGCCCACTGGCAGGAAGAGAGGCCGCGCCTGTGCCTACACGGGCAGCGAAGGAGACTTCAGAGATGCAGGCGGGAATGAGGCTTATGAGATGCAGGCGGGAATGAGGCTTATGAGATGCAGGCGGGAATGAGGCTTATGAGATGCAGGCGGGAATGAGGCTTATGAGATGCAGGTGGGAATGAGGCTTGTGCAGGGGAACGAGGAGTGGGATAACGCCATCCTCCAACAAGCAACCTTCGCGTTCCCTCTCATGTGCTGGAGCACTCTGCCGAGGTGAAGGAACTGGTTTCTTTCCTTGTGAAGGGCGTCCTTAAATCTAATCTGTTTTATTTCCCTTCTGTTTTCCTCTTCATCATACCCTCATGTTTCTATGGTACAGGCGAGAAGTGTAGCCCGTGGAGTCAGGAAGTTTTGGCTTATTTGTAGGTTCTCACACATTGAGTTGGGTGACTATGGGCAAGTCATATAAGCCCTTTCATGGTGGTATTCATGTCGGCAGAAATATGGACATCGGTACCTACATTATTCTTTAGGTGAGGGGTGTCTATATCGTCCTGACACATAGTGGGGAATCGAATGCCCATTTCCCTTCCTCGTGTTCCCTACACCTGTTCTTATATGTCTCCTTGAGGTTTTTTTTTTTCTTCACTGTAATACTGCATGGTGAGTATTATGCGGCAGAGGGGACACTGTATTTAAAAAGTGACCAAGCCATTATATGAACTCATTGGCCTGATTAATGGGCCACCAACATCAAGTGTTCTTGGGGCTGCAGAGTGACTGTCTTATGGCTCAGGGAGGCTTCTAGAGAGGAATGCAAAGGAGCCGGAAGATGGAGTCAGGGCTTCAGGCTCTCCATTGACCCCCATCCCGGCAGGATCTCGGGTCCCGCTACCTCTTAGGTGGTCACTCAGTTGGCTCTGGTGGTCCTTCAATACATGCTTTTTGTCTAACTGGTGACACCTAAGTGCTCTCCTGTGTTCGTTTTTTGATATAAGGATGGTGTCATTTGGTTTCCCTTCAATCAAGCATCTCTGTAAGCCTCTTTATCTAAGATACTCTCCTCCTGCCCAGTTAACATCCTGTGTGTCCTCAGGACACCACGTCAGGTAAGTTACAGTTAGCTCCTTGGTGTAGTTTCCCTTCCCCATGGAGAACAGGCCCCAGTGCCCTGGGGTTTCCTGGAAATCATCACTTCCTTCCTGACTGCCCCCTCCCCTAGGGAGAGTGCGCTGAGGTTCCCTAGGCTATGGAAAGTCACCCCTCCTACAGCTTGTCATTTGTAGTCCTGTGTCCACTAACTCCTGTCTCTCCCTGCATCTTTCTTCTCATCTTTGCATCCATTTTTCTACTTGGCCTTTACCCAAAGTTGATTTATCAGGACAGTGCAACAGATCTCAGAGTTCTTTGGAAAGAAGGCTCAAGTATTTGTTGTCCTTTTCTCAATATCATGGTGAAATCTGCTATGAAAATATTCATACGTCTGAATCATGCGGGAGTTCAACATGCGTCTTCCCTCTGACAGATTTATGTAAATTCATAGCAGGCATAGTCGTGTGCCTTTCCTTTTTCCTTTATAATAACTCTGGTTGGATTTCTTTTAGTTCTACTTTGGGGATGTTTTACATCAGAGTGGATTATATTGAGAAAATGTGTCTGTTGCTTATCATTATGTTTAAACATTATGATAGAAGGCAATCAAACAGCTGCCTGTGGCTGGACTGCCCTGGTCCCTCACCACCCTTTCTCTGCCCACTTTGTCTACCTTTGTCAGAACTGGAGGAAGATAGAAGTCAACCTGTACATATCATTTCTTAAGCTGTTATAACAATATGCTGAAATATTGTAAAGTTATTGCAAATTATTATTTATGTTTCTATGTAAATTGTCTCTTTGGTATTTATCTGCAATATTTCCTGCTCTGATATTATATGAAATACAGTCATTAATTGAGACTTGATCCTTTTGTCAACCATGGCATTAAGTGATTTACAAGCATCATCTCATTTATTATAATTCTCACTACAACCCTGTGAGGTAAGGACCACCACTAACTGCATCTTACAGACGAGGAAGCTGCTATTTGGAGATGTGAATTTGTCCCGAGTCACCGAGAATGGTGAATCTGAATTCAGAGCCCGAATTCTAACCCAGATTCAGCTACTCCAAACTCCTTAACTATCATTCACTGACAAAAATGGAGCTTAGGAATAAGATCAGCATGTACAAATTCAATATAACATTGTTCTTCACATCATTAACTAATTGGATGGTACAGTCAGAATTTACAAATACTGTTGGTTCGCAGTGATTTGGGGAAATGCATGAGCCTAAAGCACCTATAGATAAGGGAAAGGCATCTTTTGCCATTCAGCTACTGTAATCAAAGATTCTTCATTATACAATAAATATCCAATTTTATCTACTGTAGAAGACCTGGGCTCCGATGGAACTAAAGTAAAGGCTATCTTTGTTTTACATGTAACTAGTTCTGTGGCCTCAGACCCCTCTTGGACCCCTCTAAGTTTCTGTGTTCTTTTCTAGAAATCAAGGTCACATGTTCTTTAACTCCCAGGATCAATGAAAATGCACATGAAAAGTGCTTAGCTAAGTTAAGTACCTAGCATATGGGGTTGCTTGCTAGGATTTTAATTAACTTCCTCTCTTTATTTCTCACAAAATGCACAAACCCTTCAAAAATTAAAATGAGTCAAATGAGATGAAACACTCTCCTGAAATGAAGTCTTACTATTACCCCAGTGCTGTTTTTCTCCTACCCTTCAAGACTGAATAAAATAGAATTTTTAATAGAGAAAGGAATTATTTAGAAAGGAAGACAGTATAATTTAATTAAGCTCTACAATATCAAATTTTTGAGAGATTCAGAATATTAAATCTTGTATCTATTCCCACTGAAAATATGATTTGACTGGTTTTAGATAACCCAGCTACATTTCTGTGGAAGCTTTCATTATATATGCAGATGACAAAGCCCTTCAAACGTTGACCTTAACCTCCTCCAGGGTTCTACTTTCCTTGCTTAGAGACAGGACATTCTTACTGTGAGCTTTGGGAAGTGCCAAGGCAAGAGGACAAATCTTTCGGAGACAAAAATGCAGGAGAGCAGCTGGCTGGGGTCACCCTTTAGCACTTGGTTGGTATCTGGTGAACCATGGTGTTGCCGGGTGTGTTTGCTCACATTTCTTCTATGTTTGGGAAAGAGACTTTATACTTATTCTTAATATTTAGAGTGACTTCCTTTCAAAACACAACAATGGCCAAATTTTATTCCCTGACCTTGTTCCATATTAACAGTTTATTTCCTTTCAATCATTGGTTCATTAATTCATTGTTGCAATAGGCACTGTTCTAGTTGCTGGTGTTGAAACAGTGAAGCCTTCGTGGAATGTTCATGTCAGTGAGGCAGGAGAGACGACAGGCAAATAATTTAAAAACAAAGTGCAATAAACACCCACTCATTATAAAGCTCTCAGCAATCTAGAAATAGAAGGAAACTTCTTTAAGCTAATAAAGAGTATCTATAGGACAGTCTGTTAAAGGAATTCCTCTCGTCAACAGAGACCAGGAACAAATCCATTGAAAGATTTATCCCTGAGGTCAGGAATAAGACGTGAGTGTCGCCATCACAACATTTGTTTAGTATTGTATTGGAGACCTACGCTCATGTGATAGGCAAGGAAAAGAAACAAAGTCCATTCGGCTCACAAAAGAAGAAATATTTTCACTATTCAAAAATTACATTACTGTATGAGTAGAAAATTCAAAAAAATCTACAGATAAACTCTAGGATTAATAAGTCAATATAGCAAGGTTGCTGGATATAAGGCAAGATCAATACACAAAATCAAATATATTTTTATAGACCATCAACAAAGAAATGGGAAATAAAATAAAAACAAGATGCCATTTACTATTGCAACAACAACAACAACAACAACAACAACAACAACAACAACAAAACCCACGAAGGAATAAATTTAAATAAAGTCTTATCAAGTACAATTAAAGACCTAAATATGCTAAAGGATTGGAAGGCTCAATACTTAAGAAGGCAATTTTCCCCAAATAAATTTATAAATTTAATGCAATCTCAATAAAAATAGCCAGTTTCTATGTAGCTATCAGTAAGCAGATTCCAAAATTTACATGAAAATGCAAAGGGACAAGAATTGCCAAGGCAACCTTGAACAAGTTGAACAAATTTAAAGGACTTACACTAGCAGATATTAATATCAGTCATAAAGTTTCAGTACATAAGACAGTGTGGCGGAGACAAATGGATCCAATGAATAGATTTAATGAACAGGAGGTTCCAGAAAGAGTCCACACATATATGGTCATCTAATTTATGATAATGGTGACATGGCCGTGCAGTGCACAAGGGATGATTCTTTTCAATACCTGGAGCCACTTAGATATCTTTATGGAAAAAAAAAAACGTATCTTGACCCCTATCTCACATATACACAAAAGTCATTTCCAGCTATATCACAGATTTATAAATTTTAGGAATGCAGGTATGTATTTTCATGATCTTGTGGTATGCAAAGATGTCTTTAATAAAATACAAAAAGTTGATCAAAAGGAAAATAAAGATAAATTTGACTACATTAAAATTCAGTATATTTTCTTCATCAAGAAACACCATTAGGAGGGTGAAAATTCAGCCTATAAAATAGGACAAAGTGTTTGCAAAATATATGATTAACACAGGATTCATTAAGAATTTCTACAAATCGCCAGTAAAAGCAGACAACCCAACAACAACAAAACAAAGCAAAACAAAACAATTATTTAACAGAAGAGGATATCCAAAAACCTAGCAGGCAATGAGGGAAGCTCAATCTCACTCACATCAGAGAAATGCACATCACAACCGTAACATGATCGTTCTCCATGCCCACCAGAAAGACAAAAGCAAAAAGGCAACCGATATCAAACACTGGTGAGAACGTGGGGCGACAGAAAACCTCATATAATGCTGGGAATGGAGACTGGTACAATCACTTTGAGAAACGATTTGGCTTTTTCTACTTCAGCTGATCATACGCCATATAACAAGCAATTCTTCTGGTTGATAACAAACAGAAAAGAATACTTAATGTCCTCTGAAGGAAAGGTACAAAAATGTTCTTAACGTGACTATTGAAAAAAAGCCAGAGACTGAAAACAACCCAACCATCTCCATTGGAAAGAAGTGAAATAAAGAAATTTTGGTACATTCAAACAATGGAATACTAGAAAGCAATGAAAATGAAAGAATTACAACTATCCACAATAATATCTATGAAACCAAAGTAACACTGAACAAAACAAGCCGGACAGAGCCAAGCCCATACTATCGGATTAGTTTGACATACATCTCGTAGCCACACAAAGTGATGATGTTAGAAGTCAGGGTCCTGGTTTTCTCTGAGGGAAGCCAGTGGCTGTATGGGCATCCTGTGCGTGCTGGCTGCACATCGTGGACACTTTGTGAAACTGCACTGCGTACTACATTCGGCCACTCAAGCACTTTCATACATGTCAATTATAGCTCACGAGGAAATGGCAGTCAGTAGATAATACTGGTGAATAAATGGAACCACTAATATTTTGTAGGTTAAAAATAATATGCCACATGGAACTGAATGACAGGAGGAAAATAAAGTAAGGGAACAGTCAAGGGGATGTAGGAAGGTGTGAACAGGAAAGGCATGCAATTTTAGATGGAGGGGTCAGAGAGGCCTCATGGGAACAGTTAATCCCCGTTTTCTTACCTGTGTGGTAAAATTTCCCTGAAAATCCCAGGTTGAACGTAAAATTTGTGATTTGTGCACGCAAAACATTCTGAGTATCAAGCAGGGCCTGAAATAGATAATTTTAGCAGTGTTTCAGGTAGAGCATGGCATTGAGAAGCTTCGCAGGCATTCCCTTTCTCATTCAGGGGACGAGCCTACTCTTCTGTACACCAGAGAAGTCTGATGGAAAGTGGTTTCTTTACCGCTTTGAAAGTAGAGAGGTGCTTTTGAGATTACATAAAGCACATGGAGATAGTTACCCGTTAGCTTGCAATAAATCAGCAAGAAGTGTCAGCTAGAATAAGGAAGCGAAATGAAACATTTATTCTGCAGGTATCAGAGGAAGTAGTGTCTAGTACATGAAGTGTCTCTCTCCTCTCTGACCTCTCAGGACATAGATCACCAACTGTCCAAAGAAGGACACTTTCTCTAAGTGAGACTATGCAGAAACCGAAACAGATGACTTCTCAGATATGTCTTTGGTCTTCAAAACTCAGTACTTTTCAATTTTTAAGTCTTGCCATTTCATTTAAAAGCAGATAAACAAATACAAAATCAGACAAATACAGCTACTCTTAATCAGTTTTAATTGTTACATCCTATAAAGTATTTAAGATGCTATGAATAACATTTAATGGAATTCTTTTCCTTCTTCTTTGCTCATTCTTATTTAAATTCCTATTCTTATATTCCTTCTCTCTCTGCCACACACACACACACACACACACACACACACACACACACACACACACCCATGGTAGTTGAGTGCCCACCTCTGCTCGGCAGGAAGTAACACTAAAAGGTAGATGTAAAGAATCTGAGTCAATACTTCTCTGACACATAAGAAAACTGAGGAGAAATGTCCATTTTCACAGATAAAGGCAGCGGTAGATCCTAGATTAAGGCGACACATCCCCTGATTCCACATTCGGCTCTCTTTCCACTCTACCCCCACGTCCTTGCCCCTCCTTCCATAGTATCTTGGGTCCACATCACACCTTGTTTCCTAACAGCACAGCTGACCCTGGAAGCCCTGCCCCACCGTGTTTGTGGTCTTAGGCTTTTGAGGTTTCTATTCAGAGACCACCCCACCTCATGCTCGCATGCCTTACCTGTGAATGCACGCCATTCTCTCTGTGTACAAAAGCTGAGGAAGAGAATGTCTAAGTATCAAATTTAAATTCATCTGACCAATGGTCAGTTTTTGAAATTTAGGTGTCTGCGTCTTACTTTTAAATCACTTCTCTGTCTACACAAACAACCTGCTCTGTATGCACAGCTGCCTGAGGTAATATCATGAGGGTCCCAAGGACACTGAAAGATGGCGACAGTCCTGAGCTTGCTACAGAAGCAAAAGGGGAGTGGATGGCCGTGCACTGGAGACCGCGAGGTCCTGTCCTCACTAGGGCCGGGCATGGGCTGGGCCGAGGAGAGGCGTTTGGCCAGCTGGCCCGTGAGGACGTGAGGAGTGGGACTTGTAGGTGGTACATGGGCCCCTGTGAGGTGCGCCTTTCTAATTCTGTCCTTACGGGACAAGCATCAGTAGGGAAGGGATGAGTTCAAACGCCAGTGTGGGGACTTAACAGTGCAGTCACTACACGGCAGGCTTGGGAGACAGCCCTGTTCAGTTTTGGGCTCATGACTGAACTTTCCAAACCTCAGACTCCTCATCTGAGTAGGGATGCTAATCATTTCCTGGAAGTGCTGTCACAAGAAGTTCATGAGATGACTCACTGATGCTTTGGGCATGGTGGCTGGCACACAGCACGTGCCCAACACGTGTTACAGTCACGCCTCTGGTACCACTGCTGCTGTTATGACTGCTGATACGGTGGTTGTTATTGTTCCAGGCAATTCATATCACCGCTGAACTTTCCCCCTCCTTTGTTAGAGTGGAAACAGTGATATAACTCATAGAACTATGACGAGGATGATAAAAGAGATGATATATACGTATGCACGAGTTCTTGGTAAGCCTTCACGAGAGTGGCACAGAGCGCTGGGTGTTGCTGTTATAACGATCAGCAGTGTAGACCTCATCTACTCCTTGTGTTTCTTCTGCTCATTCTGTTTGTCCTCGGTCACCTGCCCTGCTTCCGCCTTCCCATTTCGTCTTCTCAGGGAAGCCTTCCAACGGCTCTTCCCGTCTTCCCCTCCCTTCGATCTTATTCTTCTCCTTTATCCATTTTACTCCCTTCATTTCATTCTCGTTTTTGCTCCTTTCAGTGGTTAAAATATAGATTCAAACCCATTTTAAAATTATTTCTTATCCCTGTGGCAATACTGTAGTTGCCTATTTTTGCTGTCTAATCCCTTCCCCTTCTCCCCATCCCCACCCCTCCCAACTAGCAACCCTCAGTTTTTTCTCTATATCTATGAGACTGTTTCTGTTTACTTTGCTCATTCATTCAGTTTTTCAGATTCCTCATATAAGTGAGATCATGTGGTATTTGTCTCTCTCTGACTGACTTATTTCACTTAACACATTTTTCGCGGGAAACGAGTAAACTCGTCATATAGCTTTTTATGCCCGCTTACAAAGTGTTAACATAATAGTCTCTAGGTCCATCCATATCATTGCAAATGGTACTATTTCAGTTAGGGGAATATAATTAATAATGTTGGAAATACTTTGTGGGGTGTCAGATGGTCACATGTCTTGTTGGGGAGACCACTTCATGGATGGAGTAGAGGCTTGATCACTGCACTGTACCCCTGAAGCTGAGGTTGTATAATATTGTATACCAACTGTAATTGAATATATAGATAGTCACGGGAGGTGGATTATACTGTGGAAGGGAGTCAGAGGAAGAGTAATAGATATATATGATATGGGGGGGAATGGGGTGGCGAATTGGGGGAGGGGGTTGTCACTTTGAGAGGTAAAAAGTATAACTATTGCACTGTGTTGTACACCTGAAACTAATTAAAAAAGGAAATTAATTAAAAAAAATTATTTCTTGTATATTTGCTGCTTTAATCTTAAAGTGGGGTAGGTTGGAGTTTTCTTTTCCTGTTTGTCTCTCTGAAAATAGAATCCCCAAACTAAACTTGCATTCTGTGACTCTTGACTGCTCTTTAACATTTACACTTACAATATGTGGTAGGGTAAAAACCAAGCACACCTGTCCTGGTTTTAGGCCTTCGAAGCTAAATGGAGTGCCTGTGAGCTAACCTCTCAATCAAGTCAAATGCACTGATTCCAGTATGAACTCGTCCTGATCTTGCATGTATGACTTGGCCTGTTACACATTTCTTTGATATTCTAGAAACAAACACTAAGCACATAGCAGCTGACTGAAACACATGGTAGGTATTAATAGTCTGGCTCTATGGTGAAGAAGGAAAGTTGCTCCTAGATTCTATTGTATATACCTAAGATAGGCAGTAATAGTTCTCATCTTTCATGTTGTTTTTATGAGCCAGTGTTTGGGGCCATCTGTGAGAACCATGTTACATATCCATGCACCATTTCCATCTTTTCAAAATACGCCTCTGCTCCAGAAGCTTGATCGCCAGCAATATTCTTAGATTATATGCTTTCCATTACACTCTTCCTTACTGGAATGGTTTTATTCCCCATGATTCTGTTTTAAGCTGAAATAGTCTATTATTACTATTGACAAAATACCATAAAAGTGGTATAAAATGCTTTGCTTTACTCTCTGAGCAACATGTCTACAATGGCGTGATACTATCTAAAATCTAATCATACGTGTAATAAGCTAATTCAGTGTTCCAGTGCTGCAGGCAGAGCCATGTGTATTGTGGGCCAGCAGACCCGTGGGACGCGCCGAGCACCCCGCCTGCAGGAGGGAAGGCGCACAGCCACCCACAGAGGCACAATTCTGGGCCTCCTCCAGTCCAGGGCCCTATGGACACCGATGCCCACTGTCAGAATGGTCAGGCAGCTGAAAAATGGCACTTTTCTGTTTTATCTTTATGAAATGTATCGGGTGACATTGGTTAGTAAAATTATACAGGTTTCAAGTGTACAATTCTGTAGCACATCATCTATATATTGCATTGGATGTTCACTTTTATTCTTAAGTGTTCCAAAATATTGTATATATTTAGCAGGGTAATTCACAATTCCATGCATCAGGGATTATTTTTAAAGTAACAAATTTTTTTTCTTATTAAAAAAGTTGAAATCACTAAAAAATCAACCTCTCAAGATAAGTTAATATTACGATGGAATTCCTTCTCATTTGTCTCAATAACTACATATACCTGTGTATATGCAGATATGTAGATATATAGGAAAGTGAAATTAGAGCCACAAAGCAAAAATTAGAACTGTACCAATTATGACTAAAAAATACAGAATTTTGAATTTAGCCTTTTTCATTTATATATCATGAATTTTCTCCTGTCACATTAATCTTCCAAAATGATTTTTTAAATGGATGCAGGATATCGCGTCAAATGGGCATACTAGGGTTTACTTAAGCATTGCGCCCTGCTCTTGTACATTTAGATTGCTTACATTTTGGGGGGCAAATATATATAGTGCTGTGTGTGTCAACCCATATTTATACAGCGATGAAGTAGCCATCCCTGCGGGAGAAAATAATTCTGCTTATCCTGCAGGAAACAAAACAGTTTTGCAGCAAATTTGAAAATGATTATGGAAGTTTTCAAAGGGAACATGATATTCAATTTAAATTCTTAGAGAATTGCTTTATGAATATAAGTTAACATGAAAATGTGACTGTTTCCAAAATTACTATTTTCAAATCTGAATCTACATGCCACCCCACTACCTTAGTTTTTTGAGGCTTCCTTCTTCAAAGCCGGAAAACTTTTACAGACATTAAAAGATCTGGTGGAAGGCAAAAAAGATCTAATTTTAAAAAATTGAGCTTTGAGAACTGAGGAAAATGGGAACTTTGATATATCTTTGGATTTTCTCCAACTTTCTTTAACAGAATGAATATATATATATATATCTATCAATGACATTGAAGAAACAAAAATGAAAAATACTTTGTAAGGAGATTCATGTTAGTCCTCATGGGATGTACAGCAGGCATTTTTGGGGAGAACCTCTGGTGAGTTGGTTTCTTACTTGTGCTTGCTAGCTTATATTTTGACTTGTGTTATCTTTTGTAAGTTGACAGAAGGAGTCAGTGAGCCAAACTAAAGCTGGGGAAGGGATGTTAGTGTCGAGTGTGGCTTTTCAGCAGCAGGCAAACATACAGTGTCTCAGCACAGAATTTTGAGAATTAGTATTTTCTTCATCAAGCACATACTGGTTCCAGACATGCCAGGACCCGTTGGAAAGCAGTGACAGCCGATGCCACCAACTCCTGCGTCAGCTGGCTCTCGCCTCAGACCTTCCCTCGCCATCCCGTGGCCCTGAGTGCCCTCTCGCCCTTACTGGAGCGTCCCCAGTGCGTGCCCTCCTCAGGAGCACCCGTGCCGCTGTTCCCTGTTCAGAGATGCGCCTTCCCAGGTTCCTGTGGGCTCCTTCCTCACCTCTTTCAGTCTCGGCTTGAACATCACCTCCTCGGGGAGGCCTCCCCCCAGCCCTCTTTTAAGTAAATCCCTCTGTTTGGTTTTCCTGGCTTATTTTTTTCTTCACAGGATTTATTACTATTGGTGTCTATTTATTTATAACCATTCTTTTAACTCTTCTGTTAGAATAATTTGTTTTAAACTGTGACTTTGCACCATTCTCAAGATCTCTTTTAATAATAAATCCTAAAGTTGATGAAAAGTGTGAGTTACAATTAGGAAGGTGATTCTCAAACTGGAAAAAGATGTGATTACTTCGTCCTTTTTTCCCCCAGCTTTATTGAGATTATTTTATTCTATTTAGGGCACCAAACAGTCATTTATTCTCAGTGACCCAGCTCAGATGGAAAGCAGTGACAATGACAGAATTGGGAGCTCTCTTACCACATAGGAGGGCAGGGTGACATCTAGTCCTGTCCCTAATGGGAAAATATTTTCTTTACAAATATAACTTCCCATAAAACTAAAGCTAAAATGTAGTCAGTGACAGAACCCTCTCGGTCTCATAGGCTCTCCATCACTGTCTGCCTACCACTAGGAAGCTATATCATACATATCCCATTACTGAGAGAGGGTTTACAAGTCAGATCATTGGATGTGTTTCTACAAGACCAATCACAAACCTTCAAAGAGCTTTAAAACATGTTCTTTTTGCACAAATGCTTCCCATGTTATAAATTGCAAAGAAGAGTTAATACACTTTATGAACCTATGAAAATCAACTGTCTTAGTGAGTGGACCTCCGATGACCTGTGTGTTCCTTCTGCCTCTCGCGGAATTTAGTAATGACATTGTCGTAATGGAGTCGGCTAGAATCAGAGGCAGTGGCTGCCTGGACATGGAGGCGTGAGGTAACACTGAAACTTCTCAACCGAGGCATCACTAAGTGTCCAGGAAGCTACCACCCCCTTTTTCCTTCATTTCTCTGAAAACACAGATGAAACCACGCACTGTTTTAAAACTGGGTTTTAGAAAGGCCCTCCTTGAAAAAGTGGGGGAGTCTTTGCTTTAATTTGAATGCAGACATTCCAGCAGTGAATGAAGTTATGCAAAACTGACCAAAATTTAATTGCAATTTGACTTGTTTTATAAGCTTGTTACTGCAGATTGTGTAAAATTAACCATGGAGACAAACTGTGGAGGTGTTGAGTAGACTGAGAGTAGGCGTGTTGTCCCCTCAGGTGGCCTGGAGCCGTGACCACACCCCGGCCACTCCTAATTTTGAGTCAGTTCAGGAGAACCAAGGGCAGGCATTTTGGATAATTTGGAGTTTCGGATTTCTCAGTGTTCCGTGCTAGCTTGCTTGCCATTCACAATTAGATATCCAAGGACCAACCCTGGGAAAAACACGTATTCTCTTCTGACCGTGTCTTTAGTGACTGCGAAAAACCCTAAAAATCTGCCTTCATCAAATTCTGAATGGTTATTATTTTGATAGAGCATGGTTTAAACTATTATTTCTAATTCTCTGTGCCATTATTTTTATTCTCAATATTTTTTGAACTGTTTGCCACTGGAGCGCACCTGGATGTCTGTCATTTCTATTATTTTCTCAGGAAACCCAAGTGGTGACTAAGGTCTTACTGCCACCTATTCTCTTGTTTTCATCTTCACTGTGAGCAAAGGTGGGCAGTGAGACCTGAGGAAGCCAAAGACTCATGTAAGACGAACTCTCCTCTCACATCCCTGGCTTGGCGTTTCCTTGAGTCCCGCGGCACCCATGCTCCACTTGGGGAGGCCTAACCCAGCTAAGAACTGTTAAGGTCCGTCTCCTTGGCATCAAAATGCAGGCTCCGGGCTCAGGACTGCCTCTCCTGGGAGAAGTGGACCAAGTCTGAACGTGGCGTTAATTGTCCCTGTTATTGTCGTCTGTGTGCTGTCCTTTGTAACAGAGAGAAAGCCTGGCGTGCAAATTGGAAAAGCTCTTTAAAGAGCAGCTGTTCTCAGGCCAGTGACTTATGCCTTTCAGAGTCGTGTTCCTTCATATCCCACCTCCAGTCCTACCCCTTGTCATCCAGGCCAAATATGTGCCCTGGAGACCCCTAGGGCAGGTGTGACTGTGTCACCCATGAATGCCAGGACAGTCTGGGACTGCTGAGGGCGACTCGCAGCTGAGAGGTACCACCCCTGAGATACAAGGCAGCGTATCCCCAGAGCCTCCGGGCAACTTCCTGGGAGGGGCCGTGAACCTGGGACTGTGTGGGAAGGAAAGGCAGAGGCGATGGAATGCACGGGCCGGGCCTCGCAGGCCTCCCTGTACCAGCTGGGGGGGGCTAGGGCTTCCCCGGGCTTCCTAGTGGTCTCACCCAACTCAGGGGCACAGGCAGTCACCCCTGGGGAAAGCCCAGGGCTGCCGAGGACCCAGGAGGCAGACGGAGGACACTGGGCCCAGTGTGTGGGCGTGCTTCTGTGGAGCCCCGTGTGGCGCCCCCGGGGACAGTGACAGAGGACACTACAGTGCCGCGGCTCCGATTTCAGATACAAATCATGCGACTGCACATTTGCGTTATTGCTCGTAATTCTCAAAAGCTCTCACGGGACACCTTATCTGAGCCTTAGGAGAGCAGGGCGCAGACTGGTAGTACCACTTTCCATTTAAGGAAACCGACGCTCAGCTAAACCCACACAGTCAGTGAGGTGGAGCAGGGATTCAAACCCACATTTCCAAATGGTCTAGGCTGTCTTGTCTAGAAACAAACAACTGAAAATATCTTGACTCATATACTTCCCAAGTAGAATATCTATTTAGACAAACTTTCAAGATTTTTTAGAGTATAAAATAGCCACAGTAATATTTTTGCATTGCTGTGGAAAGGTACTGTGTTTCACACATATGATATTTGTTAGTCTACATGTTCTCCCTCTATTCATTCATTCTCTCTCGGTCTCTCTGTTTCTGTCTGTCTCTTTTTTTTTGATAAAAAAAATGAAAGTCTAATCCATGCTCAGTTCTTTTTGAATATGAATTAAACTTTCATTTTTCTATCATCAAGAAGAGCATTCAGAAGGGAAGAAGCTTAGACCAGGCTGATGAAAGTATCGCATTTATACTGTAGGCAGACCAGGCTTGGCGGCCTGAGAGCTAAGGCTTGCACTGCTCTGTTGCACTTCTCCACAAGCAAGAGTGACTTGCACGTCGACACTAAATGGGGTTTTCTGTCCTCAGGCCACGCTGGTTGGCAGATGGCTTTTATGTAATTCCTGGGAAGCTGGCAGGAGGTGACTCATACACAGAAATGCCTCTTTCGATCAGGAAGAAGGTGTCCAAGGGCAGGTGGGTGGTGTCTGCATGACTAACTTCTAAAATGTTAGAGGTCTTTTCACTTTTAAAAATCTGCGGAAAGGAGGGATTCTAGGGAAATGCACACATGAGGCGCTCTCGATCTTGTCCATGAATTGATGGAAAACTTTCAAAAGATTTCACTACCTTGTTTGAGTCTTAGTCTTTCATTTATCACTCAATGCAAAGAGGAAGTCCCCAGATTGTCATGAATTAAAACAGCCCCGAGTTGAAACAAGTTCTAGGAGTGTGACTTGATTTCAAGGGGACAAAAGTGAAATGTTCAGTACCTTGTATGAAAGGGACGGAGGAGTCCGGTATGAGTGTGACGGAGTCCTGAGACATTCTCAGCAATGAGCTCAGTGGAGGCATATGTTCCTGAGAAAATATGAGCCCACTCACTCTCACGCTAGAGTCGGGTCAGAAAGCTTTCCTGCCGAAGGTGGGGGTCTGTGGCAGAATCAGAGTCGCTTTCGGGAGGGATTTCAGAGACGTGTGAAGGAAGGACACGCCGGGTGTCGGGCGGTGCTCACACCAGCTGATGATCTCGGGAAATGCCCAGTGGGACCGACACAAGCCAGCACCGTAAGTGGAGCCCCAGGGAAGGCCGGACAGGGGGACATTCCATGGCTTTGTGTTCTGGCTTCTCATGAGCCTGTGTTCTATCTGTTGTCTTCCCCACTGAGGTTTTTAAAGGGGACAAAGCAAAACAGTGAAAAAACACCTACAGTGGAGCATATATAGACTTTTACTAAAAACTAACTGACCAGTATGAGCAAGGGCGGAAGCCTGGATTCAGCAATGTAATCAACCAAAGACGCAACATTTTTCCCTCCCTTGTCACTCTGCACCTGATGTTGGTGGTTGCTGGCTTTCCCTGTGTTAGAGCGTCAATTCATTATTGG
The DNA here is from genome assembly GCA_033961575.1 of Aselliscus stoliczkanus. NCBI lineage: Eukaryota > Metazoa > Chordata > Mammalia > Chiroptera > Hipposideridae > Aselliscus > Aselliscus stoliczkanus. The sequence goes on from CM066735.1 coordinate 63,223,914, forward strand.
ATGTATGATTACATCCAATCACAGCACAGCACAGCTCCGGTAGTACTTTGGCTCCTCATACCTGTTTAAATGTTTTATACGAATTCTGAATGTCTTCAGGCAGCTCTGAGACTTGTCTGAACTCTGTTACTAGACTCTTTTTTTTTTTCTCTTAACTTTGGAGTTTTCATGATGTGGTAAATTTCTGAGAGAGCTAGAAGCATTCTGTCAGCAGATTTTTGATATGGTCTGCTACTGTCAATCAAGTTTTCAGGGAATTCAGAATCTTAATTCTGTAGCAAATCTATAGCAAACTTTATTCCAGGGTTAAGCAGTGCAATCATTATTTCTCCCAACCTGATTTTGATGTGAGTTGTTTAAAGAACGTAAAATTGACTTTTTTGTGCAGAGTTGGTAAGAAAGAAAATCCCTATGGAACTAAGTAAAAAACAAAATCAAACGAACCTCACCTTTTTGGTTTGTTTGTTTTAGTGCAACATGAAGAGCCTAAGCTAAAAGTGAGTTTGTGCGATTTACCTAAATGAGGATTTTGTTATTATTGTAAGCTGATTGTAGTTTCCTTTTATAATTTGTTTAATGTAATGGTTCCTGAAAAAGCTACCATACCACAGAAGTGGCCCTGCTTACATTTCTCAGAGATGTCATACTGTCCTTGAGGCTTCTGAGAGAGATTTGGGGACACCCAAGCCAGGTATCATATATTCCAAACAGGCAGGAAAACCATGTTCATTGACCTATGAGCCTGTAGGCTGTGGTGCAAAGAGGGGCGTTTGGGCCACCAGCACCGCTGAAACAAGGCATGCTGTGTATGTCATTGTCTTAGAAGGTAGAGAGGTAGCTGAGGGAAGTGAGCTTGCATGGTTAAAACTGAAAAGGGCAGGCCGGCCGAGTGGCGCGGTGGTTAAGCGCTGGCCTAGGAAGCCAGCGGCCCCGGTTCAGTCCCACATGTGAGGGCCAGTGACACTGCCCTCAAAAAAAAACACACAAAAACCTGAAAAGGGCACAGGGTCAGACCAGAGTCAGGAAGGGTCTGACTCCTGCTCTTCACGTACAAGCTGCCCGGCCTGGGGAAAAGTCAGAGCACCTTTTAATAAAATGACACCTTCTTCATGAGAATTCAACTTAAAGCACATAGTAGGTCTTCAGAAATGTCACTTCCTTTTATCTCTCCCCTTTCCTGATAAACGCTTCCGTATTAGCAGGAGGAAAATAAGCACCCCCAAGGCACATTTGGAAACTGTCCAGTGGTCTAGCGAAGGGGGTGCTTTAGTTAACTCTCATCAAAGCATACTAGTAGCCAATTCTAATTAAAGTGAACATTTATCTAGTGATGGGCACTTACTGTTTACTAGGCTCTGTGCTAAGCCTAGACGATCCAATTTAATCTATTCAACAACTCACTGTTGTTTTCAACAACTTATTGAATTAGGTATTATTGTTCCATTCATTCTACAGATGAGGAAACTGAGGCACAGAAAGGTTACATATATTGAGCAGAATTTAAAAACAGAAATGTAATTTAGTTTAAAAAAGTAATATGGAGTATTCCTTTGCAAAAAGACTCCATGATTTTGGGATTACATGCTTGTAGCACTAAATCCATTTACCTTTAAAAGCACATATTGAAAACATTAATAAACTATAACACAAGTCCATGAAGAAAAGCTTTCATGGTGCTGGAAGACCATTCTCCATGTTCCTCTTATGTTTCTGTATGCCTTGTGAGCAGAGGCACTGACTGCCTTGCTTTGTACTGTCTTTTTAAGGATGCCAATAGAACAAGCAGCCTTATGAGGTACAGGCAGTGTCTTCCTTCAGAGCCAAGGGCAGGTTTGCTTATTTTCCAGTATAAAAAAAGACCATGTCTACCTCCAGGGCAAAGAGCGTGCAGGCTTACTGCCCATTATAAAAGATTCAAGTTCCCTAAGATTAGGGTTCCTTTCCTGTAAAGAGCCTCCAGGCTTACTATCCATTATAAAAGATTTGGGTTCCCTAAAATTAGGGTTCCTCTTCTGTAAAGGAGCTCACTGCATGTGCGGACATCACTTATCTGGACTCTTCACATCACCCTGTGGGAACTGGGACTTGGAGAAGCAGCTCAAATGTGGATGCTCTGGTTGCTGCTATTGCTGTGAGTAATAAGGTCCCTCTGTCAGCATCCATGAAACTGGGGCAGGCTGACTGGTTTGCTTGCAGGCAGAGCAAAATCTCAGACCCTTCACAATTCTTAACAAGGGGCAAAGGGAAATGGTAAACATCCACGGACAGGAAAAGATCCAATTTATTTAAGGTATTTCAATAGCAACTGCACACACATGCAGGTGGGAAAGATCATCAGCCCCACAAGCTGTGCTCTATGGTGGATCACCGAGGCTTCGGGACAGAGACACGGGTGTGTGAATGCAAAAAAAAAAAACAAGCCAGCAGAAGAGGCATATTGCTGCAAGCCTGAGAACTAATAAATATACATGACTGTAAACAGCTTTCAAAGACACGTACACTGCGTTGCACATGATTTATAGGTTTGCTCCTGGCTGGAAAATGAGCATTGGCACCAGGGTCACAGAAGTTGTTCAATTCTTCTGAGGTTCAATGCTGTCAGAAACTGTTTCACATCTCTATTGTCAGGAAGCCATTAGGCTGGTTTGTGACTGTATGCAACTATTTATATGGCAAATTGAGTGGAGGAAGGAGGGTTAATTTACTGTGAGGTATAATTCACAGTTAATACATTGTAAAAGCGTTAGTAAGTAAACAGTAGGTTAATGGGGATACAGCAAAGAGGCTTTTTTCCCCCTTTAAATGTACTTAATTAACACAGTTCATCCTCTGCGGGGCAGGAAGTAACGAGACCGTAACAGCCCTCACCTCTGGGTCTTGTTAAACCTGTTTAAAAGCAACAAACGACCTTGCATGTAACAAATCCCTCCTTTTACATGTGAAACTCTTGTACATATATTTTAATTTAGAAATAAGTGAATCTATTTATGTAGACCTAACCAGCACATTTTATAACTCAGTATACTTTAACATTTACAGATAACACACAGGCTCTCTACCACTTACATTATATGCATCATTTTCAAAAGAAACTGAATTACATGTGTACGTGGTGGTGATGTGCACTGGGACTAGTGGATGCATACGTGCAAAAACCCTTCCATCAGTGCAGTCTAACGTGTAGGAGATAAAAGGAAACCAACACATGTGTGCCCATTGCACGCCAGGCAAACCTCACTTAGACTCCATGAGGCAGGTGTCGTCATCACCCCTATTCTAAAGATGAGGAGAACAGGATTCCAAAGCTTAGGTAACTTGTCTGGGTCCCACGCCTCATGTGGGTCTGAGATTTGAGCTCAAGTTTTCTCAAGTCCAAAGCTCATTGCTATCTCAATTTACATCTGTTCCTTGTGCAGTAGAGAAAGATAGGTTCTGTGAAGATCATTTTCTTCATGAGTCTGGATTCATCTTGGGTTTTCCAAAGGGGTCCTTTTTTTTTAATTTTGCTTCTACCTTAGAGCAAAATAATTCATGTCTTAGTAACTAGTGATTCATATGGTACCATGGAAAGCACAAGTCATTCACCATACTTTAGATAATTAACCCACCAGAGAGCCTATGTTTATTGCTCTGTGGTAGGGACAGTGAAGGACACGGACGCCCTGTGATATGATGTCATGTTCTGTATTTTGACAGAAAAGCATGTGTGTAAAATGGAGGAGTTTGTGACCCAGACCTCCAAATGAGACTTTCATGAATTAATTTAGGAAGAGGACATTCCTTAAAAACAGCAAATGAGATAAGGAATCCATTCAGACTCCCAGGCATGTCTGTGGCATCTAAATCTATCTGAGCTGTGACCTCAATGGCGACACGCCCGGGGCTGGTCCTCTTCTGTTCTTGTCTCCACTGTCTTTGCCCAGTTGGTTTCATCCGGGGCCAGGTCTTCCAGTACCTGCGGCAGGCTAACGGGTTCCCGATTTATGTTTTTCCTCTTGACTTCTCCCTGAACTCTAGACCTGCAGACCCAAGTGCCTGCACATGTCCACTTGGACATCTAAAAGACATCTTAAACTTAGCAAGTCCACAAGAGAACGCTTGGTTTCCTCCTTATTATAACTAACAGCATGGGATAGGCCCCGGCCTAAGTACCTTACATGTATTTCATCATGTCATCCTCAGGCACATCTATGAGATAGGTGCCCCAATGGTTCTCACTTTACATAAAAGGAAACTGAGTCACAGAGGCTAAGAAACGTGGCCACAGCTAGTAAGCGAGGCAGAAGGGAAACCGGCTCCTGCTACGTCCACAACGCCTGTACTCACCGCCGCTGCAGGAAGCCCTCTCCCATCCGCACTCCCGACTCTGAGAGCACCCGACTCAGGCCGCAGTCTGTGGCACTGTCCTTGGTTGCGCTCTTTGTTGAAGCTCCCACATGCCACCCGTTAGCAGTTCCATCAGCTCCATTTCCGAAACATCTCAGACCTGCCAGCCCCTCACCATCTTCCTCACCTCCCTTATTCCTCCCTGATCGGCAGTGGCCGCCTTCCATCATTTTTCTACACAGTCCATTCTCCATGTGACCGCCAGTAAGATTGTTTTAAAAACTTAAGCCAGAACTTTTCACTACTAAAGACCTCCAATGGTCACTTCCAGAAGTTTGAATACAATCCAAACTCCTCTCCGTGGCCACACACACCCCCAGCCGGGTCTCCACCTGCCTTTCTGAGCTCATCTCACCCCCAGCTCTCACCCTGGCTCCATCGCCCTGGCCAATGTGACCACACTGTGCTAGTTCCGTGAAGTCCCTTTGCACGGAGCTGTGACCCCACGTCTTTGCCTTCATTGTCAGTGTTCCTGCCTGGCTTCTCAAGTCCCCACTCCCCTCTGACCCCCGCAGCTCGCCCGACCACTCCTGATGGCACAGAACCTGTTTTATTTTGTTCATAGTTCTCTAACTCTCACTGTGGTTATTTTATTTGTCTTTCCGTTTATGTGTTTATTGTCTGTTTCTTCTCATCAGGGAGTTGAGATGTGTGCAGGCAGCAAACGTGTCTGTCTGGGCCACCAGTTCCTAACGAAAGCCTGGCACGTGGTGGACCTCAAAGGACAGTGTTGGTGTGGGTGGCTAGACATGGTCTCATTTCCTTCTAGTTGACTTTGTACCTCTAAAGTATTTAGAAGAACTAATTCCTTCCAAAGGGCTGCTCAAATATTCTCTCCCCGTACATGATACACTCATAATAATAATAAAAAATAGCTTCAAATTACCAAGGGCCCACTGGAATTAAGCATTTGACATACACTGTCCTCCTCGCAGGCAGCATCTATGCTGTGAAGGGGACACTGGTCTCATGGTAAAGATAGAAGCTGGTGGTGAGAGGCTCAGAAGCAGCTAGAACGGCGCGGAGCTGAGGTTGGGCCTAGGCTGCTCTGACGTTGGCTGCCAAGCTCTTTTCAGCAAGAATATTATATTCAGCTATGCAGCTGGCGAGGAAAAGTAGCGAATCAGAAAGACAACCTGATACAGACCTTTTCAGTCTATACAGACGTGCAAGCCAAGAGGAGACACGCTGAGGTCTACAGGGGGCTGAGGGTGGAATAGAGAGATCACGGGTTTCTTAAGCGCTAGGGCTGGGAAATGTAGCTCAGGTTAAAAGCAAGCTGGAGGAATGCAGTACAGTACCGGATAGCAGAGGGCAATTACAGAAACACCTTCAAATATTCTAAATAAGTCATGTCACAGATGGACAACAATAGTGGGGCCAGCTGACTGCTTTGTAATCAGATCCCTCACCTGAAGAGGCTGCTGTCTGGGGGCGCTGACCACACCCCGACACGCCCTCCTGAGAGCTTTCAGGCGAAGCTCCCACGTGGACGCGGACCGGCGATGGGGTCCTGCCTCTGGGGAGGGGTGCTCTGCTCACCCTACTTCACCATGTAATTACTGCGTTCAAATCGGTGGGTGCCGGGCTTCCCTTAGGAAGGTTTTATAGCACCTCACATAGAACTATGAGAAACCTAAGAGGTGATTAAATCCCATTTTCTCCTCGCAGAAAAGGAAAGTAGAACCCAGAGGTAATTATTTGTAATCTGTCAAGAGCTCTCACTAGTAGGCTCCCTGCATGCCCACAGTGTCCCCTGACGAGGTTGGAGCAGCTGTCTCCATGACCATCTTTTCCTGGGAGGAAAACCTGGTGGAAACCTTGGTAGGACTGTGACGTATTTTTCTGAAAGAGCTTGTGTCCACTTCCCCACTCTGTGGTACTAATGAGGTTCTTTCAATTAAATGTATAAGAATTTTAATGAGATTTTCTTGGGATATGAATACGTCAAGTTTATATACCAACTAACAAACACACAGTTCTATTTATGGAATGTGAAATAGAAGGAAAAAAGACCACTGGAGAGGCATGTAAGTGTAAGGAACCTAAATTCTCCTTAACTACACAAATGAATGGAAGTGGTTTACGACATGTTAATGGGGGATGAGGCCGAGACCATCGAAGACCATCGCCTCCCAGTGGGACATGTCTCTTCCTCGGAGAAGCAGTGACATCACGCAGCTCAGCGAGGCCAGTGACAGTGGCTTCCTATCAGATCAGATGTAACAAAGATAGAGACAGTGTTTCTTCTTTTCCCTTCACTCCCTTTAAATGCTGTGTTTCTAGAGCAGACCAGCAAATGATGCAAAAGTCTTTTGAATAGTCACCTAGACAATTTTTGCTAAAGCAAACCCACTATATATAGTTCACATTTCCATTATAATGTCTTAACTCTCTTCAGAATATTGTCAGATATTTTTTGTTAAAAAGTTACACGAAAATCTATTAGAGGTACTTTTCAGTGTATCCCAAGTGCAGTCTGACAGGATACAAGTAGTAGCTGCCTAGATGGAGTGTGAGGGTTCAACTGGGAGGCAGCCTGGGGTGGGTGGGGGTGGGGGGTGGAGCTCAGCTCCGGGAGCCAGGTAGGTCTGGGCTGCCCCTTACTGATCGTAATGTCTCAGGCGAGTTAGTCACAGGCTGAGAATATCAGTTGTTCTTTTTCTTTGGTTTTTGTTTTTAGTTTTTTGTTTGTTTTTATAAAATGATAGTATTTATAGTCATTGTTTTATAGGATTTTTGTGAGAAAGATGATAATGATGTAAAACACTTAAAAAAATATATACACTCAAGAAGTGTAATGTATAATATTTTGGGACTAGCTAAGTACCCCAAAGACATCATTATAAAATAATTACATCTTTTATGGGCCTAACTGTATAAGCACAGAAATACAAAAGAAGATCTTTTTATATTTTGATTTACTTCCTAGAATTATGGAATGTTAGGGAAAAAAATCAACTCTAGATCCAGAAAAAGATATAACCTAGTAATTGGCAAATAGTAACTGCTTTTTACTTCCTTTATATAAAAACGTGTTTCATTATTCATCAGGGTAGCCCTTGGAACCCTCATCAGCGCACTTGGGCAGAGTAGATGTTAATAATTTTCTGAATGGAGCTGAATATCTTTAGAACCAGAATCTTTGCTCTGAGTCTCCTTCTCCTGCTGGTCCAGGGCATGGAACCTATCATGCCTCAATGAGCTTTGTACCATCTAGATGGTTCTGCTTTTTGTCAGGCATCAGATCTTACAAAATGGTAATTAATCTTCAGATATTCCATTCCTCTGTTCCTGTGGTGTTCCATGACAGCACTTCGTCTCCTTAAGTGATTTACAACTCACTGCATAGAAAGTCACTGCATAACAAATGACTCCCTAATATAACAGTAACAGAGGAACATTCTAGCTCACAGTGTAACAACAATCTTAGTAATAAGTATTCTGTGTAAATAGGCTGTGCATATCAGATAGTTTTTCCCTTTGCTAAACTATTTTCTTACTTCCCCATGTTCAATTATTGCCATAAACTCTTTCCAGGAAATAATTACCTTAAAATAACTACAGTTGCTAGCATACTGTGGCTATTGGAGATGGATAATAATGTTGAGAATGATATATTTTCCTGTATATTACGTCACTTTATATCAAATTTAGAAATAAGCATTCCACCAAACTGCACAAGAGAGAAACAGTTCACGTACAGTCATAAGAACAGTCCCAACCTGCCTAACTGTTTGACAATTATACAATAGAGACCCATGGGACTCTGACACAGTCCCACAAATGTTTAGGTGACTTTCCAGAAGCCCCAGCTTTGTAGCACAAGCAGCGATGGTTGTACATGACGGAGCTGTCCTGTAAGCATCGTAAACTCCACGGAACTGTCTTTCAGGCACAAAGGTGAATACAGTGCATGAGATCTGAGAGAGCTCACCACGGATACACACTCATCACAGGAACTTGTAAAGGGCGTGCTTCAGGAAGAGTGAGGTTCCTTCATTCAGAAAGTAGGTACTAACCCACGCACGCGGCTCGGTGCTGGGGTCCTGCAGTGACCAGAACGCACGAAAGCATCTCGCCCTCGTGGAGTGTGCCTTTTAGTAGGCAAAGCCACAAAACAACAAAAACAAGTAAATATATGAAGTGCCTCTAGTAGCACGCTCTAACAACTGGCTCTTTGGGAAAACCGAAAAGCCTAGCTTTGTGGCATTTGCCAATTCCTGTGGTGTAAATGTTGTCCCCATGTCACTGAAGCTGGGAAGAGATGTAAGCAGGTGACTCGGCGAGCCTGTGTGAGATGCTTCAGATCATAAGTGCTGGAGAGGACAATTCGCAGGGAAAGACAGGGAGGCTTAGGGGTGTTAAAGAGGATGGTCAGGGAAGACGTCACTGAAAAGGTGACATTTGGGTAAAGACCTGGAGGCAGTGAGGAAGACAGCCGGGCGCCGATTTGGGGGAAGAACATCTGAGGCAGAAGGAACAGCCTCAGGGCAGAGCTGGGGCCAGTGGGGCGCTGGGGAGGCCGCAGCAGTGTGAGTGACAAGGACAGAAGCAGGCCCCGTGATGAGGGTGTTACAGGGAGGGTGTCACAGATTTAAGGATATTGGCTTTTAGCGGGGGGAGATTGGAGTCACTGGAGGTCCCGGTATAATGTGAATGGCATGTTAATGGTACCGCTCCGGCCTCTCTGTGAAAGGAGTGGGCCGATCTCATTGGCCTTGGGAGGCGGTAAGCATCGTGATGTCTAATACTTGGGCTTCGGCAACAAAAACAGTCAGCATCGAAAAGCAGAATGCTCGTCAGCCAAAGGACAGCGGTGCAACTGGAGAGAAAGCACTTTTTACTCCTTGGCTGAGGTTCAGGGATCGTGACTGATACTAGCACTTGTGTTTCAATTTCCAGAGAAACTACTAGAAGAATAGAAATAGAATCTATACATTCCAAACCAGGAGTGGGTAGAAAAGAGTAGGAAATGGACACTGCAGGCTGTAAAGGATGGAGAGAAAGAAGAAACAGCAGTGGGACCCATAGAAAGCACAGATTAAGAGCTGAAATAAATACATAAACATCGCTCAGCAAACTGCATGCTGTACTCTTGTTAACTGGAAGACAAATACTTCCATAGTGATAAAAAGCACACAATTCATCTACAAGGTGTTTTCAGAACGGATATGTAAAGATACAGAAAAAAGATAGAACAAATATAAAAATGAGATAAGGTATAGTTTTCAAATAGTAACCAAAAAAAAATGTGTCTATGTTATTATTAAGGTAACCATAGAATAAAACATAGAATAAAACATAGCTTCAAAATACACAAGATAATGATTGACATAAAATCAAGAAAACATTCACAATCCACTCTCAGAGCTGGAGAATTAAACACACTTCCTTTTGTAGCAAGTAGTACACCCCATTCCTTCCCCTCCCGCAAAAAAGATCAAAACGGTAAGAATATTGAAGATTTAAATAACACAGTTAACAAAGTTGAGCTAATAGCTATCCCTTGACTGAAAAATATATGTTCTTGTCAAGTACACAGGATATTGTATCCAGCCACAAAGTAACTGTAGCAAATTTCAAGTATCGGTATCCAACAGGCACATGTGATTAAACTGGATATTATAATAGCCAAGAAAAGCTATGAACCCTCAGAGATGAGGGAAAGGTATTAGAGAAACATGGGTTTAGAGTAAACCAGACGCATCGGTGGTATACGCAGGCCTTGGCTTCCGTTCCGAGCGCTGTAAATAATGAACTGTCTGGAGGAACTTGTGTTTCCTTTCCGTGTTTCCTTATGTCAGAATAATGGATTGCCCAAAGTTCCTGTATGCTAGGCTCTCTTTCAGTGACCTCAGGAAGCCCCCGGCTTCCCTTAGCTGGGGTAGTGGGAATCCTTAGGAGGGGCGGCTGGCTGCGTGGTTCACCTTTCCACTCCAGTTACAGACCAGGGACCATCAGCAGCCGGGGGTCGGTCTCTGCCTGACAGCACTGACTTCTCCAGCTGCATGGCTTCCTGTTTCTATTTGCAGCACTTTCTTTTCCCTAGACGCATGGGATGGATCTTCAGTGAGAGAGGGAAATAATGATAAAGGCACTCAAGTCCCTCTCTTACATATGTGGCCACGTAAAAAAAATGTCAATTTTGAAAGGAGTAAAATCCACCAATAGCCAAGTTACGGCACAGTGGAGATAAGGAAATCATGGGAAAGTTTTGGGGGCAGGGGGTGTCACGTTTCCTCCCCTAAAGACTTGCGGACCCTTAGCCTCTGGATTGGAGCAAGCCCCAGAACATAAGGAACCAGAATTTTCTAACATCACAAAACTAGTCCACGGTGAACCTGAGACAAGTCTCGTCCACATCGTTCAATAGAACCTACCTTTTTCTTTCTTCTTTCATTTAAGTGAAATTAGTACTGTCACTTTTGAATATTTCACTTGTCTAAACTATGTTCTTTGATCCTTTAAGGACTACGATTTGTCACTTGTGAATGGCACAACTAATGAGGACAACACCTCAGGCCTCTTATTATTTTTTTTCTTCCTCACGAAGAGTCATATACGGTATTTTGTGCCATGTCACAGTTTCTTTGGTAGCTTTGGGGCTCTCTAAAATGTGCTTATATTAATCAGCAACTAGGTAGGCAAAAACTGATACTGCATTGCTAATTCTAATTTTCCACTTAAATAAGGAAACCCATTTTTTTTGGTTTCACATAAAGAAAAAAATAACACTTTTGTAGTGATTAGCATAGTAGTTAAAATTTATGTGTTGTGCACCATTTTTCTAAGTTTGCTAGTAACGTTTCTATGTTTCACTGCTGCACTTTCTTTTCATTTTTCCTAATACTTCAAATAAGGGAAATATAATATTTGTTCGTAAGTGGTAATAATTAAATGAAAGAATGATTGAAATATTGCCGTGAATTATGTACTACGAATCAGCTTTTCTTAGACCTCATGCTGTCTGCTGTCTGCTCTTTCTTCCTGGGATAAAAATCACGCCCCAGTCCTAGTTATGTAGGGAACCCTATTACCCCACTTGCCTGAACTCCGAGTTTCAGCACTGAATGCCCCCAGGGCAGAGCATGAGGGTGGGTCACCCCAACTCCTGTCTCTTTCATAGCAGAGTTTCTCCCCTGCTCGCCACCCTCCTTCTCCACCTCCTAGCCCCTCCGGTACCGGAGCCTCTGCCCCGGCCATTCCGTGTACGCGGGTTCCGCAGGAGTTCCCAGTGACTTGCATCTTTCCCCAGGGGAGTCTTGCCTGTGCTCACCGCAGTGGACCCTTCTCTTGTTTCTGCCGCTGCTCACACCCTCCAGGCGTTAGAGACATCACAGCTTCCTGGTGTGTGCCGCTTTTGATTCCTCCTCATGGCATTCTTTTCCTTCACTATTTTCTGGACGATGATTTTCCCCAAGATTCTACAGTGAGATCATCTTCCTTCATCGTACTACAAGCCCTTTTCCTGGCTTTGAAATATACCATGCACTATCATGCTTTGAACCACTCCCTACATGGAATGATGGCTTTGAAATCTATTCTTGCTACGCAGGCTTCTCTTCCAAGTCAAGATGTGTTAAAAACATCCATACCAGTATGTCCCAGACACACGTCAATCAAACTGAAGTTTTTAACATGACCTGTAATGGCCTTCACTATGATCCTCTTACTGTGCCGTTGGAAGAATCAACAAACACTCACTTCTGCTAAAAATCTTGATGTTATCCTTGATTATATTCTTTCATCTCGATTGATCCGTTACGAAGTTGTTCAGTTTCACCTCCTAAACAGTTCTTAAACTGGTCCTTCCCTCTACATTCCTATTCACATTTCCTAGTTTCAAGAAGTTGCCTTCTTTTCCCTGAACACCACAGCCACAGCCTCCCAAAGTATCTTATCGCCCTGGCCTCCTGTTCAGAATGTGTCCTCCTTAATCGGGCCTGACAGTTTCCGGAACTTGGCTCACAGCGCAGTGTTTCCCACAGCTTTACTCCATGAAACCATGGAGCCCGTGCTGCTGTGTGCTTCCTGCATGGCAAGCTACTTACCGACGTCTCTTACCCCCGACCCCAAGACTGGTAACTCACTAAGCGGGAGGCGTGTGTATTTGTCTTTGTATCTCTAGTGCCCGTCTCTGTGCCTGGCATGTGATGTGGCCACATCCAGTCCTGAGCAGACACAAGCTGAGCGGTCTCCCACTTCCTGGCTTCCCTAAGGGTCCTCTCCCCACCCCCTCTTCCCTTCTGAAGGGATAAGACCATGGTTTATGACGCCATCTACATACCGCCAACAATGCTTCACATGTAGTGTATGCTTAATAACTAGTTACAGAATGAGTGAATGAATGAGTGAATGAACGAATGAATGAGTTAGTGAAAATGTTTAGCCTCTCAGGGCAGCTGATTACATTGGATTAGTGTTTTGAGACACAATCATAGAAACAATTTTGGAGTAATTTTAAAACCCAAATATTTCAACACATACTTGTTTTTAAGCCTTTATGTTGGTTAGAAAATATATTCCCATTTAAATGTGAGCAAGTCATAGAATATTTTACATACTAATTTTTTTTTATTAGTTTCATGCCAAATACTTATTGAATGTGTTCAGTGGGCTTTTTTATACCCCTTAAAAATAGCTTAACCTTAAGGGCACAAAAGGCATTTTCGCATTTTGTGTAATTTTAGAGAATACAGTAAGTAGACTTTGCTTTAAAAAAATGCAGAGATTTATCTAGCATATTTTTAAATGTCATAACAACATATTTTGGCAGTTTTAAACAATTTTACTTTATAAGTAAAAACCTTAAAAACATGTTTTATCATAATATTTGGAAATGAAAAAACTAGGAAGAGAATGATATATTATTTGTAATTTTCAATCGTATAATAAATATTTAAATACCAGCTTGGTTTTAATTTAGCCACATATTCAAAATTATGCTTGAGAAGACTTAAGGGAAACTTAAGCAGAACTTCTTTATTAATTAATTTCTATTAAGATTAAAGGAAGAGTCTAAAATATTGCCAAGAATATGAGGGTCTTGTTTTTTTTTCCGGTCTTCTCTCTGTCTGTGGGAACATTCCTTCTGGCATCGTAGCTTATCTAACCAATGTGATGATCATGGCCGTTATCTGCCAGGTGCTCAGTGTCTGGAGAAAAGAATGCAGTTCTGAAGATTTTTTTCCCATCCAATTTAGTTCTTCATATTTTACCAAAAGGTCAAAGCCTTACAGAATAAAGCTTATGTATCAAAACTCTCTCCTTTTACTTTTATCAGGAATCAATATGTAGTAAAACAGAGACAGATTGGCATATTGAATGGGAAACAAAGCTAAATATAGATCATTCTAATTTTAAATTTCATTAATAGTAAGCAACCATTTGTGTTTATGCAACACTATCTATTCACAATAATGACTGTTTTCAAACAATTGTTTTCTATTTAAGGACAGCAGTTTTACACAATAAAAACCCCAATACAATTTAAATGCAGCACGATGAGCTTCATATATGTACCAGAAATGTTTGATGAATTCTGAAAGTTACCAGAGGGAAAAGGGGGTGGGGGCGGTAGATGAGGGTAAAGGGGGTCAAATACATGGCGATGGAAGGAGAGCTGACTCTGGGTGGTGAGCACACAATGTGATATATAGATGATGTGTGACAGAATTGTACACCTGACACCTATGTAACTTTACTAACCACTGTCACCCCAGTAAATGCAACTTAAAAGTCCTGTGTGGATATGTGAATAAGCACGCTTGTATTCATAGCTCTCCATATTTAGTCCTGCTAATTTCCAGAATTTCAAAAAATTATGATAAGGGAAAACGGGTTGCACATTTGACTTCCAAAAGTATCCGAATTTACTACTGTGAGTACTCTAACTCTTGAAACTTTGTGGGAGTATTTATTTTAATGGAAAACAAATTCGCTTTGATGTCGCACTGCAGTAGACTCAAGTCTTCGATCAGTAATAGATTTCTAAGGTTGACCGGCTCTGGAAAGCCATCAAACAACACGGTTTCTACTCTGGTTTTAAACACCCGTAGAAAACCATTCGGGATCCTGCCACACTCATTGGGTCCTTCAGTACAGTCCTCCTTTTCCTTGGCTCAGAGGGAACTGCCTTCTCTCCTGGGCTGTTCCAGGGCTGCGATCGGGGGCTCGGCTCACCCCGCCTCGCGGAGGCCTCGCCGCCCTGGCCCAAGGCCCGTGTCCTGGGGCTGGGCAGCCGGCGCCCCCCCAGAGGTGGCCCAGGCCGGACACCGGAGGCCACCGCCTTACCTTCACGTCCTGGGCGTTCATGCGCGTGCCCTCCTTCCCCACGAAGATGTCGTCGATGTCCACGAGGACGTACCTGTCCAGGGACAAGGCCAGCCTGTCCCCCGACAGGAAGGACACGGCGTCCAGGAAGATGAGCTTGTGCAGCCAGAAGTCCAGGCCGCTGCCGAACAGCACGCGCTGGACGCCGTCGCGCAGCCCCAGGTCGTGGATGACCGTGGCGTGGAGCGTGCCTGCGGGCGGCGGCGGGGAGCGGCCTTCGCGGGCCTGCACGCTGGCGAACACCACCGGCTGGTGGGCCGAGCGGTTCACCTGGAACACCGTCCAGTCGGCGCCGGGCAGGGCGCCCGTCTGCAGCCTGGCGGACCTGGTCACGCGCAGCAGCGGGGACTCGGGGTTCACGCAGCCGCCCGTCACCGCCAGGTTCCCGCGCGCGGCCCAGGGGAGCCCCGCGCCCGGCGCGCCCCGGTCCCCGGCCCGGTGGAAGCCGATGACGCCCACGCGGTACTCCGCGCAGTATTTATCTAGGAGGCCGCGGTTCCACGAGTCCAGGCGCAGGTACTTCAGAATATTCTCGTAAATGATGAGGCTGTACTTGCCCCGGGCCTTCTCCGTGAGCGCGGGCAGGTCGCCCTTGCCGGGCGCGAGCTCCGTGCGGTACTGGAAGCCGCTGGCCTCGAGCAGCGCGGCGATGTCCTGACCCAGCGCCGAGTACTGGCTCTCCACGAACAGCAGCACCGTGGGCGCCGCGCCCGAGGCCCGCGGGGGCCGCCTGGAGCCCGCCGCCCGGGGCGCCCGCGACGGCAGCTGGGGGTCCCCGCAGGCGCCGTGCGCAGCGCCGCCCGCCAGGCCGCTGTCCCGCCTGCGGCCCGCGCACAGGTAGTAGGCGGACAGGAGGACGCTGGCGGCGCACAGGGCGGCGAGCAGGGCCACCGTCCTCTGCAGGTGTCTGCGCAGCCCCCGGACGGAGCTCATGCTGCGCCCTCCTCGGGCCGCTCCGGCAGCGGCGCCGTCCCGGCGGGAAGGACACGAGACGGGGTCAGCGCAGCGCTCATGTCACCATCGCAGCTCGTCGCTGGGGCTCCATCAGGACGCACGGGAGACGCGGTCTGAAAAGAAGCACCAAAGGGCAGAGCGTGTGAGCCCGTCCCCGGGCGGCCTGCGCGTCTCCAGGGCCCGCGGGGCGCACACCGAGTAGCCGGGCTCCTTTCCCTCCCAACCCGGGAGCAGGGCGTGCGGTCGCCGGGGGAAGGGCTCAGGGAACACGGGCTCCCGTCGCCGGCACAGGACAGACCGGGCCGAGGAGGAGCGGCCCTTCGCTAACCGACCTCGGCCTCAACCTCTGGAGGGATCATGGGCCCGAGACCAGCGCGGTCGCCGCAGCCACACACTGTCCACCGCGCAACGCCGTCTCGGGCCATTTAGATGAGTCTACTGAAAAACCATGCGTGTTTGGACATCCTTTACTAAATGCTACAATGAAGACACTGCTTTTTATTGTTTCCTGGAAGTTTTTTTACACAGTGAACTTTAACATTCTATTCATTTTTCAAATCTATCAGATAAACAACCCTCCCGTAGTCGCTTTCATGAGAATAACCCTTTGAAAAGGTCTTCCAACCCAAATGACCATTTTTAGAGTCTTACGTTTAGTTAGGTTTCTTTTAAAATAGGGAAAGTACTTTGGTGAGATGAATGTGAGGAGTAAAAAAACTGCCTGAGGAGCCTTCACCTACCTCTGCTGTGAGCTGATGGGGGCATCACGCATTCCTGCGGAGGAAACATTTACCTAAACACTCACTTGCTATACCCTTGTTTCTGCTGTTTGGAAAAGAGCTCAGTAATTATGGGAAAAATACATCGACAATATAGCAGGTCCTTGAGTAACATCATTTTGTTCAATATCTTTTTGTTATAATGTTGATGACAAAAAAAAAAATTGATTCCCTGCCAGGACCACTGTCTGTGTGTAGCTGGCCTGGTCTCCCCATGTCGGTGGGTTTTCTCTGGGGCTCGGCTTCCTCCCACATCCCACAGGTGTGCAGTGAGGTGAATGGCGTGTCTGTACTGTCCGAGTGAGTGTGGTGGGTGTGGTGGCCCTGATGGAAGGGCGTCCTGTCCAGGGTGGGTCCCCCCTGCGCCCTGAGCTGCCCGGAGAGGCTCCTGTCCTGGACCCTGAAGTGGAATCAGTGGGTTGGAAAATCATCCTCTTCCTTGTTTTTATTCATCTTTCTGAAATGTTTGTAGAGCTCACATTTATTTCAGTGTTACATTTTAGAAGGATCTGCGTCTTTATGTAGGAGTTTGGTGATGTTTGTGTGACCAGAAATATATTGTAGAAACTTATAGTTTTTGTTTCTATCAATTAGCCTCTGGTAACATTGGTTTCATTTTACAGTCCTGTGCTGCTTAACCCTCCGTCAGGCGCAACTGATCTCACAAATTCATTGCACACAAATTTTCAAATATCTAACAGTTAAGTATCATGGCTCATTGCTTCCATATCTTCCTCCTCTACCGTAACCTATCGCCAATCATGTTTGTGACTTAGTCCAGTAAAGATATATTTCATAGGGCATCTTTGAGTGCAATGAATCTGTGAGATCAGTTGCACCCGATGGGGGGTTTTAATGATGGGGATACATTCTTAAAAGTGTATCGTTAGGCGATTTTGTCATTGTGTGAACATCATGGGTGCATTCCGCCAACCTGGATGGTGTAACTACCCCTGTAACCGTAGGGCCATGCTCTCCCAGGGCTGGCGGTGCAGCGGTTTTGTGCACACCAGCTCGCCACAAGCACCTGAGTGATGTGTTGTGCATGACCTGAGGACAGCTGTGACATCACTAGGCAACAGGAACTTTCCAGCTCTGTTATAATTTATGGGACCACAGTCACATAAGTGGTCCTTCGTTGACCAAATATCACAGACACTGCCGGAGTGCATGATATGATGTTTTGCTTAAAATCACAGTTTCTGAGAACCTCTTAATGATGTCAAGTAAGGTCCTGCTGTATTTAAAAAACACATGATGGAGACTTCATGAAACATCGTGTTATGCTATATTTTCAAATCCTTTTCAAGCCTTAGTAACCTTTGAAAAATTTAGTAACTTTTGAAGAATAACAAGAAAGACACATGGGTGATTTTTAGAGCTTAAGATTATTAGTCTTATGGTCCTGGCACTTTGCAAGAAAATATCATAATATTAAAAAAATTAAGGAAGGCCTTGTCAAAGCCCCCAAAGCAGCTGAAAGCCAGTTGAGAAGACAGCAAGCCCTGGTGGAGAAAGCGTCTGATGTTTTCCACAGGTCCGAGTTCCCTGAATCTCTGTCTCCAACCAGCTGTGTCACTTTGACCCCAGTACTTTCCAATTAACATAATGAGGTCAGAATAAATGATCTCCAAGAACATTCTGCTCTCAAATTCTGTGATATCATCTATAAAATAAGCAATTTTTTTTTTGAGGGCAGTGTCACTGGCCCTCCTATGTGGGACCCGAACCAGGGCCGCTGGCGTCCCAAGCCAGTGCTTAACCACCGCGCCACTTGGCGGGCCCAATAAGCAAGTTTTTTGAACAGTATGTTTATCTTTATGAATAATATAATATTGTGAAGTATAACCACAGGATGTTTATAGGCTAAATATACTATTTATCCTCTAAATTATATATTGTAGTCTATTCATTTAAATATTTAGGGTATCTGTGTCATTCATTCAAATATTTATGAGGTAACTGTCTTTCTATATAAAACATAACTGTTAAGCACAGTGAATTTCTTAAAAGTTCCAAAATTATAGAGACAGTGGCCAGATGACAAGCACTTGTTGATTAGAGATGGATGACTGTACGGTATGGAATACGGAGGACGCCGCCAGGAGTTGCGGTCCCTGCCATGGTCGCGGGAGCGGGGTTTGGACAGAGCCTTGAAGGATGAGGGTCATTTGAGTCAGCATCTGAGATAGCAAAACCGTTATAGAGGCGGGAGTGAGTGCAATATTGGGCAAGGGCCACTCTGATAAAGAGTGGGAGGAAAGAGTGAGGAATACTTAATAAAAATATTACACAGTATGGCCCCTCCATTTTGGAGAGATTTGATAGCACCGAAGTTCATGGGTGTGGAAGTCCATAGGGACCCATGATACTTTCCTGATTGGGGAAATACCATGATTAGGGTGAGACTTTTCAGGAAAACGGGTTAATGTGAGAGCAGCGTCAGAGGAGAAGCCAGGCAAGCTGGCGCAGGCTCCTGTCTCACAGTCCAGTTATGAGCCACTAACGATCACAGGCCAGGGACGATGCAGGGAGTGGACAAGTGAGGGCACTGCCGTGAAAGGACAAGCACCAGGAATACCGCGTGACGTCTGTGGCTCACCACCCTCTGCCACATACAACGCCACCCAGTGATCTGATGAGCTCTGAGATGAATCTAAGAGAAAGGATAGCATGCTGCTCTGAAACGTTCTCGCAGACGCTTAGGTGTAATTTGAGCAAATCGAAATGGCCAGGACAACCGAGAGTTTTCATGTGACAGTAGCTATTTCATTTCAAAAACTAACCGCACTTGTAAAGTTATGTACATGTGTCTGAGTGATATAATATTCTGGGGTGTAACAGCAGGGTACAGACTCTCATGTCTCTACATGCCTCTGTTTTAATTTGAGCTGTGAAGTGGTTTGCTCGGGATACTGAATGGACTGCCACACTTTGTACTTCAGATAGCAGTGTCTCACAGTCTACTCCTATTGTCAGAAGCGACAGGTGTGTAGATCATACAGTCCTTATCTGTGGGGAGGAGTATGTGCCCTCACCACTTAGGATGGATACGAGGGGCCTATCAGGCTGCCTTCTCCATGAGGAGGCATAGAACACTGAAAGGCCCTTCTTTTTCATTAAACTCTTCCAGTTTAATGCAGATTCCAGTGTTTGTCCCCGAGGGTAGGATTTGGTCTAACATATTTAAGTGGGTGCGTTAGGATTCTCTAAGTTCCCTATAAACCTTTGATGACTGCACATCTCCCTTTGCTGCGGTCACACTTTGTCTGTGGTGTGGACTCTCACAGTGAAGGGTCCTACTGCATCCCTGTCCGCAGCCTGCTTCCCATCCCCTGTGTGTCTCTGTTCATTTTGAGCATCTCAGGATGCACTGAGCTGTGGCTGTCACTCCTTCTGCATGGGATGGCACTGACATGCCTCTCCTGAGCCTGTGGCTGGTGAGGCATCTCAAGAAGATGGGCACAGGTGGAAACATCCACAGGTGGAGCTGACCTTCCCAACTTGGTCCACCCGGTTCCCATGTGGGCCCCTCTCAGGTGGAGCTGACCTAGCTCAGGCAGATACACAGGGCCAGTATGGAAAGTGTCTCTCTGGACTATTTGACACTATTGTCATTAAACTTTGGTTTAAAGCCAGTCTTCTTTGTCTAACTACAAGCTCTGAGAGGGTGCAGATGATGTCTCCCCTGCCTCTGTGAGCCCTTGGCGCCACACACAGCTAGCTCCCAGTGACTGTGGAATTAGTTTAATATAACAGCATGTTAGCCTCATAGATTAATTTGATATTTCTGCTTTATTCTAGTTTTGTAACTTAGTTTTAAGTTTTAACATCACTGTTAATATAAGTATAATTATCTATACCTTGGCTGCATTTAATGTCTCTTTCATTTACTACTAAGAAAATATAATCATACCATCCCAACATGGGTAAAAAAGCCACTAGCTATTAACTCTTCACGCATCCACAGATACCTATCCGTGGATCAGTCTGCAATCAGGCATCAGGTCTTACTGAACCCTGCTAGGGCTCAGTGCAGTCTGAGGTGCCGGGGACACCACGGTAGTAACAGTAGGAATGGTTCTTGTCTGCAGAAGCACAGCCTCTGTTTCGGGGAGTAAGATTCATGAAATAGTAGCCAACACTGTCGCACATAATGAGCAATGATTTATACTGTACAGACTGTATCTGTTCCAAGTGTCAGGGGAAAGAGTGAGAGGAATTATGACATTGAGGCAAGTCAATGGCAGTAGCTTGAGGGGACTGTGGTGTGATGGACAGGAACTAATATGACGATCGAGTGAGCATGTCAGGCAAACACCTGGCAAGGTTGAGGACATAAAATGGTTATGATGTGTTTATTTGAGAGTGAGACTAAACTGGTTATAAGACACGATGTGTTGGGTGGAAAATGGAAATGCAATTTCATTGAAAGAGTGCTGTAGACAAATGAATGTCTGTGGAAGTGAGTGTGAAGCCTAAGAGTGTCAACTCAAAAATAGAGAGAGCAGAGGGTGCATTTCAACAAGAGAGAGACAATAAAAATAGTGTTTACAGACAATTCGTGTAGCAGTGACATCCAGAAAGGACAGAGAGCAGTGACATGAACAGAGGCCGTCTGCGGCATGACTCAGTGTGAGGGCGGAGGGGTGTCAGGGCAGCCCCTGGCTAAGGGTGCCAGGAGGCCACACACGGGCAGTTACCCGGGACAGTGCTAAGGGTGCCAGGAAGCCACACACGGGCAGTTACCCGGGACAGTGCTAAGGGTGCCAGGAGGCCACACACGGGCAGTTACCCGGGACAGTGCTAAGGGTGCCAGGAAGCCACACACGGGCAGTTACCCGGGACAGTGCTAAGGGTGCCAGGAAGCCACACACGGGCAGTTACCCGGGACAGTGCTAAGGGTGCCAGGAAGCCACACACGGGCAGTTACCCGGGACAGTGCTAAGGGTGCCAGGAAGCCACACACGGGCAGTTACCCGGGACAGTGAAGACTTGGAGGAAAACAGAAAAGGGCAAGATGCCTGCTAAATGATGGCTGGGAGAGTGGGTGGGCTCGGGGGCTAGAGGAATACAAGTGCCAGCAGCCGGAAGCTTAGAGTGGAAATTGGCTTGACCTAGTGAGGTATGCTTAAGGTTCAGACAAGTGACTCAGTGATGCATGGGGAGATAACAAAATCAAAACCTTCTATAAAACAACTGGGTATTGGCAAATAAAAAAGTCCAGACATTGATGCGTCAGAGGCAAATCTGGACATGCGACAGACTCAGTTCCTCAGGGAAGCCTTTCTGAGCCACCCACTCCTGCCCCCTTCCGGCCGGGTCCCAGGTTATACACGCTGATTATAATTCCTTTTCCTTCATCACAACTCTTACTCAATAGTATTAGCAACACTGTTTGTTTAATGTCTCTCTTCTTGTTAGACTGAAATTTCCAAGGGTATTGGATCCATGTTATTCCCAGTGATCTTTCCGATAAGGCACAGAAGAAAACCATTTTCAAGGGCCAACGAGATCCACAGGCAAACTCAACAGTAGAGCGATGATTGGTTCGTGACGCACCAATAACATTGAAATTACAGACTCGTGCGTGGTCAGGAGGGCTCTCTGAATAACTGAGGTCCAGGCTTCCTGTGGACACGCCCTCTTCATCAGGAGCGCAGAGCTGACAGCTGTGGTTGCGTCTGGCTACCTGGTCATCCTATCATGTGGAGCATGCAGCGTGACCAAACTAACTACATTAAAGGTAGAAAATCAACGCACAAAGCCATTTTGGCCGGCGTTTTGGAACAGTCACAGATATACAGGGAAGAGGAATGGCTGACTGATTCTAAGTGTCACTGCTTCATCAGGGGTTCCCGTCAGGCAGACAGCCAGCCAACAGCACTGACGCCCACTGACGCCCTTTTCAGGACTCAGTCCTGCCTGTGATGCCACAGGGCATAGTGACGAAAGAAATGTGAAGACACTACACACCTGGAACGGCACTGCCACCCGTCCCCTCCATGTTAGGACCACGTAGGAAGTGGATATCAGGCAGCTGTCATCTTTCGAAGCTGCAGTCTCCTCATGTGAAACGGCAAACTCGTAGTACCTACTTAGTAGGGTTTTATTTGTAGTGAAGGTCATGGGAGAAACTATCCAAAGCTCTTAGAAAGGTGTCTGGCACATACTAATGTTACCTGTGATGAGGGTGATATAAATAACACATGAAAGGAGAGACCCATCCTGAAGGTGCCAATAGAAACGCACTAGGGGTTCCTGGAGGGCCAGCCAGCTGGAGCATTCCACGTGAGCAGGGGCGGGCGGTGCAGGAAGCCCGCGTCTGCCGCAGGAATCCCGGTCTGACGGGGCTGAGACCGCGCGGGGGCTCAGGCGGGAGCAGTCGGTGCCGCACCCATGCTCAGGGCCTCTGCCCCGTGAGCTCACGCGCTCCTGGCGTCCATCCCCATTGATGCTCCAGGAAATTCCCAAGTTTGTTTGTAACCCATACCTTCCTCTGAGCTTCAGGATTTCCAACTCCACTATGGACTCGCTACAATCAGCACCTCACAGGAGCTGTGCCTTTCTTACTGTATGCCCACTACTGTTGGCTCCTCTGAGAGCACGTCACAAGCAAACTCAGCCTGTCCAGACCTGAACCGATGATCTGCCCTGTGAAGCCACCTTCATCTTTTCACAAGTACCTCGTGGCCATCCAGGACGCACCTCCTTTCCCCTCACCCCTACTCATCTCCATGACCCAATCCCCCCATTCCCATTCCTCACCCTCCATCGACCCAGCGCACTTCTGTCCTTTGCCAGGCAACATCCCTCTCCCTGGCCCGCAGCTACAGGTGGCTTCACCATAAACACTCTGGGCCCCCTCCGTGCTTTCCTCAGCCCAGCATCAAAGTGCAAATCCGATTGTCTCCGCAGCTGAAAATGCATCAGTGCCCGCCTGTTTCACTTCCTGATTGCAGCCCAAACGCACACAGATCCCACAAGATGCTGTGAGGTGTGCTGCCCTCTCCTCCTTGGCAGGCCCGACTCGATGGGGGGCCCCGCGCAGCCCCAGGCCGCGGCCCTCCTTCAGTTCCCCGAGAGCCACAGCGTCTCTTCCATGTCAGCGTCATCTCACGTGCACTCCCTCTGTCTGGAAGTTTCCTCCCACTCCTTCATCTAGCTTCCTCCTCTGAATCCTATGGCTCTGAGCATTGTGCCCCCCATGTTCTCCAGATCTGTCAGGGCTCCCCATGACTCTCCCATCACTACCTGCTTTACCTCTGTAGCACATGCCATAGTCATAATCAGCCATGCAACTTTCCTGTGTGATTTCTCCATGGATTCGAAGCATCCGTAAGCACCTTTCCTGTTCGCCTCTGTCACCTTCACATCATTATGGTGCTTGAAGTAAGAGCAGCCCACTGAATGCTAAGTGAGTGAAGGAAGGACCTGACTACGTTTTCCAAACAGCGGCAGCATTCACGGACCAGGGCAGTGGTGAAGTGCAGCCCTCCCCACGGACAGACACCTCCGTGGGTCACTGGCCTCAGGCCGTCAGGGTGACCATGCAAACACAGCGCATGACGGGGCCACTGGCCGCAGCCACAAACCAGGCACATCCAGCATGCACATTCACCAAGTCTCACTCCAGTGCCCATTTCAGAATTCAGTGGGACTGGAGTTGTTTCGCCCTGCATCTGTTTTGAAAAAGGAAAACGTGTTTTCCACCAAGGAAATGTCAGCTATGACTTAATGATCTACCATTAACAGAAGGCAGAAGGAGAAATTCAGTTTTGGAGTCACAGGTCATTCCACATACACAGGGAAGCACTGAATGTACACGAAACTGCATTTCCAAAGCATCGCGGGTCCCAAGGGGAAGGACCTGCATGTCATCGCCACCCGTCTTCCCTCTTCCACTCACACCCACCACCAGCCCAAAGTAAAAATCCATTTCTAAGTGAAAGAGAATCACGTTGAAGTTGGCAGTACAAGAAATGTGAAAAAAAAAAAAAGATTGCCATCTGGACAATGAGTATTAATAACTAAAGAACTTCAGGCTCTAACATAAATGAAAGATATTTAGAAGATCTTGACAATATTCCTTTCACAAAATTAACTGTATTTTATAGTACCGAAAACTGCATCGGGTGGCCTGAGATACATAAGAGGAATGTGATAAAAGTAACTTGGTGACATTAGCAATGGACGAAGCCCATGCTTTCCTCGGGGAGGCGTGTGTGAAACGCGTCGTGGGAGCTGGGCCCTGCGGCGGGCAGGTGCGGGGCTGACGCCCGCGGGGTGTGAGCCACAGCGCACCCCACCTAGAGCTGGTCGTTTTGAGAAGGTGGATGGGAGAAAGGCCGCTCCTGGGAGCATTCGCTTTGTCTATATGTTAGAAGGAGACTGGCTTCCCATTGCATGTTCCCCTCCGTCTTTGTATTTAGAAATTATGAAGAAAGGATCACATTTTGTTCACCTCCCTCAGCAGTATGCCATCCAGGAGGCAGGAGAACGCCGGCTGCCTGGCTGCCTGCCCCACGGAACGGGGATCGTGTCTGCCTCTGTCCTAAACTGAGCGGCGCCATGCACACGGCCGCTGCGCTGGCAGGGCACGAGCTCACCTTGTCATTTCCATTCTTCAGAGCAAGGGAGCAAACCAGCGTGGTCAGCCTGGCCCGTGCGCTGGGAAGGTACGGATCAGCATCTGCCTCTGATGCCGGGCGGCTTGTGTGACAGAGGCAGAGCCAGAGGTCTGTGGAGAGGATCGTGTGAAAGAGCGGGGGGCTGTGGAGCGATCAGAGGGGTTCCGGGGTCCGGCGTCCTCTGCTGTACTCTGTCCTATGGATGCATCACCGAGAAGTCAGGCAAATTCTTCCTCCGTGACCTCTGGCTTTTTTTAGAACTAGTGACACTCAGCCCAACTGGGGTAGCAAGAGCGGAGAAAGGAGCCAGCCAACCTGGACCGCACATCCTTCCCCAGGGAAGGCACTGCGGGCAGTTGTCCTGGACCTGCCGTGGGCCTGGCACCGTAGCCGGTGCTGGCTAAGCATCTTCGAATGAGTAAACCATCATTTCATATGTGGGGGTAGGAGTGGCGGAAATGACTGCAGTGGTACATGAACCGCCCATGCTGCATCGAGAGGCATATCAAGCACAGATATTTGGAAGCGATAGAGAGACAATGTAATAGTCATGTGGCGTGTAATGGCGTGTGGTCACTGTATGACAGACTGAGGACATGACACAAGTCCCCTAAGGTTCTAATGGAGCTGAGCATTCCTGTTACCTCATAATGATGTCATAGCCATCATAATGTCACGGCACTCTGTGTGTGTGTGTGTGTGTGTGTGTGTGTGTGTGTGTGTGTGTGTGTGGCAGGGGGTGGGGGGTGATGCTGGTTTAAACAATTTGTGCTGCCAGCACATATGCTTATACACTTAATACTTGATGATGATAAAAGACTACGGTACTGGTTATGTATTTACTGTACTATGCTTTCTATCGTTACCTTAGAGTGTCCTCTTCCTACTTATAAAAAGCAGGCCTGCTGTGCAGCCCTGCGCTGGGTTACGGGGCAGCAGCCTCCCACATCTCCGTGTACCGCGTCTCGATTCCATCCTCTCTCTGGGCTCAGTCTCCTGGGGGCCGTGAGGTGCCCGACTGCGTCTGGTGTTGTTTTGTCCACTGTGGCCCCTGAGCGTACAACACCCACTGCCAGTGTGGCCTGGACAAGGCCAGGTGCAGTAATTGACCTGGAAGCTAAATTAAAAGTGACTAAGGACTAGGGAGGTGGGAAATCCGGGATGGTCATTGTCAGCCAGTCATGGAGAACAAGAAAAGGAAGCTGTGAAAGGCTCTGCTCCATGGAGGCATGAGACCAGCAGGTCCGAGAAGGGCTGCCTCAGATGTGGGGAATCTCTGATGACCCGGAGTGAAGACCAGGCACAGAGTGTGCCCCTCTCAGCACCATGCTGATCACGGACCAAACAAAGAGCTTATGATGTTGAAAGAAAAGGCTGGCCCTGAGGACGCTGTTGAATTTACTGCTGTCTCTGGGTAGTTTAAATGATTCAAGAGTCATTATTCATTCATAGTGTGAAAATGAGTCGTGAGTCGTGAGTCAGTTAGTGCTGATATGAAAGCAGCTGAAGAATTTTTGGAAACTCTAGGTAAGCTGATTGTGGAGGAAAATCACTTCTAGAAATGGATGCTGCAAGGCCTTTCATGCAGAGGAGGCCAAGTCAATGCCGGGGCTCAATGCTTTTAGGGGCGGACAGCAGTCTCGCTTGCGGACAGTATCACTTCATGAAGTGTCACAGTGAGAACCAGGGCCTTCAGGCTATCAGCAAGCACACACTGCTGGTGTCCTGC
This sequence comes from Aselliscus stoliczkanus, assembly GCA_033961575.1. Classification (NCBI taxonomy): domain Eukaryota; kingdom Metazoa; phylum Chordata; class Mammalia; order Chiroptera; family Hipposideridae; genus Aselliscus; species Aselliscus stoliczkanus. Next base: position 63,250,727 of record CM066735.1, read on the forward strand.
TGGAGCAGTAAGGAGTCAGGGGTGACCAACCCCTCCCCAAGATGCCTTCCCGAATTGCTGTGCCGCAAAATGGAAAAGTACTGTTGAGAGAATAACACACCTTTCAAGACTGTGTTTACTGTTGATAATGCTCCCGACATCCTCCTTTTATTGGTGATTCTCATCTCAGTATCACAATGGTGCCTCCTCCAACACCACCTCTTTGATCCAACCAACAGATGAATGAGTTGTAGCAGCTCTTAAGCCTCCTGCCTGAGGAGGGCCTTTGCCCAGGCTGTTGCTAACTGAGGAGACGCTGATGCACTTCTGGAAGGGCTCCATCCAGGACCACCTCAGGAGTCTTGCTTGGGCTCGGCGTGAGGTCAGCAAAGAGTGTGTGAATGGCTTCTGGGAGATGATGCGCAAGAGGTTCTCCATGATTTCAAAGGGTTTGCCGAGGATGAGGAGGCTGCAAGAATCACCCAGGCTGTGTCTGAGACGGCGAACAACCTGAACCTGAGTGTGGGTGAGGATGGCACTGAGGCGCCCTAGTGGGGCTCCTGAGGAACTGACTAGGGAGGACGTGTCGGAACTGGAAGAGGGGCGCACAGCTGGAGGAGAGGCCAGAGAACGGGACACTGCAGGAGGAGAGAAAGGAGAACCCCTAAGAGAACTCAGGGAAGGGTTTCGCACAAGCTTTTGCTGACCTCAACAAGCGCCTTAAAAAGATTAAAATATGGACTCCAACACTGAAAGGTTTTCATTAATAGAGAGGACTGTTCATGGTGCATTATCTGTTCAGAAGCAAATCTATGATGAAAGAAAGAATCCACCCAAGCAAACCAGCATGCACATATTTCTGAAGAGGGACAGCTCCTCAAGAAGTGCCTTGGGCAGGTCCTTCAGGGGACGTTCCAGAAGAGGCCTTGTTGTCACAGGGATGACAGCTCCAAGGGTGTGACTGGCCCTGAAGGCCTTTCCGTGGGATGAGATGTGGACGTGGAGACAGTGATACTGATGGTCCTGACCCCGTGTAGGCCTGGGCTACTGTGGGTGTTGGTGTCTTAGTTCTTAATGAAAAAAGTTTAGAAACTTACAAAAAAATAAATAGAAAAATTTTTTTAGAATGAGTATATAAAGAAAAAACTATTTTTGTACAGCTTTTAGTTACAATAAGTTAAAGTTAACTTACTATTGAAGAAAGGAAAGCTTTGTTGTTAATAAATTCAGCGTTGTAAAAGCCACAGGGTGCAGTCATGTCCGAGGCCGTCACATCTGCTCGCCACTCGTCCTTACTCACCCAGGGCACCTCCCTGTCCCATCCTGCCAGCTCCATGCACAGTCAGTGCCCTCCGCACGTGGGCCATTTACCTCTTACCCCGTGTTCCCACTGTATCTGTTCTATGATTAGATGTGTTTAGATGCGCAATACTTACCATTGGGTTACAGTTGCCTAAAGTGTTCAGCACGGAAACATGCTGTACAGGTGTGTAGCCCAGGTGTGCAGTGGGCTGGACCATGTAGGTTTGTGCGTGTGCACTGTGTGACATTCCCACAGCAACGAGATCGCCTAACGACACGCGGTTCTCAGAACTCAATGCCTCTCCTCCTCGACCTCCTCCTGATCGTCCTCCCCCCCCCATCATTTAGTGACACATGGCTATACAGTGGTTAAGGCCACGTACATTGGAGCCAGACTCAACCTGAATCCCAGGTTTACCACTTGCCGGGGATGTGATCCTACACAGGTAACTAACTTCACAGTGCCTCAATTTTGTCATTTGTAAAATGGAAGTATCTACCTCAAATAATCTTTGTGAAGATTGCATAAGCTACAAATTAATATGTACTGTGCTTAGCCCAGCGTCTGGTAGAACGTAACTATTCTGAGTGTTCACTGTTACTTTCATAATGTACATATCTACTGCTAAAAATCTAGACAATAGCACTTATCAACAAGTTGCATGTTAGTCTCTAACTTTTTATGTCTACTAGTCCTGTCCTCTAGAACAATGTCTGTAGCACTGGACAACAGAGAGGTTAGGAAAGGGTCTCTGAGAGCCTCTTTTTCCAGGTGAGGACCGAGGCCCACAGCCACCAGGGGAGCTGTCCAAGGTCAGACCAGGCCTCAAGTCCCGATCTAGCTTCGTGTTAGTCTCAAACATCGTCATCAAAGAAAAAGGTTAAAATGGGTACCCATCAGTCACATGCTGGAAGGTTTCAGTGGAGAACTTCATACTTGAGTTTTAAGCTCTTGTTGGGCAACAGATACACTAGGGTTGTAGCCCTCAGTAACCGTAGGAGTTTTTGTGATATAATGTATTATGTTAGTAGAGCCTGTAGTAATATAACTAATGTATTACATTAGTTGTGGTAGAGCCTGACTTTTCTTCTAGTTATGCAACTTGCATGAAATTGAAAAAAATGTTTAGAGCAACATGTCACTCATTGTCACATCCCAGAGCCTGAGGATATCATTTTTATTAAAACCAAACAAACAAAACCAACTGGTTTTCTAAAACCAATTCTTGGGTATTTTAAGAGGAACTTGAGTCATAAGCCAGTTTCAAGCACCATGCAGACTAATTATCATTATAAAGTGAGCTGGTCGTTTCTGGCCTGCCAGCATCGTCTAGCTGGACAGGTGTTCATGTGCCTGCGTATCTCTGGTAGCCACAGCACCAGACAAGTAAACTCCCACTATCATCTCCCTGTCATCTAAACTGTTAAGCATTTAGAAATACAAGGCATTCATTTAGTTGAGAATAGTGTTTTTATCACTAAGCCTATTTCCCTGCTTTTTATGGTGCATACAAATCACAGAGTTTTAAATATAGTTTCCTTGGAATATATTTTATACCTCAACAAATACGTATTTAAGTTTAAAACTTGCCATTAATCACCAAACAGCAGTTGAGACTCAACTGGGCTTCAAGGAAGTCATATAATAAGATTATCTGAATTAGAAGAAAATTTGTAATTCTTTTAAACTTATGAAATGACAAATCAGGGCTGGCCGAGTGGCGCAGTAGTTAAGCGCTGGCTTGGGAAGCCAGCGGCCCCGGTTCGGTCCCACATATGAGGGCCAATGACACTGCCCTCAAAAAAAAAAAATGTTTAAATGAAATGACAAATCAACTATTGACTATTTAAATTCTAGATCATAATAACTTCTTCAGTAGAATATATGGTCCAATAAAGGGACCGCATCTACTTGCTACCTTTTCTACTATATTTTTTTCAACAAACCTTTCAGTTACACTATGAATTACTCTAATATCTGCTATAATCTTTAGAAACAATACTTTCCTCAAGAAAATGTAGTAAAGAGAAGGTACTGGTATACTATAACTCAACCAAACTAAACTATAACAAATCTCTCTAGAAAGAGATAAGTTTTGTTTTATCTAAAACATCTTAGTAAACTGAGAGTCCTTTATTCCAACAACATCTCATGCGACCAGTTTAACATTAATATATAGTTATACAAGAAAAGAAATCCCCTGTTTTACCACCAAGACCATTAAGGAAAACAATAAAATGATTACAGAGATAGTAGATACCATGTTAACTGGAGAAAGAAACCCAAGGCATAGCTTCTGTTAGGGGCAAGCCTCTTTGTATGTTCAGTACTTTTTCAAGAGTCTCTTTCAAATTTATTTTTGAAATCTCAAATATATTAATAATTATATTATTAATATAATAATTACTAAATAGTAATTATATAATAATATAATTAATATAAATATATTATTAATATAATAATCAATAAATATTAATAACTATATTAATGTTAATAATATAATTATTAATATTAATTGAAGGAAAATGTGGGGAAAAGCCCCTCAGCTGAATACCATGTGTCCGAGTGTTTCGCCCCATGTCATTCTGCTCTGTTGTGTGAGTAGCATTGTTCAGTAGTTGATAATGCAATATTTTCAAAGGTCAAAGAAAAAGTGGGAATGACATCAGTTTCATGTGTGTCTCAATATTTGCTTTGTGTTTTAATCTAATATTAAGATGTAGCTGTTTACATTACTTAGGATTGATTTCATCAAAATTTTTCCAGATTACATATGTTGCTATTCTCCAATATGGTTATAAACAATACGGATAAATTTTCAACTTTAAATGATTGTGAGGCTTATGTGGTTTCTAGATATTAGACGAACTAGTTGGAAGATGATCTAGGTAAACCCCTTAAAGGATGTAACTGGGTTCTTCCAAAAAAAAAAGTGGATATATTAAATGGAAGGTATGTGTATTCTTTTAATTTAAAGCTTCTGTATTCAATACTTAGGCTGATTATTTCTTTCCAGTTGCTTTTAATCTAATAATTGTATACTTTCAAATAATGTTTATAAAACAAATTGCATCCAATAAAAAGATTTGTTGAGGATCATTGCTCTACAGACAGACAGGTAGCTATAGCTGAAATCTCTAATGTTGCCTATACATTTCTAGCCCATCAAGCAGCAGACATGGTTCTGTTTAACCGGTCCTCTGCGGGAAAATTACAAGTTGTTGGTGGAGAGCTTAAACAATTAAAGGGATCATCCCCTTAATACTTGAATTTTAAAGAGAAGCTTTAAAATTACCCAAGAATGATGCTGTATTCCTTTATTTCACTTAATTTAATTAAAACACTCTATTTCTGCTACAACAAAAGAAGTAGGCACTTTTGTTTAATCCTGGGATTCTTAGATTAATTGAAAAGAAAGTTACTATCTCTTACTAAAAGCCCCTACATTTATGAGAGCGCCAATAATGTACAGGGTAATTAAATAGATACACTTACCCGGAATTGAAGTTGAAAGAGCTGAAAACGCTTGAGAAAGTTTCAATCGATAGAAAAGAAACAGAAACAGCGGTATCCACTCCCATCCGCTCAGGCTTTCTGCCTTTACAAGTGGCAGCTATCCCAGCTGTGGCTCAGTCGCCTTGCGTTATGTAATATCTTATTATCAGTCATCACACTGCTACCAAGCCGGTGAGGCACTAGAGGGCAAGAGTGTCACATGCAAGACCCGTCGCCAAGGGACAGGCTTTGGAACCATTTGGGGGAGACAGATGCTAACTAAGCTGATGAATAATGACAACACGATGCCCGAACAACGTGGGGAACTTGTAATGTTCCTGGAAAAAAATATTTTAAATGTCCATTTTCTGACTAGCTGCCGAGTTCGTGGGTTTCCAAATATGCATATAAGCAAATAGCCACACCATGCAAAACTTTAGGGATCATAGCACAAACCTGCAGTCATCCAGGAGGCTGTAGTCTCCTTGTCTGAGTCACCTTGTTAGACAGACGCGGGGAGGCGGTGACACGGCAGCGCCCAGCCCCGTCCCCTGGGCAGTGTCCCCTCGGGAGCCCTGTCCTGTCGGGCGGCTTTCCAACGGCGGGTGCAGGACGCCCCTCCGGGCCCCTAGCCTCGGGCTCCGGAGGGGTCCCCTCCGCCAGGTCCCCGCCGAGCAGGACGCAGCGCCCCGGGTCTGGCCGGCAGGTCCCGCACTGGGTGCCCGGCCACAGGACGCGGGGCGCCCGCAGGAGGCAGGGAAGCGGGGAGGCCGAGGGACCCGCACCCGCCGCCCGCCGCCGCCCGTCCGCCCCTTGGGCCTGGGCGCGGGGATCCCCGGCGCAGGGACCCGCAGGCGTCCTGTTCCCACCGCCGGCCGCTGCCCCAGAAAGGAGCCGACAAGGGCCAGGAAGGTGGCGCTCGGAGGGAGCGGGCGCGTCCCCGCAGCGGCGCTGGGGAGCTGGGCGCCCTCCGCGTCCCTCTGGTCGCTCTGGCTGGTGACAGCGGGCCTCGCCTCTCTCTTGGCTGCCCCTCCGGCTGTCGGAACGGACCGGAGCTCGTGCCGAGACCCGGGAGGCCGGCAGTTGCAGCGGCACCTGGGCGCAAGGTGCGAGGTTAAGCTCTTCAACAGGGAGCCCCGCCGATGGGTCTTTTAATCTCCTTTTGATCCACTAACGTAGCACGTGTGCATCTTAGTGAGGGCGGGAGGGGGTCCACTAAGGACCACTGGAGTGGACAGCTGTGCTCCCAGCTGCTCACTCGTCTCCATGGAAACAGGACCTGCCCGCAGCCCTGCGCTGCCCATGAAGTCAGCCAGCAAGGTGCCTCCCGGGTGGCCCGGACTTTTCCGGGCAGGCCGTAGGGCTGGTGTGTCCTCTTGGAGCTGGGATTGGCTTACAGGAAAGTACATGGCCCAAGTCTGGCCAATCAGAGACAAAACGTCACCTTTGGGGACTTTTTCTCGCCCCGTTCACAGAAGTGGACTCTTCTCTTTGGCTTTGCAAAGTGAGATGTGAGTTTAGAGCTTCTTGTCACCATGTGAGGTCTGGGGTGCGCCTGCTGCTGCCCCAAGGCATGTCCAGGGAGAACAGCTGACTCCAGATGGGACACTGGGGCTCCAGCTGTGGCTGGAACAAGGTCTTACTGCTGGCGATACTCAAACATGAATCTATAAATCTAGTTTCGCCTTAAGGCAGCTTGAGTTGAACTTGTGGTCCGTTGAAATAGAAAGAGACCCAGATGATACAGAAAGTAGGTGTCATGGTCATTTATTAACTTTATGAGGGAATTGGATACTGTAGGGTGAGACCTTCCATTTGATCCCAATGTTCTGCAAGTTAGTTTGGAATTTTAAAAAGCCCCAAAGCCATATAGTCTCTTGCTCTACACAATACAGTGGTTACAGAGTGACTGAACCAATGACGCCCTAGGAAAGCCTACATACATGTCAAGATGGCAGACTTCTCTGACCAGATGACATATATCTGAGGTTGTTTTTTTTTTATTATTATTTTTTAGCTGCTACCCCACCCCTCCTTGGAAACCTTGTGCCTTTCAGGAATTTAACACCCCCAATTTTTTTGTGTGTGTACTCCTTTTCCAGAGAGACAGCTCTGTCATACAAACACTTTTACAGTCATCATTTCAGTTATTATTAAATAAATAAATATTACTGACCATCTACTAAATGGCTCTGTGAATACAGTAATCTTTAAAAAGAAAAGCAAAGCAGAGCTTCCCGTGTCCTTCTATGCCTTCTAATATACTGATATCGACATAGGGATCGGAGGGCAAGTTCTGCACAAACTTCAGGAAATACACAAGTGTTATTGAGCCATACATTCCTGAGTGTCTCAGGGTATGTAGGTAGGTTCAGAATTGGCTTTCACTTTTTCTTCTTTCTTTTTTGTCTTCCCTGCACAAAACAAACAAAAAACTAGAAAACCTCCCCTACAAAAGTAAGGTATTTAGCATTTTATGATCGTCTTTGGGGGTTTTCTCCAGATGGGTTTGACTGGAGGCACAATCAAATTTCCGGGAGCCGTGGGGAGAGTCGCTACCTGCACAGTGACGCGACTCCCGACCGCCCATCTGGAAGTCCAGACATCTTAGGGTCACGCCTGCCTTTCCTGTGAGACAGTCACATCCTGTCACTCTGTTCCAGAAGCTCCCCTCTGCACACATGTGACATCTAAGCCAGTGTAATAGCAGACTGGTGCGTTGCCGGTGTCTCCTTCCCCTTTACTTGGCCAGCAGGAAGGTAAGGAGGGAGTCAGTAGCATCATCAGCCATTGCCCCACTAGCCATGCCTTCCTAACTTCTTTCCCTAACCCAGGAACATGGAGGCCAGGATCCATTTTCCTCCTGAGAGATGTCCCAGGATAGTGGGAGTCTAGGTAGAGACAACGAGGACCCAATGGCCGTGGCCAAGGATGGGTGGGAAGGCCAAGTGCCTCAGGCCTCATTTCTGTGACACCCCTCAAGGGCAGTCGTCTCCAAATGTGCTTAACAGTATTTTTAATGTGATCCGTGTGCTAGGTTTAGTTTAGACTTTTTGGCTAAATCATAGTTTTTGGAACCACCTTTGCTGTATCTGTGATTACTATTTACATAAATACTGGCGACCTCAAAATGGAAGAAGGTCAGACATCCATCTGCCCTGAGAAGCCCGGAGACATGAAATAGTATTGTCCAAGACCCAATTCCAGGCACAAAAGGTAAAGCCTGGCTGTAAATTAAATACCTATAGAAACCATTAAAAAGAAGACAAAGAAACAAAAGTCCTGTATGTGCTTTAGTATACTGAAAAAAGAAATCCTGTATTGAGTCACTCTGAAATAAGGTGACTCATGGTGATGTAAAGATGTGATCACTTAGGCTTCATATAGATACGTTAAACATTATTTGTACATTTTGATAGGCTTTTGTCCTTCATCTAAATGTTTCTCTGTGGAGGATGATGATTGTAGAAGAATTTTGGGAACTCATTTCAATTTGTAGAGTCCTTCTCCATTTTTCAATGTCTAAATTAAAGCAATATGTTATTCTAACAAGTTTTAAAAAATGCAAGTGTTTATAAACAGCACACCAGCATTTCTGGCCTGAGATAGCTAGTAAGGGTCAGTACTGCTTTTCTTGAAAAATATCCAGCTTGGATTTATAGTTGGAGTAAGTAGTGACACTGTTAAGCCACTGAAGGTAATGGGGCGAGGATTTGAAAGAAAGCATATTCTATTAATAACTAGGAACTGCTAACACAGCTCAAGGAAGTGTACCCAACTTTCTGTACTGTCTCAAGAGGTGTAAACGTGAAGGTAGATCAAAGCCAAAATGACCAGTTAGAAGGAAAGGAAACGGAAGCATAAGGGGCTTCCCGAAAGCCACAGCCAGATGGCTTTCACTGGCCTCCAAGCCTCCTCGCAAATGTTGCCTGTGAAAAGTGTGCACGGTAGAGTTCGTGGTGTGCAAATCTTGCCTTATTTTATAAAACAGCAATTTCAACCGTCATAGACCAGAGGGGAGTGGTCCTCAGGCTGCAGTGTGCATGGGGAACTGTGGGGGAATGCTACGTCCCTGGTTGCTGGGGTCTGGTCCAGTAGGGGTGGGTGGGGCGGGTCTGAGAATTGGCATTCTAAACCAGTTCCCAGGACACCGATTTTGTCTACGGGAGTCTGTAAGACTGAACATTTATTATTATATAAATGGTTTGATTTTCAAATGAGTTCTCTGTTTTCCTGTTAATCATAATAAATATACAAGGAAGTCAGTATTTTAATTGGTTTTCCATGTGCCCAGTGAGGTAAACTATCAAAGAAAAGAAAATGGTTTGCTAAAATCCGGAGGGCCATTGGCAAAGTGGAAATTCGCAAGCCTTGCAACCAGGAGAACAGATGCTGCCCTTTGAGCACCCTGCGGCTGCCTCCCTCCCTCCAGGGGCCCGTCTGGGGCTTCCCACAACAGCCCTCCCTAGAAACACACCAAAGAACAGAAAGAAACTCTATTTCTCAGTGTAATATGTCATGTTTCACCCCGTCCCTGACAACGGAGAGCACTTGTTTCATCCTGGCATTAAACTTTTTTTATTCCTTGGCCCCAAAATGCTGCTATACATTATTTTCTATCATTTCTGTTTAATTTTCAAATGCTTTGCCCTCAAAAATAGCCTTTTTCCCTATGTGCAGTTAGTTTACGTCCTTATGTGTTGATCATAATGCATGTGGTTGAGCCTTCAGTGATGACTATTTGGCAGTCTAAGCATATTCATAGCTATAGATTTAGCATAAACTATTGAGATAACTGTGGTTTTGTTCCAACTTAATGGGGGAAATACAAGGACTCATCAGATTGTAGAACCCACTGTGTGAGTCTTCAAAGCTATCGCTTAATATTCAGGCAGGACCAAACATCGTCAAGGTGTCTCTTTGATGTAGCTCACAACACTAAGACATCATTTTAGAGCCTGGCCTGATGCCACGCGGTACAAGGGAGGTTCATTACGAGAGTAAAATGGATGATTTCTCTCTCAATTTGTGTGCAAACCGGCCTCGTAAAGACCCCAGAACCCTTTGCCATCCTTCATTATATGATGTTTCTTCATTATCTAATCCTTTGATTTCAAGAGGTTGAGGAAAATAATAAATATTCAAGAAGAAGGAGTTGTATGAATTCATTTTGTCTTGCTCCTCTGAAAGTATGTCTTAGAAACCGTGACGTGAGACGTTTTTATGGAACAGAGAAGTGGCAGGAAAATGGAGGTGCCCTATACATTATGGATTGACAAATCCAACATTCTGAGGCTTGAGGCTTTTTGACGGAATTCTCCACCCAACCTTTGGATTTGAGAACTGTGAGGCTAAAAATGAAAATTTAATGGAGAAAGGGAGCACGTATGCATGTGGCTTCTCTCCCTTAAACGTGAACATGTGTCCTCAGCAGTAATACAAGAAATAGAAAACGGAGATCCTGCCCACATGACATTAAACGGACGTGTGTGGCTCAGCATCTTTGCATTCTGAGAGAAAAGGATGAGACACCCTCATCCATTTTTCTTAAAACTCACAGTTGGAATCCAACACAGACACTTCAATGAAATGAAATCAGAGGAGCCGGATGGTTTCACTCAGTGTTTTCTCCAAGGTCGCGTTTTCATTGTTGGATCCAGGATTACTCTATTTTCCCTCCACAGGTTACTGCTCACCCTCTGAACAAAGTCCTTTTCCTTAAGCCCTTTATGAAAACAAAAAAAATTAAGAATGAATTTTTGAAAGATGCCATTAGTAGCTTGTGCCTATAGTTTTATATATGAAACATACTTTAGAACATAATTCTCTGTTATCAGGACAAGGAATACAGTTAGCAGAGACCTCCTGGAGTTCTAAAACTTGTAACAGCTTTGTATTTACAGCCAAAGAAAACATTTTAAACTGGGCTAAAGGTCATCGGGGTGGTAAAAGAAGTATTTTTTATTCAAGCCTGACTACTCCGGGGCCAATAGTTTTCTCGCTTTTGTGAAAAATCTTAACCGTAACTCAACATAGAAAATGATTACTTTTCAGTGTAGAATAAAATTTAAACCAAACAAAGCCAGGAGAGCCATATCAATTTCATTTATATGACTTTATAAATAATACACTAGGCATTAGTATTCCTTGCAGTCAGTCTCGGTCACTGTATATACGACATGTCTCCATCTCTGTCTGTTTTATACAGTCCTTCTCCCAAGAATTTGACCATTATGACAAATAGTAATAGAACTTCTACGAGTGATGGCAACAGAGATGGCAGTGAGACAAACCAAGATAAGCACTTGTCACATGTCAGAGCTCTGTACACGCCGAGTTGTGTAATCTGCATCAGAGCTCAACAGGATGCTGTTACATTAATACTTTTGTAGAAGTAGCTATCCAGACTTGGGGGTGTAAGCAACATCCCAGGGCTGGCTGATAGTTAACCTTTGAGGTGGGGTGGGTGTGGGTTGAGGGAGGAGAGAGAAAAGAAAAAAGGTGATAGGCAGAAAATAAATCCCCAAACTCAGGCTCATGTGATTATATGATCATTTCCCAATGATTTAGTTCTTTTTAGACGGTCAACAAATGGCATCTAAGTACGTGTATATGGGCACCTATCTGCATGTAGAGAATACTGCAGGATTATGGTGGTGAGCTGGAAGGATCCATGGCAGACCTCGTTTTCATATCACTATTACACAGCTAGTATTTCAGAGTTGACTTAGTCACAGCAGTACTTACAATCACCACTTACTATTGTAAGTAAAAGCATAAGTGCTGCGAAATGAGACGGACTGCCAGGCAACCTTGTCTGGGGAGGGATGAGGGTGGAAGGTCCAGGGAATCTTTTTTCTGGGACTGATTTTCAGTGAATCATGATACCTAGCTTGATTTCTTTCATTTTCCAGAAAAAAAATCCCGTCGCCCCAGAGGGTCCAGGGTAATAGAGAGTGAAGGGTAGAGAGTGTACAGGAAGGAGTTTAATTTCAATAGTCCAGCAAGTACCCGTTTTGGAAAGGTCTGGGCTTGGAACCACCTGCGCCTTCGTGGTTTCCTGCAGGGTTGGACCTTCCGTGTGGCCGAGGATTTCCTCCCTCTCTTCCCATCACTCGAATGGTAGCGCCCTCGCTCCCGCCTCCCTTCCCTTTCTCTCCCTTTTTTTTGGGCTGGGACTCTGTAAACATAGCCAACTAAGGCCAAACAAAAATCCATCAACTATCTGGCTATTTCCACATTTCTGAAGCTTGACCAACATCTAGCATTTGTTCAAATGTTCAATAGATGCACGTTTTTGTTCTTCAGTGAACTTGGTTTCTTGACGTTGCAGGGATGGAGAGCCTACGTGTGTAGGGGTGTCAGGTCTAGCTCGGGCTGTGCCATTTGCTAGTTCCTTAGCTGTGGGCTCGGCACTCATCTTCACTTGCTAAACGACAGCAGTGGACACACATTGTGAGGATTCAGAATGAAACGTGTAAGAACGTGCTATGACATTTCCAAAGAGTAATATAGTTACACGATTGCTTTTAAATGGGATTATCAGGTTGATCATGCTGTAAGAACATAAAATTTAACTGTAAGACTGGATCAAATTGATTTACCTGGGACTTAAATCTTAGTATACGAATGACTTGAACGTGATTTTCTTTTTAAATACTTTACTTCTGTGAAGAGAATATGATTTCTTCTATAATCAAACTACAACTGGTAGTAAATTTAGTGCTGAAATCAGAGAGCGCCGTCTGACCACCCCCAGTCTGTGCCACACGTGGTCATCTCCGGGGTGGCTACACAAGCTGTACATGGCTGGTCCCTGATTGGGCGGCGGTCCCATGTTCAGCCTCTCCTCCCTCCCCAGTAATAGTATTTGTGTCAGGACACATGGCCATCCAGAAAAAAGGGCTATTTTCCAGCTAGACGTGGCTGAGCTGTAGTCCGTGGGATACAAGCGGGCAGGTTGTGGGGCTGTTTCCCGGAACTTTCGCGCGGTGGCCTCCAGACAAGGCCTCATTCTGCCTCTTGGTGTCCAGACCGCTGTAGCATCCCCCGCTTTGAGTGCGGACAGGATCAGCACTTGTTTCCCACGAGGCAGTGCCGCACAGGCGATGGGGACAGTCCCCCCAGGTCCTACACGAGCCCGCGTCTTGCCAGCAGACTAGTTCTCCAGGCTTTCCTTTCCGGCCTGAGGCAGTCGGTGGCCACACTGGGGCAGCTTCTGTGTCGGGCGCTGTGGGAGCCCCCGGGGCTGAGGGCGGCCTCCAGCCGGCAGCCAGCCAGACGCCCTGCCCGCAGTCCTACAAGCGCAGGGGGTGCACTGTGCTCCCAATTGGAGTCCGCTTGGAAGTGGGGGCTTCCCAGTGCGGCTTCCTGATGTGAGGAGCCCATCAGGCCTCGTCACAGCCACAAGGTGGCCCGAAGCAGAGGCGCTAGTGCAGCTGTGTCCTCATCCTGTCCCCTGGGCACTCTGAGGTGACAAAGGGCCTTGTGCAAGTTCCCCAGGCTGTCGCCTCCCACCCTGCTCCTAAAGCTCAGCTAACACTTCACGGGGCTCAGTGGTGGTGGAGCCTTGGGCTGGTGGCGAGTTAGGTTCCCCGGTGCAGGGGCGTTCCTGGGAGCACACGCGTTTGTCTTGTCGGGGCCACCATTGTCCCTTCCTTGTTTTTCTATCATTTGATGCTAAGCTATTCCAAACAATAAGTATTATTAACTGAAATTGGTTTCATTTCACTGTTTGTTTCAATTAGAGCTCATGTTTATAATAGGAGATTTGGATGTACAAAGTATACAGAATAAGAAATAGTCACTCATTACTTTACAGTCAGACACCCACCATGAACATTTGCTGCATTTCTCTTTAGTATTTTGATCTAACTTTGGAAAAGAAGATCTCTATAGCAAACATTTGTGACATTTAAATGTCATGACTTCTCTGTCAGTAAGACAAAGTTTGTTGAAATTACTTTAAAACATCTGTTTGCAATGTGAAAAATTCAATCAAACAAGCATTTGGCGTGAAAGAGACAAAGTATTCCATGCATTTTTTTTCCCATTAAATTTAAGCTTTTTTCTTTAAGCCAATTTAGGCAATGGATTTTTGTATTCGGAAATGTGATCTCAGTGGCTAAGCAGGTAAGTTGGAGCCCCAACCCCTGGCTGTTACTGGACAAGTTTGTTTTGGGCACCAAAATATCTGGATTTTTTTTTTTTTTTTGCTTTGACTGATGGATCTCAGATTGTTCCTTAATATTGTACATATATAAGCTGTGGTTCTGCTACCATTTTCACATGCTAGTTAAAAATTTATGTGAACTCTAACTTACCATATTTTTCATTGAAGATTTTTTTCCTCAGGAAGTCAACTTTATTGGTATAAGGTGATTTATATCTCCTATTCTTCATTTTTTTTTTTAGTTTCAGGTGTACAAAACAATGTACTAGTTAGACATTTCACCCCTCACAAAGTGATAACCCTTCCCCCAATCTATGACTCCTCTGACATCATATAGAGCTGTTACAGTTCCACTGACTCTATTCCTTATATTGTACTCCACATCCCGTAAAAAAAAAAAATATATATATATATATATATAGTTATAGTTATAGTTATAGAAAAAAATTGAGGGTCATTGCAGCTTTTTGAAAGTTGAAGATTTCCCAGTCAGAGTTGGAGAGTTGAAAAGTTCTCCTGAAGTCCGTGGGTCTCAGTGGCTGTGATCCTGGACATATGGTGACACTCTGTCTTTACAGACTTATCTCCTGAATCAGCCCTTTGCTGGAGGGAAACCGGTCTACCCCAAATAAGCCTTATAGCGCCCCCTCCTGTACTCAGCCCCCAGCTTCCAATGGGGTCACCTCAGTGGGACCTTCATGGGGTCTCCCCCAGCTCACATCAGCCCTCACCTCTCCACCCCGAACCCCGATCATCTCCCTCCGCTCTGCTCAGAAGCATTAAGAACCTGCTGCTTCGTTGTGACCAGACTTTCTTATCCCTGCCGCTCTTCCGCCGGCCTGCGTGGAGTAGAGATTTATCAGCAGTTTTGTTGGACAGCTAATTGATAAAATACAGCTCAAAACTCCATGAATAACTACACTTTTCACTTATGAAAATCAGTAGGGTCATTTTCAATGAAAAGTGTTTGAATTTACTGCATGCATGGGGAAAGATTTCAGAAAAATATATAAAATGAGGACATATAAATCTGACCTTTAGAACTCTGTAACCACCTTCTGTTCTGAACCAAATTCACATTGAGGGGCACAGCTGGCCCTTGTTCCGCACGTGCACTGCCTGCGAGGGAAGCAAGCCTGTCTGTCCATGTGATCTTACTCTATTTCCTTTGGAAAAGAGGAAGACTGGATAAAATGGGGTGATGTGGACAGCATGACTTTTTTTTAAAAATAGCGCTGATTTATAGAGACTCTCCAATTCAAAGTGAAAGGGTCAGTTAGCACTCAGGCTTTCATGTTCAAGAGTACTTCACAGAGAATAGATAAGCAAATTGAGGTGCCCCTCTTATGAAATGGCCTTAGGACCTGTAGCTGTGCCTTCACACGATATGGCAGGACCCCAGGATGCACACTTTGTAAGTAAGGCTGCCCCGTACTTAACGGAGTAAGTTGTAATTTTATTTTAAATTTGATACATCCTCATCAATCTATTAGAAACTTAAAAAAACTAAAATGGATTTCCTAATTAGAAAATTTAAATATAGGTGGGATTAAATAAAATGTGACTTCATGGTTTGCAAAATGCTTTGAATAATCTAATTGCATTAGACTCAGGTGAGTCTACAGGTGAGGCAGAGGTTTGAGGTACAGGCTTGAGAGATTCACGTTAGTGGTGGAAGGAAGCTTTCAACACTGGTCCTTTAACTCCTTGGAAGACACTTCTCTCCTTCGTATGAAAAGGAACTTTTATTTGTGATGGGGTGGCATTTTAAATCCATGCCAGATAATTAACTCTGGAAAGCTCTTTTTTACTGAAATTGCAAAAAGCTGATAATAATACTAAATTGTTCAATTGTTCTGTTTTCTTTCACTTTCTGAAAAGAAACTTACTGTTTCTTACAATTGGCACAAGTTGAGGCACAGCTGCTTTTCTCTTGATGGAGGTAGGAAGGCAGAGGACTCTGCCTTGGGAGGCCAGGTAGAAAGCTGGTGAACGGTGGGGCGTGGGCTTTCTCCCTGCCATTGGCCAGTTGCTGCCTGCATTTGACGCACAACTTTGCTTTCCCTTTTACTGCAGTGGTGTTCTCTATGTTGCTATGTAAGGTCAAATATTCCAATGGTTAGCCACTTTAAGGATAATTTCCAATTTCAGAGAGATGCAGCACTTTGTTTGTTTTTTTTTCTTTCTTAACCGGAGCACATTTAATGGTGGTGAATCTAATGATGCTGCCACTCATGTGTCTGTCCCCAGAGCAGTTCTCCCAGGTGGGAGTAATCTCACCACCGGTCAGTGGCTCCATTCCAGACCAAGGGTCCCCAGCTGTATGTTTGACCAGAAATGACGTATCAGGTCTTACTCATCCCTCCCTGGAGCCTGAGCCACAGGAGCATGGAGATGGTCAAAGTGACAGCTGTGTCCCTATAGAGGGGGCGTTGAGTGCTCCCAGGAGGGAAGGATGCCATTCCTAATGATGAATTTCTACAAATCATGGTCAAAACTCAGGAGACACTTTGGAATGTAGTCGCAAATGATAGCACCTGATTTAAAAATGGAATTTAAAAATCCCCCAAAAGTCAAAGACCTTGTGGTATAATAGAAATGGTATTAAACCTGGAATCAAGGGTCCTGAGCTCTGGCCATTTATTTGTTTCTCAAACAAACTCTGAATCAGAAGCATCGGGAATATTTCCTAAAATGCAGATCCCACCCCCCAATTCTGCCCCAGACCTTATATTAAATTAGAATCTTTAGGGGGACACATCGGGAAGCTGCATTTTCACCAAGTGCCTTAAATAATTCTGATGCTCTCTAAAGTTCAAGATCCTTTATTCCTGTTTCTGGCTCCTAAAGTTTTCCTTATCTATAAAGTGAAACCATAAAATATTTCAGAATTTTAAGTCACTTTTATTCCCTAGCTCTGTTTTTTTTTTCCTGAGGGCAGTGTCACTGGCCCTCATATGTGGGACCCGAACCGGGGCCGCTGGCTTCCCAAACCAGCGCTTAACCACCGCGCCACTCAGCCGGCCCTCCCTAGCTCTGTTGATCACGTTAATCTTTAAGTACTGTAATTTTGGATGCACTAGCTATTTTATTTAAATTATTATACCCCTCTATAAATGAAAAAAAATACAATATAATAGTTAATGATCAATCTTAACTTTGTGGGCATCTTTTATTTGTTTATCTGTGCTGTTTTTTATTTAAAATTTCAGAATTGAGTTGCTGTGTGATTTCTCTTGCTCTGAGCTTTAGACCATAAGAAAAATCATCTTCCCACAAGAGGTATGATATTAGTGCCATGTTAGGAAGATACATATGAAGACAAAGGAGGTGCTCTCGCGGCCTTAACGGTCACATCGCCAACAAATCCTGCAGTGATGCCACAGCCAGGCTTTATTCCTGCAAGATTTGGGGACTGAAGAAAGACACTGAGAATAAAACAGGAAAGATTGAAGAGCCTAGCAGAGGGATGACGAGAATAATAAAATGAAATTGTCAAGTGAGGCACTAGAATCGACGATGGCGCAGAGAGGAATCTGCATTCCTCTCTGAGCACCACAAGCTCATAAGAGCAGCAGAGTCTTAAGAAATGCCTCTGAGGAGCATTTTTGCTGGATTTTTACACAGTATATCGCTGTTTCTTATTAACATTCTTTTCCCTCCTCTCCTGGCATCCTGACCGAATGAAGGGGGAAAACACATAATTCCTTCGTAAAAGTAAGGAAACTAAAGTATGAAAGAATATATATTTCTTCCTAAGAATAGGAAGAAAGGCAGATGTAGACCTGAGGTCACATGTGCTTTGCATGGTCACCTGAGATAATATTTGCGGCCTGCGACAGTGACACCAAGTTCTTTTGTCCCCTGCCCCAAATATCTCCATATCTCCTATGCCAGAAGTTTTACACTAGATTTAAACTTTCATCAAAGATAATATTAATGGGAAAATTACAAAAGCCTGACTTTTAGCCTGAGGCCTTTATGCAGAAGTAGAAAGAAAGACTGTGATTGCTTTTGTCGTGAGAATATGTGGTGTATGCAGATCGCCATTTGCAGAAAGCAATGGCTGAGCATGGGCCTTCCTACTCCTGCCCTCTTTGTGGTATTCTCACAGCCTGGAGCCCTGAGTGTGGGCTGGACTTGAGATTTCTATCTTTAGTTACAGGCTTCCAATTCAGGACAAAATAATTTTTCTCATCTCCTAAAATGGATAGTTAAAACAAAGAACTTAGGCCCGAATATTGGATATGCCTAAGAACATTTGAGAGTGTATTTACCACTGCTTAAATACTGATTTACAGCAACCAATTTAAAAAAAATTACAGTTCTTGATTTGTCATAGTGTCAGATGTCAGCAGCCTTTTTTTTTTGAAGTAGATAAATTTAAAAATGACAAAATATTTATAATGCACAGCATAGCAAAACTCAGCAGTACTGAGGTAATTTTTCCAAGTGCCCTTGTTGAAGTTCCCATCAATCTATTTGATCTTTTTATTAGACACCTGATTGTGGTGAACATGTGCCTTCTACAGTATATCTCCTTCTCATCCTTCTCATGATAGCTTTAAAAGTAATCTCCAAGGAGCACCCTGGCCAATACAGCGGTAAAAGAACAGCAAGTGCTGGGGACAGATACATAAGCTACAGTGTCAAATCAATTATTAATTATTAGAAAATAATTAATGCATAATCCATTGATTGTATATGTGATCTACAGGGTAAGATCATAAGGCTTGTTCGCACCAAAAATGATTGATTGGGTTTGTCTTTTCTGTTACATGATCTAATAAGAGATATTATGTCTGGCAAATGTAGAACGACTAGAGTTTGAAACACTTCTGTTTCATGCTGTTTATTCGGCCATATTGTTTGCTAGTACTTTCTGATCATGAGACTTCTAGTTATGTCGTGTCTAATTTTTCTGATTCCAACAGCCATTTGGAACTTGTTCCTGATCGTAAACTAGTGGAGGTGAAGTCTGGGCCTTCAGCCTTGCACCCGTTCTTTGTCTAACTGCTGTAATGTTTCTCCTTTCTGACATCAGCAATGTCCAAAGTACTCCCATCAAGCTGCATGTGGTAGAAATGGAACAAACACAAATGATGGTGCACACTTGGGTGCATCCTGTATCTTACTGAATGAAGATGAATCACTGTACTTTGCAGGGCACATTCTCCCCCTGCCCCCCCACCCCAAATCATTCTTTGTAGATTTCAAGGGCTTGGTCTTAGGTCTACCAAATATGTTTTTAACATATTACCACTGTTTTTTCCACTTTTTGATGTTTACTATATGATTGATCATTAGTATTCCTGCAGGAAATCTGGGTTGCATTCCATTTTGGACAGAACCCAGCATAAGCAAGCTTTAGCTTTCTCTTTCTATGACTTGTTTGTATGTGATTTCTGTTGAAAGATTTCCAATGGTGTATGCTGTATTCAAGTGTTTGGTATGTGACTTAACTCTCTAATTATTTTCCTTTTGCATGTGTGTCCTTTTATGAGGTCACTAATGAATTTCTATTAAGGCACTTTCTCTAAAGCACTTTAGCACAAAGGATGGCTTTTAGAGAATCAATAACTATGGTGAATAAAGTAATACATTAACATAGAGAAGGGTCATTTGTCATTAGCTTCATAAATGCACACCGTCTTCTGGTGTGATGGCCAACCTTGCTCCAATCTGTCACTCAGTGGAGCATCACCATTTATAACCCGGCTTCTCTTGTATCAGAAAGTGCCAAAGTGAGGCATTAAGAGTTTTTAAGAGGCCAGAGAAAGGCTATGTAATCTCATCCTTAGGCCTCAGGGAAATATTTTGCATAAAATCTGTTCTACGATGCTTTTAAGTTTAGGACTGCAAAGGTCCTTTGATTTTTGTTGTCGTTTGACTCTGAATGAGCTGAAAGTTCAAATGAGAAAGACAGTTAAATAATTTGGATATTGAAAAGCTAATTGTCCCAAAATGTAGGTAGTGTGTATTTCATTGCTGGAAAACTGCATAGTTGTTCGTATTTGTGTAAAAGGAAAACCGTTCAGATAATATGCCCTACAGATGTGTAGCGATATCACTCTGCATCTATTTAGTTTCTAAGCTTTAATCTTAGAGGACTCAATGGAACTGTGAATCTGGTTCTGTCACTGAAAGGTCTGGAGGGGTCTGATGTAAACGAGAAAAGGAGACCCCTAAAATGTGTGCAGGCCAGTGAACTGGGTTTTCTTCGTATAACACCCTTGTTCCTTGTGCAGAAGGAAGAAGACTCAGTGGCCAAGCTTGCTCTTCAGGCTTCGTCTCCCTGTAATAACGAAGTCACCAAAGATGGACGTCACCGAAGTCACTTGCTGAATTTTACATAAATAAATGATAGAACAATTCAGATATTTTGATTTGGAAGGGGAATCTAAAAGACACAAAAATGAGAGGAAATTCTAGATTAAATAATTCTCAAATCCAAAATAACTACACAATCTTTGTCTCCAGAGGCTTAGAAAACCTACCTACTACTTCCATATATTCTGGAAAATTATCAGTTCTTAACTGTTCAGAACAGATAAGAGACTGACTTCTTCATGTAATTATGAGTATATTGTAAAGTAAATAAACAGCATTAAATTAAATTTTCAATTTCAAATAATTTTGTTTACTGCAGAGTTATTTTTTCAGGCACTAAACTACTTTACTCTTTCATTTTGATAGTGAACAAATTGATATTAATGTTTACCAATAATTATTTATTATCATTTCCTTGAACCTGTATGTTATTTGGGGATAATTAATATATCTAGAGCTTTGTCGTTCATTCAGGAATATACCTCATTTATTTCAGTCTTTTGAAAAAATCTCTCAGAACAGTTTTAAAGTTTTCTTCATGTAGGTCCTTCGGATTAAGCTTCTGTTTTCATATTTTACATATTTTTTTGTTATTGTGAATGGGGGTCTTTTAAAATTGTTACTGACTATGGTAATCCAAACATATTGATTATTTCTGCTTTGTCTTCATGTGATATAAGTTAGATGGTTCTTTATTTATTTGTTCATTGCAAAACTATTTGTTTAATTTTTCACTAGCTGTAATTTATGAGAGGAATGTATTTCTCATGAAAAGGATGAGTCACACGACAGACTATCTGTAAATGTCCCTAAATTATTTTTCAGTGTATTTTTATTCAGCTACTTTGCTGCATTTTCTCATAAATCTAAGAGAGTTTTAGAGTTGGTTTTTTTAGGCTTTGTAGGCAAACAATGATATAATAGAAAAAAATATAACTTAGATCTTCCTTTTCCAATTGAAACATATATTCATTGTTTCCTTTTTTGGTTTATTTTTGGAGCTATGTAGAAATTTTAGGATAAGATTTTGGTGTTGGTAGGTGATAACCTGTCTTGTTTCTAGTGTGGGTGAGAATGTCTTTGGTATTGAACATGGGGTAACTTTTATAGGCCATATCTATATCACATTAAGCATGGCTCGTTCTATTCCAAGCTTAACTTACTTTTCTTTCCATCAAAAGCCTTTTCAGCACCTGAGATACTTCTATATTTTCAAATTAACCAATGAATTTAATTATTATGTGAATAATTCTTACTTATTGGAACAGCCCTTCCTGTCTCCCTCCTTCCCTTTGTTCTTCAGTGAATGTACATTGTGTGCCTGTAAAAGAATGAATTATTCTTTTCATGTACAATGTTTAATCTTTAACTATAATTAATGGTAGTTGATGAAACGGAGCCTTGATTGGATAATAGTTTTTGGAATAGTCTTCAAACAGAAATATGAGATACTTATTGAATTAAGATTCTCACAAGCGATCCTGTAGTATAAATCACAAGAACCAGTTCTGTTGAACCTGATGATTTCCCCCCAAATTCAGTTAATCTTTATTTGACAAGACACATGGGAATCTAGTGAGCAAAATAAACAGCAGTTTTTGCAAATATACTTAGGCATTATAAAGACACACTTAATATCAGTCCACTTTAATATTATTGTCAAGAAAAAGAATGGGAAATACATTTAGATAACGAAAGCTTGGAAAGCTGTTTTTATTCCAACTCTGGAGCTCAATCTTATGACAATTATCCTAAGTATGTTGTATTTATCATTGCTCATCTGTTATTTGGTTAAAGCAAACTCATGGAAAAATAATGTTGGAACATCTACAAATAGTCTTTGGTGTGACTAATCCTGGTGGGAAACACACACCTCTCATGAATTACTGCGAGTCAAAATTAGACAAATGGGTTTTGTTGAAATCCAGAGGATACCCTATGTGGTTGCAAGGAACCCAATAAATAAAGTCCTATCTCAGTGCAATGGCCCCTGAAGAAAAAGGAATAGATGGGTTTCGCTGGTGGCAGGCACACGAGCACATTTTGTTGTCAGTAGCTCCTAAGAATATTTTGTGCCTAATTACAATTGTAAAATGGAAGCTGCATTAAAATTTCCTGAGTTATTGTGAACCCAACCAATAAAAAATACCCACTCTGTTTATTCAAGGCAAGTATAAGAGGGAACTTTACATACATCTGATTTCTGTGATTCTAGTACATAGAACTGTTTCAGAACTGAATAAAAATACCATGAGCAAAGGGGTATTTGACAGTTGATATATTTAGAATATTAGAATGCCCTGTTAGAGGTGTCACCTTTAGGAAAATAATTCCACATGCTGGTTGATTTAATGACAAATTATTATCTTGATGGCAGTGCATGTTGGGATAAACAGACCAAGTTCTTTCTCGTCTCATTTTTCCTTCTTTTTTTCAACATTCTTGTGTCAGCACTCATTTTGAGGGTCTCTCACTTCCACTTTTTATTTAGGAAAATAAAAAGTGATTACCTGTTTGTTTCAGTATACTGAGTCTCATGCTAAAATTTTCGGCATTACTGATATTCAAAGGAATGCAAATTTAAACAATAATGAGGTAATTTTAACATCTTTTAAGTTAGCATAAACATTCAAAATGAGAATAGCTTAGTGCTGGCAAGTTCCCCATATAGCTGGTAATTTAGAGGAGAATTCATATACCTCTTGGGAAACAATTTGGCAGGATGTGTTATAAACCAAGAAAAGTTTATGGTCTTTGAGTCTGTAACCCTACTCTTGAGAGTTTGCCCTGAGGTAAATCGTCAAAAGAATAAAAATAAAAACACTAACCACTATGCTCTACATCTGAAATTAATACAAAATAATATTTAATATCAACTGTCATTGAAAAATTAGAAAAGTGGGGGGAAGGTGAAGGGGAATAAGAGGTTCAAAGGGAATATAATCAATAATATTGTGATAGCGTGAGACGGTGTCAGATGTTTGCTGGACTTGCCATGGAGATAATTTCTTTAGGTAGATGTTGAATAACTATAGTGTACACCTGAAACTAATATAATATTGTATGTTAGCTACATTTTAATAAAAAAATCTTAAAAAAAAGCTATGACAATAAACAAGCTCATTACAACATGAGTTATAGTGAAAAATAGAGAATAAATTCATTAATAAAGACATGGAAATAATTAAGTGAATCAAGGTATAGGCAGTTGATATTTATTATGGTGTCATTAAGTAAAAATGATGAAACTAGTTCAACATGGAAAAGTGTTTGTAATGTCAGCCTAAACTGCAAAAAGTGAGCGAGAAGCAAAATTTGCATCCTTGCAACTGTAACCCAGCTCCATATGGAGATGTCCTGGAGAGAAAAGCTAAAAAGTGGAAATAACTGGTTTTAGACATGTCAATTATAGAGGCTTTTTAAAAATGTATTTTAATGTCTTCAATATGTGTTTTGTACTTTAGTGGTTTAATGATGATTATTGAAATAATCATGAAGAAATAATTCCTTTCTGTAGTCCCTACCTTCAGCCCACTCATTTTGTGTGTATGGATTCATAGCACAGACTAAACCATGCTGCATCGGATGGTTTCACTGAATCTGCTATGAAGGCATGTGTGATCCAGCACACCAAAAGCTTAGCTGCTAAAATATGATAGATGCATTGCATTGACTTACATGTAACATTAGTTTTCCTAAACATATCTGTATTTGCTTACCAAGAAAAACTATTATATAATCATAAGTAGTTAAATGTTAGAGTGATAAAATTGTACAGCAAGGGTACAATATTTGATACGGAAAAATATATGAGGTCTGACAATTAAGTTCACGAAGTTTATACAATGCTGTTGCTAACCTTTTTTGCTATCAGAGGGATTATTCATTATGATTTTGTACCAACTGGAAAAACAGTTCACTAAGTTTATTATTTGAAAGTGCTGAAAAGGCTGCGTGAAAAAGTTAGATGACCTGAACTTTTCGCCAGCAATTCATGGCTCTTGCATCACGACAATGCACCAGCTCACACGGCACTGTCTGTGAGGGAGTTTTTAGCCAGTAAACAAATAACTGTGTTGGAACACCCTCCCTACTCACCTGATCTGGCCCCCCCCAGGGACTTCTTTCTTTACCTGAAGATAAAGGAAATATGGAAAGGAAGCCATTTTGAAGTCCAAAATGAAGGTGTCCATCCGCAGGGTGGCTTCCTTTTGGAAGCCGTGAGGGAGAAAGTCCCTGCCCGTCTCCTCATGTCTGGCAGTGGCGGCAGTGCTCGGTGTGCCTTGGCTGGCAGAAGCATTCTCTAGCCTTTGCTTCCATGTCCATGTGGTCTTCTGTCTGTCTCTGTGACCCCTCCTTGCCTTATAAGGACATTTGTGGTGATTTTAGGGTTCACCCTAAACCTAGAATGATTTCATCTCAGATCCTTAACTAATTTCATCTACAATGACCCCATTTCCAAATCAAGTCACAATCTGAGTTCTGGGTGGACGTGGACTTGAAGGTGACACTATCCACCCCACTAGGGTGATTGACAGGTAAACGGTACCGGGGACCTAGGCTCCCTCCCTCGCAGTGCCAGCGTGGGTGAGAAAGTGAATGAAGGGTTCCCATTTCACCAAGTTGGAGAAAACTTCAGTCCTGGGGTTCTGGCATCATCCGAGATTCACCTGCCCAGGCTTGGCACAGAGACGTTAGTCGGCCACCTCCAAGGTACCACACAACTTTGGACCATATTTGCTTTGAATAAAGTAATTTCACAATCCTTGCACATCCGAGTGTGTAAAATGTAACATATCACTACAGCCACACTTATTTCACCCATCCCCCAAGACTGACTCGACTTCCTTTTCTCTCTAAACCTCAGGCTAAGGTCATTCCTTTCTTTTCCTTTTGGTTATTAATCCTGAGTTATCCAACTCATTTTTCCCTCCCACAGTATTTTGCATTTTAAGCTTGTGAAGCTATTTATCATTTCACATCTTTATATTGTTTCCCAGCTATATTAGATTTTTCTCTCCTTTACGAATGGGACTATGTTTTATTTATCTTGGTAACCATTTCAGTTCTCACCATCATGCACTCGATAGCTATGGTTTTCATTTTATTTATTGCTTCTACCTTTTATTCCTGGTGTTCACACTTCTCTCTGTCTCTTCTTTAATATATTCTAAATATGTATTTAAAAATGCGGTGGCATCTGGTGGCTTTCCAATGCAAACACATTATCTGAGTGTTTATACGCAAGTGTTCAGCTGGCCGATACTGTTTATGATTTTTCACCAGCCCAAGATAAATGGCCAGGGAACACAGTAGCTCTTGTTTTCTGCGTCCTTTGAAGCTGAGCTAAACATGGGTGATGAGGAGGAAAATGGAACCCTAGGAAAGGCAGCAAGGGTGGTATGCGGGCAGGTGCCCCAGGCTCAGAGGGCTGGGGGTATGGACGAGCCCGCGGTGAGCCATAGCAGTGCCCTCACTGCTGCGGGCGTAGCCGGCTCTCCATGGCTTCTGCTGCCTCAAGGGGCCACCTGCCACTGGCCTGGAGACTACATGGCTTTATCCAGTTAGCCAGCAGGACGATGGAAACTCCAGACCCATTTGTGTTGGGCCCGACATTGGCCTTCCACAGGGCACCACGACTGGTGTGCTTCCGAAAGACGTCCTCGGCTGTGGATTCCTCCTGGCAGATGGCTTTCCGCCAGTGTCACGATTCCATCTAGAATCGCCACTCAGGTAGGAAGAGGGTCATCTTTCCGTGAGCATAGAAATCCTTGTCACACAGCCCTTTCCCTCTGGTTTTCAGAGACCAAGCATTTTCTGCCATCTTTAGAACTTTGAAAAGCGTTTGAAGAAGCAAAGGTTCCCTGCCAGTCATACAGTGGAATTATGGAACCGTGAGTTGGTCCTAAGCGGCAGCAGCCTGGCATGTGCAGGTGGCAGCTGTCGGAGGGAGCGTGTGCAAAGCGCTTGGCCCCGTCTTCGGACCTGTGTCTGAGTCTGTTTGTCTCCACTGGCATCTTAGCACGTGAGGCCAACTCAGGGCCCTCAGCTCTGCTGCCTCTGTGGGGGGAGCTGGGCCCGTCGCTGGGAGCCACTGTGCTGGGCGCCCAGCCGGCTCAAGGGCTTTAGTGGACTTGTGTCCCTGGACCTTGTGTTCTGGCCAGATTAGAAGGGATGGAGGGTTGACTCTGAGAAAGCGACAATGATTTGAAGAATGGATAGAGTTGCAGTAACGATTAAGAAGTGGGGATCTAAACGAGGACTCGTGTGTGTAGCCCAAAGCATCAGTGTTTCCGATGCTCCCTTTGTAATGGCACTTGTAGCTTGTGTGATGAGGGAGGGCTGTGAGCCTAACAGACTTTCCCAGGCTTCCTGAGTGAGTCTGCTACGCGTCCCCAGTGGGCGGGGGCTGCACCGGGGCTCTTCCTGCTCCCCTTTCCAGAAAACCAGCTTTGCACGGTGAGGAGATAGTCTCTGGGCGTAAAACACTGACAAGTACAGGTGAAGAGAAGTCCTAAGGGTGCTGGGACCGCGACTTCTAGCATGTCCTCCTGCTTAGAGCTTGCACAAGCTGAGTGAGGCTGAGTTTCGTGGCCGGCACTGAAAACGTCACATGACGGTCCTGATGACCTGTTCTCCTGAGAAAACCAGGAGCCATAGCGACGTGTGGTCCTTGCTCCCCGTGTAGCACATGGCGTTTCCAGGCCTGAGCACCCGCCCTCACCTGAGGCCCGAGTCACCTGTGGCCCTGCGCCCTCAGAGCAGCCTCCGGGTGCAGTCCGCTTACGGAACACCGGTGTGACAGGGAACGCTCGTGTCCGGGTGTCACAGTGCCCAGGACCTCACGCTCGGGCCAGCCACTGGGACGGGAACCGACCGTTCCCTCGGGTGCCTCCATGCTCCAGGGACTGACCCGGACCCGCTGCCCGTCTGTGGGCACGGCCCGCCCTGGCTGCTTCATGGCCTTGAATCCGGACTCGAAGTGTTTCTTCCTACAACATAGAGAACCGGAGCTTTTCAACCATTTTGCTCGGCAGTGACAGATAACAAGGAAAAAGAGACGCAGCAGTGAAGAAATGTAAGCATTCTGTCTGACAGGGTGTTGCTGCCTCCAGGGCGATGCCAGGCCCCATCGTAAGTGACATCACAGCTCCTGGTCCCCAGCCCTCCCGCTGCCGTGACTCTGTCGGAGAGACGGGGCCTGCCTGCCTGACATTAAGTCTTTACGAGAATCCTATCGGGTAATGGTATCTGCCCCCATTCACCAACTGGAAAACTGAGGATGAGAGGAAACATAACTAGCAATGCATCACACAGCTTTTTCACCAAAACGCTGCGCTTTCCCCCCAGATCTGATTCTGAAGCGAGCGCCTCTCTTACTTGGCCCCACTGAGAAAAGCACCGGCTGAAGCCTTGCCCTGCTTTGCTTCCGGCCTCCTCCTCCAGGCGGGCCGCCCAGCCTGTGCTGTTTCGTTGGAGCAGCCTGGATGCACTAGCACAGACGGGTTACCAGACGGGCACCGTGCTGCTTTCCAGGAGCACAGGGCCGCTGCTCCGTCGCCCAGCGGAGGCAGGGGCACCAGGCAGCGCCAGCGGCACGCAGGCCAGGTGTGGCGGTGCCCCGACAGCAGGGTGCCGCCTGGACGTGACGCTTCTGTTCAGGCCTCTCTCTCCAGTGACGGTGTGTCTGGGGTCTTAAGCAGCAGAATCAGTGAGAAGGTGGGGACCTGTGCATGGATGACCAGCAGGACCCTGTGCTGGGCCCACCGGGCTCTGGGCTCTAGGGCAGTGGTGGCATGGGCCACCCCAGTCCCCCTCAGGACGGAGGAGTCCACTGCCCCAGATGCCAGGGGTGCTGCAGGCAGGAAGGCCTCAGCTGTCACCCCTCCACAGAATATGCTTCCGACGACAAGCAGCCACCCACGGTCACTCTTCATGTCTGGGGTGGCCTATGTCCAATGACTAGTGCACAGGATATAACATGTTGGCCGTATCTCCATAACTCAGGCCGACTCTGAAGGGTCACTCCAGTTCACAGCATCCCACAGAGCTGCTGAGATGGCACTGACAGAGTCTAAGGGCTCTCCCTCATGACGGTCTCACACACTGAACTGTCTCTCAGCAGGTTCTTCCTGGGGACCTGGCGTGTGACAGCCACACACAGGGGGTGGCGCAGAGGGGGCTGCTCCATGCCCGGCTACGGATGGTCCCGTGCCCCGTGCGCTGTGCTAGCCAGGCAGAGTCTGTTAGCTGCAGAGCTGGGTGCTTGGCAATTCCGCCTGCAATCGTTGTACTAGCAGGAGCCCTATAATGCTGCTGCCAACAGCATTTACTCATTTATTTCCCCCCATAAACTCCTGAGGATTTGGGAAATACGTGGTAAATTTATCTCTTGGTTTATGGAGAGGCCAGTGAGACAGGCATTTCTCCGCAGAAGACGGCAGCACAGTCCGTGTGATGTATGAAGAGTTTCTGATGGCTCGGTCCATACTGCTTCTCCTTATTTCTGATTCTGTGCACTTAACCTGTGCTTCACAATGGGCCGTTCATCTCTGGGCTTCTCCTCTTTCCTGCTCTACTGTGAAATCCTGTCAGCCCACTAAGTTTATGCATCTTTCTCAGGATAGCGATTTTATTGTTTAGGTTCATATCCCTCACAATGCATAGCCCAGAACTGGGCACAGAGGAGACATTAATAAATATATTCTGATTCAGCTCAGATTAAGCTCTCATTAATGGTTTGAACAGCGGGTGTGGGATTCAAACAGCTATATCATGCTGGAAGCACAATTGAGCCTTTGGGGCAGTTTGTCATGAAAATGGCCTTGGATCATTTCAAAAATTTATTTCCAAGTTTCTATTGCTTTCTCTCCTCTCACCTTTGCCTCTTTTCTTTGAAAAATATTTTATTTTTAGTTTATAAGTTCCTGTGCAATATCAAAGATTTTTAAGCACACTTACACACACACACACACACACACACACACACCACCTATATCACACCCACGCAGAGGCAACTATGACTATATTCTGCCGTGCTCATATCCATGGCCCTCCATGTTAACGTCTCACGCCTAAAACAATTCTGGGCGCAGCCATCCTCATGCAGCCTCGCTAATGTGACTGATGGAAAATAATATATCATCGCGTTCCATTGTGTTTCTTCTGTTCCTGATGAAATGAAGCGTTATTTCCCACCTGTTTGTCGATGCTGCTTCCCTGTTACTGAGAACCCACCAAGACCGAGAGAAAATGTGCTAGGTTTCCGTCTACACCGGTACATCACTCAGTAAATGCCATGCTCTGAGGCGCTTGTTGTCATCTCTATTGTACTGAAACCAAGCATTAATCAAGTTTACATGGGTCTCAGGGCTAGCACGAGACAGGCTCTCCCTGCCACCTCTGTCCCCTCTCTGGACTCTTGGTCCTCTGCCTGGGAAGAGGAAATAGGATGTGTCTGGGAAATAGTTGAGAAAATTCAGACCCACAAAAAGGCATGGAGAGCCTGCGGGCAAGGCAAAGGTGCCTGTGTTCCCTTTTCACTGGCCTGTCACATCCCCCTCTTGCTGGGCCTTTGCCCCACGTCACTGACGTTCTCTGTCGTCTCATTGGGAGACTTTTTTTTTATTATTATTAGTAACAACTGAAGCGCCTGCTCAGGTCCCTGTCACCCGCAGGGTCCTCTGAGGCGGGACCCGGCCATCTTCCTCCTCCTAACGTTTTAAGAAGCAGAGTCCCAGGGAACGAAGGCCCAGGACGCCCGGCTGACTGGGCGCCGGCGGGAGGCCGCACTCTTGGCAGCTGGTCCTGTTCCCCGTTACTTTTTCCTTGCTCTATACACATGGATACCAGCCAGAGCCTGGTTTAGGAAAGTCACTAGATGAAAGTTAAAGTAACCATCCCAGATAAAAGAGACTAGGCTTATTGAGAAGTAACTTGGCATTTAAGCGTACGGAAGACCTTTCCAGTTAAAGGTCGCGCTCACTTCGCAGCAGTAGTGGAATGAGCTGCTTAGATGGGAACTGTACGTCTTACTCAGGGCGGCAGGAGGCAGGAGGGGCGCTTTCAGCGGCCTTTAAAAAGCGTTGCTTTCCCAAACTCACGGAGAACATTTGTCACACGGCTATTGCTCCTACTTTAGTAAACTATACTTAGGGAAATAAAAAAAAGAGAGCAAATAATTTGCATATTAGAAAAGTACAAATCAATGGGTAGCAAATAAATACCACGTAGCACATATTTACCTTTGGGCTGCTACCCAGCACCCATTCCTGTTTCCAACCAATGCCCTGATTTTTTTCTGGGAAGGATATGAATTTCTCTTATTCTAAGCACTACCTTTCAAACTTTTGTACTGCAGAGAAAAAAATTTCACAGAGAGAAAAATTACATCACTACCCAGCAAACACACACATTTATATAAAACTAAGCAAATTTCAACAAAAAATATTACTAATGATGATGCCCTGTGATATTTCTGTTTTGTTCTATATTAGTCTATTCTTAAAAAATATATATTCCCAGTCCATTGTATTGGGCGTTAGGCCTGCATATGAGATATTGTTTATAGTTGAGAAATGCTCATCTCACTCAGCATGACTGAGTGTGGTTGAATGGACCTCAGAAGTGGCCAAATTACTACACTAGAGACCCCTGAGGCAATCGGAAGCTTGTGCTGGGACGTGGATGTCAACCCCTCACGGGCGCCATGCTGCCTCGAAGTGGCTTGTGCTGCATGTTTGTCCCCCGGGTAGGGTTTGGGGTGATGCCTTCCCAGCAGAAGCAAAGGGGAGACTTGGGAAGAAACAGATCCTGGCTGATATTGTCGGGGTCCCTGTATTGAACCCTTTTAATATCAGTCACATTTCTAGATAGCCCAGGATGGAACCCAACGAATTCCCTATATTGTTAGGCAATGTCACAGGATGGAAATTTAAATTGCTAGTTTATAATTTTATCTACTACATTCCATTTGATTATCAGAGGATTTTTCAAGGATCTAAATTACGGTCTGGAATTATGCCCTGGAGATGGGATTAAATGATCCTTCAGTTAGCTAATGGCCTCAGTGAATTCTGGATCAAAACCCATCTTTGTGATGTTGACTCCTTAGGGGAGCTTGTTCTCCAGGGAGTCGATCCTGGGGGAGGGGAGGGCTCTGCTCTGAGCACAGGGCTCGCAGCGGCTCGGCATGAAGGGGGCCACACTGGACATCCGTCCCGGGCAGTTCAAGGACAGTGTCTGTGCGCTCCTAAGGCCCTGTGGGGGTAACTGGAACACAAAAGGTGTGACCCTGCAGCACCAGCAAGGGGAGTGGTTGGCGGCGTGGAGGACAATGCGCAGGGCCTCGGTGCGGATTTGAGTGGATTGCAGATGTGCAGGAGGCACGCACCTAACTCGTGTTAAGGACCCCTGAGGCTTAGGACGCTAGGACGTTACACAAGGCAAGGAGGTGTTGCTTTGTGTAGACAGATGAAGTAACTAAACCTAAATGTCACTTTGTTTCCAAGTTTGATGGAACAAAGTTTAGATGCGACAGACATACTTTCGACTTCCACCAACACACAACAATGTAACTGAGCTTGCTGATTCCCGCTGTGAGGTGACAGTTATTTTTGAAATCGGGAAGCCACTTTGGGAATGAAGACGGTAGGATACTGGATCCAATGCTTACTAGGTCATACTGTTTGGTTAATTTTGGTCTCAGATATAGCTATTGTAAGGATCAAGTGCTTATCTTCTAGAACTTTCTAAAAAGGCGACACACGAAATGAACATCGTGTTCAAAGTTAGAAGTCTTGCATCGCTGCTTCCCATCTTTGTGACCCTTAGGGGCTCCTTATGTTGCCATCTGGGAAACGGGGACACCACCAGTACCTGTTTTACTGATTTCACTGAGATCATTATGGCAGTTAGATGGAAAATGTAGCTAGAGATTATTTGAAAGCTGAAAAGTACTGTAGAAATGTAAGAAATTATTTTTAGAAAGACAGCCCTGCTTTTCACTATTCTCCCTTCAGTATTAAAAATAAATTAATCTAATTATTAGTTAAAGAGGGCTGGACATTAAGGGGGTCTCAATGTCTACAAGTTCAATATCCTTGATTCTATCTGACAATATGAGTACATTACGATATTTTTGTTTGTAGGTAAGTTTGTATCCATCCTGGCAACTAATTATAGAAAGTGTTAGAAAGTCAAAGATCCTTAAAGAGTTGCCACTAGTACAGTGGGTGTTTTCATTTATTATTCTCTTCAAAGTACCATCATATCACCTTAGTCAATCCTTAGAAGTATAGAGGGTTTTAGAGGTCACTAATGCAGTCTCATTATTTTGCAGATCAGAAAAACTAATGGTAGGACAGTTGGCGGAGTGGTTTAAAGAGACAGAGCTGATGTTGGAGACAGCAGGCGCTGAGAGGTAGGTCTTTATGTTTCGAGTCTGACATTTTCCTTGGTGATCCATGTTGCCTCTCAAGCTGCAGGGGTATGAATTCTTCATTTCCTCAAACCCGGATGCATGGCTGTCTCCTCTGTCCCCAGAGGTGGAAGCGTCTGCCACGCGCTCCAGCTGTCACAGCGCTGGTGGCTGGGAGAAAGGTCCCATTAGGTGGCTGCAGATCATGAAAGTAGCTCAGCCTCAGAGAAAAAGAATTGTGTCACTCCTTTGAACATTTCCTTTGCTCCTGAAGTTAGTGGTGCTGACTGTAATTACACTTTCCAAAAGTAGGGGCCGAAGGTTGAAAACCAGGGCTTGTTTCAAAGTCTAAAAAGATGGGCGAGACTCTCTGGTCCTCTCTGGCATCCTGTGCGGGGAGAAGCCTGTCCCTCATGGGTTTGGGCAGGAGCTCTGAGTGTCCTTTTCTGGGGGGACCGCACCCAGAGACTCCAGGCCAGGCACAGCAGGCTAGGCAGGGTGTGAGCCAGACGGACCATAGCAGAGAGAGAAGTGGTAGAAAAACCTGCAGAGTGACTGGTGAGACGAGCCAACCTCTACTGCCGTTTGCCTTGCGCCGCTGCACCCACGTCACTCAGCGGAGCCTTTCCTGGAGAAACTGTGGGGCTGCTCAGGACAGTCACAGTCACTGACATCTGGGGAGGTCCTACGAAATGCTGGGTTCCACCAAACGAAATGTGCCCATCATGCAGAACTCCCAATCTGACCGTGGTTATCTCTTAAAATATGAGTGAGTCAAAAATCGTATTTGAGAGATGCCTCCAACATGAATTTTAGAGACTGAATCCCAAGACAGTAAATACAAAAATGATTATGCTAGCAGTTCCAGGCAAAGAAAGCAGAGGAAAAAGAGGGAGAGGAACCTATTTAGAAAGACATTTAAGAACTGGAAAGTCTGTATTTCTCACTCAGGTGGTTCGCTATCTGTGCCATGCACCTCACCACACTAATTCACAGCTTCCTCAGCATCACTCATGCATTTAACAAACATGCATTGTGTGTCCACTGTGTGCAGGCCCTGTGCTAAGCTCAGGGGTTAAGTGGGACCACACTGTGGGGCTTGCCCCCTGGGATGGAGAGGCGTTTCTGTGGCAGAGTTCAGCTTTCTCAGGGCGAGATCCCAGGCCCAAGCAAATGCAAACTGCGTTCCCTACCTTCCCGCCCCATGGAGGCATCTTGTGTTTCCCTGGCCCCTGAGGGTGATGGTTCCGGACGCCTCCCCCAGTAGCTGGAGGCTTCTGCTTTGTCTGAGCAGAGGGTCCGTGATGGCGTTGGATTTTACACCCGCATCTCACTGAGGGGTCTGTCAGTGTCCCAGTCCTTTTCACAGCCCCTGGTGAGGGCCCCTGGAATAGAACCCGTGTGGATGTGAACTCTCCTTGTCTGTGTTAACTGTGAGCTTGCTTCTTGTCCACTTTGTGCCACTCACCCCTTCCAGTCATGCTGTGCCGGTGGTGGCACCCCTGGGGTTGCCTGTCTCTCCTCCAGGTGCAAGGAAGCGGCTCCCTCTGGGCTTCGGAAAGCTGTTCTGTGCTCAGGTAGATTCTATATCGGCTGCAGGTAGATGTCAAGGAAACACGATTGACCACAAGATAAAACCCAAAGTCTTCCTGTGATAGTACGTTAAAAACAAACCAACAAACATGTCTGTAACAGTAACAAGTGGCAGATGATGGTAGGACTCTTCTGTGTGAAATAGTTAGCTGCTCGCGGTGTCACATAGCTATCAGAGGACTACCCATTAGCATCAGCTCCCTGTTGGCTTAGAAGCCTCTGCAAACGAGAATTTTCCAGCTCTGCCCCTCAGCGCACCGAGGGAGTCCCTGAGAATCTGGTTCGTGAAGGGAGGAGCGTTCAGCCATCTCTACTGTCTGCCTCTTACTCTCAGGTCTCTGGAAAACAGCAGAAGTACCAGTGACCATTTATTGAGGACACATTAAGTGTCAGCAACACTTCTGGGTGTTTGACTGGCATTCCCTGATTTTCTCTTTGCAGGGGTCTTACAGGCAGGTGACATTTCATCCCTTCCCAGGTGAGGACATAGGGTGGGACGTGTCCAGTGTCTGGACCACAGAGTGGCCAGGCTCAGACTCAGGGCCCAGCAGCCTGGCTCTGGAGAACTTGAGCATGGCAATGAAGCCTTATTAGTCAATGCTTTTGTGAAGGTGTTAATTTTTCTAAATAAACAGAAACAGAGGTGCCGTGGGAATTCAAACATAGATGCTACTTCTTAATACCTTCTCATATCAGAAGAAAACCAGATGCGTTTTCCTGTCCTCTGATGTTCAACCTTAATGATATTTTATGCTTCACATTTTACTTCAAAACGTTCCTAGAACTGAGAGTCTCTCTGCATACACTAGTGTAATATTAACGTGTGTTACGAAGTGGAGTTTGGGACAAAAGGAAGAAATGCTATTCTCACTGACTGGATATTGATGACATAAAGGAATACATATTAAATTATTTCTGGTGTGATATTGGTACTCTGGTTGTATTTAAAAGAGTTTGTAGGGCAAATCAAGTGGCTCATTTGGTTAAGAGCTCGCTCAAGAGTGCGAGCTGAGCTCTGAGCAACAGCAGTTCGATGCCCAGCCGAAGCTGAGCTGCCGCTGAGCTGCCAACAGGTGGCAGGATGGCTCAGCTAAAA
The DNA here is from genome assembly GCA_033961575.1 of Aselliscus stoliczkanus. NCBI lineage: Eukaryota > Metazoa > Chordata > Mammalia > Chiroptera > Hipposideridae > Aselliscus > Aselliscus stoliczkanus. The sequence goes on from CM066735.1 coordinate 63,286,113, forward strand.
AAAGAAAAAAAAGAAAAGAGTTTGTAGCTTTAACAATTCATACCAAAATATTTCAAGAGGAAATACTATCATTCAGGGACTGCTTGAAAATAAAATTTGCCTCAAAGTAGCGAATGGGGAGACAGACGAAAACGATCGCCATAAGCTGGTCCTCCTGCAGTAGGGTAAAGGGCACGTGGAGGTCATCATTCTATTCTGTTCGAAAGTTTCCATAATAATGAATGGAAAAAGCAATAGTTATACCAAAGGCCATCATTATACTATAACCACAGTGCAGTTTAATGCGAGGAACTGTGAGAGGCTTGTCTGACTGACGTGGCAGCACGAGGATGGCCAAGACACACCTGGTTCTTGCCATGCAATTACATGCGAGCAAGAGTGGGAATAGCAATAAATGGTCTTCGACACAGCATAGAACAGGTCGCGATGTTAAGGAGTCATTTCTTTGTTCTTTCCTTTTTTCTCCTAGGAGGGTTTATTACTCTGTTCATCAGACTCAATCATTCTGCACTTTTAGTATCAATTTTACTATTTATTCTATTGGTGTGTGCTTCACTGAAGTTTAATTTCATACTATAAACTATTTTTTTAAGATGCTAGAATAGAAATTTAGAAAGTACCACTACATCGTACTTTTCTAATAAAAAAAGCCATGCTGTAGAGTTTTAGGCATTGATATGTCCTCCCGTCCTGTCATTTGACAAGTGCTTCCCGCCACCTTCCCGCCACTGTCGTCGTGGGGACATGAACTATGATGTGGCCGCCGTGAGCGAAACTGCCCACTCACAGCCCTGCAAACAGAGGACTCTAAATCCTGGGGAGCCGGAGGTGACCGTGCCGCGTGGCCCGCCCCAGTCGTCACCGAGCGGGAGGCCTGTAGGAAGCCGGAGGGGTGCCACAGGTGTTTTCGGCCTGTGTTTATGGGGCACTGCCCCCCACACTGGCACCGCTGCTGGAACAGGAAACCGTGCCCGGCCTGCACTTCCTTTGCGTTCTAACCGCTTGGAGCCAATAGCTTAGACATAACGGCTGGGGAAGCTCCGTTACGTGTACACTTCGGAGGAGAGGGATATGTATCAGGTGCAGCCCTGCACAGTTCCTGGGCGGCAAGGAGTAATCAAAATCTACAGCAGTTCTTCCTCAGTCTGTTTTCTTTTCACGTGGGGCCACCTGAGCGCCCCACTGAGTCCGTCGGCTGTGGGGCAGAACGCCTTCTTCCTGTGCTGTGGGTTCTCGCGCCTTCTTGGGAAAGTGACAGAGTGTTTCTGCAGAGCTCCTGCCATCCCTGATGCCATTGTGTATCAGAGCCCGCTGCCTTGAACGGAAGCAGTGCGCCTTTACAGGCAGAGAACAGTCAGGAAAGCCACATCCTGTGGAGTTTTACCCTGTGGTTCCGAGGCTGAAGGGAGAGACGGGTGTATAAGTAACGGTTTTGCAAACTGCACTAGGAGACGTCTGATTCCTTCCTTTAGTTATTCCCAATGCATCCCGAGCAGACGTTGTAATACATTTACACTGTCTGAATTCGCTGCACACTTTCAGTATTATATATAACACTGTTTGCTAGCTTTCTGTTTGGCTTCAGGTATTCAGTTCAAAAATAGCATAATTTACAAGTGCATTCTGTTTTTAAAAATTGCAAATACCTGTAGGCCTGATGAAATTATAAGGAAAGATAGGAGATGCTGAATTATAAATATTGACATCCATAAGTTTCTGTCATGAACATTAACCCCACTCAAGTATAAACAGACTTAAGTTAGAACCCTAGAAATATTCAATATTTTTCTTAGAAACGAAGTAAGGATTTTAAAAAACTCCATTTTAAAAACCAAATTATAATGATTTGACAATAGAGATTGGATGAGTAGTGCTAGGATTTTAATTTTCATGCTACCACTAACCTTGTTAGTCAAATCAAGTAGGTTTTATCTACATCATCCAAAAAGCTATATATGGGGCAATAATATTTTGCATAATTCTCAATTCCAACTAGATATGTAGGTGATAGATCTATAGATGATAGGTAGATACATAGACAGACAGACAGACAGACAGACAGATAGATAGGCAGACAGATAGATCTTAGGTAGGTAGGTAGGTAGGTAGGTAGGTAGGTAGGCAGGCAGACAGACAGACAGACAGACAGACAGACAGACAGATAAATGATAGACAAAGAGACAGATGACAGAGTTAAACCGTCATCATTACTGGCTAATCTGTAATCACTCGCTGAGCATCAGTTACATGTCTAGGATGGGAATGAGAGGGGGACAAAAACGATGAAGCGTGCAGCTCTACTGTATTGAAAAGGCATCGCATGGCTTTGGCTGGGGCCTTCATCGATGTCATCAGGTGGGAGTCCCGTTTGTTCTTCCCCAACAACCTCCATCAGTGCCGCCCCCCCCGCCCCCAATACACACATCATACTCAGATCCAGCTGGCGTTACCCCGAGACACAGCACCCTTTCCACCCTGCCACCCTCCCCTGCCACAATGGGGAGTTCAGCCAGCAATTCTGGAGCTTTCTGTGATGAGGGTTCCTATTTCCATAACTGAACAGCTTGCTGTTTGTGTGTTCATGTTTCCTCATCAAAGGAAAGATATCTTTATGGAAGCTCTCTAGTCTCTGAGTGATAAATGTTTTCCATATGCAGAGAAGTGGTGCAAAATGAGTGTTTTGCTGACATAGTATAAGGCGTTTTATCTGAGGAGTACTTGCATGAAGCTGACGTGATATGTATGCTCTCTGATTCTGTGCTGGCGAAAAACCTTTGTGTATCACACAAGGTGAGCCTGTGTGAGGAGGAGACACTTGTCAGCATAGACGGCCACTCTTCCACCAGCCATCAGGGACATGGGTGATAGCTCTGAATTGTCACATACTCCGGAGGAGACCCAGCTCTGTGACGAGGCCTCTGAAGGTGAAGGTGATGGAGAATCACCTGCATTTGGAGGAGAGATGGCTGCATTTCCAGAAAAGCCCAGAGCTTTGTGTGAAAAGCTAAGTGTTATTTCAGGCGAGGAAAACAATGTAAAAAGGTGAAAAAAACCATAAAATATTAATAAAAGTACACAGAAACTGCTTAATAGTATAATACTATAAACAAAGTTCAGAGACATGGCAAACTGGAGGAAAATATTTGGAAATATATGAGGAAGACCCACTTACAAAATATATAAAAAGCTCTTACAAATCCATTTTTAAAAGGGTTCTATAAAGGCCATCAAAACATGAGTAAATAACAAGATCAGGTTTTGTAGGAAAATATAAAAATTATTTTTAAACAAAAGAGAAGACATTCATGTTTACATATAATATATGTGCTAATTAATAGTAAATAAAAAACACTTTTTCTCCTATTAGATTGACACCATTTTTAGTAACAAAGTTGGTAAATATGTTGCTAGGAGATTAATTCTCTCACCTATTGATGAAAGGTTGAATTGGTAAAAGCTCTGTGGAGAGCTATTTGACAATATCTATTAAAATTTAAAATGCATATACTCATTTACCCAGCAATTCTATTTGAGAATTTACTCCCACACTTTAAGTGTGCAATGTGTGTGTAAACACACCTAACTTCATTAACTGAAGAATTTTTGATATAGCCACAGATTGGATGCCACCTACATGCCCATGGAGATCCCAGGCTAAATAAATTCTGAACCCCTCTAATGGGGAGTGCTTAGCGCCCATGAAAAATAACAAAACACTTCTATATATTTACTGGATGGAAATGAGTCTTCAAGTCTATGGCAAAATGAAAAACAGACATGGAAGAGGATGCATATGGTATGTGCGTGATTTGTGTTAGACATGCATGTTCCTGTGAGTGTAGGATTACAGCTAGAAGAACACACCAGAACCGATACCATCTGCTGCATCTGGACCAGGAGGCGAGGAAGAGAAGGTGGCGCAGGGGAAGGTTTATTGTTTCACCCCATCTTCCTCTTCATCCCAGAGTGAACGGGGTTGTGTGGGCTGATATTAGTGTTCAACAACCTTGAAAGTCTTCATCGTTTCTAACACTGTGTAGTTCAAATACCATAGGAACACACACAGAGTATCATGTCTATTGATATTTTACCAATGAGGAAAGAGAAGCAAGAAAATGTAAACAAGTCTCACAAGGTCAGAAAGGTGTTAGATTGGGAATCAGGATGCGACACCTAAGGCATCAAGCGGTAACAGGCAGCCGTCCTTCTGGTTGGGCCAGTGCCCCCTGCAGGGATGCGCTGACACTGCTTTCCCTACCAGGGCACATGCCTAACTCTGGAGATGTACAAAGATGGGGCCGCCACTTCGTACCTGGAAATGCGCACACACACACACACACACACACACGCGCACACACACACACACACACACTCCTGTGGATTGCTGGCTTTGGACTCTGGGGGCACAGCATCCTGTTTACTTACCATGGGAGCCCCGTCAGGTAGTACAGCATGGAGGCACCTTCCCCCAGGTGGAGAGCCAAAGCTATGGCCCAGGATGCACTGGGGCAGGAGAAGGGGGCAGGTGTTACAAGGCTTTAGAGCCTAAAGGTAACTTTGGGAGTCCATGCACCCCCTCACGAGTGGGGGCCTGAGAAGCCCTAGGGGCACACTTTCCAGAAGACTGGAGCTTTTGTGGGTCAATGGAGACAAGAGAGATGATCTGTGTGCCTCTCACTGCACAACTGTCATTGTCAGCATGACTGCCATCGTCATGGGCAGGACTGAGTCTGGGCATTGGGTTTACGTTTATTTGATTCCATTCCAAACCAGAGATGATCGATCCTGTTCTTACTTGGACTTTTTGTTGCTTCAAAACTCATGAGCCCTTGTCTTTATCTGTTTCTGTTCCTAGCCAATTCATTCATTCATGGAGGCATTTATTCGTGCAGGTTTTCGGACAATGAAGGTTTAACTGGTGCCTCACAATGGAGAGATGACAGTTTCTATACCCACAATGTGGCGCTTGTGATCTAGGCGGGAGTCAGCAGCCACATGCACAATGATCGTATTTCCGTGTGCATAAGGGACTTATTCGCAGACTCAAAACGTGGTCCAGAGACATGGGAGCACCAATGACCTGGGCGAAGTCAGGAAAGGCCTCCCACAAAAGGAGGTGTAAACTGGGTCATCAAGGAAGGCTGGCTGCTTTCCAGACAGTGACAGGAGCAGCCCCGGCAGAGACACCGGGGCGATTTGTCAGGAACCACAGGGGATCTTGAGTTCTGTGAGGCTTTCGGTACAAGTGGGGTGGTGCAGGGTGGAGGCGGATGGATGGTAAGGACACGTGATGACATGGCCTTCATGTCAGTCATAGTACCGAGTGCATGATGGGAAGCCACTGGACAAGTGCGGGCAGAGGAGTAACGGGGGTAGACCTGTGCTGATGCAAGTCACGTTAATGGCCTTGTAAACATTATAAATATTAATATAAGGAACTGCATGGGAGGACACATCGACACTCCTTACTTAATCTGGGGGTCCATCTCCCCCTCCCCCCCAGCACTCTCCCTGCCTTTCTTATTTCTCTCTTCGGTGCCCAGGTCAATCTCCTGTAAAACTCGCATGACTCTTCAGAGGTGAGATGAGAAAGTCCTTGAGAGGAATGCTCGGGCGGCATGTGGGGACGCCCTCCTGGGACACCCAGTGCCATGTCTGCAGTCAGGGAGCAGCAGTGCGACTTCAACCAGACGCTGTGCAGACACATCTGGAATGAGGTCCTTGAGAAACATCCGGGAAAGCCATTCTCCAGAGAAGACCGTTCTCCGTGCCAGCGGCTGGTTTGATTTCGGGGAGACCATGGAATGGAAGCCCATTCTTGCCGCTGGCACAGCCTCTGCTCTTCCCCGCCCCCCTTCTCCTCATGATGACGGAATTCCTTCCAGAGCCCCTGCAGAGAGAGAGGGCTCTGTTTCCACTTCCTTCTTCCGGGAAAGAGGGACAGGCTCTCGAGACACTGAACAGATGAGTGTCATGAGCACGAGCCTGAGGTCCAGGCCCAAAGACCAGGGAGCATCCAGGCCTGGAAGACAGGACGGGTGTGTCCCACCCCCAGGAGCTCGCTGCCGCTGCCACTGCCACTGGGGGCACTCGCTTCCGCCTCCCTTCCCCTTTCTAGCCTCCCTCCCTCCCTCCCTCCCTCCTTCTCCTCTTCCCTCCCTCCTCCCTCCCTCCTCCCTCCCTCCCTCCCTCCTCCCTCCTCCCTCCCTCCCTCCCTCCCTCCCTCCTCCCTCCCTCCCTCCTCCCTCCCTCCCTCCCTCCCTCTCCTCTTCCCTCCCTCCCTCCCTCCCTCCCTCTCCCGTTCCTCCCTCCCTTCCATTTTTTTATGTGCAGAGCTAGTAAACAGACACAACTATTTTACATTTACATTTAAATGTGTGAATTTACATCTACATTCTAAATTAGAAAATTGTAATATAATTTTGTTTTCTATAATGTCTTACAAGTACACGTGCCTCAGATGGTTTTACAACTCAGAAGAGAAGTATAAATCTAAAATAAAATAAAAAATTATATAGGGAGAGGCAAGGGAATAATGCATGAGAAAAAAGAGATGGTATAGTTGTCCCTCAGGCAACATGGTTCATTCAATTTCTTCTGTAATTCATTTTAGGTGAAACATACTTTATGAGTTATGAATACATTCAGTAATAAGGGACTGATAAATTAGTTAACTATCACAGATCACTTATTTTTTTCTTATTTCTAAAAATATGTATACCTTCAGCCAGATTAAACTGGTGTGATCCTGTGACTTTTCTTCTGCGAGTTATTTAGCTTTTTGAGTGGCTCTTGTGGAGGATCCCGTGGTTCTGTCTCCCAGCCCAGCTCTGAGAGTCCGGGAATATTAGGTAAGACATGCACCCCATGCTGCATGCTGCATGCCTACGATTTAAATATATAAATAAATCTTAACACTTGCTGTTTTGTGAAGAGAATGTTAGTTTTTAAATGAAAGCGTTTGGTGTGGAGCTGACAGTTGAAAGCAACAAGGAGATAAACTAACGTTGGTCAAAGGCGTCCTATGTGTAGACCATCTACTTAAATCTCACGCACATGCTAAACTGGCTGTTCGTTCCTCTCTTTTATATGAAGACTGGGAGGGGTTGAGAGATTGGGCCTTGTTTGTACAAAATCCAAGTCCTGAAGTTTTTAATACAATTCCAACCTGCCTGGCTTCAAATCCAGGCTCTTGACAGTATATTATGAAACAATTTTGAAGACTAATGACACTGTTGAGTCAATTAAATGTTTCATGCCCCAGTCAGATAACTTTCATACTTCCAGAACTTGTTGCCAAGACAGGCTTGTCTTGGAGTATGATTTCTTGTCTTAAGAGGCCATTTCTTCAAGGCAATATTGTTTCATCTCCCCCCCCGCCCACCTTGCTCAGGCTACACACGGCGAGACAGAAAGCCTGGAGGGTCTCTGGGCAGCCTGCAGAGGGAAAGAGAACAGGGTTCGCTTCTAGGGCTGGTGGGGCCCGTGACAAAACAGCCATTTCTCCCCTTTCTCCCCACCAAACCGACACCCTTGATATTTGACTTATAAACTGCTACCTGATCACACACACACTTATGTACTAACTAACTAACTAACTAACTAACTAACTAACTAACTAACTAACTAACCAACTAACCAACTAACGATTTCAGCTGGGAGCTGAGTGATTTTGGTGCATGGTTTCCAGAACAGAATTATTCTTCCATTCAGTGATTCAAATATTGCTTTGTGGATTTCTACTGGAAGTAGATGCATTTCCTGTTCTGAAGCCTATCTATGTTAAAGTGAAAAGTTATTCCTTGAATTCCAGAATAACAGAAAAATGTAGGATATTTTTGTTTAAAATCCGCACCTAATAATAGGTTTCATGGCAAGTCCTTCTTTATAAGAATGTTCTTCAGGCCTTGGTTTCTCCATCTTGGCACTGGTGACATTTCAGATTGGGTACTTCTTTTTTGTGGGGGCTGGTCCTGTGCATTGTGCAGAACATTCTAGAATCCCTGGTTCTACACTTGATGCCAGCGGCACCTCCCCCTGCAAGTTGTGACAATCAAAAGTGATTCCAGGTATTGTCACACATCTGAGGGACAACCCCGCTGAAAACCAGTGCCACTGGCCCCTTAAACATTATATCTGGTCAGTTTCGGGCGGAAAGAGAGGGGCAGTCTTGAAGATGTAGAAGAGGGGAAGATAAGAAAGAAAAGTTAAAGAAATAATTAAAATTAGATGTGAGCTAGCAGGATTATTCATAACTCACCCAAACTGAAAACATCCCAAACATCCGTCTACTAGTAAATGGATAAACCAGTTATGGTGCATCCATATGGCAGACACTTAGCCCAGACAGGAACAGACTACTGAGCAGTGCACACATGTTTTGTGTTTCACATGGAGTTCAAAAACCACTACGCTTGGTGAAAGCAACCAGATGCAAAAGGCTGTCTATGATTCCATCTATACAGAGTGCTGGGAAAGATAGAGGAATGGTGACAGGAAGTGGGGCATGGGGCCCGAGGCTGGGCAAGGGGGCAGGAGGGGTGCAGGAGGTGGGGGCACCCCAGAAAGCCAGGAGGAAGCTGTGTGTGGTGACAGGAATGTCGTAGATTCTGACTGCAGCCGTGGCTCTGCCACCAGTACATGGCCAATATGCATGGAATGACTGCTGAAAACAGGTTCATTTTATTGTATGTAAATTATACCTCAGGAAAGCTGTTGGAAAACTTAGAGGTGAAAGAATATGATACAGAGGATTAGGCAGGGAGCCTAATCCCCTTTGTGAGCAGTCTGTGACAGCCCACCCCGGGACAGGGTTGTGGGTGCCCAGGGCTGGACGTGATTGGCAGGGCTGACTGCGGCCTGGGAAATCCCGGGGTGTCGCTTTTTACTCACAGTGTCTCATTCCCAGGGGCCAGTCATTGTCTCAGAGGATCTGGCAGCACCCAGATGTGGGCCGATCTCCCGGACCCGAGGCTCCTCCCAGGAACAGAGAGGAAATGCGGGGAAGCAGCTAAGGCTGCGCCGGTCCAGGCGCGGCGGGGCCGGAGTCTGAGCTGCAGGCCTGCCTGGGAGGCTCCTTGTTCTTAGCTGAGCAGGCGCCACGTTTCTCCCACCGCAGCCCACCTTGGGAGCTTCCAGGAAAACACTGGGAATTAGCAACAGGAGAGCGTAATGTGTGCTTAACGTAAACATACTCACTTTCTCCAGGAAATGGTAGGAATAAAGCAGACAGAGAGCTCCTGCTTTGGAGGTGGGAGAAGGAAGGGTGTTTTCAAGATGAGGTTTGATTTTTTTTTTTTTTTAAGGAAAAAGGCCTTAAAGCCAGACAGAGCTGTGTGTAAATCCTGCCTGTCTCTGTAGCTCAGTGACCTGAGTCAGTGCCGTTTCTTCTCGAGTCAGAGTCTCTCAGTATAAAAAATGTCATCTATAATATATATATATAGTCACGGGCTGTAAAGCATCGGGAATAGAGTCAATGTACTGTCACAGCTGGGTCCTGTGTCACATGGGTAGTAGACTTGTTGGGGTGATCACTTTGTTTGGTGTGTAACTGTCTAATCACTGTGTTGTTTTTATACCTGAAACTAACAATAAAAAATAAATATAAATGGAACAGTATCTCTACTTCTTACAGTTATTATGACAATACTAATGTTTGATATTCATTTCCTTGGTGGTTGTAACAAATTATCATAAACTCGGTGGCTTAAAAGATAAAAAAAACAACAAATATTTATTCTCGCAGCTCCAGAGTCCGAAATCAGTGGGCCACACTCTCTCTGGAGACTGGGGACCCCCGCTGTCGCCTCTTCCCGTGTCTGGTGGCTGTCGGGACCCCAGGGCTGCGTCCGGGCGGCCCCTGCCTGTCTTCACATGGCCTCTGTGTGCCTCTGCCCACTCTCTCTCGGCCTTGTCTCTTGCAAGGTCACCTGTCACTGTACCCCTCTCTAACCCAGGGTGATCGCATGTCATGGTCCTCAATTATATCAGCCAAGACCCTTCTCCAAGTGCGGTCACGTTCACAGGTTCCGGGGACAGCACAACCCACCACAAGCACTTCCCGAGAACACAGTGTCAGCGCCATGTGTGGCAGCTGTTATTATGTTCATGATCTTATCATTTCATTAAGGCTAAAAAATAACCGCTGTAAAAACTGTTTGAATGCCTCCGATTTCATGTACTTCTACTCCTGTAGGCATAATAATGTATCAGGATGGGTCATTCCTGAAATTAATGAAAATTCTATGGTTAATGAGCCCTTTTTCCAATACTGTAACAATGTTCCCCTTTTGTCTTCTCCCAGTCATCTGTGTAGGCTCACATCCTCCCAGCGGGGTGAGCATTAGGGCAAACGGTCATTATTTTTTGTTTATATATTATTTAATAACAAATATTTATTGAGCAATTATGATGATGATGGTGAATTAGAAGGCGATGCCCATGGTAAGATTGGACGATCTGGGGATTGACCCAAGTTTCGTGGCATGGAAGCCACTCCGCTGTTTGGGTCTTTATTTCCGTGACCTACGCTCCTCCATGCAGCACAGAGGCCCCAGCGTCACCCCTCTTTCCACACGGACCCGCTCAGAGGCCAAGTCACCTACTCCAGGTCACATAGAGAGAACGCGTGACAGACTGGACTAACGGACAGCTCTACAGATGGAGCTCGTACTAGGATACCAGACTGTATAAGCTCACTCTCCCACCTGCCTTTCCAAATCAGGAATTTTTTTCATTATGTGGCTCTAAAATATAATAGCTTTTGGAAGAAATGAGTCAGATGAATTTCTGCTTTGGCCAGCCCAGGGTTCTGTCAAGCAGCTTAAATAAACGCCACAGAAGCTTTTTCCCTCTCGCCTTTCAGATGTTTAATAACAATCCTGTCCCACCGCAGTCGTCTCCAAGGTGACGTGTTCTATGGACAACACAAGCCCCCACAGTGTGGAAGGAGCACACACGCGTGTGAGGCTCACGGGTGTCCCAGGCGGCTCGCGGGCAGCCGTGGGGCCATCGCACTGCAGGCCCACAGCCTCCGCCCTCACAGTGGCCAGATCTCCGCCGGGGACAGCTTTCCTTCCTGACGTGTGAGGCTCCGCACACCCCAGTGTCCTTCTCTGCGGGCGGGCTGTGGCCTGGCCAGAAAATGCTCGCCGGCATGTCTCGCGCTCAGATCCCTCCCCTGTGTGTTCCAGCTGACAGGGATTTGCTCCTTAACAAGCTAAAAACAGAGGAAAATGTTTCTGAAAATTTTGAAGTTTGCACGTGTGCTTCTTGTCTAAATAGAAATGCTTCAGGTTTCCCTCCCTAACAGATTATAAACACACATGGTTGCTCGTTCTCACTGATGTTTTCTAAGTAAGTGTTAGATTGCAGTACCTTGGTGCTTGTGTTGCAGTCTATATAAATATATGGCAAAATGTGAATATGACCAACACTTTTAGGCAAGCGATTCAGCAGTAGCATAGATTTGTATTTGCAGATAAATACTGTAACACCATGTATACATTCAGTTTGATAATAAGAACAGGGTTTTCGATGGAGGTTATCTGTGGAAAAAAATGATAGATAACGTTGAGCTGGGGTTTGGCTGGAAGCGTCATCTACGTGACTCAGGAATGGGGGCGTTTATTGAAATTAAAAAACAAAACCAGTCACAGAAATTGAAACATGCATCCCCAGTGCCTTCTATTTGCCTTCATTTTTATCTTATTTTCATTGACAGATGTAGTTGGTGTTTTAATCAGATGAGTCAGTTCAGGAATTAATAAAGTTAAATGTCAATTACTGTGGAAAAAGCTATTAATAGCATCCACACTAGGTTAGGTCCCCGAGAATGCGAGTCAGGTCCCTGTGGTTTGTGGAGCGAGTGTTGTTCAGAAAAACCCTGTAAGGGGGCCGGCCGAGGGGCGCGGGGGTTAAGCGCTGGCCCGGGAAGCCAGCGGCCCAGGTTCGGTCCCACATCTGAGGGCCAGTGACACTGCCCTCCAAAAAAACAACAACAGAAAAACCCTGTAAGAGAGCCAGTGAAGCAGGACTGAAGGGCGAAGAAGGACACGGCCTCAGGGGAGGCCCGACACTGGCTGGCCCACAGGGGCGCCTGCAGGAGCACAAACCAACACAGAGTGGACTCCGCCCCCGCCAGGCCTTCCCCGAGGCCGGGGGCTGGCGTGCAGGGACTCCCGGCTGCGAGCCTGTGAGGCTGGGTGGTGGGGTGGGTGCGTGACCCCCCTGAGCTCCCGCTTAGGCCCCTGCACTGCAGGACGGTGCAGCTGTGAGCCATTCAGAGGCATTATAGGCTCATGTGCTGGTCAGAGATGGCGTTCGGATGGCACCCACTATCCTCTCTGTAAGCTTGCTGAGGTCTGTGATATTAGAAGGGCGTGTGCTCGCATGTGTGGTTATGTGGCAGGAAAGGACCATGTCTTCAAACGTGTAGGCTCAAATTTTGCCCTTTGGAATTCATTCTATGAGCAGATGAACTCATCATTGTTTAAAATGTTAACACCTGGCACAGGTAACATAGCAAGTGTTTCATCTCACCTTTTTAGGAATTTATAGATTACTGTCCTTTTATGAGCTGGATAAATAAACTTAGTTGAAGGGAATGGCTTTGAATGAGACATAGGAAATAACTTTAATTTGAATTTAAGATTTGGGCATAAAAGACAGTAGGGCGGACACCCTGGGCGGTCAGAAGGGTCGGAGGCCTGGTGAGGTGAGAGCAGCCCCCACCGCTGCGCACGGCCTGTGGAAAGACCTGAGTTGCCAGGAAGTTGTACGTCAGTTGTAGCTTGTTAGGTACACCTTTCCCACATCCCACAGAGCGATGATCACATGTAGCTACGCGAGACTAGGTACTGTACCTCCAAGTAGTACACGTTCAGCAAAAGTGTTTCGCAAATGTCGGTTGGAGGCAGTGGAAACGCCAAAGCTCATGGCCGAGAGCGGTGTCCTGTGGGTCAGAGGTGCAGGGGCAGGAGCGGGCGGGCACGGCCCCGGCGCAAACAGCACTCAGGCGAATTCAGGTGAGTCGGCCGCATGCGATCCGGAAGCAAGTACAGGTGTACAGGGACGCACCTGGGCAGTGCCGCACTTCCCACAGTAAACTCGCCATCGCTAGTGTTTTTCCTGTTGATGAAAGAAAGCGGGGACTATTCCACACCGCAAACATGAAAACTTCAGCTAGAGTGATGCATGTTCATCGCTGGTTATCTAGGTGGTTCCTAACATTCCTTTTTCTTACTGTTACGGAAGAAAGAAATGGACTTAGGCACCACCGCATCCCCCTTACTCCTGAGAAACGCATCCTCTGCCGAGGGCGCGGCAGTAATTCCTTGTTTTCTGCTTTGTTCAGAGCTTCCCGGAAAAACTTGCAACGAAAGAAACCTACCTAAACATTAACTGTTTCTTTATGGTGAAATTTATGTTATTGGTGTGTGTGAATATATACATGGCGTTATGTTCAGGAATAAAACGAATTGAGCAATTGTTTTGTAATTTTCCAGGTTCCAGAAGTCACTGGCATTGCAGCTTTCACGAGGCCGTCTGTCTCCTGACCAGCACGAAAATGCTATGCGGTAAGTGGTGTCCTTGTCTCCATTGTGTTGTGGGGAAGAGGCCCCACAGGGTTCAGGCCCTGGACTGTTCCCTCAGAACCTGCTGCTGTCTCCTCATTCCAGCCTCTGTGCCCTAGCAGCCCGGCGGGCGCTGTCCTGAGGGCAGCCTCCCCGGTGAGCGGATTTATCAGCACAGGCAATGTTGGCAGGTCCTGTCGCAGGCCGGCTGTGTTAGCTCTGGAGTAAAGAGCTGGGGACTCGGGGCAGGGTGCAGCCTCCTCTGCTCAGGTTCCGTGCTGGAGACGCAAACGGGATGTGTTCCTAGGAAGATTCATTTCCGTTCCTCCGTCATTGTCGCTCCTTCTTTATCAGTAGTAACTGGGTGCGCCCCTGAAAGTGCTACTCTCCTTGTTATTCTTTGTTCTTAGAACAATGTTTCAAAATAATAAGAAATCTTAGAAGAATATTTTGAGGCTAAACTATTACATGATGTTTTCTTAAATATTTTGCGGGTGCTTTGAAACCAACTTGAGCGTGTCATCATACAAATATCCTGATTGTGTGGCTGTTGTTTGAACTTCTGTTTATTCATAATTTCTAATACTATATATTTTTCATCCCGCTGATGAGATTGTTATCGTGTGGAATGGATCTTAGAGATCAAATAGTCTCCTCATTTATAGGTGAAGGCAGTATCCTGATATCTGCTTCCTTCCAAACAGGAACAAACAAACAAACAAACAAGCTGGAAGAAACAACCAAACCAGAATAGCCAATATGAAGTGACAAATCAACTGTAAGGATAGTAAAATTGTAACTCTTTAGTGTACTTCCCTTATTCAAATGTAACCAACTCTTCAATTTCAGTTTTACTTGCTGGATTACCCAGATATAAAATAGTTTCTGAAATTACAGGATTTTAAATCATTTGATTATATCTCTTTTATAACATCAGCAGTGGTTCTAACTTTTTTTCATTTCTCTAACTTTCTGAAAATTCTCACACATCCGAATAATCTACATCACACAGAGACAACGTGTAGGGAAACCAGTGTTTCTGTCCAGCAGACACATTAGACTCCTGCCGTTATCTCTTAAGCATCCCCACTTCTGGGCAGGCTAATGGCTTATCTGCCTCTCTCAGCCACACAACTTTCTCTGTTCATAGCACTACGCTTGGTCCCGGACGGGGAGAACCAGGGGTGCCAGGCAGTAAATGTCCAGGGGGCAGCCCTGCTTTTGGTGCTGTGGCAAGTCCACCAATAGTGGTGCTAGCAGAGAACACAGTCAGTGAACACGCATGTAATCCCAGGAGGATGGAACTCTGCACCCTACCTGGTGGGACGGTTCAGTGGAATCTGCCACCTCACCACCAGGTAGCTGATGGTGCTGCCAGGATGCTGACATCTCAGGCCCTCAGCACTGGCCTGGCCTCTGTTGGCCGGTGGGAGTCATGTGCTGAGCCTGGGTATGACCTCCATCCCCAATGCCACGATCAATTCATTGACTGGCACTCTCATACCTTGTTGGTGGGACTATAAAATGGTACAATGAACCAATGTGGAAAATAGTTTGAGAGTCTCTTATAAAGTTTAAAATATCCACCTACTATATACTCATATGAGCTGGTATTTTCACTCCATGTATTTACCTAAGGCTGTGAAAGCATACCACACAACAATACATAGGCTCATATTCACAACAGCTT
The DNA here is from genome assembly GCA_033961575.1 of Aselliscus stoliczkanus. Taxonomy (NCBI): domain Eukaryota; kingdom Metazoa; phylum Chordata; class Mammalia; order Chiroptera; family Hipposideridae; genus Aselliscus; species Aselliscus stoliczkanus. The sequence continues at coordinate 63,301,377 of CM066735.1, forward strand.
TTTTTGTAAATTCGAAAACTGGAAGTAAGCCAAATGTATGTCAGGAGATGAACGGATACACAAATTGTGGCATATTCATATGATGGAAACTACTCGAAGCCTAAAGAAATGAAATCCTGATGGATACAACATAGATGAATCTCAAAAACATAGTGAATAAGAGACACCCACCACAATAAAGTACTGAATGAATGAGGAGGCAAAACTAATCTAAAGTGATAAAAGTCAGATCGGTGGTGTCCTTGAAGTGAGGCTGGGGGAAATTGATTACAAAGGGAGAAGAAAGCTTTCTGGGGTGACAAATATTCTGTATCTCCTTTGGGAAAGAGGCTCCATGGGTGCATACAGGTGTTAAAATGCATGCCTTTGAGTTTATGAAATGATGTCTAATAGAGTTAAAGAGTCAGTAGGGTCTTTGGCTTCAGGGCTGGTTCCTTAGACCCACAGCCCACAATCTGGGGTGGGCAGACTGCTGAGCAGATGTGGCCATGGCCATGGAGCTTGGCCAGGGGGCACAAACCAGACCCGCCGCACCAATGTCCCTCCCTGTCCGTGCGTGTAAGCGTAGCACCTGCAGAGGTTAATGGCTATCGCTTTTCTTCTGTTTGCAAATCGTGTTCAGATTCCTCTAATGCAAAACCTGGCAGGGAATTCTGGGAAAACAGGTTCCACGTGAACCGGGTTGACACAATATATACCGATAACCGTGAATCATGATCATGAGAAAACCCCAAGCCTTCCAGTGTCACCCTCCAAAGCTTGAGAAAATTGGAGGGAAATATCTAAATTCACCAGTTCTCTAAAGGGTAATTCTTCACTTGATATTGTTGACTGTTGTGTTAACTTCTCCCTTCCTTCCTTTGCACACGTGACATGTATTCATAAAGGACTGCATGGTCCAGCGAGCAGCAGAGGACCTGGAAAGCCCCCGTGTCCCCTACTCAGCATTTTTTTTTCTCATTTTACTTCCTTTGTGTTTACCATCCAGTTATTAGATTATGTGTGCCTTGTAGCTATGTAATTACACACCAGGATTGCATCTAGATGACAACCCTCCTTCCGTTGGAGGGGATATCTCTCAGCACAGCTGCTGTTATTAGCCTGCTCTCTCGGGCCTCCCACCTAGGGAGACGAGGCCCTCCTCCCTGTCCGATCCCTCTGGGGCTGCCAAGGAGAGAGGGACCAGAAAGCACCGTCTCCACCAGCCTCAGGGGCTGCTGGGACTTCTCTTTGGCAGCAGGGAGCGTCTCTGAAGCGGACGCGTGAGCGGCTGCTGAGCTCGTGCTTAAGCTCGTCCTGCTACCCCCTTCCGTCCAAGCCGCTTTCCCTCCTCAGCATTCTCGTTTCGCCATTGACATCCAGAATTTCTTGGCTTACAAAACTTTTAAAACACAGAAAGTACTTTCTTTCTTCCCTTATTCAGGTAGTCACCAAATCCTATGAATATTCATTCGTTTGTTTTAGTGTTTAACATTCGTTGCACCTTTGCTATGAGGTGCTGGGAAAGAAACTAGTGACCAGGACCCAGGGGCCCGAGGAGGCCCCGCCCTGCCCCCCACCTGTCCCCAGCTGCTGGCCGCCTCCATGGCCCCGGGCCGAGCTGGGCTTCCAATACCAGCCTTTTATCAAAACCTTGGATGCATCCTTTTAGAAAAATTTTAAAATGTATTTTCCAATTACAGTTGACACACAGTATTGTATTAGTTTCAGCATTCAACGTAGTGGTTAGACATTGAGTACCTTGCAAAGCGGACACCCCGATAAGCCCAGTTCCCATCTGACACCATCCATACTCGTAGTTGTGATGACGTTATTGACTGCGTTCCCTATCGTCGTGGACACCGTAAGGTGTCGCTTCCCTTCCCTGCCCCTGGCTTCCTCCACAATACCCCCGCCCACAAACTTATTCCCTGTGATGCCCCTTCCCAAATGTATTTCCCACTGCCCCGTCCAGATTCGCTGCCCTCACCTTTCACGGCTCCGCGGCCTCCCTCAGAGCATCAGGGTGCTGCCGCCTCCCTGCCGTGGCTTCTGCCGTCCCCCCGCTGCCTTGCTCTCTCCTCCCCTGCCTCCCTGGGCTTCCATACCCAGCCTGACCAAGCCTATCCTACATGTGAATTGCCAGTCGGTAAAGGTAGTGTATTAGTATAACTAGAGCAGCCCGGCTTGCGCAGGCTTTGTTTCATGGGTGTAGGTTTTCCTAGCGAATTGTTGATGAGCGCTTCTCCACGTTCCGTGCTGTGTAACTGCTGACAGCTTTTGATGCACAGAGGACTGCAGTGTGGAGATTAGGACCCCCCCGATTCTGAAAGCTCACACTGGATCTATATCGCAGCCACTGCCGTCTGATCTTGGGCAAGTGAGTTCATTTCTCTGTGCCCGAGTGCCTCCTCTGGAGAAGCAGATAATAATATCACCCCTGTCACAGGACGGACGTGATGGGTAAGAGAGTGGCAGTACAGGCAGAGTGCTTAGGGAACGGCCACGGAAATGTTGGCTGGTGGTATTAGTGCTCGGCAAACACACAGAGACACACACATACAATTCATCAAATACTTAACGAAAGCAAACAATAGACTGCTGCGTGTGATGGCGTGGGGACGCTGCTGTTCTGTACAATCATATATATATAACCGTCAGGGTTCCTCCCTGCACCCCGAGTCCTGGCCACCCACATCGTCCACTAAGGTTGCGTCTGCACAGCTGGGCTTGTTTGGAGAAAGTGCACGGTCATGTCGACGGGTCTTGGTCAGCTTATTGGCCAAGACCTTGTGAATTTCAGACCAGTGCCCTTGAGTTCCTGGGCGCCGACACTGAGGAGAGCGTCAGTGCTTCCTGGGCGGTCCATGCCCTCTGTCATGGTCCTCGGCCAGAGCCTTCACTCCTTCTTCTTGCTTCTTGACCCTGTCTCAGTTGCTCAGCCTTCCGTAGGCTTCGCTGGGAACCTCGCCTCCTATTGTAGTGAGGAGAAGAGACTCCCCACAGGCCCTCACCCGTGCGTGTCGCCGCGCCCTGCCCCGGACGCTGAATCGCTGTGCCCTCCCTGCTGTTACCGTGGCAAGCGACTGGAGCCCAGTCGTAGGCCTCATTCCCTACAGCTCCCCCGCCCCCCGAGCAAGCTCCCTGGCTCCACAGCTTCACCTGCCGTGCCTGTCAGGTAGGGTTTAATCAGGGAAGCAGAACCCTGACTGGGTAAGTAGAATGAGGCATTTACTGTAGGTGCTGGGCTGGTCATGGTTATTGGCGAAGAAGTGTATGGAAGCCTGTTGGCTCTGCCTCCGCTGTGTTTGAAGGTCGTTGTCCATCAGCCAGGGCTTCTGGTCTGGCAGAAGCTTGGGAGAGTGAGAACAGCCCAGATCCAATGAGTCAGGGAAAACTGGAACCCCTAGGGACAGATGGGAGACTCTGGTACCCTCTGCATGGAGCTGCCCTTGAGCCGGCCCGAACTTGGAGGAGCGGTCCAGTGGGAACCGGAGGAATGGAGTGCTGGGCCCGTGCCATAAGGTACCCAGCTGGTCAGCAAGCTGGCAGCAGCCTGGGCCCTGCCCGTCAGAGCTTAGGGCCTTCCTGCTGGCGCACCGCCACCTGCACACCTTGCACAGACGTGTCGTGTGGCCGCCTGCTGCAGAGCCTGCAAGGAAGGGCCGATTGGACATGAGTCCGAAAGGCCACAGCCGTCATAGACTGATGAGTCCCGATGTTGTGTCTAAGCTCGGACCTGTCCCCTGCAGTCCAGGCCTGAGCCTGCCCACTGACATTTCCGCTCAGATACCTAGCAAACATCTCAAACCTAGCTGCCCACTGCAGTTAGCTGCATCTCGGTAAATCCAACTCTCTCCCTCCAGTTGCTCCGGCACCTGGAATTATCGCCGCCTCCTCTCTCTCACCCGTTTCTGATCCATCCCAAGGTTCTGTTAGCTCCATCTTCAAAACAGAGATGACCCTTGGCAAACAAATCCCCATTCTCCAAAGCTCAGTAGCTTCATGGACCTGGAAAAATGGTATCTTTTGTGATGCAAGCGTAGAACTGGGATGTGTGACTTCAGTGCAGGGACCGACTAGAACAATAGGAGGCCTGGGCACTCATTCGCCACCTGCTACGTCCCGTCGCCTCCATCAAACCCCATGTCGTCTCGCTCCTGGATCATCGCTGCCTGGGTTGCTCCCCTCCTGCATGCTTGCTCCTCTGCGGTCTGTCCTTAACCCGTGCTCAGAATGACCCATAAACAAAGTCAAATCCTGTCACCTGATCATAACCAGCATCAAACCCAAAACCGGTGCCATTCTTATGAAAGCCTTTGGGATCAGAGCCTCGCTGCCTCTGAGAGCCCTCCCCACGCGTGCCCTTTGCTGCACCTACATGGCCCCCCTTCTCAGCCTCTGCCCATTTCCTACAGCACATTCCCCATCCCCGCACACACACGCCCCCATAGCCACATGGCCCTCTTTGGCATAATATCCAGGTTTTTCTCAAAGGCCAATGTGATGGCTCGTTTTATGTATAAACTTGGCTAGGCTGTGGTGCCCAGTTGTTTGGTCAAAACCCAGGCCAGAAGATGATGTGAAGATATTTTTTAGATATGGTTAACATATCTAAAAATTATCTGCTGAGTTTTAAGTCTGAAAAAGGCATGGCATTCTGGTAGGAGTTGATGTTCCCATCAGTCTTGGGTGCAAAGGCAGTCTGGAGGTGGGACTTCAGCCTCTTCTCTGGGGGCCTTCAGCTGATTGGATGAGACCCACCTGCCTTATGGAGGCTTATCTGCTTTGGACAAAGCATAGTTCTACATTCCATGGCTCCGTTTCTTGGAGAACCTGACTAAGGTGACTGTCACCTGAAAAGGTGACAGTCACCTTTTCATTGACATCTTCACTTACCAGTCTGTTCAAAATAGGAACCATCTCCATGCAGCTTTCCCAAGGCAATCCCCATCGCACGTGTTTTTCTCTGCAGCCCAGTATGGTTATGTTCATATGGTTATTTATACTATCTTTCCTCAGTTTGCACTAAACGCCTAAGCTTCATGAACACAGCTGTCCACTTCTGTTCACTGCTGAGTCCCTGAAACAGTGGCTTAGAATAGGCATTCAGTGAATATTTGTTATGTTAATACATGAAGGAATGAATGAATCAGTATGAAATAAGTTGAGTGTCTGAGTTGGAAAATATTTGGCAATGACTGAGTCCTTGGAATGGCATAGAAAAGAGATGAACTCAACTCTGGGGGAGATAGTGGGCAGGAAGAAGGAATGATGACAGCATAGCCGTGCCAAATTTGTTGTAAATAAAAGAAGAAACGAAAATAGAAGAAAGTCATAAAAAATATGGAATGAATAATTTCTTGACTTGCATTGTGCAATTTTTAAATTGATAATCATAGTTATTGTCTTGTGTCTGCCCAGAAAAGGACAGCAGAGAGACACGAAAACAAAGGAAAGGACAAAATTTGGGGGAAACAAAAGGAAGACAAATGGCCGTAATGAATGCCAGTGCTTAGCTAAGATTAGGGAGCACAAATGCTAATGCTACCTATTTACACAGATTCTAACTCTGCTTATCTGTTTGCAGAGGAGAGACATTAGCTTATGCTAGAAAATATAAATGTGAATAAACCACTAAATATTTATAGCATGCAGAATAAAACTGAGAAAAGCTTATTTGTAGAATTTGAATATTTTATGCAATGTACTTAAAAAGATATTCTATATGACAGCCCTGACAAAAACAGATAAAATAAAATAAAAAGCATGCTCCATGCCTCTATAGGAGATAACCAGCCCGGTCAATGCGTCCCAATACTGAGTTGGCTGTTAGAGTCCCATTCGGTCGTTTACTCCCTTATTCATGGACCTGACCAATGTGCATTGATTACTTCCCATGCGACAGACGTGGCAGTGGGCGCTGTGCTTGGGAACTTGTCAGGTCTGGTCCTGAACTTGCCACCTTAGAGGCCCCTGTGGGAGCAGAAAAAAATCAGACAAATATAAATGCAAATGTGACAAGAGATAAAAGGGGAAGTATTGGGTTGTCAGAAAAGTCATGACGTAGTTTTTCTATGTTTTTCATTGCAAAAATGCATCATTACTTTTCTGACAATCCAGTAGATGTTATGAGCTGATGAAATTGGGCAGCTTCATTTTGATGGGATGTCCTGGAAAATCATTCCGGGCACATTTTCGTGAGACCTGAAGGACCAGTGGGGCGTACCGCAGCAATGACAATGACTGGAGGGTGTAGGGCTGGGGCCAGTGGGGCGTCCCGCAGCAATGACAATGACGGAGGGTGTAGGGCTGGGGTAGAAGGAGCAGAGTATCCTAAGCAGGAAGAAAAGGCGGGGTGCTTTCGTAGCCCCGAAATCGGACCAGAATGCCGGGGAGAGGAGGTCCTGGGGAGGAAGGCAGGGCCCACCTGGGAAAGCTTGGCACTTACAGTGTCGGCACTGGTATGTGCAACTGAAAGCACTACCAGGAACCTGTGCGCCAGGGGACAAGACACTAGCATTTGCGAATCTGGGAGAGGCTCTGTAACAAGTATCACCCATGAATAGCTGTCACTGCCCTCATGTCAGGCTCTGGGGTCTGCATTTAACTGCAGCTATTTGAGAGCATTCGGTGGAAGACATGGATTTACGGTGGCGTGGCCTCACATTTCCTCATTACAGAAGCGAGAAAGGCAATAGATATCCCTGGTCCAGCTGCTAAGTATTAAGAAGAAATGCGTATTTCCCCCTCCCTCCCTCCCTCCCTCCTGTTGGTGCCCTCTCCCCGCCCCTCTCTTCCCCCCTGCCCCCTCCTGACCTGTTTCCTTCATCCCTTTGGTCCATCTTTTCTTGCCACTTTAATGCCTCCCTTCCCTCTTTCATTCCTTCCTACCATCTTTTTTTTCTGTCTTCCCTCTTCTGTTCTATTTTTTTTTTTTTTAAAGATTTTATTGGGGAATTGTGGGAGGGGAACAATGTTGGGGAATTTGAAGGGGGAACACACAAGTGGTTGTTCTTCAATCTTAGTTGTGGAGGGCGCCAGTCGCCATCTGGCTTCCTGTTGGCAGCTTGTGGTCTCTAAGCTCAAGGTGCTGTGTTCAATCTTAGTTGCGGGTGGGCGTAGCCACCATCCCATGCGGGAGTTGAACCAGTAGCCTTGCTGTTAAGAGCACACGCTCTATCCACTGAGCTATCCGGGTGGCATTTCAGCTCAAGGTGCTGTGTTCAATCTTAGTTGCGGGTGGGCGTAGCCACCATCCCATGCGGGAGTTGAACCAGTAGCCTTGCTGTTAAGAGCACATGCTCTATCCACTGAGCTATCCGGGTGGCATTTCAGCTCAAGGTGCCGTGTTCAATCTTAGTTGCAGGTGGGTGTAGCCCACCATCCCATGCGGGGGTCGAACCAGTAACCTTGTTGTTAGGAGCACGTGCTCTCACCAGCTGAGCCATCCTGCCACCTGTTGGCAGCTCAGCGGCAGCTCAGCTTGGGCACAGCTCACTGGCCCGTGCGGGAATCAGAGCTCGTGCTCTCACCAGCTGAGCCACTCAGTTGGCCCCTGCTTTGTTCTTTTTTCCTCTAACATTGATGGTGCCCTTTTAACTATCGGATATTGTGAAAGCTGCAGAAGACACATTTTTCAATATATTTAGAGCAAAAGTACCCCTCTGCTTGAGAGGTTATTAAACCAAGTGGGAAGATAAGCACGTTTGTTTACACACTTCGAGTGTTAGTTTTGCTCTTCTCGGGTGCCGGCAGTAAGGGGTGGGTTATTGTGAAAATCTTACCGTTAGCTTTTTTGCCAAGGCCCTTAACCCTGCCAACCCTGCTACCCCCACACTGGGACAGTCAGCGATTTCTGAACCCCCGGCACACCCTGGACCCGACTGGGAGCAGGCGCTACTCCTTTGGGGCCATTGTCCAGCCACCTCCCTCCGTGTCTCTGGGTCATGTGTGTGGCGACTGCTGGCCTCCCCCTGGAAGCCCAGGGCTCCCTGTGGACTCCATTCCTGATGTTCTTGACTGCGTTCATATCCACTTGGCAGTGTCTTCACAACTGCCCACTCTCCTTCGCCAATTCAAGGGGCAAACAATAAACCTGACATCGTATCTTCTTACCCAAATGCCACCCTGGGTACTTTGGTATGCAAAGGGAAAAACAAACAAACAACAAACAAACAAACAAACAACAAACAACTGCCTCTGGGCAGTTGCACAATTTCTGTTTCTCAGGACACATAACATGGAAAACCTGCTCAGCTTTATGCCAGAGAACTTAACCTGGAGAGAGGGAGGGAGAAAGTCAGGAAGACGAATTTGTATTCAGGTGCCTCTGATGCCACCCAGTTCTTCTCAGTGTCCAGTTGAAGCAGGAAATGAGAGGAAAGGAGCCCGCGTTCCAAAGCCTTGGGGTGGATGTAGTTGCCGCCGCGTGGCTCAGAGCCCCGGTTCTGACGGCTACACGGAGATGGACTTGTGGCTCCTGACCTCCCTGTCCACTCAGCATGGCGTGTGGCTCAGCTAGCTCTCTCCTACTGCAACGCTGAAAATGAAATGCACGTTGGTGACACAATTCATCCGTATTTCACAAAGTTAAATTATTGAAAAAGCAATTTCTAGCACAGTAATCCAAGGGTAAGGGATGGCTTTCAGCGATTGAACGTACCGATGGCCAAAGGCTTAAATTGTTAGGAAACCAAGCTGGTACGTGCAGTGCCAAAGTGGTCTCTCTCCCTGGCCCAGAGGTCACGGCTAATCCCTCAGCTGTGCTTCTTACCTGTGTGGTTACCTGGCTCACGGACGGTGTTTAAAGGAAAGGGGACCAGGTCCTCGTGTCTTCTGTGCCTGGCTTTCCCCGTGGTCTACCACCCACTGAGCTCACTGGCCCAACACATCTTCAGATGAATTAAAAAGAGGCCGTCCCTGCGGGCTGGGCAGTGGCAGCATCCTTTTTTTTTTTTTTTTTTTTTGGCTGAGCCCTCCTGCCACCTGTTGGCAGCTCAGCGGCAGCTCAGCTCGGGCTGGGCATCAAACTGCCATTGCTCAGAGCTCAGCTCGCACTCTTGAGTGAGCTCTTAACCAACTGAGCCGCTTGGCGGCCTGACTCATGTAAACATGAATAGCACGCCCTTCGTCAGAACCCCTTCTCTGCCTCTTCCTTTCTGTCCCTCTCACTGAGATGCGGGGATAGTTATGGCAAGGGCTGAGCGTGTGTTTGTCCAATAAAGTGGCAGAACAACATATTTTGTATTTGTCTTGTTTCCACCTGACAAAGGGAATGTGTGTATGGAGATGGACACAGCGACATTCAGGCTGTGCCATCAGAGGTACTAGAAAAGTCGTTCACTTTTCCGTCATTTCCCTCTAAGTGGGTTTTCCTGGTCCAAGTGGAATCTGTACAAAGCTGGGTTGGCAGCACATAGCAAGCCTTGCGTGGGGCTTAGCTCGCCCCAGAGAAGGTGGGCGGGTGCCAGCCTGAAGCACAGACGGTGGTCCCGGTCTGCTGGGGGCCCTCCCCGGGAGTTCTTTCCTTTGTGGGAGGAGCTGCCCAGCCGCACAGGTCAGCAGAGCACATGGTGGTGGAGGGCTGCGTGGCCGCCAAAGCACAGTCCAGGCCATGAGCGGGAAGGCCTGGCTCCTGGGACGGGCCCTCCCAGCGTGACTGTGTCTATTCACACATGCACGTCTGGGTCACAGCCAAGCAGACAGGACACTGACACACGCCTCTCTGGTTTCGTGGGTCGCTCTCTTCCTGTGCCCTCTACATGTCCGTGTGTCTGGGCGCTCGGCCCCGTGTGAGCAGCCACGGCTGTCCGTCAGGACCCTCCAGCAGCCTTGCCTCGCTGCGCGAACACTAGGTCATCGCGGACACGCGCCTCCTCCCAGGTGTCCAGAATGCCAGCCAAGACTTCCTGTCTGGGAGATGAATGATGGTTTTTTGTCTCAATTGGTTGAAACTGAACTTTGGAAAGTAACTAGTTTTAGGAAAGAGATCTCAATGAATCATTCAAGGCTTGAATCGTCTACCTGGAGTAACTTTGCAAATACAGAAAACAGACCATTTGCAGGCATCACACATTTTCAGATTTCTGTTCATGAAGGTATCAGGAATCACACGAAACAGCAAGAGGCCTTCTAACATTATCAAACATTGCTTCCCCGATTGGGAGGGTGAGGGGCGCTTAGGGGCACTGTCCTCCCTGGGGTGCGGCTAGCGTACGTTCTTCTCCATTAGGGGCTGCTGGAGGGAACAGGCCGGATCATGTTCAGTTTTTAAAATCCTCTGCACACGGTTGGTATGTAGCTATGTTTGGACAGGAGCGTTAGTATGACAATGCGTGTGTTCTCCTACACTCCCTCTTGAAACCACACTAACACGACACTAAAGGAATTGTAGGCTCAACGCTATAAGAAAAGATAGATTAGAGGAGAAAAGGCAATCCAAGTTTTTAACACTAAAAGTAGATGGACAAGTGGTAATTAACTGACCCAAAGGAAAAGAAGGAACCTTGAGCTGGCTGTGCAGAAAGCTTAGAGATGCGTTTCCCGCCAGGCAGTGCCTGGAAGTCTCAAGAATTTGAAATGGCGAGAACCTCTGAGGAAGGAAATCGGTTTAAGAACCTGTTGGAAAAGGAGTTGGACGCTGCCCATCGCCGTGGTCACCCAGAGGAGCGGTGAATGCGGGCACCTCATGTCCACAGGAGGCCGCAGAGAAGCCGCCTGCGGGGCACGGATGCAGGGCTCAGCTCGCACGCTCGTGTCTCAGTGTGGGGAATAGGCAGGGATCGTGGGTTCTGTGGCATCCCTGCCCCATTAGGGTAAATTCCAGCCTTCAGGGATGTCAGGAGGGAAGGGCCATAGGTTTCCGTCTCATTCTCTTCAAATCAGAGTTTCTTCCTGTGGGCATGCCATCTGGTGACCCTCAGAAGTCTCAGAATAGATGTCTGAATTTTTTCAAATGTGTCGCATCTCAGTTGTGTCAGGTTACTAGATCCTGGTGACTGAAATCCTGCCAGGTGGTTCTGTGGCCACCTTGGTGTGAGAAACGAGAAAGCCCTGATGACTCGAGGGGTGAAGCGTGTGGTCTGATGTAAAGGGATGCCCGAGGTGAGTTTCCCTTTGAGCTCAGCCTCTGGCTTTACATCTCCACCCCTGCAGCGGGTGCTGTTTTGCCCTGCGCTCGCCCCCTCAGCCCACCTGCGACTTTGGTAGCCCCGTGGGGGTTGGTCTCAGCACACTGACAGCTGCCCCCTCTAGCACCCACGGTGCCTGCTGGCGTTTTCTGCTTTGGGCAGCTCACTCAGTCCACAGACAGAGCAGCTGGAAGTGTAGGGGGGTGACCCGCCTCGGCTCCTTAACCAAAGGGTTTGCTCTGATGGACAGATGTCTCCGCCTCCCGCCACCACGGGGAAGCTCACGGGTCCTCAGAGGACCGTGGCTCTCGGTGGCTGTAAGGGGGACCAGCTCAGTCACACACCCGAGGCAGCTGTCCTCCTCTGTGACACTCATGTCACTGCTGCTTCCTGAGAACCCCCCGCACATCAGCTACCTGCACTGGGGTCCTCCTCTCAGGCCTGCTCTGGGGAAAACAGAACTTAGGCGACCGCCCTATAAATAGGTAGCTGTGACCTTCCTGAAACCCTATCTGTCACCCCCTTTCCACTCCCTGCTTAGAGTTTTGGGAGTATCTGTGTTTAGATTTTCATTCGACTTCTCTGCCTTACGGCTGCCTGAATAACATGATTACTAGCACGTATGGACCATAAAATTTTTTTATGTTTAGTTATTGGTTCATAATAAAACAGGAATTCCAGTAGCTAGCACTGAGTATTAATTAAAATGCTGGTTGTTAAAATAAAATATGATTTGTGCCTGGACCAGGAAAGGAGAGGAATTAGGGAGAGAGCAGCTCCCACGGCGAGGCCGCCGGACTTGCAGGCTCTGAGGGACAGGCACCTGCTTCTCGCCTTCGCTCAGAAATGATGGCGGATGTCGGCAATGTTCCCCGAAAGACGAAAGGGATTCAGAAAGGGTCTGCACCCAACACGAACTTCCAAGCATTGTTTTCTTTTCTGTGTTTTATCCTGACCTTGGAGTCGGGAACAGTTTTCTTTTTTTTTCTTTAATGTACAGACTGGCAGACCCCTAACCAGGAAATGTTTCACGTTTTATGGCTCTATATTTTCTGCATCTGATCTCTTCCTGCTGGGGAGAGACCATTCATCACCCCTGCCTGCTTCACACAGCTGCCCTCACTCTCACACACAGAAGAGCTCAGGACGCCAGGAAAGGATGCTAAAGGGAGAGGTCTCTGTCCATGATATTTGTTTCATTCAACGTTTAAATTTGTGATTACATTTTTTCCTAATGATCTGTGGAGTAGGTAATATAAATCGTGCTCAGTACTTCTTTCCAAAGAAACCAGTAGTGCCAGCTGTTTAGTGTCTCCTCAAAGATGTGGTGTGTGCGTATTTGGGCACCTATGCTTATGTGGACACATGCATCGCTGTACACGGCTCGATGATATTGCTGTGTCTCACTGTCTGTAAGATCGTGTATCATATGTGTGATAATATGGCATACCCATAATATACCCAGTATGTAATTAGCAGTAGTAGCACCATGTGTGTTCTGTGCTGCCTGTTTAAACCTGGCTTTCTCTCTTAGGGTATCTTAGAGAGATTTTCCCTGTGTAAAATATGTAATAGAACCAAAATTTTTTCTTTTCTTTTTTTTTTTTTTTGAGGGCAGTGTCACTGGCCCTCATAAGTGGGACCCGAACCGGGGCCGCTGGCTTCGCAAGCCAGCGCTTAACCACCGCACCACTCGGCCAGCTCAATAGAACCAAAATTTTTAATGTCTGCATTACACCATGTTAGGAACATACCATCAGCTATGTAACTCGCCCTCAGGACCCTTGGCATTTGTTTGCCAATCTTTGCCAATACAGATAATGTTGCCATAAATAAATATCCTGCAGTGTAGCCCAGATCAATTCCTAGAATTGCTGAAAGAAAGGACCTAGGAATTTATAATTTTGTCAAAATTGTGAAATTGTTATTCTTACTCTACTGTGCTACCTACCTGATAGTATTATCCCAGATAAGTATGCATTTGGGCTGCTAAGCACTTACTTAGTCAGTACTGCGAATCAAGAATCTCACCTACTACACAACGGGCACTTATGGGTCCCTAGTATATCTCAAGACCAAAATGAGGGGCTAGACAGGTGGTGGAGAGGATGCCTGACAAATAATGCTTTCTTGGAAATCAGAGAAGACCATTCTATGAAAGTGATGAAACCTGAGTGATCAGAAGGAGCCAGTCCTGTGCATATCTGAGAGAAGAATCTTCTGAGCAGAAGGGAGGTGAGTGCGGATACCCTCACGTGGAGTCAGGCTGGGATGCTCCAGGAACAGGAGGAGGCCAGTGTGTATGCGGGGCCAGGAACAAAGCGCGAGGCAGGAGAAGGTGAGACAGGTTCCAGAAGGCAGCTCGCGCGAGGATGGGAGAAATTGGGATTTCATTTCAGGGGCGACTGAACACCGCCGAGGATTTTCAGCCAGAACATTTTCGGATCCGATTTTGATTGTTAAATGATCGCTCTGGATAGTATGTGGGGAATGAAATAAACAGCTTGGCCTGTGGCCTATGGGAAAAATTTGGAGGCTTGTTCTAGGATGGTGGTGGCAGAGATCACAGGAAATGGTAGATTCAGGATGTACTTTGGGTTAGATTTGACTGATTTGTTAATTGATTGGGTATCAAGACTGAGAAAAATGACAAGTCAAGGTTGATTCCTGGGGTTTGGACTCAAGGAGCTGAGTGGATAATGGTGACATTTATGGGCTAGAGCTAGGGCATGTGGTCCTAGAGACAAGAATTCCAGATGGCTTTTCTGATTATGCAAAGTTCTGATTTGGGTAGCTCTGGAGAGTCATTCTGGGCCTCATGGCAGGGCCCATGGGGGGCTCCTCCTGCAGCCTCTCCAGTTATCTGGACAGCGCCTACTTCCCTGTATCCCATCCTTTTATCTTTTAGGTGCTAAAGTGATTTCTATTTCTTGCAACTGACCTCTGATAGTGGGCGTCTGGAGAAAATCAAGAAGAACCTAGTTTCATTGAAGACAAGATAAAAAAGTGTTTTGTAATAGAAATGCTGGCTATGTTGAATGCTGCTGAGAGATCCGGTAAAATGAATAAAAACAAGTGTTCTTTAACTTTACCTGGAGATAGATAATTGGTGATGACAAGGTGACTGCAGCCCAGCAGGATGTCACAGGGAAGCTGAGTGCTGGGGGTGAGGAGCAAGGAGGAAATGAGGAATTCCCAGGGAAACGCTACAGCTAAACCCTTGAGGTGGCTTTGGGTGTGACAGGGAGCAGAGGTGTTACAGTGGTTACAGGGGGCGGGGCCAAGGGAGCAGCCTTTGCGGTGGAGGGACTCTATGTTGGCAGTGATCTTGCTTCTGGCTGCAAGTGGCAGAAATTACAATTCAAACTGGATTAAAGAATTTAAAAAATGAAACGTTGATTTAACTGAGAAAGCCCAGACTTGGGAGCCCCAGCTGTATTTTTCGGCAGCTCTCAGTTCTGTACATTTTTCTTTATGCTCGGTTTTGCTTTTATTGTAATAGCAAAATAATAACAGTAAATCTGGTCTTCATATCTTTGCAACATCTAGAGCAGCAGGAGGGGAAAACACACTCACTCAGACTGGATCAGCACAAATCAGTCATCATGTCCAGAGGAGTTTCATGAAGTCAATGGCTGGGGTCTGGGTGACTGACTGCCACTCCCCAAGCCAATAGCTGTGTATAGGGGACTGGCTTCCCCGGGACAGCTTACACCTTGACATTGCAGGAGGGGTCAATCTCATCCAACGTTTAGCTGACAGACCACGGGAGTGAAAGGAATGGTCAAGTTCCTATCCCCGAACGTGGTCTGCATGCTGTGGGAAAGAAGCCAGTGAGAGAAATCAATACTAGAGGGTGGAGGGCTGAGGTTGTTTCAGACCGAGCAGCAGGAGGGGTGCTCCAGGGCGCAGAGCAGGGGCTTGGGGCTGGGGGCGGGTGGAGGAGGGTCACCTTCTCCCAGGAGGAGGAGCTGCCGTGGGAGGAGAGTGGAGTGCCCGTCTGGTGGCTTCCATTTTCCCAAGGATGCTGGCACTAGGTCATCAGTTGAAGGTGAGGCAGACAGAGAGCTCAGCAGTGTTGGCGCTGGAGGGAAAGGTGTGAGATCATCATTTCGGAGAGTGTGGACGGGCCTGTGGGGCACACCGGGGCATGAGGGACCCGCTGGGGGCCCGTGTCAGGTTCCTGTTTCTGACCCGAAGGATCGTGGTTCTGCGGGCCGCTCAGTGATTGCTGCCTCTCCTTTGTTTCCTGTTTTCCTCACTCTCCATTTCTAGAAATGATTTTCCTTAAGAAGTTTACTTTTATAAAATACCCATCTTTCCTTCCTATGTCCTTCATCCCTCTGGTGGAAGCTGTCACCGTCCAGGGGACGGTTAATGTCGAAGCCTCAGTGGAAACGCCCGTATCTTCAGACCCTTGCCCCTGACCCAGCCACGCTGCTGTCAGGATATGTCTCTATTAAGACAGTGTAGTCAGGCCATCTCCGTGCTCACGCCACCTGCCCAAGTTTCCAAGGACTTTTTTTAGGCTGGCTCTTCTTGTGATTCCCCCTCTGTTTTCCAATATCAAAACTTCTACTCCTGTCAATCTAGTCTCTTCCTTTGCCCAGGAACTTCTGTCACATTTCTTCCCGCTTTTCCACGTTCACTCACAGTCCCCTTGCAAGACTGAGCAACTGGCCGTTTTATTACATCAAATCACACACAAGTCGTAGGGCTCTGCTGTCCGGTGGAACTTCCTGTGGTGATGGCACGTTCCGTATCTGCACAGCCTCACGCAGCTGTTGGACACAGGAAATGTGGTGAGTGATGGCCTTGTGTTCATGCTTCATTTCTACTTAGATTTAATTTTACTTGTATTTAGATTTAAATTAAATAGCCACGTGCCGCTATTGTTTACCTCATGGGCAGCATAGCTGTCATGTCTGCACCTTGTCCCATGGTGTCCCTGAAGCCACTGAACCCCTGAAATGCTACCGACACCCCCTTCTGTAAGTGCCGCAGCACTGCTGTGTGTTCGTCCGTTTTCCGGCTCGCCTGTCCTCACGGCTACCTCGCTTCTCCCGTCTGTTCCTCTGTACTTACTCATACCGTGTAGACCTTCCATTCACACTTGACTCAAGTTTTGAATAATTTATGTAAGGAGGGGCCTCCCTCCTACTAAAACAAAGCAGGAGAAGCAAAGATAAAAACAGGTGGACTTGCTGCCAGGCCACCCTCCCGGCGGGAGGGCATCCAGAATGGCTGCTTGACCTTCTTGAGCTCCACTCTCCCTCGGATGGCTTCCTCTCTCACTCCTGCTTCAATTAGAACATAGTGTTATACGCTTTGCAAAGACTGTTTTCTGATGTACAGTGTAATAGAAATTTCTTACTATTAATACAGTAGACTTTTAACTGATGCTCTGTGGCACTTTAAAATTATATTGTTGGTTTTCCTAGGGAGTTACTCAGATGTACAAGGCATTTTCCTGCTCTGTACATCTGAACTATTGAGATCATCTGACTTCTAATTTGCTAGTCTAACTTTTCCTCTAGCAGTTAAACCTGAAAGTCTTTTCATTTGAGGACATTGGACTTTTTAACTAGGAGGTAAAGGAGGGGAGTTAAATGGATCCCCCAGTAATTCTGTACTGTGACCTTCTAAAGGATTATTCAAGTCCACCCACCTAACGCATGGATTTTTCCTGTAGTGTTAGCCCACAGGCCTTCATCGGAAAAAGTGTATGGAGCCTTCCCATTTCCCTCCCCTGGAAAGCCGCCTTCACATATGCAGATGACAGCACTCCTGCTGGGACCACAGAGGGTGCCTGCCACATCCCCTCAGCAGAGATGGAACACCCTCCCCTTGCCAGCCTCCTGCATTCACTTCCCATTCATGAAGGACTTGAGCCTTCTGTAATTCCATTTGCATGTTAACGCTAGCAAAAAGCATGCAAAACTCCATGCTCAGCTTTTCAAAGCGGAGGAGGTTAGGGAGGATGACAAGCCCAGGACAGACAGCTGAGCTTGGTTTTGCTCTCTAGACAAAAAGCCTAGGAACAAAATCAGTTTGCCAAGCCACCTCTCTTAAAAGTGCAAAGTAGTTAAACTCCTTCTCCCATTGCCAGGTCAGGCAGTGTGATTTTCTTCCAGGGGTTTTTACAAACTTGGCTGTAACTCTTTTAAACCTGGATGGAAGGCATATCGGTCCATCTAATCACTGTGGCTAGTCCAAATCAATCTTGCCCCTGAGAACAAGATTTTTATCTTTCCTGTTTGTCTCTTCATGGGTACTAACTCATTTCAGTACACACACACACACACACACGCACACACACACATACACACCTTCTATCAAGTAAATAATGTAATATCCTACCTGCCAGTAGCTCTGTGATGATGGTCAAGGTGGTTTGACTTGCCTAAATTCTGTTATTTATAACAATCTATTGTGATTTAAATGCTTTCATGGCTATTGTATCCTATAAATATAGGTGCAATGAAACAAGGAGAGAACATAAAAAGTAGTGGTTTACTTACTTAAATGCAAAAACTTTTTTTGGCTTTGGGGGAAAAAAGGAGTACTTCAAGAAAGGTAGAGTTAAAAGGATGTTTAGTTAAATTCTAAAAGAAAAGAAAAGTGGAGGAGAAAGCAGAATAACAAAGAACGCTAAAAAGACAGTAGTGGAGAGAAATCTGACATTTAAACCTGCACTCCTGCTGGTGCCCATGGCAACTCCTCTGACAACTTGGGAAAAAAAAAAAAGACAAAAAAAATCTATTCTTTGCTTTCAGGAATAATCCTTCCTTTTTATTTTTTCTCCCTGGGAACCATGACAGTTTTGTTGTTGCTTTTTTTTTTTTTCCTTTTTGAGGACATGCAGGAATTTCTTTTATAATAGGCCTAATAAATGGGTTAACGTCCTTCCGACAACCAGATGGGAGAATTGGTTTTCCCAGAGCGCATTTTCATGCTTACATGTGATCTGGGTGCTGAGAAGCATAAGTGGGTTTGTTGTTTTGTCTTTAGTATCAGTGCTATTTTTACAGTTCTCAAGCTGAATACAGTATTAAGTACAAGTCATGCCCAATGAGGAGCCCAGCTCGTGATAATCATTCTCCCTAAACTGGAATACAGTTTCTACCTCGCCTGGCATTCAGTATCTCTGGTTATATCCTCACCCAGGATTAGATACAAATAATAAATTTCATTAAAGCTATGACATTCACCTTCCCTTTCAAACATTTCCAAGCTGAGTCTGTTTTCACGAGTTCTGTCACTGCATCAGGATGCAACTCATCTCAGAGCTGGTCCCTGTGAACCTGGACACCCACCGAGGGTGGGGACACTGGCAGGAAGTGAGTGTCCTGGTCGCCGCCCCGTGTGCCTGCTGCCGTTTTAGGCCTCACTTGCTCAAGATCCCTTTCATTGTTTTCTTAACGTGGGAAATGAGAGGAATGGTTAGATTTTGACTGTCTTGTTTGCAAGTGTGAAGTCTGAATTTCAGCAATGCCAGTTTATACTTACATAATTTTGTTGTCGTTTTTGCTTTTAAGATAAAAATGCTCATACTCACCAAAATTAGCATGAAGTCAGGATAAAGACTTACCTTTTTATGAGCTGGAGAAAATTTTCCAGAAAGGTTTATGTCTGTAAAGGGGCTTGCTATTTATAATCTCCCAGAAGTATGAGATTATTTCCTGAAAAGATTCATAACCTTCTAACAGTAAAGAAGTTTATGGAGCATTTCCTCCGTGCAAGGGTCATTTGCATAAATTATCTCTTATCCTCTTGACACATCTATAAGGTAATATTTTATGCCCATCTTACAGGTGAAGAAAGATAATAAGGGACTTGCCCAATGCCACATAATTCACAGGCAGCTGAGCTGCTGTTCAAACCTAAGCCTATTTAAATCTAAATCGAGCTGCTGGTTTTCAGTACCTCACACAGCATCTCAGAACCCACACCATAAACCCATCTCTCTTCTTTGGTGGACAAATTAAGAAGGCTGTAAACACATTAAAAAGGAGGTTGCTTTTTATTTTCTTTCCCTTTACTTTTTCTGTATAGGCTTATGTTATTTTTATTTCTGTCTTAAGGTGAAATGGAAGGGATGGAAAGAGTTGGGGTGGAGCTAGACCCGGTCCCCTACCAGGAGGGGGCCGCCCAAGGCACGCAGAGTGGGGAAGGCCGTGCTCTGCGTGGAAGTGTCATGGCCCGTGAGCCTCTTCACCTCCTATCAGTCGCCTCTCGCTGTCTCCAGCAGAGAGTTGAACATTAGTCCATGAACACCAGAGAAAGACAGTGTCACAACAATTTGAGCACTGCGGTCAGAGCTGGCTTGAATGTTTATATACCAATAGGTACATTGTGAGATGCGTGTTGTGTTTCAGAACGGCCGTGGAGGCGTGCTGCCCGGATCATGGCTGCTGTCCCCCTGTTCAGGCCGAGGCCACACTTCTCTTTGTGCTCTCCATCAGGAAGGGTGTGTGGCGGCACTGGGCCAGAGCCGCCCTGCGGGTCACGGCCTCGCCTGAGAGCCCATCGGCCTGGTGGAAGCAGAGACTCCCTCTCCACCCTCCCCTCTCCCGTGGTGTGAGCCTCCGCCACCCCGTGTTTGCAGCCTCCCTGCCCACTCTGCCTTACCTGCTGTCTCTGCACCTGGAAGTCCATCTCGAAGGAAGCGCTCACTGTATTCAAAGTCATTGGCCTGGGAGGCCGGCCACTTACCTCGCAAACATGTTCACATCTGAACACACTGCTCTTTCCAGGTGTTGTCAGTGTTAGCCTGATGACCGAAAGAGCCATAGGTAGTTTATAACTAAAAAGGTGCCCGTGGACTTGAATCCTGGTCTTCATCAGGACATCTGCCTTTAAATAACTGTCTACTTCTATAAAATCAAAATCTGCATAAAAGGATGAAGATGCCTTAAAGCATACACTAAGTGTCCCTGAAACTCTCTGGAGATGTTTATATAGTCACAGATGGCCGTGGTAGCTGCAACAAAGGTTCTGAAGCCAACTCACCAGGAAACGGGCTGTAGAATTATTTGAACCATCTACTGAGATTCCTCACCTTTCAACTTCAGACTCAATACCCCCTTTCTCCCAAGCACCCCTGAGTGCCTACCCTCTTGGGAACCATATTTCCAGCAGATCCAGTTAATATTCGACATAAGCCTGTTTGTTCCCAGTGTAAATTTTCTGCTCAATTCCTTTTAAATGGTATCCTTAAATCTAATGATCCCTTTTCTACGCTCATCACTTACAGACTGTCACTACCTCTACCGCTTGCTAACGTCTCACCCAGTGTCCCTTTGTCCTGAGGACCAAGACAGGGGACATAAATATTCCCACCGTGAGGATTGGCTGGCCAAGTTGTGCGTCAGTCTAACTCTTCCGCTGTGAATGTATAAGAATTACACCAACATCTGGTGGGTCTGCACAGCGACATCTCTAGTTACACAGGCTGGTAAGTGTAATTCTGCCATTTACTAGTTTTGTGACTTTGAGCCAGTTAGGGAATTCTTAGAGTTTCAGTTTCCACCTGCAAATGTCTATTCTTAAAGCATCTTTTTTTTTTTTTTTTTTTTTTTTGAGGGCAGTGTCACTGGCCCTCATATGTGGGAACCGAACCGGGGCTGCTGGCGTCCCAAGCCAGCGTTTAACCACTGTGCCACTTGGCCGGCCCTTAAAGCATCTTCTTAATCGATGTTGTCATGGTTACATGATGGTCTACCTACAAACTTAAGCAGTTCTTATGCAGAGAAAGCCCTTAATAAGTGTTAGTTATTGTTATTATCATACATTATAGCTTAAAGTTCTTAAAGATTTTTAAAAAAATTATTGTCTCTGATCCAGATTTCCTAGCTCTAAAATACCCTTAAATGACAACGCCTCTGCTGTGAATCAGAAAATCAAATAAGCTAAACTGAAGAAAGTGGGTATAGTGTATTAGGTATTTATTCAACTTCTGGATTTGCACTGAAGTTTTGCTTATTCACTCCTGTTTGTGAGCATATAAACCTGTAATGTTTGTGTCTTTAATTTAATTTAGATTTCCACTGTGTTAGTAAAAGAGGATGGATGAGTGCGTCGTAATATGGCAAACTGTCAATCTGGAGGTTTTCTACCTAAAAGCCAGGCTGAAGATGAGGTGGGACCTGAAATTCTCTAGCTCTCAAAATCCCAACATGTGCAATTTCATTTAGTAATTATTCTAATAATGGAGTTTGAAATACTTGGTACTTCTCTTATTTAAAATGAATGGAATGAGAAAGAGAAGACTCTCAGTTGGATTTTTGTTTTTTTTGTTTTTGACTTTTAAAATGTGTATTTTGCATTAACGTTTGGAGAGTTGAATGGAGACTGTAGTTGATAACATTGCATTGTATAATTGAAATTGGCTAAGAGAGTAGAACTTGAGTGTTCTCACCAAAAAAGGTAAACATGTGAAGCGACGGCTGTGTCGGCGAGCTCGAGGCGCGGGCCTTTCACCGTGCGCAGATATAAATCATCATGCCCACACTTAAATGCTCGGAATTCTGTCCGTCCTACCTCCGTCACACTGAAGAAGAACTGGAGAGTTAAGCTCCAGCGTCTGTTCAAAGCAAATGCATTTTCAGATGTCCGAAAGAAACAGAACACGCCTGACTGTACACAGCTCCCTGTGCGCAGCTTGAGCATAAGCGCTGGGCTGCGTGGGCCTTCCCCTGCGGGGCTTATTGCACCGCGTTTGGGCCTCCGGGTATCCCCTCGTGACACCAGCCACACAGGCATGCCTGCGTCGGATCCCCATCAGGACTGTTGGTCGGCAAGCTGTGCCCGAGGCCAACAGGGTCGGGCGGGGAGCTGGGACTCCCCAGGGCGCGTTGGACCTTGGCTGTCCTCCCCCAGGGCGCGTTGAAGAGCCTCCCACACCCCCTTTCGTCACACAGACCCCTTTCAGCTCTGTATCTCCCCCACTGTGTTTCCTCCCATCTCCACTGATGCCTGAGCTTTGAGGTGAGCATGGCTGCAAGCACAGCCCAGTGTTTCTTTGCGGTAGTCAGGCCGGAAGGTTTGCTGACAGGTTTTACTTTGTGTGCGTTGGAGCTGCTCTCAGGGTTTCAATGAGGAAGCTGAGAGGAAGGTAATTGAACAGAAACAGGCAGATTCATATTAACAATTTTTGTTTGTTTTTATTTGTTTGTTATTAAAGTATTCTTCAATAACTTCAAACACACGGAGAGTAGAGGGACCAGTGTAATGAATTCTTGTGTGGTCATCACCAGCTTCAATGTCCATCAACATGAATAATTTCACGTATCTTCCTCTACTTTACCCCTGTTTTTGACCCTGGAATGGTTTTCAGCAAAACTCTGATGTCATCTCATTTCACCGTTAAATGCATCCATAGAGATATCATCCCATTTCACCCTTAAATGCATCCATAGAGACTCTGGCAGGTAAGGGCTTTGCTTCCACATCATCGACGGGGTTATGTGAGGTGGAGGACAGCGACTCGGTGTCCTGCCATGCTCTCGGTAACCCAGGGTCACGTGCTGGGTTACCAGATATGGACATGAAGGGTTCGGGACTGTGTGTCAGGCTAACTGCAGGAGTTAATAGAACTCACACAGAACTCGAGATTCTCCATCACCAAATCCCCGAGAGGATAGATACGGCGCTCTTGTCCTGTGGTTATGAATATTGTCATGGGGCCTCGGCAAACAGGCCACACAGCGGGTGGCAGGAGTCCTTAAGTCCTGTGGTCATCGGTCAGCAGGTGGCTTTACAGGTCTCCCCAGGGTTGAAACTTGGTAGGTGACACATACAAGCAACAGGATAGATGCTAAGCCCAGGAACACGGGACTCCACTGGGGGCTGTGCGGGGCTGATGTTACCTCCAAGGCGGGAGAGGAGGGAAGACGGGACAGCAGAGGAGGTGACCGCCATGCCTTCGCGAGGGGCAGTTAGCAGAAGCAGTTCCCCACCACGGTCAATGGAGAGACTGCGCAGCAGAACAGCACAAGTGAGGCTCTGGTCTCTCGGTTCCCCGGGATGCCGTCGGATGGCCTGGCGGGTCAGTCAGTGCGCCTGGAGCGCTGCATTCACTCTGCAGAAAGAGTGTTAGTACTTCCATTTGGGTGATGCACGTGTGTTCCGACCGTAGCGACAACGCTGGCGTTTCTGTGTCTGTTCAGGCTCTGGTGGCCATTTCTTCCAGGGCGAAGGTTTTGTCTCTTTCTGGTGCATTCTTCTACTGAGTGTCTGCTGTTTGCATATCTTTAACTGGCTGCTTCCTAATGAAACGCAATGCTAGATTTGTGTTCCTTTCGTGTCTCTTCAAATGATAGTTGGGTGTTGATCTTGTGGCTGTATTTCTCCTGTTGTCTTTTTTACTGTTTTTGTTGTTTGCTTTTTTGTTTTTTTAATTAGTTACAGATGCATAAAGCTACATAATAGTTAGACATTTACACCCCTTACAAAGGATAACCTACTTCCCCCAGTCTACTACCCCTCTGACATCATATGTAGCTGTTACAATACCGTTGACTCTATTCCCTATGCTGTACTTTTAATCATTTGCTTACTTGGTCATGAGCACTTGTAGAACAGATATCATTTCTTGACTTTTTTTTTTTTCATTCCAAATTCTACCCAAAAGCCTTTCCCATAAACGTGTTAAATTAGAATAGCCCAGTCTGATGAGCGAGACATCCAACTCTTTCCCCCTTTCTCGAAGGCACCCTCTGAGGTCCTTGACTCTTTGCTAAAAATATTTCAAATTGTCCTTTGCCTTGTATGCTCAGTACTGAGAAACTGTTAAAAATAGTCCATTTCCTTACTGAAAAACTTACTTAGTTAGAAAGTCATTATTTTTGTTGTATAAAATCTGCCTCTCTGTTTAGCCTTATACCCATTCATGCTTTCCATGTGAAAACCCTTCAGATATTGGAAGGCATTTATTTGTAGTATCATTTTCTTAACCCAAGGTCAAACCCAGGCTAGACCTATTAAATTTAGTTATCACAAAGGACCTGTATATACTAGGCACTCTCTTAGTCTCATAGCTTAAGTACAACATAACTTTTAAACATTAAAAAAGTAAGTGTCCTCAAAGCATAGAAAAAAGAGGGGCAGGGGAGAGATTTAAATTGTGTGGCCCTGTGTGAATCTCTGTGTAATGCTACCTGAATGTCTTTATAATTAAAGATAGAGTCCAGTATCAATATCCATTTGCAAAATGTATTTTAAAGTCTTTGGAAAGTTAAAACATGAAAATGGATTTAAAATGTCAAGAAGAAAAAAAAATCTAGACCATTGGCTTTGTGTAAAAGTTTATTACTTATTTTCTAAAGATAAAAATTTGTTGAGATTCCATGATGACTCGTCTATTTTGTGCAGAATTACAAGATGGCACAAGGTAAAGTCAGCTGTTCTTTTTTACAATCACACATATGCTCTGTCTTTTCTCTCTAGTTTGTGAGATGTCAGAGTTTTTGAATGTTTTAGTATCTTACGGTCTTCATATTTTCTCATGATGCCTTCAGTGCATGATCCCAAACAGTGATGTTTAAGAGTGTTTCGTGATTAATTAGTGATGGAACACTATCTGGCAAACAAAACACAGGTTACATGTAGCAAACCATGACTGTGTTATGTTTTGATTTCTAATTTAAGCAAGAGCTATGTGTTTTCAAGGGCAAATCTAGACCTGATGAAAAAAGTCCCAAGAGTTCTAAACCTTTGACAAACAAAAATCCTCCAATATTTGAAATGCATTTTGAAAAAGAGTTTTATTTTTTATAACTTTAAAGGGTGTAGTTTGATAAAGATGATTTAATGTAGCTGAGGCTTTTCTGTTTCTTTTTTCTTCCTTTTCTTTAATTAAAGAGGCACACTTAAAGCACATCTCAATATCAAAATGTGAGCCTAAGGGCCAAGAACATTCCACTATTTGAAAAATCATATTAACTCCCCCTATTGTTTTATTTCTAACTTCGGATGCAGTCAGGAAGTGATTTAATGTGTTCTTCTCATTAATAATATAACAGGTATAACTGGAATGTACTGAATGACAATCAATTAATTCTGCTTTCTTATGAAATAGAAGGACAGTGAAAACCAGAGCCCTTCTGCTTGCCAGGAAAGTGGCCGTCCCTCCAGATGGGCAGATCGAGTGAATTTGCTGTGCTGGCACTTACCGGCTCATTACCTTCTCTGGAAATTGGCTAATTTGAGATATAAAAGACAAAGGAAAGAAAAAATGGTGACATGGTGTTTGTATAGTTCTTTTTTACTTGGTAAGCAAAATAGTGTTCAGTGTAAATTCTTCATAATACAAATATTTACCTCTCATCTCCATCTACTTCTGCTCACTTATATTCCTTATTTACATGTATACAACAACATTTATATACATTGTCTGAAAAGCTTGGTGGATATTTGCTTTTCAGGCCAGATTTATCAAATTGGCTCCTGACTGACAAGAAGGAGAGTATCTATAGTGTGGGGACACGGGACAAGGGGCGATTCACAGTCTGGAGGAAACAGAGCCAGACCGCATGAGATTTTATCACCCTCCAAAGAATGGCATGCAATTTAAAACATGGGAATTGATTATTTCTGGAATTTCCCATTTGATATTTTGCACTGCAGTTGACCGTGGGTAACTGAAACCAGGAAATGCAAAACCGTGGATAACGGGGGGACGGCTGTGTTATGTAGATTTTCTTACATAGAGAAGTTAGGTAATAAGAGGCTGAGAAACAATGGAGAGAAGAGAGAAAGACATGCTTCACGGACACACACAGTGGGGAGGGTTTTGAGGTTTGGTATGCCAGCAGCTCCAGAGCAGCTGTGAGGATAAGGGAGCTGGGCATCACTGGGGCAGCCATCGAGATAGGTTTTCATGGGTTAGGCATTGGACCTGCTCCAAAGACGTGCAGGTAGAATGGATCCCATTGTGACTTATCACTGGTTGTTGGAGTGAGCGTCCATAAATCTGACTAAATCTGACCCTGTTTCCAGAGGCTTTTGCACGAGGACGTGGCTTCTGGGAGGCTTATATAGATCTATAGATGCACTTGTGTAATTCAGGGTGACAGATGGTTTAGTTCATTGGGATGATGAGGTTAGGAAAGTGAGGAGTGAAAGTTATGGCTGGAAGATGGTGTGGGTCCCTGTGTGTTGGTTTTGGGGAAAGGGCTGGTGGGCATGTGCTTGGCCTTGAGTGACATGAGACTGAGGTTGGGTTCCATGGAGAAGGCAATGTGAGCCATTAAAGAGCTCTGTTCAGACAGTGGGGGGAACGCTGCTATGCCCAGGAAACCCTCGTCTGGCATCTGTGTGCACACGAGGGCAAGGGTACGTTCTGCAGGTGGAAACACTGATCACCCTGTAAGGGACGGTTGGAATTTTCCTATAGAAGTTTCCAGCTGTCTGTGATTAGAAAATCGGAGCACATACTACCGTGGGTGTGTGTGTGTTTATACACTGCATACATAATAGTATCTTACAGACATTATAAAACATTAAGCAGAACAGAAGCATAGATGCCCCAGGGTATTGCCACACTGCCCCTTCGAGTATGTTCAGGCCATTTTGAAGACCATGGGTACAGAGAAATGATAAGGGCCTTCACTATAGCTGTGGAGGTGGATGGCCAGGCTGGGACAATGTAAATGCTGTGCTATTCGCCCAGCTGGATTTGGGGCACAAAGAAGAGACGATGGAAAAGGTGGCTCTCACCTCTCAGACTTGGTAAGCAGGTAAAATTGTAGTTTAAGAGACGGAAGCATGTTGCTTGGTTCAAGAAAATTGTTTTGAGCGAAATGTAGTAAAATTGATTCTGACATTACTTCGATCTACTGCAAATAACAAAATGGAACCATCTAGCAGAGAATTAGAATTTCAGCCTTGGCATCCAAAAGTGGGATGGAGTTTGGAAATGCAAATTTGTAAACCCTCACACTAAATGTAATCGATAAAGCTGCAGGAAAGACTCAAGTAAAGAAAAGAATAATCAAGGGAGGAAGACAAGTCTGAGAAGACTTTTGCATTTGTGGAGCAGGTTGGGGTGTATGGGTCTCAGAGAGCAGAGAAGGAATGATGGAGAGGACCAAGGATGAAGTGGACCTCCAGGAGGGTGGGTGTCATTAGGGCTGGTGCCACTGACAGTGTCTATGACTGCAGGGGAGTCAGCACAGGCACTAAGAGCGGTTTACTGGATTAAGGATTAGAAGGCTTTGCTCTGATTCAAAAGCTGTAATCTTTTGTAAATCACAGAACAGAAGAGATATCAAAAGGCCAAAGATGGTGCTGACTTAATTTTCTCAAAAGAAAAAAAAGTTCTATTAAAACACAGACTTGAAAAAGGACAAATTTCCATAAAATAATTATTAAGCATCACCCTTACTTATATAGACAGTATTTAAATATTAAGGACGATTAAATAAACATTTAAGCCATAGTCATGTCATTCTAACATAAATTTTTATTTTAATTGTTGTCTTATTTGTATGTTAAATTGTTAGGGCCGGCCGAGTGGCTCAGTTGGTTAAGAGCTCGCTCAAGAGTGCGAGCTGAGCTCTGAGCAACAGCGGCTCGAGGCCAGCCTGAGCTGAGTTGCCGTTGAGCTGCCAATAGGTGGCAGGATGGCTCAGCTTTAAAAAAAAAATAAAATAAAAATAATAATAAAAATAAATAAATAAAAGGACAATGTATGTTAAATTGTTAGATTACAAAATGTAAAAATACATTTATATATATATCATTTACTGTGTGATTTTATATGTTTATGTTAATACTTTCCTCTGTTTCAATAGTCATTATAATTATTAGTTTAATGGGTGTATGATAATTCACCTACAGACAAACTAATTCTTCCTGGGTCTTGAAGTGATTTTTCTGTGCTTGGGAGCAAAGGACCATCTGTCAAGAGGGGCAGAGGGAAATGTTAATTTTGCTTATTGTGTCTGGAGACATTGAGATTTGGTTTCCACCTCAAGCTTGCAGCATTTTCTCTGCTGGGAATTGTTTATTTTCTAGCTGCATTGGACGAAATAACATTTTTCCCTGAAGTCCTTCATGATTTATTTCTACCCTTGATTGAAACCCTGTATTTGGAACTTTATAGTCACATACTGACATTTTGTTTAAAAACCACAAGATGCATTTCAAAACCAAATTTTAACACATTTAAAGATGTTTCTTGATCTGCCCCTGTGTTTTTGCGTATGTGGAAAACTGCTTCATGTCATGCTCTTCATGCTGTTTGATTTTGAGATGGACAAACTATGTGCCTAGAAACAGAATTTCAGAAACTCTTAAAATTGCAGGAGAGCTTGTGGGGCCATTGGCTTTTCCTGACCTGGAAACA
The DNA here is from genome assembly GCA_033961575.1 of Aselliscus stoliczkanus. Classification (NCBI taxonomy): domain Eukaryota; kingdom Metazoa; phylum Chordata; class Mammalia; order Chiroptera; family Hipposideridae; genus Aselliscus; species Aselliscus stoliczkanus. The sequence continues at coordinate 63,329,838 of CM066735.1, forward strand.
TATGGCCATCTAGCACCGATGGCAGGAGGCTCCATGAAAACACTGTCTCCCTTCAAGATGTTGGTAAAAGTATATAAATAGCTTTCCATGAAAATTTGTGCCTGATATTAATTTTGGTTGCTGTCATACACCAAATTGACCACACTGCTGAAGGAAGCCTCCATCCTAACGATGCATGGTGCAGTCCTGTGGGTATGCAAGAATGACTTTCCTCTCCGAAAACTGGCAAAAATCTTCTTTGTTAGAACCCAGACCCATTTGCCCTCATTTGATCTTCATGGGGTAACTTTCCCAGTTTGTTGATGTGTGTTGTGTGTCAATACAATTGATTAGTAAAAAATAGATCGTGTCATCACTTCTTTTTGGTCCACCAGTCCTGTCCCTCTGCTACAGAAGTAGAATAAGTAACTGGCAGAACGCCTTCATCGGTTAAGCGTTGTGTGTGGGTATGTGTGCCTTCGTGCGTGCACCAACAGGCAGATGTTAGAGAAGTCAAGCTCAGGTGGAGACAAGACACACAGAGGACCACGCTGGTCCAAGCTGTGCAGCCTGGTACGAATCACAGACACGCTGCAGACATTGGGCGGGACAGGGCGGCTTGGGGGTGCCTCGCAGAGGGGAGGGTGTTTTGGAAAAGATGTTATACGCATGGACCCATAGAAGAAACAGGGGCGGATGCAATGGAAAAAGAAGAGAAGCAGGCGGGAGGAGATGCTACGGAAGACATTACACATCTTCCGGACCGACTGCTCTGTGCTTTCTAGATTTTTCTCATTTAAGGGATTGTTCCCCCAATCATTAGATTATTAGGCTATTAGTTTGTTTTTTTTGTTTGTTTTGTTTTTTTGTGTGTGTGTGTTCAAACTTTTCTTCTGTTGTTTTATTTTTTAGCTTACACAACAAGTAGGATCACAAGTTCAAAACTTATAGTTGAAAACTCTGTGGCTGTCCTGTGGATGTCAGGACTTTCTGAGAGTTCTGAGATATCTAAATGCTTTCACCCAATTCCTGCCACATAAACATACTTTTATGTGAATAAATTTGGTAAGGTAATTATGCCAGGTACTAGCTCGTCGCTAATGCTCCCCTTTTTGCTTAGGAGGAAATGGAGATACTAGAAAGACATTCTTTAAATTAATGAGCAAAGCAATGGGAATATCTATGAGGATAGCTTTTAATTTTTGACTCCAAAAATTCTACTTAGAATATACTCTGAAGGCTGTTGAGAGTCATGGTTGCTGTATTGTACTGCGTAGTTTCCGGGCAGAGGGTCCTGGACCCTGTTAACCAGTGTTGTGCTTGGTGGTTCATCTTCACAGGGCAATGTGGACGGCAGGCCCAGTGAGCTTGGTGGGTTTCTAGCTGCCCCACGATGTCCTGAGGATTGGAGGCTCCAGGTGACCGGGAACAGACTGCAGTTGCCAAGGAGGTGCTGAAACCATCTGTCCATTTTACATTGAGAATAGCATCATGTTAAAAAAGACAGGGTTTTTGGTTGTCTGTTTGTAGGAGTAGGCGATTTTAGAAAGGGATGACGAGAACAAAAGCAGGCGCATGAGAGCTAGGAGGAGAGCGAGATGATTCGTGGTTTCAGGAGCTGTAGTGAAAGGGGGCTGCTGTCCATGTCTCAGGCAGAAGCACTGGCTCCTCGCTTCTCCGGGGGAGGGCTAGGGACTGTCTCAGCCTTCCTGCCTTAATTCCCCGACCCCAGGCTCCCTGCTAGGATCTAGTTTCTTTTTTGTAGCTAAAGGGGGCTGTGCCTTCCCTCTCCGGGGTCACGGCACTCTCTCTGCCTGTAGGCGAGTCTGCCTACCTCTGAAATCTGCAAAAGGCCCTGAGAGTTGACAGGTGGGCTTTCAACAGTGAATGGTTTTCCTGGGAATCTGTGCGCTGGGCTTTCATTTCGCTGAGCTCACATACTCATCTAGTTTTCACTTTGTTATTTAGACAAATTTCATCCAAATATTATTTGTTTTAAAAGTTTCTGCTGTTCAGCCTGGTACTAGCTCTCATATTAGCTCTCAAAAAAAAATGAATCTTCAAGACAAATGACTCTAATTTCAGTTCTAAACTGTACATTGTAATCCCAGTGGCCTTTGTGTCTGTAATGCTATCTCTCATTATTCCTAAGAAAGCCTCAAGAATCTTGCTTCCTTCATATTCCAAAACAAAAAATTTGAGAAACTGTTCAAATATTTATAATTTTTAGTAATAGAAAACTTTTCAAAGCTCCTGATGAGATTTCTATTTATACACTTTCTGGAAAATGATAGCTTACAGACATTTTCCTAAATGGAAGTCGTGAAGGTTAAATATTGATGGCCTGTGCCTTCATGTCACGTGCCTGGGATGACAGCATTTATTTAAATCTTCCATCAATACTCAGCTGCCTACTGTTGCCTTCTGTGTAATCTCATGTATGTGCTTACATAGGGAACCTATTGAATTTTACTTTTGAGGCTCCTGAAAAGGATAGAAACACCTTTTCTATTTAACTCATATTTCTTATCCAAAATATTAACATATTAAAACAAAGCATCTCATCAAAAATTTAAAATGTTTTCCTCTATAGTGAGTACTTATTGTGAAAGCTACAGGCCTGAGATAGCAACAATTTTATGAAAAAAACACACGAATTAAAGTTATGTAAATTGGGTATGTTATGCTACCCAAATCTTAACCACAACACTGATTACAGTGACTTGTTTCTTGATTACCCCAAGGCTTATTGGTTAAACTGACCACTCTGTCACCCCTCCACATGAGTTATATTTGATTTCTGCAGTTACATGTCTATTTCTTCTGCATCTCTTGTGATTTTCATCACGGCTTACTTCCTGGATGATTTCTTCCTTTTCTTGAGGTAACAGGTGTCGCTCAGCTATTTCCTTTACCTGTGGCTTCCTTGTGGGTCCTTGATGACATGGTGGTTAGGAGAATCCCTCACCTCCGAGGTCTCACTCTCCATGGATAGTGTAATTCTAGCTTCTCAAGTCATAGTTTCATAGACAACGACAGGTTTTTTTCTTTGTTTTTCTGTCATTTATGTGTTTTCATGTTCCTTGAAGCGTGATTTCTAAGGTGTGGTGACACAGTGGGTCACTGTTGTGCTTACCGCGGACCTGACTTTAGTGGTGAAGAAATGGACTTTCCTCGCCGTTCCACCTCCCACTCATCTGGATTCAAAGGCATTTAGCGAATGCTGAACTCCGGGCCCTGTGCGGGTCCCCGTGACTCAGGATTGGCTGCGTCACCTCAGGGTCCGGGTCGCCCCCAGTTCATCAGAGGTGATGGCGTGGCCTCAGGATCTTTGAAGCTAGGGAAATGAAATGTGTTCGGTGTATATTTTGCTTAATTAAGCAAATTAATGTCTTATTTTTTTATATTTATGTCTTATTAACAAAGACATAAATATGTGACTTTTTTTTAGGTAGTTGGTCAGATGAATGAAAAGAGGTAAAGTCCAAAAGGTTATTCTGATTTTTAGGATAACCTGCTAATAATATATGTACTTAACTTTTATCTATGATGCAGTTTTGGGGCCTTGAACATATTTGGTTTACAAAGTATATTTCTTTAGTTACTCTGTTTGTAAGTTAAATAAAAATCTGACCCATGAATGGTGATGATCAAAAGATTTTTCTATTGTAAAAACTGAAATCATAATAGAAAGAGTACTATAGTTTCTTTTTTTGTTTTGTTTTGTTTTGTTTTGTTTTGTTTTGTTTTGTTTTAATTTTATTGGGGAATTGGAGGAGGGGAACAGCGTTGGGGAACCGGGGAAGGGGAATAGACAAGTTGCTGTCTTTTTGTTCTTCAGTCTAGTTGTGGAGGATGTTGCTTCACTGGCCCATGTTGGTATCGTCATTGCGCTCTTCTCTGGTGAGGCTGATCGGTTGCTGGCCTTTGGATGGTCACTCACGGCGGCTATTGGCAGCTCACGCTGGCTGCCGGCCACTCACTGCAGCCTATGGCAGCCCACTGCAGCAGGGGCTGCAGCCTACACCGTCCCGGGGCTCGCACAGCCCAGCTCCAGGTAGAGCTGTTGTTAGCTGTAGAGGGCAGTGTCACTGGCCCTCATATGTGGGATCCGAACCGGGGCTGCTGGTGTCCCAAATCAACTCTTAACCAATGCGCCACTCGGCCATACCATTTTTTTTTTTTTTTTTTTTTTTTTTAGCTGAGCCATCCTGCCACCTGTTGGCAGCTCAACGGCAGCTCAGCTCAGGCCGGGAATTGAACCGGTGACCCTGTTGCTCAGAGCTCAGCTTGCACTCTTGAGTGAGCTCTTAACCAACTGAGCCACTCAGCCGGCCCTAAGAGTGCTGTAGTCTCAAAAAGAAGACCATTGAACGTGGAATATGATTGTGTGGTAGGTTGTAAATTTTCTGATATCCGCAGGACACACACCAGTTCAGATGGACAGCCCTGAACTGTTAGTGCCCAAGGTTACATGGCAACGTCATTCTCCCTTCCTGCTTCGTTCTGTCCTGTTTACTACCCTCTGCAGACTTGTTTTTATATACACATTGCATCCTTCTAAAACAGAGAATACAACCCGCGATGGTTAATTTTAAGTGTCTCCTGGACTGAGCCACAGGGGGCCGATCCCGGATGGCGCATCATTCTGGGCGTGTCTGGGAGGATGGGTCAGGGTGAGACTCACGTGCCCACGGCAGACCGAGCACAGCAGGCAGCCCTTCCCAAGTGCTGCCTCGTCTGATGAGCCCAAGGCCTGGATGGAACACAGAGGTTGACAGAGCGGATTTGCTCTCTCTGCCTGACTGCCTTTGCGTTGGGCTGTCACCCTCGTCCTGCCTTTGGTCCCAGACCCACTGAAACTGGGTCTCCAGGGGGCCACACGCAGCTCCTGGGGCCTCCCAGCCTCCATGTGCTCCACAGGAGCCAGCGCCTTATAATGAACCGCACATGTGCCCTGCTGGTTCCGTGTGGCTGGAGAGCCTGGACTCACAGACTAGCACGTGGCCATTCCTTGGAGAGTGTGCCCCAAAGCAGTTTCCTCCAAGTACAGCTGGCTGCCCCCGAATCCAGTGTTTCCCTCTCCCACACCCACACACACGTCTTTTGTCCCCATGTTTCCCTTGGTGTGAAACTGTCAGGTGTCACTAGAAGGGTTAGAGCCACGCAGCAGCCTCACGGGAAGTTCTGGCCCTCGTCCGGGGAGGCTGCCATTAACATCAGAATGTGCACAGCTAAGCGTATTTTCAGCCTTTCCTAAACTTCCTGCTGGAGGTGGATACATAAACATCTTTAGAAGATGGGAATTGGTGACACAGAGTCAATGCTCATCATCCATGGCTTAACTACTTGCAAACTTGCCTACTCACCAAAATTTACTGGTAAACCCAGATCAGTCCCCGCCGCACTTTCTGGGTCATTTGCAGAAATGCACTGCCTAGCACATGTCTTCCCGGCGGAGCTCAGAGGCGGGACTTCGCTTCCTGTCTCTGCTCTCATGTTGCAAACAATGTCCCTCCTGCCGTCCCCTTAGTGCCATGCTTTTTGCATTTCGGCACTTTTCACTGATTTCTCTGTCTAACATGCCCCCGCCCCACATGCAGTTCTGAAGTGCTCTCTAGTGTTTCTGAGCAAAAGGCTGTGATGTGTGTATGGAGAATGAAAGTGTGTCACAGAAGCTTCGTTCAGGCAGGGGTTTCGGTGCCATTGGCCAAGTTCGGTGTCATCCATCAGCTATCATCTGTCTGTCTATCTAGCTATTATCTATCTATCTATCTATTTATCTATCTATCTATCTATCTATCATCTATCTATCTATCTATCATCTATGTATCATCTATCTATCATCTATCTATTATCTATCTATCTATCTATCATCTATGTATCATCTATCTATCTATCATCTATCTATTGTCTATCTATCTATCATCTATCTATCTATCATCTATGTATCATCTATCTATCATCTATTATCTATCTATCTATCATCTATGTATCATCTATCTATCTATCATCTATCTATTATCTATCTATCTATCTATCTATCTATCATCTACCTATCATCTATTATCTATCTATCTATCTATCATCTATCTAATCAATCATCTATCCATTATCTATCTATCATCTATCATCTATCTATCTGTCATCTATCATCTATCTATCTATCTATCTTCTATCATCTATCTATCATCTATTATCTATCTATCTATCATCTATTATCTATCTATCTATCTATCTATCATCTATCTATCTAATCAATCATCTATCCATTATCTATCTATCTATCGATCTATCTATCTATCTATCTATCTATCATCTATCTATCTAATCAATCATCTATCCATTATCTATCTATCTATCATCTATCTATTATCTATCTATCTATCTATCATCTATCTATCTATCTATCTATCTATCATCTATCTATCTAATCAATCATCTATCCATTATCTATCTATCATCTATCTATTATCTATCTATCTATCTATCTATCATCTATCTATCTATCATCTATCTATCATCTATCTATCTATCATCTATCTATCATCTATCATCTATCTATCATCTATTATCTATCTATATCATCATCATCATCTATCTATCTAATCAATCATCTATCCATTATCTATCTATCTATCTATCTATCATCTATTATCTATCTATCTATCATCTACCTATCTATCATCTATCTATCATCTATCATCTATCATCTATCTATCATCTATTATCTATCTATCATCTATCTGTCTGTCTATCTATCTATCATCTATCATCTGTCTATCTATCTACCTACCTATTGGGCTGTTGGAAAAGTCATGACGAATTTTTGAAACGAAAAACACAGAAAAAATAAGTCATGACTTTTCTGAACCCAATGTCTGTCTATCTATCTATCTATCTATCTATCTATCTATCTATCTATCTATCTATCTAAAATAAGGTGTTTTTAAACAGAAACACCCATAAAACAAGGTCATATATGAACAGTTGACAAAAATGGGACTTGAGGCTCATAGGAACCTAACCTTGCATTTCCCCTAAAAACAGTGGTTCAGTATTCACAAAGTCAGTGTTCATGGCATTTGCAGAGCATAATTTCTGTGAATAAGGAGAATCAAGGCTATGTGGTCAAGAATAAGAAGAAAAAAATTAATTTTTCTCCAGGCTCTCATTGTAGGCCTTAAATTTGTGATTGTGGATTTTACATCTTGGCTACAGTGTCTCCATTCATTTAATTCCTGAGCTACTGTCTCCAAAGTGTTGTTTTAAAGATTAAATGAAGTGATATGTATAAAATTGCCTTGTAAATGGAAACGCTATAACAGGAGCAGTAAGCAGAATTTATTTAAGGGGTGGAAAATATACTAGGATTTTATAATTACTACTGTTTACCCTTGTTTAATACAAGTATTCAATTCCTTCTTGATTCAATAAAACCACAAATCACATTGTTCGGCCATGAAAACAGTTTACATCTGAAATTCAAATTTCATTTTAACTAGAGGCATTGTCTCTTCTTTTCTCTGTGTTTTTCACCTTGTTAAAATAGATTGCATTCTATGGGAGAAAACGGAATATTAAGGCATACTTGGGTTTGCATGGATTTGTATCTTTTGTTTTCTCTGGGCCACGGCTGCTTAATTTACTTACACATAAATCTTTCCTGCCCTAGTGCTGCAAAGCCAATTTAGCAGACAAAGAATGAATCTGCTCTCTTTCTGCTCATGCATCACCAACAAAACTGCTAGGCCAGTTAAATTTTGATTGCAAAATATTTATTTTTGGTGACAGATGTTGCTGATGTAAGAACCTAGGCAATCACAGCTTGAATTAGTCCTGGTTTGAGGTTGAAAAAACACTGAAATGGAAGAAAGTCTTAGTGGAAGTAAATATGCGCCATCGAGATGGCGTGTTTGGTATTTCGTTTCTGCTGATATTTGTGCGGCGAGTGGAGCATCACCACGTTTACATGCGGGTGGTGACTCGGGCAGAAAGGTGGACACAGCCTTTTCTGAGGTCCCATTCTTAAGGTGACAGTGAGGTTAGGGGACCAAGCAGAGGTAGTTTTGCTCCATTGTGAACACTGTTTGGGCCAAAGCCAGGCCTCGAGTGGAGACCAGGGAGCAGAGATCACTGGCTTCTGCGAGGAAGGGCTGCTTTGCACATATCTTCCTGTGCTGCCATCTATCGCAACACTGACTGCACCATGGGACACAATCGGGTCCTTTAGCTCTGGGCCCCAGGCATACATAAATGACAGCGCCTCCTTGCATGTAAACGTTGCATGAAACACCTGCCGAAGACAAACCCCCACCCCACACTGAGTGCACACGGGCCTTCACACAAGAGGAGGCGTCCCTGGGATTTCTGTGTCCTCGGTGCGATCCTGCCTAGTTGTCTGCGCAGAGGCTCCATGGCCCCAGGTGAGTGGCTGATGGCGACAGTGCAGGTGAGGGGGTGTCAGAGGGAGGCCCCGAGGAGGCTGGGAAGGCCCTTGTCTGCAGGCCTACCTTCTGTCTTGAAAAATGGCCAAAGGTAAATGGGTCCAAAGCCACTCGGTGACCCGTCACTAGTGAGCGGTATGCCAGCTGTGGGCTCTGGGTGACAATGCTGTGCTAGTGCAGTCCTACCAGTCGTGGCGACATATCGCCTGGGAGAGGGTGGAGATAACAGGGGTGCCGTGCGTGTGTGGGCTACGGGGCCTCTGTACCTTCTGCTCAGCTCCGCTGTGAACCTAAAACTGGTCTAGAAAATAAAATCGATTAAACAGCGAGCAGCAGGTTGGTGACCACAGTGGTCTTCCGAGTCTCAGTCTGCAGCCCTGGACTTCCCGGTAGGCCTCCTGTTTCTCTCTCACTCCGACGGTGAACCGGGCTGAGTTCCTGCAGGAAATGAGTGCAGCAGAGAAGTCAGTGGGGAGGCCAGCCTACCTGGCCTCAGCGCATTAGCGTCTCTGTATAGAAGCAGGGGGACTCTGGTTGATACAAAGGCTCATGTTTGAACGGAAATTAAAACCCTATCCTTATTTTTTGAGATATATTAGAAGACAGCATGAACTGGAAATATCTGGTGAGCCGTATTTTCACTTTACAAAGCATATTTTCATTAGTCATTCATACTTGTGCATCTCATGACTACAGGACAAGTGGCATTGCTGACACCTTTTATAGCTTTTCCTTGGTAGAGGACATTCACCCACTTGTTCCTGGAGATCCAAGAAAGTGATTAGTGAATCGTGAGCCAAAAACACAGTGCACTGTTCTTCTGCTAAGCCCGAGTTCTTGTTGGTATAGTTTTCCGACAGCTGCTTCCCCTTGCTGACGTGGACAACCATCGCCTTGTGAATTTTGTTTGGAAGTGAACTTTTGAGCACAGACAATGAGCACACCCACGTACACACATACACACATACGTACATGTACACGCGCGCGCACAGACACACACGCGCATGCGTGCACGTGATGGTCCTAATGAGGAAAGCTGCCTTTGGCGTTGAGCAGCCCGGGCAGTGATGGGCGTCCTGCTCCGTGGTGATGGCGCAGGCTCGGGCTCATTTCAGGCAGGCGGAGTCACTGCTGTGAGAGAGGCCTTCTCGCCTAATGGATGTCTGAGTCCCGGATGCCTGACAATTCCATCTCTCTCATTCCCTGCAGACGGTGAAAGGAGGGAGACAGCATGTAATTTAGTGATGTGAAAGCTGACAGGTAGCTGTCAGGTGTGTCGATTCAGCCCTTTTCCATAGGAAGGAAGCCCGGCGTTGAGTTTGTTTTAACTTCCCCAGGAGGTTGCTGACCTCATGTCCCAGACCGTGACCGCAGTGCTGTCTGGAGGGCCTCCCTGCACAGGTAGCGTGTTATACAATCCCTAACATTCAGGTATGATGACTGTTGGACCAGCTTATACACATTGCTTGTTTCTTATGGTGAGGCGCTACTGATATAAATCCAAAGCCAAGTCATTTCCTGGGACCTGATTAAAAGCTAGGATTTAGCCTCACAGTGAACCTCAGCTGCACATGCCTGTGGTTTCCTGATAATTTCTGTAATGTCAGCACAAGTCACACTACACAAAGAAACCAAATCTGTTTATTAAAGCTGCAGCTGATAGCTACTGATAACTGGATTGAACTAGTACGGCAGAGTATCTCAGAGGCCGACCATTAGGAAAGCGTGGTTTTTACATATTTAAATGGACGGACAAGCCAGCAACAGATATTGTGTTGTAAAATATGCATATTTAGTTTATTATGTCAAATTACAAAAAAAAAAAACCCTTCATCAAACAAAATACTGTGGTTTTGCTAGTTCTGTGTGTGTGTGTGTGTGTGTGTGTGTGTGTGTGTGTGTGTGTGTGTGTTTGGTGTTTGTGATATGTGTGTGTGGTGTGTGGTGTGTGTGTGTGTGTGGTGTTTGTGATATGTGTGTGTGGTGTGTGGTGTGTGTGTGTGTGTGTGTATACAGCCTATTTAGTTTCTTTCATCTGCCCGTTCACCTGTAAAAGCTGCTAATTCATCACTAGAAAGTGGATACTGTCTTCATACCAAATGAGTGAGAGGCAAGGAGGCCTTTGATTGCAGACATCAAGTAACTCGCCAGCAATGCTGTGAATGACTTTGTTCTTTGATGGGTTGTGTGGGTTCATTTTTCATTGTACTGACACTTGAGAAAGAAATGAAGGAGACATGACTGGCTGTTCACTGTTTGGTGAAAATGCGAGCACACAACGAGTTGAGTATTTACAGAGTTCCACCAGCTCGGTGCCAGGCGGTGGGGGTACAGGCTTCTGTAGCACCCGGTGCTGTCAAAGGAGCAGAGATACTATTTTGCTTTGCTTTTCTGGATTTCCTTTTCATCTTTTCTCCCTCTCTCTAAGAAAGTGAATTTAACTAGAAGTGCTTGCTTTAGCTACTGGAAATTCAAGAACATGAGAAATAAGTATTTTAAAACTGGTACCAGATGCAGAAAACACGAGATTAGCCATGAACTCCTGTTGGGGAAATACAATTAAAAACAAAATCTCCTTCCGACTCAGAAAAACTCTCCACAAAGGCAGAAGAGAAAGAAAACAATTTTATTATTGAATAAGCATGAAACCAGCTGTGATGTGCATTGCAGGCAAGTAGCTAGGAGATTACAGAGACACAGAAATGTCACCTTCTTATAATCGCCAGGCAGACACACACCACTGGGCCAACCTTAACTAGTCCTCAAGTAGGAGGATTTGACAGCACCATTTGTCACCATAGTTCATCTTAAGGTGACCATCTGTTACCCAATTGGCTTAATTCAAAGGAAACATAAATGCCTCATATCTTTATGGCAAGAGGAGGTATCGGAGCTTGGAGCCTGGTGCCCTGAAGTTGGGCTCCTACGCCCACGGCGCCAGGAGATGGGCACTGCTTCCTCGATGCCTACGTTTCAAGAGTGGTTTCCAGGTCCTTGAGAAATGCGGTCCTGGGTCTTAAAGGTGGGATGGGGCTTATTTTGCTTTTAAAGAGACTTACATACATTTAAAAAAGACAGAGAAAGAAATTACAAGTTTTCTAAGGTAAATACTCTAAGAAAGGGCAGAGGGAGAATCGATCCTGTTATTTTTTAGTCTGTACTTGCCATTACAAATATATACGACTATAAAAAGTCACACTGTAAAGGTCTAACTATCTCCATTCCTGTCTCTACCTTTCCCTGGGCTAGTCACAGCCATTTAAATACCCACCACGTTAATAGTGAAACACCGTGGGTGGCCGCAGTCTAGTACCGGGGTCATTCAGTATGAGGCAGCCCTGGAAAGGTACCGGCGGAACGGCCAGTGTTTAATGTATGTGGGTCTAATGGTGTTAAGTGTTGAGGAGAAGCCCATTCTCTGAACCTATTTTTTTTTTTTTTGCGTTGGGTCTAAATCAATCGCTATACTATTATAGCACTTAACTGCATCTCTATGCATTCACCCGTGTGTCCTGAGACTGGAGAGAACGTGTCGTGTCAGAGGTAACAGAGTGACAGCAGACCTGTCTCTCGCAGTCACTAACTGTAAAGACAGATTTCTGTTTTCTGTTAATTGGATTTTTTGTTTCTTTTCTGTGTTCTCCTTCCATTCAAACTAGTTACCAAAAGATTTTTGCTTGAAATTTAGGGCTTGAGTACCTGGATGTGTATTCATTACTTGTACTTTGTTTGGAATTACTAGCTCAGCCAAACCTCCTGTCACCACCCACACTCTGTTCATCCTTGACACCTTGTCCTAACCCCGTACGGTTTCCCAAACTTCTCTTTCATCCCGTCTGTCCCAGTGACTAGTTCCCTCTCTTCAGTTGTGGGAACCTTAAATTATGTGAAGTGGCCGCTGCCAGGGAGACGTCAGCATATTTTTGCTTGCCGCGGCTCTAAGTTATTGCAGGAAGCTCCACGAGGCTCTGGCCGTGGCCCCCTAGGAGCCCCGGTCTCTGGGGGAAGAGTTATTGGTCTGCGGGCGCCTTGCCTGCACTCCGCAAGATAAAGTGTGGACGGACGCCTCATGGTAATTTACGGGATGGTTGTCTGGCTTCTCTGATCCCAGGAAACAGTCTCTTATATATAATGTGTTGACAGTGAGAAAATTGACCATTTCAAGCAAGCTCTAAACCTTGGGACTGAAGAAAAAAAAAAAAAAGACAAAAATGAACCTTTTTTCATTTCCTTTCAGGAAAGCACAATCTTTCAACTCCCAAGCTAGAAAGGGAAAATCTGAGTCATGAAAATCTCACAATATCCTGCTCAATTGTGCTGTGAACTTAAAACTGATCTAAAAAGTAAACTTTATTAAAAAATAGTCTCACAAGAATGCTATTATAACTAGCAAATATACTTCAGGGACTAATGACCCATTAGAGTCCCAGTCAACTTCAGAAACACCTAGTGTGTCAGGGAAAAATGCATGATTCTCTTCAAGTGCATTTTCGGAACACTCTCTCAGCGAACTGGGAGACACACAGGGGTGTAAAACAAACCCAACGCGGCCTCCAATCACCAGGTGCGCATCGCAGTGTGTCTGTGTGGCTCGCTAACTTCGGAGAAGCGAAGGGAGCAGAGCTGGTGTCGCGGTCACCTCAGCAGCTGGCTTCTGTCACTGCTGCCAGGGTGCGGTTTATTCGCCACGAAATGATGGGCTCTGACATATGCTCTTCCTAAAAGGGGGGTTCAAAACTCTACTGCGATCATTTTATTAACAATAATATTCTTGTCTTCAACCCACATGAACTGCAGTAAAGGGAAATGTATCAGTGCATCTCTGTATATCTTACAGGAGTATTTCAATTGTTACACAGCTGCATTTCTGTGTAAGATTCTTGTCTACAAAACATGGCAATAAGGCCGGCCAAGTGGCGCTTTGGTTAAGAGCTGGCTTGGGACGCCAACAGCCCCGGTTCAGATCCCACATATGAGGGCCAGTGACACTGCCCTCTACAGCTAAGATGGTGAACAACAGCTCCACCTGGAGCTGGGCTGCGCAAGTCCTGGCGACAGTGTAGGCTGCAGCCCCTGCTGCAGTGGGCTGCCATAGGCTGCAGTGAGTGGCCGGCAGCCGGCGTGAGCTACCAAGAGCTGCTATGAGTGGCCGTCCAGAGGCCGGCGACCAATCTGCCTCACCTGAGAAGAACACAATGACAATACCAACATGGGCCAGTGAAGTGACGTCCTTCACAACTAGACTGAAGAACAAAAGGACAGCAACTTGTCTGTTGCCTTTCCCCTGTTCCGCAATGCTGTAAAAAACCATGGCAATACACAGAGAGGAATTTTATCCTTTGTTTGGCAGAACTGATTTTCTTGGTCAGTGCTCACTTCCCGTGAGGGTTTCCCTTTCTGTTGTGATTTTTCCTCATCTTATCACCTTCAGGGATATTATAACACTGCCACGTGTCAAGAAAATGGCCTCATTTTGTCTATAAAATACCTGTTGTCACTATGTATATATTTTCTGACATATGAATAAATAAATGAAATGGTTTATATAAATTCATCTTTCATCCATGAAATGGTCTCCCTAACAAGACATATGACCATCTGACACCCCACAAAATTATTAATAAATGGGGGAAGGGGGATTGTCACTTTGAGGGGTGAAAAATATAACTATTGCACTGTGTTGTACACCTGAAGCTAATTAAAAATAAATAAACAAATAAATTCATCTTTCAGTGAACTTCATAAATACCCCCGTTTTCCTAAGCACATGAGGCATAGCTGTATGGCAAAGTGTACATTATTATTATTATTGATTTCATTTTATGTTGATTTTTTTATAACAAATGAATTTGGGCTTAGTGAATAGAATGTGATGAGTACCTTTTGTGGGGACAGAAATCCTCATTGGTATGGGCTGTGGGTAGGAACCCCGAAGGCAGATTGAAGCCCCATCTTGTTAGATGGCCTGGCGCCCAAGCTTAAAGGGGACAGAGATGTGGGAGCAGGCCGTGGAAATCCTGGCCAGACTCCACTTTCTTCACCATCTTGCACCGGTGTCACATCCCGTCTAGTTGTTTGTCCATCTCTAGTTTGGTTTCTTTGCTCCTTCTTAAGGTAAATAGCCTTTAAGTGTCTTCTCCAACCCCTTTTCATTGGACCCTCCTGGGCCAAGTACAGGCCTGGGCGCCCCTGATTGCCTTCTACCTTCATAACCAGCAGGCTATTAACTGTGCTCAGGGTCCCCACTTTGGTCTCTCTCTCTCTCTCTCTCTCTCTCTCTCTCTCTCTCTCTCTCTCTCTCATTTCTTTCACCTTCTCCTGTCGCAGTTGGCAGTGTTTATACTCAGCGCTTTCAGACTGTGACATCCTGCAGTCGTATTCCACCCAGCTTCTCCACAGACTCCTGGTCAGCCATCTTGGGCTTTTCCCCTCTACACACCCTTTAAATGGAGGCATTCATGTGGTTCCCATCCTTGGTCCTCTCTTACTCACTGTCCAAGTCAGAAACAGTTCTGAAAGCCTGTGCTCTGTCCTACACGGGCTCATCAGAGAAGGAGCCCACGGCCCCACTTCAGGGAGCCGCCATCTACACCTCTACAAGTGGCCGTGTTTGGACTGTGGGTCCAGCAGGCCTCGGGCTTCTTCATCCCCCTTTCTCCTGCACTTCTGGTCGTCTATAGCTCCTGTCACCTAGGCACACACTGAACAGGACTGCAGGAAAGAGCTTAAACTCAAAGAGACTGTTGCTAGTTTCCATGCCTTCTGAAAGTAGATTGTGGGACAGAAGAGCTTGAAATAATCTGCTATCACAGTTTAGATTGTGATTTCAGGTTGCCCATGACACCACCCCTACCCCTTCTTCCTGGATCATGAAGGGCACTTTATTGCTTGAGCTGCATGTGTTTTCCATTTTGTTTATTTTTTTCCTTGAGGCCCAGTTTCTTTGTAGCATTGGGCCTGTTGATCTACTGTAACGTGCCATGTCTTCAGCCATTTTTGAGAAATCTGCACGCAGACTGGTCGATGGTCTATTTGATGAAGTCCGTGGAGAGGCTCACAGGGGTGCTGTCACTTGAGATTTCTTTGTGGTTATTAATGGAGTTTGAGTGCCAGTTTGTTTTCCATGTGGTCATTGATAATTGGGGTTTTAGCTATATTTTAATGAGAACAGAAGCCTTTGAAAACACCATCACATTTGAGTCCAATTCATTACAGAATACGATAACTATTGTTAAGGGATGAGTCACTTATTTTTTTGGTTTAATTTAAAATCTAGAGCTTTCTTTGCTTTCCCAAATAATTGCATTTATGGTCTAAAGCATAATAAAAGTAGAAAATTAATTATGGGATTTATTATGAAGAAACCTGCAAATCTCATTCTCACCACAGTTTATATTGTTAACACCATGGGAGAATCAGACCAGAGAATAGACATTTGGGGCGCAGGCCCGCTGTACAGACGCACTCCTCCGACAGCTCCCTCAGGGTTTGTGCAGATTCTGTCCCAGCCACCATGGCCGATGTGAGTGACAGGGAGGCAGCCCCAAGCTCTGATTCCAGGTGACCTTACTCAGGCGCCAGAGGTGTCCCTTCCCAACCAGGTTTTCTTTCAGGGAGCAGTGGCGCATGGACCCTTCGAAGGAACAAAATGGAATCCATTAAATATGTGTGTTTATGGGGTCTGCTAATATGTATGGAGTGCCTTCGGTGAGTCAGGCTGTCAGCGTGGGAGAGGATGCAGACATAGCGAGGCCAATGATATGCCACAGGTTACAGGCCTCGATAGAGGTGTCGGCCCAGGTGACGGGCAGACGAGAAAGCCCACCAGCCAGCCTAGGACCCAAGGAGGCCTCACAGACAAGGCGGAGTCTGATTTGCTTTTAGGTGGGTTACAAATTAGCCAGGTGCAAAGTGAGGGAAGCAAAGGGAACGCACCAGCAAAGTGTGTTGTGAAGGAGGCTAAAATAATAAAAAATAAGAAGAATCTCAACATTTCTGTAATGTTTACTGTATGTCCGGCACTATTTTAAGTGGCTCATTAAACAATTTCATTTCCCAACTAACAAGTGGCAGCTGTTACTACTCTGTTTCCGTGTGTGAGGACACTGAAGTCTGGAGCGCAGGTGGGTCCCCAGGGCTGCATAGCCAGCAGGTGACAGCACAGGGACTGTCCCTTACTCTCTGGCTGCAGAGGCCATGTTTTAACCTCTCCTCTGGCTGGCCTCTTGCTACCGTTTGCTGAGGGTGTAGTGAACTATAAGTGAGTTGGAATTACTGGGCACAAATCCTAGCTGGGAAATCAGGACACACAGCTGCAGAGACTAGCCAGTGGGAAATTTTGACTTGGTCTGTCCCATTAGACAGCTTAGACCAGGCTTCTCAACTACCCACGGGGAGGGGCTACTCTTATTTCATCACTGCTTTAAAATGTCTGATATGATGTGGAGGGATATGTGTTTTTGTTTTCTTTTTCTTTAAAGATTTTATTGGGGAATCGGGGAAGAGGAACAGATAAGTTGCTGTCTTTGTTGTTCTTCAGTCTAGTTGTGGAGGATGTCGCTTCACTGGCCCATGTTGGTATCGTCATTGTGCTCTTCCCGGATGAGGCAGCTCCCACTGGCCTCTGAACGGCCACTCACAGTGGCTCCCAGCAGCTCACGAAAGCTCACGCTTGCTGCTGGCCAGCCCACTGCAGCTACGCCATCACTGGCGACTCACGGCAGCCCAGCTCCAGGTGGAGCTGTTGTTCACCATCTTAGCTGTAGAGGGCGCAGTGTCACTGGCCCCCATGTGGGATCCGAACCAGTCCCCGCTTCTCAGAGCTGGCGTCCCAAGCCAGCTCCTAACCATCGTGCCACTTGACTGGCACTGGAGGGATATGTTTATAGGATACATCACCACACGCATGGAGAGCAAGGCAACGTTCACTTGCTACAAAGGATTCTAAATGCTTACTCTGAATTTCTGTCCTTTCTTCATCACGGATTGGTGACAGACGATGCGTGTTCAGCATTTTATCATCACTGGGTTACATGACTGCCTTTACACTGTGGTAAATTACGATCCTAAGCGTTCAGATGGTCAGGTTAGCATTTTAGACCTCAGCTCCTCTGATGAGAGGCTGACAGGCCTGACCGCAATGACCCAGTTATGAATCAGTGGCTGAGCCCCAGGCAGGAGGTGGCTGTACCTAAACTGAGGCTGTGGGTGTGGCAACAAGTGAGCTCGGTGGCTTGGGACACGCTAGGACATACAGCAGCCTGGAACATGGACACGATTCCCATCCTGAGGTCACTGACACAGCTCTGTGACTGCTCTGCCTTCCTCCTAAGTGTAACTTTTAAAACTACCAAGTTCATGCACTTCCTAAATCAAAACCCATCTTTTTCCTTCAAAGTACATCAGGCATTTTGTGAAGTGAGGCTCCTCTTACGACCTGGGTTCACATGGCCACGAGGCTGGAGGGCTGAGTAAGGCGGGGTGATGGGAGGGCTGGGGGAAACTGAGGCATCATGTCTCATGAAACAGGCATCTTGTGTGGAAACCTGGGCAATGAGTTGAGTGATGAGCCCTTTGGTAGGGGAGAGGGCGGGTGACCAGGAAGACAGGCTCAGGCCCTTTAAGCAGTCCAAGAAGTGGACAGTCTATCTGTTAGAGCAGGTGGGCAGCGGGTCATCTCCGCAGGGCTGGAAGAGGCTCGGGTGCTGGTGGTCAGTGGCGAGAGGGCAGGGCGTGGGTGCTGACACCCAAGTTCAGGGTCAAGTTTCAGGCGTGGGCATCAAGATTCTAGGCCAGGACTGACTTGTGGTGGAAAAGGTTGGGGATTCGGTTCTGGTGGCCTTGAGCTCACAGGGTGGCCATTTTCTGAAGGCACTAACACTGCCATCAGTGCTTTTCCACATATCTGCTCATTTCATCCTCAGCATAAACCTGCCGAGTAGGTAACACCCTTATGCAGAGGAAAGTGAGCGTAAGACGTGTTAAGACACATGCCTTGGTACAGGCAGTCAGGAGGGGGTCAGCTTGTTATTAGCGTGCCCAAGCTGGCTATGGTGGGACTTCCAGCTGTAACTGTCCTTAGTGTCCAGGTGGCAGGCCACTGACCTCAGTGCGTCCTTGTATGATAAGGGTGCAGAGCTCAGTATACGTGCCTGGGGCCAACGTGTTTGGACTTGCTGAGTCTCTGGAACCTTCCTCACTACAGAGCTCCCCCAAAGGAGAAAGTCCAAGGGGAATTCTCGAAAATGCTGAAGTTTTATTCTTTTAACCAATCTTTATTCCTCCTCTCCTATGTGACAGGTATTTTCAATACCTAAGCTGTGTTGGTAAATGAAACAAATGCACGATTTTGTGGAGAAATCATAGACAATGAAAAGTAAGTGCAATGCATAAGCAATATAGAATGAGAAAACAAGTGGATGGAGAAAACCAGGGAAAGGTGCATCAGAATTATAATTTTAAGTAGGATTTTCACAGTCAGTTGACATTTAGTAAAAAAACCTAAGTTAGGTTGTCCTGTACTCAGAGACCACCTGCTGGTTTTGCACAGCTGTGTTCAAAGCACTATTGTGCTTTGTAAGTGGCCGACTGTTTGGGGAGTCTCCTTGCAGCCCCTGCTGCCTCTGCTGTTTGGCCTGTTCAGTGTCCACACTTGCTACCAGACACGTCTAGTCCCAGCCCTGCTGTGGTTTGAATGAATGAGAACAGGGCTCTGCTGACCTGGGAGCCTTCCGACTGGTCAGTGAGCTCTGAAAATACCTCGCGCTTAACCGGGCAGAATGAAGTTCTAGGAGCTTGTGTGCCTATTGTGCTGCCGCCCCCCTGATTCTATCCACCCTGTTGTCCCAGCCACATGACTTCTGCTCAGAGCCCCGAAGGATGGATTCTTCTGATTTATACGCTGACAGCTTATGACGCAAGGACCACGCTAGTGAGCGGCACCTGTCACCATTTCGAACCCTTGGTATTTGTCTTGATTCTTTTCAGAGTAAGCAAACATTCTGTGAATTTAGTGTACAGACTTGGGAAGACTGTCTTGCCCTTACCATAATACTGTTGTCTATATTGAATGAGTTCTGGTGACTTTGGAGAATACACTGGTTTCCCCTTAGGCACCAATCAGGAGTAGGAAGGCTCCAAGGAAAGGCTGTACCCATGAGGGGCAGTTTGAGTGTCACCAACCAGACAGATGGCTCAGGACCATGAGCTACTTAATCACAGGTGATGTGGATGCAGGGCTCGAACAGCCCAAACTCCAGCAGCCCCACTGAGCGAAGGCCAAGGGCCCCGTGCTTGGCTAACATTGCTAACGGCGTGTGTTCTTTCTGACGTGGTTATAGGCCCAACAAAGCAATAAAAATACATGTGGTTCTGGTTTATGAAACACAAAACCTCAGATGTGAATTAGAATAGTTTTTGGAGTGACAACTGCGTTTTTATTTGCAATTTCAAGTGCAACTAAGTGGCAGTTTGTAGAAAGCTGATGGACATACACACAAGGCTTCCCTAAATCTGTGTGTCTATTTACCTTTCACCATCATTAGTATATATATACTTTCTATCAAGGATAAGGTGATTTCTAAATTAATTCTTCAGAAATTGAGTAACTGTTCCCTTAATAGGTCTCTACACACACACACACACACACACACACACACACACACACACGGCAACAACCAAAAGCATTTAGAGAACAATTTTAAATACATGGAATGTTTTGTTAACATGCCTTATTATTTAGCCACTGCTTATGAGAACAAAGTAATGTGTCTGATCAAGCATGAAAACACTTTCCAAATGCCGGCACTATCATCAGATTCTTAAAACTAATTTAAATGCAGCTCCTGAAAATTTGTGTCAGAATCTTTTGAGTATTTATCACATTTCCACGAATGTTGCCACTGAATTAGGTTTGTCGTATTAAATTAATGAAAAACAGAAAAGGTGAGCTGAATGGATCATAGGCTGACAGACTTCCTGCTGTGCAATGATCTATTTTAACTCTTCAGGTCAAATCATTGAAAAGTTACAAATAAAATGGTAGTTAAATATGCATGAAACAAAATGCCATTTCTCCCTTTTCTGCTTTTATTTCTAGTATCCACATATATGTAGGAAAAACTTTAAGTAGGTAATTCATATTTTTTTCCAAATTGCAATTTGATTAAAATTATTATTAAAATCATATCATGTATGTAATCGTCTTGTAAATAACAGGATTTTTTAGAAGTTATTATGGTTAGTTCAAGTGTATATTCAGATCTTGAAAAAATTAGAGATCTGTGTTAAAAATATTTTGTTTGGAGCCTTTCACTTCCCTAGCCAACTAACCATCTGCTTTTTTTTTTTTTTTAAACTACTGTAAATTTCATGGTGGACTAT
This sequence comes from Aselliscus stoliczkanus, assembly GCA_033961575.1. Classification (NCBI taxonomy): domain Eukaryota; kingdom Metazoa; phylum Chordata; class Mammalia; order Chiroptera; family Hipposideridae; genus Aselliscus; species Aselliscus stoliczkanus. The sequence continues at coordinate 63,350,645 of CM066735.1, forward strand.
GATTATTTCACTACTATGTAAGTTAAAAATTTTAGAAATAAATATTTTTGTGAACTTTTTATTGTTCATGATTTTGAACATAATGCATGCTCACTGGAAAATAAAAACAAAACAAAAACTCTACAAAATAGGAGGAACCATCAGCCAAATAAAGTTATGTCTATCACCTAGGCAGAGCTATCATTAAAGTTTTATATATATATATATATATATCTCCAGACTTGTCTAACATACAGCTGTATGTTAGTATGTTAGATGTATATTAATATCAATGTAACTCTGTTATTTATTCACATATGTTCAATGACATGTATTTAGTATATATGTAGTTACATGTAAACATATGTACCAATATTTTACAGAAAGAATTCCTACTATAAAGATAGTTTTATAACCAATATTTTCTTTGCTTATGGGAATTAGGAATAAAAATATGATGAGTCTTTAGACTAAATAGAGATGACAACCATGCCTTTAGTTTAACCTTTATTTATTTTTTTACAAAAAAGTCCTTTCCACATAAATACAGTGAAACAAATAATAAACAGAAGTAATTACATTTAAATAAACTTCGATAAGTCCATGCTTTTAGTTTCACTCAATCTGTAGCTCATATACAACCTCCACATTAAAACCTTCTCTATGTCTCCCTTTTTTTCTGAAATATTACAGGGCTATGTCTTCTCTTTCTCTGTTTACACTCAGTATTTGTGGAGGTTGAGCACATGGTGGGTGCCTGGTAAGGACTGATAATGTGTCTCAGACTTTTCTGGGATGGGGCCCCTGGATTCGCCCGGTACGAAGTCTCCAGGACCAATGACATTTCCTTAACTTGTGAATCCCATGCGCATTTAATGAATGAAATCGTTATTTCAATCCTTCTATGGCCCTGCAAAATGTTCCAGAATATCCTCAAGAGTGAGTGGAAGAAAATTTGCTGTTTTGGCAAATTGAGCTTTGTGGGAGTTGGGGGAGGTGAGGCCTATAAATGCCTTAGTTTCTTAATATCCTTGATTTAACTTAGTTATTTTTAAATCTTTTTAAATTATAGGGATTAAAACATAATAAATGATGCAGAATCGTGTATCATGAAATTGGAAGCAATGCTTAAGTTCTAAAAAGATGATTCTGCTTTCTTGAGAACAGATGATAACAGCGTAAGGTCAGTTGAGAACAGATGATAACAGCGTAAGGTATAAAACAAGGGGAGTGGTTATGGCTTGAAATGAGATGGAAGAGTAGAGACAATAAGACTTAGTCTTAATTTTAGATGTATTTTCAAGATAAAACTTATATTTTTTGCGGGGGGAAGAGGGGTGGCGATTAACTGTGATATGTGAAGGAGGAGTCAGGGTTGATTCCAAGATGTTTGGACCAAGCAATTAGATAGATGAAGTTGCCATTTACTAAACAAAAGCAGTTTGTTTTTTAAGGATTGTGGGGATTTCAGAAGTATAAATTTAAGCTGTCTATTAGATTTCTGAGTGGAGGTGGAGATAGTTGCATGAATTTGGAGTATAGGAGATGGATCAGAATTACGGGGATAAGTCTGTGAGTCATCAAGATACATGTGCGTTTAAAGTCATGTCACCGGTGGGGGGGGCTCTAAATATAAGCGCAGAATGGGGAGCTACCAGAGGGGCACTTAGGGTTCAGGGAAGAATTTTATCTTTGGTTTGCATTGTGATTAGTGTGATCCAATAGAGAGGACAAATTCATGATGCGATAGTGACAATGGCTGAAATAATATGAGAGTGGGACCCAATTCTCAAAGAGAAGTCTTGAAGTGTGTGTAGAATCAAGATATTGTGATTGTTGTACATCAAAACTAACAGTTGGTATCTTATGTCCTTTAAAAGCATTTTAGCCACTCTGGTGGTGTATAGTGGCATCTAATTTTGCTTTCAGTTTTAATTTCTCTGATGTTTAATGAGGTTGAACATTCTTTCATACTCATATGTTAGGTGCCTGTTTGGCGTTTCTTTTCTCAATTGGATCCATTCATAAGAACACGAAGGGAAATGTAAGGGAGAAAAAACCAGAGTCAGAGGCCATTGGACAGTAACAGAGGATCTAACACAAGTGTGATTGGAGATCCAGAAGGAGAGGCGAGAGAGAACCAGGTTTGTGTTGATAAATGCCTGGAATTTTTCAGAGTCATCAACTCACAAATCCATGAAACTTAGTGAGCCTGAAGCAAGATAAATACAGATTTAACCACACTTAGAGACATCGTTGTAAACTTGAAGATGAACAATGTGTGTAGAAATAGAGAAGAGAAAATATGAGATGCAGCCAGAGAAAAAAAGACGGCACCTTGAGTGGGACGTGGGAAAGCAGCGTGCTTACTTCTGCTCAGAAACAGTGGAGTTGTAATGTGCGACACATGCCAGACGGACTGTTTCCTGTGTTTCCAGAGGCTCCTCTAATCAGAATTAAACATGACAGTAGAGATATGATCAGCAGTTTCGGCAGGAACTGGTCCAGGAAGCCTAGCCATGAGCTGTGCCACAGTCCAGGCTAGTCAGGACTTGGCCAGTACCACCCACTTGGGTCTTGCCCGTTTCCACTTAGGGTCAGTCGGAGTGCCACATACATTCCTAACCAGCCACAGGAGGTGCTGCACACTGAGCCACCCCACCTCCACCTTCAGCATGCCAGCAGCCTTCAGGCAAAGCACAACCAAAGCCTTCCTTTCTAGTCAGCTTGACTGGGCTGTGCGGTGCTCAGGTGCGTGGTCAGACCTTATTCTGTATGCGTCTGTGAGGGTGTTTTTTTTGATAAAATTAACTTTTGGTCAGCAGGCTGAGTAAAGCAGGTTGCCCTCCCAATGGGGGTAGCCCTTGTCGAATCAACTGAAAATATGAATTGAGAAAAAGGCTGAGTAAGAGGGAATTTCTCTAGCCTGATGCTGAGCCCGGCTACCAGTCTTCTCCTGCATGGAACATGCCACCAGCCCTCCTGGGTCCCTGGCTTTCCGACTGCCGGTTCCTTGTAATAATAATCTGTTGATTACTGAGTAAGCCAGCTCCTCATAATAACCTCTTTATATATACATATCTGTCTGTCTGTCTATCCATTCTATATACCTGTCGATCTATCTAGATAGGTAGGATCCATCTATCCTGTTGGTTTTGTTTTTCTGGAGATCCTTGACTGATGTAAGATCTTTGCGGCCACTATTTGGCCCAATACACACATTATGACAGCTGACCCCATTGCTATGAAGAGCTCTGAAAACAGCCTGATTGTTCTCATTTGGTGTCTTTCTGTATTTCCACACTGCAGACAGGTTTTCTACATCATGTGGAGTGTCCAGTGCAAAGAGTGTTAAAACAGAATCACAAATATGGCTTCTGCAGATAAGGCAGAGCATGTAGAAAGTCACTAAGTCACCTTGAGAGTGTGTCTCTGAGCAGCCGTGTGAACACATGCCAAGGGGCGATCGGCCCGTTGGCCTTGAACATTCCCACAGATGACAAGGATCACACCGAGGGGGACTGAGGCGGGGGTCTGGCAAGATGCAAATGATCACAGCACCCAAGAGTTACTGATTAAAACAAGAACCACTCAGATAAGCTCCTTGTCTTTGACATATTAAGTTGTTGTAAAATTGTTTATGTGTTGATAGTTTATATATTTAATTCTACTGGTTGAAGTCTGGTGTTAGATACCCATGTATACATGTAGTACGTACATACATATAGTGTATGTATATATATATAGTATACAGAATATATATAGCATCGGTTGTATATATGTATGTATAGACGTTTATGTCGATTCTTGTTATTCATGGTAGGTAGTTACGTTCTATAAAATTGTCACAAACACTGAATTAGCCCCCATGAGACTGTTGCTCTTGGGGAGAGAGCGGGTTCGGTTCCTGTGAGCCTCTGGTTACTACACCTTCATCAACGAAATAGTATATAACCTTTTCTACATGTGTTTCTGATTACAGACATGTTATTTAATATCTACTTATTACACATAATGAATTGCCCAGTTTTTTTTTTTTTTTTTGCGTTTCAGGATTAGATCTGGTGAACTAGTAGATTTTTTTTAAATTTTATTTTATTTTTAATTAGTTTCAGGTGTACAACACAGTGCAATAGTTATACATTTTACCCCTCAAAGTGACAACCCCCCACCCCCAATACACCACCCCACTCCCCCCCCATATCATATATATCTATTACTCTTCCTCTGACTCTCTTCCACAGTATAATCCACATCCCGTGACTATCTATATATATTCAATTACAGTAGGTATACCACCCCCACTTTAGTCATACAGTGCAGTGATCAAACCTCTACTCCATCCATGAAATGGTCTCCCTAACAAGACCTATGATCATCTGACATGCCACAGAATATTTACAACATTATTAATTATATTCCCCAAACTGTTTTTCCTATCCCAGTAGCAATATTGTAGTTGCCTCTTTTTGCTGTCTAATCCCTTCCCCTTCTCCCTCATCCCCATCCCCCTCCCAATTAGCAACCCTGATTTTTCCTCTATGTCTATGAGACAGTTTCTGTTTACTTTGCTCATTCATACAGTTTTTCAGATTCCACATATGAGTGAGATCATATGGTATTTGTCCTTCTCTGACTGACTTATTTCACTCAACATTATAGTCTCTAGGTCTATCCATATCATTGCAAATGGCACGATTTCATTCTTCTTTATAGCGGAGTAATACTCCATTGTATAAATATACCACAGTTTCTTAATCCAGTCATCTACTGACGGGCATTTTGGTTGTTTCCAAGTCTTAGCTATTATAAATTGTGCTGCTATGAACATCGGGGTGCATCACTTTTTTTGAATAAGTGTCTTGGTTTTTTCAGGATAAAAACCTAGGAGTGGAATTGCTGGGTCAAACGGTAGCTCTATTTCCAGTTCTTTGAGATACCTCCATACTGCCCAGTTTTTGAATGATTGGAAGCGGGGCTTTGGAGGCCGTCCGTGTTTGCAGGTCCGTTTGCTAAGGTCTGTAAAGCCAGCCCGCCCCCTGGGCCCTGGAAGTCAGGCCGCCTCGCCCTTCCCTGTGTGTCACCTAGCTGCCACGTTCCAGAGCTCCTCGGCAGCCTCCTGGTCTGCAGAACCGGCTTTGCTTGCAAGTTTGACATTTGTCACATCATCTCACCTTTTGGAATGTGTGTCCGTTGGCATTGGCCCCCAAGGATAGATGTTCCCCTGGATCACATGACAGTCATTTTCTCCAGCCTTGAGCCTCTCACAACTGTCCACTAGGCTGTTACGTTTTTCATTCCGTCATCATCTCATGAATCCACGAATGTGGTAGCCTTTGCACAGCCCTGTCTCAATCTAGATGTCCCTGTAGCCGTGTGACTAGGGCCTCCTCCACGCAAACGGCCGCCTTCCCCTTGCCTTTCTGAGTGTGCCCTAGCATCCGTCTTTGGCCCTGACCCCTGGTGAACAGCGCTGTGCCCACGCCTTTCCTCTGGAAGGCTCTTCACAGCTCTCTTGCACTTAGGACCCTCAACGGCACTTCAGCACTGAGCCGGGGCCCTTTAACCAGAAAACTCACCCACAGAAAGTGCAGAACTCGCAGGAGACCTGCCACTAAATAGGCCACCGAAGCCGCATGTTTGCCTGTGAGCTGGGAACATGATGGCCGTGTGCCTTGGTTCCTCCGGGCTGGGATGTGCAGCTGAGGAGAGAGCCTGCAGGTGCCTGTGAAGTGCCATGGTGTTGATGTGGGGCCATAGGTGTACTTTAGGGAGAAATTGGCAGACACAGAATCCACAGATGAGGATGGCTGCGTGGGGCGTGCCTGTGTGTATTCTAAATTACTCTTGACGTTTATATGTAAATGCACTCACTGTCACTGAGGTCAGGTCCTGCACGTATTTCTGAATTTCTCAAGTTCCCAGCTCTCCATCTCGGTAGTAAGCGAAACAGCCCCGTTCCTGTCTGACGGAGCCTGTCTCTGGCGGCGTGTTGTGTGGGACCCACCATGCTGGGTATGGGGCTCTCATTTTCATTGCAACAGTGCCTGAAATCCTCCCCATTGCATTTTCCTTACCTTCCTCAATTTTAACACATACTTTCTCTCTCGGCCTCAGTAAAGCTGCGTCTCACAACTGACAATGTACAGCCTGAAGATCTAGTCAGTGCTGGCCGTGCGGAGAGCAGGGCGTGGGTCCCGAGGACTGACGTGGGGCCCCACTGGGGGAAGTGGCATGCATGCTGCTTCCTTTCCTTGGGATGTTTTTGTTTGTTCCTAATCTTGTACAAGGCTGGCGGCTGACAGAGTGGTTCATTAGACCGAATGCTGGGCACTGCTTGCTCCTAAAAATAAACTAGCAAATAAAAATGAACTTAAACTGAGAAAAATGCTATCATCAGCTAGTCTGGCAGGAGCTTACCTGAGTCAGCCACTGTTCTCAGGTGTGATTCGCTATTTTTATTATTACTCATCACATCCCTGTTCATTATTTCTCAAGCCAAACATGAAGACGGGAATTGTGCATGGAAGTATATAGGTTTTTAATTTTTTCTCTGTTATGGGCATAATCTGTACCTGCTGCTTAGGGATGGAGAGAGCAAACCAAAATAAATAACTCTTACGGTCAACCAAGTATCCATGGTCCGGTGACTGGGGAAAGGTAGCTTTTTACTGTGTGCTGTCAATTTGGTTGGAGAGAGAGCACGTGTGCACACTACTGGGTCTCCATGAAGCCAACCTGACTGAAATCGTTTCTACTTCCATCTCTTCTTTGAATGAAACCTAAATCTAGTGTCTAACAAAAACCAAGGATTTCCTGCACAGTGACAAGATTTCAGATTTCAGTTTTATGGTTTCATTCAGATACCAAAAAGAGTTGTTTGGCAACTGCTAAATATCCAATGATAGTCAGCATTTGGATAAGACTGGAAACTTGAGTATTTTCTGCTAAAGTACTTTTCAGAAAAGTACTACCCATCACATCTTAATTATTGTACTTAATTAATCTGTAATCATACTGTGTTTAAGGAGTATTCTCTAGCAAACATATTTGGTTCTTTAAAAATATTCTATACAGGTTTTTGTTTTCAGTATATAATCTTTTCAAATTAATATTGATGAGTGTTGACAAAACACTGATATCTATGTCAGTTATAATCTTTTCTTTTATAAATAGATGCTAGATTCCATTGATTGGAACAGTAGTATATCAAAATAATGGGCTATATTTTTCCAGATATATTTTGCAGTCTTATAAATTATGAATATTTTTATTGTCCCCAAATGCAAACTAAGCAAATCTTTATTTCACTAGCCAGAATATCAATATGATGTCATAGTATCCTATTATTAAACTAGTTAAGTGTCAGTAATAATATGATAATTTTCATACCTGTCACACCTTAGGATTTCAAAACTCTTTCACATATATGATTCACCATATTGTAGCCTTCAGAAGAAATATACTATAAAAAGTTTATTCAAAGTGGAATCATGTGGCTAGAATAGCATAATGCACTAGCAACGTTACGTTAGAATTAAAAATCACCGAGGACTCTTGGGCAGCTTCTTCCATTTCAATACATTATTTATAATTTTATTTAGCACCAATGTATAAACACAATATGGAGAAGAACACAAAGTCATCATGAGTTTTAACAAATAACATGCAAGACTTGTAGAGACTTCCACCTAGAGTGGTTGTTTGGCCATCCACCTTCAGGGTCACTGCCGTAGGAAAGGTTTAAAAGCATCATGATTGGGATTATATAAATCATGTGCTGGTCCCTTTCTTTTGTAAATGCAGACACTAGGAATTCCTGCTGATTTTAGCAGAGAATTTTTTTCTTTGACTAACAGGAGTGATAGGGAAGCCTCCTGGCAATGGATACCTGTGGGAAAGGGGGCAGTCCCCAAACAGCTAGGACAACTCTCAAAGGGGCTGGGGGAGGGGACGCTGTTTTGTGCAGGGCCACTCTCCTGGCTTTAATGAAGTATCATGTTGACATATTGATGAGGCAGCAGGAGGCAGAGGCTAAGAGCTGGACACGTGCTCTTGGCTGCGCCATCTGTGGTTTTTATTGCCCTGGTCAATGTCATCTAAGCTTTAGTTCTTTTTATTGCCTGATGGACACAACGTCACATCCTTTATTGTGTTCACTGCGAGAATCAAGATTAGGAAGCTGACTTAGGCAAAGTATTGAGGACAGTTCTTTTTTTTTTTTTTTTTTTTTTTTAAAGATTTTATTGGGGAATTGGCGGAGGGGAACAGCGTTGGGGAATCGGGGAAGGGGAACAGACAAGTTGCTGTCTTTTTGTTCTTCAGTTTTTAGTTGCGGAGGATGTTGCTTCACTGTTGGTATCGTCATTGCGCTCTTCCCGGATGAGGCAGATCGGTCGCTGGCCTCTGGATGTCGCTCATCGCGGCTATTGGCAGCTCACGCTTGGCTGCCAGCCGCTCACGCTGGCTGCGGGCCACTCACTGTAGCCTATGGCAGCCCACTGCAGCAGGGGCTGCAGCCCACACCATCCCCGGGGCTCGCACAGCCCAGCTCCAGGTGGAGCTGTTATTAGCTGTAGAGGGCAGTGTCACTGGCCCTCATGTGGGATCCGAACCGGGGCCGCTGGCATCCCAAAACCAGCTCTTAACCAATGCGCCACTCGGCCGGCCCTTGAGGACAGTTCTTGACACAAAGTCAGTGGTCGGTACAGGTGCTATAACCTCTAAGCCCATGTGACCAAGTCGAGAGATCCCAAAGCCTCTTTTTTAATTATTGGAACTAATATTGATCAGCAGTGATTCTGTGTTCACTAGAATGCTATTTCTCCCTGATCAGGGGAACACACCCTGCTGTGATAATTCCAATACCAGGGGCATGTTTTGCACATGGAATCATCCCAAGAACCGGGCCCTTAGCGTTATCCTTGGTCATGTAACTGGAGACTGTTGCTAACCTGCTTCAGAAATGAGGGAGCTGGTCCCCTTGGTACTTATTCACAGGAGGAAGTGAGCTGGGTGTAAGCAGGCTGCGAGGCAACAGAGGGAAGTCAGACAGACCAGCTCTTGAATCAACCCGCCTTCCAGGTGGGGACAAGAGGGGAGAGGAGGATTCCATCACAGGAATCAAAGTGCTAAGTGCCTCAGGGTCACAAATAAAATGCTATGGGAGTTGAAAAGAAATCGTAAGCGGTCCCCACTTGAAAGCCAGGTTAGTTACAAATGGAGGAGAGCAAGATTTCCTGGAGAAATATTTTAGTCAAATGATTATCATTGTAAGGAATAGAGACTCATTTAGTAATACAGTAAGGCTGCCATCTTGAAGTTCTTAAGTTTGGGACAAGGAACCTTGCATTTTCATTTTTCACTGGGCCCCGAGAATTATGTATCTGGTCCTCGATGGGACCACGGGGTCAGGGAAGTGTTGAGGATTTTTTTGTCAGCGTCCTGGGTTCCCCCAGGTCTGCTTTTTTTTTTAATGTTTTTACTTATCTTTTGGCTTTGGGGTAATTGTGCCTTTTGTTTGCTGACAACTTCTCAAGGATCTATTGCTTCAAGGCCTCTTTGCCTGCCTTCTACTAACTGTCCAGCTATTTCTTTATCATGGTTTTCCTGTTTTGTGTGTGACACATACATTCAATATTACAGATTTTCCTCCAAGCACAGGGTTAGCTGCATCCCTCAGGCTTTGACATGCATTTTCATTATCAGTTAGTTAAAAATACTGTGTACTTTTAACTGACTTCTTTGTGTTTTACAAGTTGGGGAATCAAAAGTTGTATCATATTTCTGCTGTGGTCAGAGATCCTAACCTAAATAATTTCAACCTTTTGTTGTTCAGACTTGCATCATGACTCAACAGATGATTGATTTTGAGAAATGTTTATTTGCAAAGACGATGTATTCTCTTACTGTGATGTGTGTGGTATTCCATACCCATAAATCAGGTTAGATTTGTTCATTGCCATTCTTTGATATGCTTACTGACTTTTCATCAGCTTATTTGATCAATTAGTGAGAAAACTGTTATTTCTCACTATAATTGAGGATTACTCAATTTTTCCTCCTAGTTCTGTCAACTTTTGCTGAAAATATTTCCAAGCTCAGTCACTAGACCAATAAAGATTTAGAATTTTCCTGTCTTTCAGGTGGATTTACCACTTTATAAACATTCTTAAATGTTATTTATGTCTCTAATAATATAAATTGCTTACTTAAAGTCTAGCTTATCTATTAATAACTATAAAAATTTATTTTTCTTAGTGTTTTAACTTTAAAACTTTTCATGGCTTTATATTTAAGATATGCCTCTTATAGTAGCTTATAGCTATTTGTTTAATACTATCTAATTTTGTTTCTTTTAATTGGAATACATAATCCTTTTTCTATCAATTTAATTGCTGATAGATTTCTGTTTAAAGTGCTAATTTACTTCCCCCCATTTGTCCCTTATGTCATCTGTGATCACTTTTCTATCGTTTCTTGTCTTTTTTAATTAAACAAATGGAAGTATTTTATTATTTAGTCTTTCTCCATGTGCCCCTGAACTCCAACAAAAAGTTATAGATTCCTTACTATTCTTTTGTTTGTTACATTAGAGGGTATAACATGCATTCTTGACTTCATACTGTCCACTATTAATTATTATTATTATTATTTTCTCTTTCCTGGCACTACTGGGACCTTAAAACTCCAGTTTCACATGTTGCTGTATTATCTACAATGACAATATAGAACTGCCTACCTCCTTGCTGGTTTCCTACCTGCCCTTCAGAGCAGGTCTGTAATTTGAGTCAGATGTGGCACTGGATGGACAGAAACATAATAGAGCTAAGTAGAACCTGATATTATGTGCAAGTGCAAACTCCTTAAGCAAACAATGATGCTGCAGACATTTTTTCTCCATTTTTCTATCCTTAAGTGAGATTTATTTGAGTTATCAGACGTTTGGGAAAAGCAGAATCTGAGGAAAAACACAACACGGGCATTGAAAGAAGAGACCATTCATTCTGCAATGGTATCATTTTGCTGTGTACGCCGGGATCCGGGGATCCAAGACAGAATGACTATATTATTCTTTGAGAAGGTTTAAAGAGTTTTGATTTTTCATTCATTTAAGGAGAAGGCTCAAAACAAGCCACTTTATTGGCTAGTCCCAGAATGAAAGCTTTTAGAACACACAGCAATTCATATTAACTCAAGTGATCTAGGAAACCCTAAATTTCACATATTCACTAAAAGTTGTGCATGCATTTGGAAATAAACATTAGTTTTCTAATCGTCAGAATATTTGTTTTCTAATGACAATTTTTAGTTATTAAATTATGGGTAGGGAAGGCAAGTACTGTAAAGTTTTCTAAAGACCTCGTGTGTGCACACATGTGCATGTGTGTGAGTGACAGCAAAAAGCGCTTGGCCAGTTGGACTGAATGACCAAAAGACAAGCAGGACTGTGGCTCTTAGATGCTGTACTGCTGTTAGTAGTGGTCCCTTAATACTGCCCGTCACTCACTGAGCTGGCTGATGGCACGAGATGGCCTTTTCTCCCCCCGCGCACCCTCTTCCCCAGCACACTTCCTTCCTCTGCTTGAGTGCTTGCCCAGCTCAGCTGCACACATACGTACATACTTGGCCGAGACACATATGTACATAGCTTGCTTTGATTTCAAGCCACCCAGCTTTCTCACTTTAATTTCTTTTTTAAATCTTTTGGGTTTATCAGATTTGTTTCATTATATTACACATTTTAACGTATCTAAAGCACATTTCTTTATTACATCACAGTTCCTATAACTAACACTATGTGGTAGCTTGCACACATCCCAGGCCTGGACCTCAAAGGGTGACTGTCAGATGGAGAGGACGCAGTCAGTGACACTGAACGCCCGAGTCTCTCAGGAGGCTCTCGTGTTTCAGGTATGTTACTGGAACTGTCCAGGGGACACCAGAGGTATCATATCTGGGCCTCCTCCCACAGGTTCCATGATTCTCTTCCTTGGGATTCTGAATTGCTTTGTGAAGTTGCCTTTTATTTAAAAATGTGAGTTTAGGGCTGGCTGAGTGGCGCATTGGTTGGGAGCTGGTTTTGGGACGCCAGCGACCCCGGTTCAGATCCCACATATGAGGGCCAGTGACACTGCCCTCTACAGCTAACAACACCTCCACCGGCAGCTGGGCTGCGAGCCCCGGTGTTGGTGTGGGCTGCAGCCCCTGATGCAGTGGGCTGCCATAGGCTACAGTGCGTGGCCGGCAGCCAGCGTGAGCTGCCAATAGCCACAGTGAGCGACCATCCAGAGGCCAGCGACCGATCTGCCTCATCCGGGAAGAGTGCAATGACGATACCAACATGGGCCAGTGAAGCAACGTCCTCCACAACTAGACTGAAGAACAAAAGGACAGCAACTTGTCTGTTCCCCTTCCCCGATTCCCCAATGCTGTTCCCCTCCGCCAATTCCCCAATAAAATCTTTAAAAAAAAAAAGTGAGTTTATATAAAGTGCTTTCTTGAAAGGTTCTTGTTTTAAAAGTAAACTATGTTATATTTCTAGACCACATCTAAAATTATTTGAAATAATATCATTTATAGAAATGTTTTCTTTTGGTCTACTTGGATATTACACATAAGCAATTTGACAAAGAAGCAAGAATGTAGGTTAAAACTCTAAAAATACATATCTACTTTTGTTTCAAATTTCTGATAGAACTTTTTTTCATAATCAAGGTAATTAGCTCAGACAGAAACACTCTTATGGATTATGAAAAGAATTTTTTCTGACTCAAAGGGAGTCTTGATTCTGCTTACATTTTAATAAAAGTCAAAAGCAGGAGTTGTTTATCATAGGTGTTTTGGTTGTCTCTTTTCTGAAGGAACAAAATAAAAATGACACATTTAAATCTGCAAGTGAGTATCAGTTGTGCAAAAAGTCAAATATTTTATTTGCATCTAGAGAGCTACAAGGCTGAAGAGAATTATTTTTAACTATCAGTTAAGAGCTCAGTGATAGATATTCATTTCACGTGGTGACAGGGGGCATCCTTAAATAGTAGATAATTGTTGGCAAGTTAGGTTTTAGCAGGCCCAGTTGGTCACTAGTTTGGCTAAAAGTAACCAAATATAAACAAAGTGAGCAGAGTTAGCAAGAGAAACTCTACGTGTTGCTAGGCTCCCAAAGATTAAGATTTGTAAGCCGAAGAGCTAATAATGATCAGAAATGGGGTTTGAACTGGTTCTATCTGAATCTGGAGTTTGCCCTCACAACTCCTGTGTCTGTCAGTGTCTTTGGCCCATATGTCTGTGTATTTCTTATTCAAGGATATAAGCAAGAAAATGATGATTGTAGTTCTCTCTGGATCAATTAAAATAATCTTTATTTTCTTCTTAATTCTTGAGCATTTAAAGCATGTGCTACAAAATTTTTTTTTTTTTTTTTGAGGGCAGTGTCACTGGCCCTCAATGTGGGACCCGAACCGGGGCCACTGGCTTCCCAAGCCAGCGCTTAACCACCACTCCACTCGGCCAGCCCGCTACAAATATCTTTATTGAAACAAAAATACCAGACCCTCAATGAATAGACTTAGGTTGATAGATTATTGAGATTGATCTAGAAAATAAATTATCGACCACTGTGAATGGAAGATCTATAACGATAGTTAAGAATGAGCATACAAATAGCACATTGTTGTCTCCTCAACAGTGACAGGACATTGTCCCAGCCGAAATGTACTTGATCCCAGATGTATAGCAATGCAGTCAGAGGAAAACTGGCCATATTTTGTATTAGGATAAATCGGTTGTTGCAATTGTGAAATGAGGAAGAAATGGGGAAATCATGAGTTATTAACAAAACAAGTAGTGAGCAGAAAGTCTGGAGAGCTAGCCGATATTTAGGTATTATAAAAAGGCTATTGAAAGAAGAAAAATGTATATCTTGTTTGATCCTGATTTGAACATGCCAATTATTAAAAACATTTATGAGATAATTGGGGAAATTTGAAACGTGTCGGGCATGTGTTAAATGATATTAAGGAAATGGTTTTGCTTTCTTTATGTATGATACTGGTGTTTTGAGGATTCTTAGAGTGGAATGCTAGATGTCTGGGATTTGCTTTAAAATAACTCAGTGGGGGGAGGGAGGAAGGGAGGGAGGTTGGTGGCGGTCACACATACATGAGGACGTGACACTGTTCTCTGTTTTCATGTGTTTGATAGTTGAAATCAAAAATGTTAAGGAAAGAATAAATGGACAAAGACAAAGATAGAGACTATTAGTGGTGATGCTGTGGATGAGGAGGGCTTTACCCTCACCGGAGGAGGTTAGGTAGACTGATGCTGTGTCCTGGCCGTTTGGATGAATCTTCGCTGCCTCCTAACTAATCTTCAGCACTAGCACCATCGGAAGTATCACACGAGCCGGGGGCGTACGAGACACACAGGACAAAGCCTGAGCACCAACCAAATCCCAGGCGTATTAGCTATTAACTCTGTTTCCAGAAAAGTTGGGCTAAACTCAATAGTGCCTGTAGCCATGTCTGTGTATGAAAAAAATCTGACTAGTTTGGTGGAAATTCTTATTTCACTGATGTTTACTTAGGTTGAAAGAACTGAAATTCCTGTTTCCTGCTGAGCCACAGGGCAAACAGGGAAAGGGGAGATTCAGTACCTGTGTGTGACCGAGTCTGTGACATTACAGACGCAAAGACACAACTGATGCAACTCCCCTAAATTCAAACTGCCAGTTACTGTTGGGGTGAGACTCGATCCTGTCTAGGTTCCCCAGGGTACATGCCCTTCTTGTAGATTATGTCTTTTATTTCAAAGGAACAGGTTGGAATTGACACAAACAAAATATGGGCAAACTACTTGCAGACGTTTATTTACATGTGTTCACCCAGTTGTCTCAGATCTGTGGCTGGATCTGTGTTTTCTTGCTTACAAGACCTGACCTTCACGAGCTGTGCAGTAAATAATTCTTAACTAAATATACATTAGTCTGCCTTTGCTCATCCTTTGTGTGGATTATTTATTAGTAGTATTTATAAAACACGTTTTCCCTCTGTGCTTTTACAGTTCAGTTTGTAAGATTAATATATAATGAGAACTGACAGGTAAATAACAATAGAAGATGATAGAAAAGAGTAGTAACTGATAAGTTTGTAATAGTTTTCAAGTCCAAGAATAGGATTCCAAAGCTACCTAGTTTGAAATCAGAATTACATATACATGTTAAACTGTGTGCATACATGAGATTATTTTGCTGTTTCTCTTATCAAACGTTTTTATCTGTCACAGAAAATGAGGGAAATTATAATGGTTTAAAGAAGTCATCAGTGATAATTGTGTACATTAATTCCAACGGGCTGGGTGTCACAATCCTTTACAATTATTGAAATCCTTACATAAGTGTTTTTGAGTTTTTTAATTTTGAAGTAAATGTGCTTATTTGTGTGTTATTAATAAGATGGGAGGTAATGGGTGGGGGGTTTGAGATGGCAGTGAACTGACTTAGATCAGAAGTTATAGATGTTAATGATACCCAAGCATGGCTTTTGAGTACCTGTTAGATTCTACCACCATGCGATTCCTTACAATGCACAGAAATAATGAACCTTTTTTTTTAAGATTTTATTGGGGAAATGGGGGAGGAGAACAGCCAAGTTGCTGTCCTTTTGTTCTTCAGTCTAGTTGTGGAGGATGTCGCATCACTGGCCCATGTTGGTATCATCATTGTGCTCATCTGAGGTGAGGCAATCACCTGCCAGCCATTGGACGGCAGCTCACGAAAGCGCACGCCAGCTGCCGGCCAGCCCCACTGCGGGGAGGTGACTCCATCTCCAGGTGGAGCTGTTGTTCACCATCTTAGCTGTAGAGGGCACAGCGTCACTGGCCCTCATACGTGGGATCCCAACTGGGGCCCTGTTGCTCCCAAGCCAACTCCTAGCCAACGCGCCACTCCACCAGCCCAGTAGTGAACCTTTTTTGCACTCGCATATTTTCTGTTTTTCTCTGAGCCTTGCTTTTCATGGCATTTCCTCTGGAGAGCTGTGGCAAACCCGTGTGATTCTTACATATATGCACCAAGATTTCCTAGAAAAACAAGACTGCAGAGTCCTACGCTTGACCTGTGCTTATTGTGAGGGGTGGGAAAGTGAGAGATGTGGAAGGCATTTCTGAGGAGGCCCACGGGCGTGCAGGACCTGATCCAACCAGGCAGGCGACTCTGACTGCCACCCCCGGGAGCCTGGAGGGCTCTGATTGTTTTCCGGATCACTTAGCAATTAACGCTGCCCGAGTCCCTGGGCAGCCATCCGTAGATGGGTGCTGCGGCAGAACCAGAGCTTGGGAGGGGACGTGACAGGGACAGGAGTGACTCTATTAATAGATAGAGCCCACAAGCCATGGCAGTGAGCCCAGGGCAGGAGATGCTGATTCCTCCACAAACTAACACTTTTTTTCAGAGGGCCATCCAGGGAATGTGAACTGCCATTAACATGAACTCTTTGAAAGTTATTTGTTCTTTAACTATGATTGTTAAATATATGTATTTACCATTTTTATAATATGATGTTTGTTAAAAACTGTATTCTAAGAGATTATGATTTTTAAAAGCTTTTCCTTATTCCCTCACCCCATCAAAGTACTCAGTGATATTTAGAATAATTTCCGTATGAGCTTCGTAAGGCAGCACTGTTTGCCGCACCATCCAACGCTATGAAAGCAAACCATTCCACCATTCCAGCCCAACAATCTCTGCCCGCCCTTAGCTCTGCACATTTATTAAAAATGTGCTTCAGGTTAGATCTTGGTTTGAAATAATTAAGTCAAATTCTAAATTAAGTAGAAAAATTCCATGTCCCTAGCCACTTTTAGGTTGTATCAGTATAAAACATGATTTAAAAAAAATCTGTGGTTGAGGAGCTCCAAGTAGGCTCATTAACAGAAAAAAAATATTAAAACCATTGGTTTTGTTAAAATATACTGGCTTTAGCCAATTAAAAAACCTAAAATGGAAAAAAGCACCTTAAATGTTAATACCATTATGTCATAATAGTATTTAAGGGTATAATAATAATTGAGAGGAATATTTAAAAGTTCTGTTCATATAGAATAATAGTCGACTTAGCTATTGTCAGTTTTTTAAAGACAATTCTGTCTAAAAATATTCTAGGAAAAAAAAAAAACATCCTGTCCTGACTTTGTAAGTGTGGATAATATATCTTCCCTATGGGTAAAAATTAAAAGGTGTTTCCAGCATTGGTTCATTGTTTCTTAGACAATAAATGGACAATTCTACTCTTAAATAGGAGTAGTTGACTATTACTCTAGTTGACTAGTGGGGCCCCATGCTGTCAGTTTTAGAGTTAATTGGATGCCTCATCTAAATGGGTCTTTTGTCTTTGTCTAAATGGGTATCTGTCCTTCTTCATCTAGTCTCTAAAATGTTTTCATTTCGTAACAAGTTTCAGGAGCTGAAATGAACACACTTTTTATGAGCCATGCAGCTTATACACTACAAATGTGATAATGAGCTTGTGCACGAAAACAAAACAGGGTTTTGAAGCAGTTGTCACCGTGGCTTGTGGAGAGGAACTCCTAGAGAAAGAATTAAAATATTTATCATATAGCATGTAAATAATAAGGAAAATGCAATATCCTTAAACACAAGACAGATTAGGAGGATGAAAAATGCCACGGGAAGAGAAAAAACTGGGCAGATTAGCACCTTTTACCCGTCATCACCTGTCATTGTACCTGCTAATTTTATTTTCTTTTCATGAGAAAAAACATAAAAACAGAGCATGTAGCCTATGTGAAGATGATGACACACTTTCTTCTTGACAGTTTTCTGGTGAGTTGATTTCCCTCCATTATGCAGCTCTTCATGGGTTTCTAGTAATTTGGAAATGATGGCTGAGGCTGGTCCTCAGTGGTTTCTGAGGGCGTGGTCCCTTAGTTTTGGGCAGGTGCCTTATGAATGTGATTGAACAAAGTCCTTATTCAATCCAAGACCAGAATTTTGATAAACTATATACTAAGCAATATTAGTCGGAAAGCAGCAGGAAACCTCACATTCTGAGTGGCGTGAACTTGACTGTTCTGAGGTGGAGTCGTGGTTGAATGCCAGCTGTCTCATCCAGGTGCTCAGTGGGACCCCTCCGGACTCCCAGGGTTGGCTCCTGACAGCAGTGGCCCCGCCGGCTGAGCATCTCCTAATTCCCTGCACAGCCCGCCAACGTACTCTTAGTGGAGCCGCAGGCTGCCTCAAGGCACTTCTTTCTTTTCCTTCTTTTTCCTGCGCAGTCTTGCTATTTCTCTGAAACTTAGTTTGGTTACCTTGGATACCATTACTGTGAAATGATGTTTAAGGATACATAGCACTCTTTAATTGATATCCTGTATTGAAATTTTCTCCTATCCTTGGGCATTTAAGTTATTTTTAATATGTTGCTATTTTATAGTGACTGTCAATGTACATTTCCATTGTATTTCTGGTTCTTTTAATTTGACAAAATACTGTAAATGGGCTTGTCAAACCAACGTTAAGGTTCTTGCTATATACTGAAAAGTAATTTCTATAAGCATGCCAATTTATATATAAGTAGAATATAAAAGTGTGTGCCTTACCCACATGGATAAAACTTTTATTACTATTATTTTAATTTTCATAAACATTAAAGGGTAAAACCTATTAACACATTGATCGGCAGTTTTTTAAATTAATACTAAAGCTAATTGTGTATTGGCCAGTCATAATTTTTATTTTTGTAACTTCCTTTTACATGTACCCTGTTCATTTTTCCATTGGGATGTTCTCTCCTCATTGATTATAAACTGCTTTCGTGTTAAATATATTATGTTTTTAGATGTAAGTTGCATAATTTCTTTCACTTTTTCATCTACCTTTCAAGGTAATGTTTTATTTTTTCCACATATAGTTTTGAAAGTTTATGTAGTGGTATATATGATTTTTCTTTTATGGTATGTTATTTGCTTTTCTTCATGGTTTTAATACCCTCCTCTCCCACCCCTCATCTCAGGTTTTGCCAAATGGAGTTTGTTCTTTTTTGAGGGGGAAAAAGTCAGTAGAGTTAGATTAAAATGTTTTTGAGCCTCATTTTCTTTGGATAGTAAGAATAAAAGAACTCATAAGTCTTCAGATGATCTGCCTAATTTATTTCCCACCCCCCCACCCACTTACCAGTTTTATACTTGTAATCTGGGAATTGTATTTATATTATTTTGCTTAAATTGTTTTTCATATTATATCCCTTGTTCTGGTCATTTTAATTAATTTTACTAGCAATATGGATACATTAAGTTACTTCATTGTACTTTACAATTTTTCTTATTAACTGAAAACCCTTTGTATCATACTTTCCCTATTCATGAGCCTTTAATTTTGGTTTCTATCTTGGTTTGCTGGAATGCATATTTTCAAAATTTCTTATTAGTAGTATTTTCATGGCTGAGGGTATCTTCACCGATAGCTTATGACTTTTAAAAATGCAACATACATTATATAGTCAAAACCCAAGCGCTTTGTCTTCTTCACTAATTGATACTCCCAATCCTTTTGATTTTAAAGGCTAATGATATTTATATCACATCTTCAATTTTCTATGTTTACTAAGACACTTAAACATATTGTTAATTAATCCCATACAGAGCCGTGCCATGTCTTCCCCGTGATTCTCCAACGATTTTGAGTTTGGGCCTTGCCCCTGGCTGCTGAGCAATGGCTGAACTTTGATTCTGGACGTGGGTGCATGAGCCCTGACCCCGCTCACCCAGGAGGAGCTCGCGTCTTCTGCCATGGCTTTCCCTGGCCAAAGCTCCCAAACCCGAGGCTCTTTTAGGACCTACTTTTAACAAATACCGTTTGCTGCTTAGGAAAAGCTGGCTTTCTGAGAAAGATGTAACCTGAAATGCATAGGGGTGCCACATGTCCGCTGTAAGGCGGTATAGAGGTCAGCGGCTGACGGGAAAAGCATGTGACGATAAGAAGACGGTCCAATTTTTCACTTGGATGGTTTCTCTCCAAAAGTCTAAATAGCAAACTCCACAGAATGCCCTGCTTCACACTGTGGGTTTTTAAATTTTCTAACGTAACAAAGATCTAAATAACAGAGTAAAACATAATAAAGGCTGGTATATGTAAGAAAGGGTGGCTGTAATTGATCAATTTTAATCTTTTTCGTCTGTTTGTTAACTTGTTTAATTTATAAAGACTCTGCCTCCATTTCCTCGTAGATGTTTAGGAAGGAGCGTCTGACAAAGCATCGCGAAACGCGAGGTTCCAATCAGGGGAGGTCTAATCCTAGGGGGTCTAATCCTAGGAGGTCTAATCCTAGGAGGTCTAATCCTAGGGGGTCTAATCCTAGGAGGTCTAATCCTAGGAGGCCTAATCCCAGGAGGTCTAATCCCAGGCGGTCTAATCCCAGGAGGTCTAAACCTAGGAGGTCTAATCCAAGGAGGTCTAATCCTAGGGGGTCTAATCCTAGGAGGTCTAATCCTAGGAGGTCCAATCCTAGGCGGCCCAGCGCATTCTGGGGTAGTGGGGAGGTGAGTGTGCGCCTCACACTGCGCGGAGAACCCGGGAACGTCCAGGTATCTGAAGACCATTTGTAGTTTGCAGCAAATGGCAAGTGTGCTTTGTAATAGCTTCTGCCCTTTTGGTGTCACGTGAAAGACTTAAAATTCTTGGCGTTACATGTGAATATTGTATTGAAATAGTAAATTCATAAGAACTTTGAAAAATGTATATTTAGATTATTTTACTATCCCTGCCTTTTACCAAAATGATCAATTTAAGCAATGTGACTTCATGTTTAAATATGTCGAAGTATGTAGCTGCACAATAACATTTATAGACACACATGCACCAATCAAAGGTTGTTTGATAATGTGTCAACATTTTATTTACCTTTAGCTAAAACACAACCTGAAAAAAAGAACTTCGGGTTTAATAAGTAATGAATTCATTAGAACCTCAAAAATCATTCTTTATCATGTGGAATTTAGAATATTTTTCTTCTAGCATAATGAATATACCCAGGAAAAAAAAATCAAGATTTTGGTAGATGAGGATTAATTCATTATTATTTCCATCACCCAAAAGCCTTAAATACCCACTTGCCTGGAGGTATTACTTTGAACATTTTCAAATCAAATACTACAGAATAAAACTATTTATGAATATAGATCCAGTTGCCAAAATTTCAAATAATAATCAAGAGTATGTCAAGTACAAAGTGTGTGCCATTGAGGCCAAGAGACCCCTCTGCCCTTCATTAAATACGTCACCCTGGTGAAGTGACAAACCTGAGTATTTAGAGAACAAAAAGTAAGCGCCAACAAGCATGAGCTTCCCTTTAGCGCAGGAGAAATGAAGACTCTCTGTCTTTATGCAAAATGAATTCTATGTGCTGCTTTATTCCTTTTAATCCTGATGATAATCTGGGAGGATATGAAGACAGTGAGTCTCAGAATCACTAAGAAAATTGCCTGGAGCCACAGAAGCAGTGATTGACAGGGCTAAGTTTCAGCCATGCCTGCTGTTCTCTAAAGCTTCGTGTGTGTGTGTGTGTGTGTGTGTGTGTGTGTGTACACGCTTGCATATTAGTAAGAGTTGAGAGAAGAAAACAGTAATGTGGGATCTGGGAAGCAGCCGCAGCTGAATGGATGAGTGGGCTTTAAGGCCCTTTCTAGGACTGGTGTACTTGAGGCAGGGGGTGGGAAAGACACCTCACTCTGGCCTATACTCGGTACCCCACACAAAGCCTCCCCACTTCATGAGCGAGTGCCGGGCTCTTCAAACTAAGTCACTCTCTAGTCATGTCACTCTTCTTCATCTAATATAGATGTACATCAGCTTCAGCTTTACGGAATGCGTTCATTCATTCACTCATTCACTCATTCACTCATCCATCCGCCATATATTTATTGAATGCCTGCCTACTATGTGCCAAGAAGCATGCTAGGTGTTGGAGATCCTACAATAAGTTGAGACGTAGCCTTCGCCTCCTCGGATGTCTTAGTCACCTTGGAAGAAATAGTTTGATATATGGCTCTTGAGCTTAGAGAAGTCTAGGTTAGCAACAGAAATTTCAATTGGTGATAAGTGAAATGGTAGGTGATTGTGTATAGCAGGTGGAAACAGCAAAAGCACATGAAACCTGGAGGAAGGCCAAACGTTTTGAGCATGATGAGTTTGCACAGGAGAGAGAGAGAACAGGGCAAGAGGGACGGAAAGACAAACTAGTCAGCACAGGGGATGCTGCTCGGGTCGCAGCTGGGTTTTGCCGTCACCGACCACACCAGGCCTCACAGTATATTTACAGGTGCTGGGGGCCAGCACGGGGAGATGCCACGCTGGGTTCTGGGTCTGCTCCTTGCTAGCATGTAAGTCACCTCCGTGGTAGGTGGGATTGGTCCTTGAGCCCTGGGCTAAATGTGTGCATTAGCTGGCCAACTGGGAACCCAACTGTGACTCAGGTGTGGTCAGTGTTTCGTGTCTGATGCAGTGGCACTGGTTTAGGAAACAGTGTAACGATGTTGAGTTTTCCTCTGTTTGTCTCTTGTGCCTTCGGGTGGTTATGGAAGGACCAAATGCCGCTGGCGGACTAGCCACCACAGGCACAGCAGGCTGGACTCAGCTGTCCTCCGAAGCCCTGACAACGACAAGCTCTTCACTCGGAGAATTTGAATTTTAGGAGAAAAAGATTATTTTTAAACTCGCTGTGGCACCTAACAACAGGGTTAATGTGTGTGAAAAAAATGAGAGATTGTCAATACAGTTTTAATAATACAATAAAGTTTTAAAGTTGATAGTAAACTAAGTACTTAAGAGATTTTGCTGAGTATGTCTCTGTTGTTTTGTGAAGAGGAAGAGGAATGACAGGGTAGTAGGCAGTTATTTTGGTTGTGCATCTATTGTTGTAAAAGATAGGATAGCAGCAATCAGAGTACCAGTCAGAATTCTTGGTTGCAGAAAACTTAAAAAGGTCAGCAGTTTGAACCACCCATCAAAAGCACAAGCACTTAGTGGGCACTGCTCACAGCAGTTGGGACATAGAAGTGCCCCCGATTGGTAACCCCTTTATCTGGGTGGGCACCAGCACAGAAAAAGTTGTAGGAACAGTATCTGACACTTTATGTGACAGGCTGCGTTCCCCTGGACCTCAATCTATCACCACATCCTTCCACGCCTCCCTGTCCCCACGTCCTTGGGTTGTCGCCTCCTGCTCTGGCTGCTCATGGCTGTGGGACAATGGAAGTTTGATAACTTCTTACTGTTTGGGGATTGTCCACTTTTATTCCTGGGAGACTTCTGCCAGCATGTGAAGAGGCCTGGGGGAGCCTACCGTAGGAAGAAAGCCCGAGTAGAGAGAGAGTCCCAGGCATGTCAGCGGAGGCTCCGGACATGTGAGTAGGACAAGCCTCCAGGTCCAGGCTTAGCTCCGCGGCTCTGACAGGAAGAATGACTCACCCAACTCTAAGCACACCAGAAATAATCAGTGTTGGTTCTGTTTGGCCACAACACAATACATTTGGGGGTGGATGGTTATCAGTTAGCTGGCAAACCATGCCATGCTCCATCTATTTCTTTCGCTTAGAAAATTGACAGTGTTTTACTGGTGTTAAGTTACAATGCACTTAAAGACTGAAAAAGGGAAAAACTTGGATCTAACGTTGGCATTTCATTCCTATGTCTTGAATAGTTTGATCAGAATAATCAGTGACTCATAATTATAATTCATGCACAAGTGCACACACTTTGATATTTAAAAAATGAGGTAATATACGTATTACTAAACATAATGTTAATAATTTTCCCACTCAATTTATATTTAAGGATATGTCACTAACAGTGGTATTCAAGTTCATTTGAAATTCAAAACATGGAAGTTAATTTTTCAACATTTTTATTAAGTTGAAGATAGAGAGTTAAAGAATAATTATGTCAATTAAAGTTTGACTATATACACATGTAATGGATATGCTTTGAACTAATGCAGTTTTAGTGTTTAGTTCACTATTAACTAGCAAGAATTGTAAGTGTTGGTCTCGTTATTTTGAACCTATAGCTTTGAAAATACATGAGGCTCATTTTAACATAAAATGTATCACTTAAAAATTGATTCCTCTCCCCCTTACTATATGCTCTTTCTTCATTGCAGTTAGTTGCATATTGTTGAAACTTTGGCAAATTGAGTAGATTATGTATATGAGTTAGTACATGTGTTAGTACATGTGTCCATGTGTAAAATAATAATGGACATTTAAATTTCTGAAACATTGTCAAATGTATTGCCATAATGAGATTCAAATTTCTCTGTTGTTATTTTATTTCTATTTTATTTTTATTTTACAGATGTAGAAATTGAGGCCCAAAGAAATAGTTAACTTGCTGGTCACATACTTGTTTAGTGGAAATCTTGATCTTGATTTATAATATTTTACATTTTAATAAATATTTAAGATGTACATGAATTTATGTTAGTACCTGTACACTATATCAAAACACAAAGTACTCATTTAAAATAAGACAATTTACATGCCATTAAACAAACTAAATATTTTTGCTCCTAGATGAAAGGAATTCTAGTTAAACTACTAAGATTCTATAAGAATACATTGACATGAAACATATGTGTAAATAGTTACACTCAACTCACATAATTTTATTGCAACATTTTATTCCCTAGAAAGATTAAAAGGTGTATAGAATGACCAAAAATGTTGTATCTAGGTATTATTTCTAGTATATTTTCTTAAAATAGGAAGAGTCAATTAAAAGCAGAAGTGTAAAAAGTAGAGCATTTTGGTGGTTTTAGGAAAGACCTGATTGCAATGTAAACTGAAATGAAACTCCTACCTGGAAAAGTAATTTAGCTTCATGAAGCTGCACCTCAGAGGGTCAGGCATATGAGCAATTAAAATTAAAGAAGATGAGTTTAATATGCCTTCATACCTGAGATTGATCTTCCAGAGTTGCTGTTGACTATACATCAAGAAACAGTTTAGGATCCAGTTTAAACAAAGTTTATAATCCCCCTTTAATGGATTTTGGTACCTCAGGCAATAGAGTGCTCTGAACATGATTAGAATGTGCCCTGTCTCTGTGTAATCAATAAAACCTCTCTAAAATTAGTCAGGTGCCAAAGATGCCTCAGCAGACTTGGCAGTGCCACGTCTACAGAATTCCAAATAGACCGTCTATCATTATTTCCATGCACAAGCTTCGTTAGGCACCTCATTCTTTATCTTATTAGCACCGAAGTCAGCTAAACAATCAAACCCAAAGGTCACTGTTACACCAAAACATACATCAAAACGTTAGTAATACAATGTATGAAAATACAGTGGTAAGAATATCTAGAAGGCCGATGAAGAGTTATTAGTGAAAAATACTGAAAATGTATACATTTGAAAATTTAAGAAAAAATTCTAAAGTGGCATCTTAAAGAGATGTTATTTATTCAGTTACTGAAATTGGTGGGCACAAAACTCCTCATTAGCTGTGTTATTTAAAAATATTTTTCTTTCGTATATTATTAAATTGAATTTTTAGTTTTTATGAAATGAACAAAATCAATAAGTTTGGAGTTATTTTAAATTATTTTTAAGATTATAAATGACACATAAGCAGGTATGTTTTCTGAACTTTTTTTTGGTCACATTTTTGTCACTAACCTTTATGATAGAGCTCTTTCTTGTAAGGAAGTTGATGCATTCAAGGGCATTTTACAATTATAGCTAAAGAAATTTGAAGTTTAACTTTCATACACATTACAGAATTATTCACCTAGTAGTGAATTTTTTCTGCCTTTAAGTGAAACTAATGAGAAATGCATTTCTGAAAATGTGTTTTGGAAATGTTCAAAACTTATCACTTAGTGTATCACATAAATAAAATGATAAAATCAATACCTCTTCATATGTTTATTACTTATAATTTATTTGACTTTTTTTTATTTTGTTCTAGTTTTATGTACTCCGATAAAATTAGTGGTCAATAATAATTAATTCCTACATCTATAGTTTGGATGTATGTGGGTAGAATGCAAACTTACCTCAATCTGATGTCCTTTAATTCTCTTATCCGATTGCAAAATAAATTAATGATTATATATATATATATATATATGTGTGTGTGTTTCTCTTGGATCAACTGAGGCCTATAAGAAAATATTTTGATGATTATTAGTCAGGAATAAAGAAAAATATCTCTTGTTGAATATTGTAATATTTCCACTGAATGCTTTGTCATTGCTATGTGCATGATGAATACGGAATATTTATTGATGACATTATGTGCCACACACTGTCCCATGAACATTATAGCTCCTGTAATCCCTCCCAAACCAGCACTGTAGTTTTACTGCCATCATTATGTTTATTTCTGCTTGATACTTTCAGATCAAAATGAGTCCCCCTGCCCTCCCAAATGCTCCATTCCCACTGCCACTGGGACACATCACTTAATTAAGAAATGCAAATCACGGTGCTGTAAAGAAGGGTTTGTTTTCATTTTCTTATCACTTAGGACAGCACACTGGAAGATGTGATAGCGGAAATGTCCTTTCTGTGCTGATATAAAGGGCGTTTTAAAAGAACTCCAAGAGTGGTCAGGAAAGAGGCCAAAGGGAGGAGACAGAGGAGGATTTAAAGAAAATATATTGACCCACAAAGTAATGAAGAGCTTAGGAAGATGCAAGCCTTAGCTTTCTTAAAATTGATGTAGAATGTCGGGGTGAATCATAGTAGGAAAAACATTGTAGGCATCAGTGAGTCAGACATTCATATTAATCCAAATCAGTTAAAACTATAAGAAGACAGATGGGATAGGTCTTTCAGTTTTCGTTGTTGTGTCTTTAGGACTTAAGACTTGCTTAAAGATAACAGCCGATTATATATGTAGAGATTATAACATTATGGCACTGAATCTAATAAATCAAGTTACTGGAAGATGCTGGAACATTTCTAGTTAAGTATCTTAGTTGTTCAAATATTGAAGTGAAAGAATTGAAGTGAAAGAATTTTTGGACTTAGTGTTCATCGATAAAATAATGATGACCTTGCTAGCACAAAGAGTATTTATTATTCTATAGACATAAATGTGTGGAGCTATTGGTGATCAGCATAGGCAGCAGCTGCACACCACACAGGGCAGCTGCTTGCTGGGTTGGTTTTCAGGGCCACAGTCTCTGTGTTGGGCCCCAGGCCGACTGCTCACCCCCCTCCACCTGGATCAACTCAGTGGTGCAGAAATATTGACCCAGGTGTGTCCTTCGCTCAGTTCACCCTGTGAGCATTTTCAAACCCAAAGGATGCTGCAGTTATGCTGTGTTTGGGCAAGCTGTGTCTCCTGTCCACGGTCACTTTTTGGGCCTCCAGCTGTATGTGTGGAAGTGAGTGTGTTTTGATGTCAGATGAGGCTGTTCTGAGTGCCAGCTATGTGACTGCTTCCTCGACTATGGAGGTAATAGCGGCTTCTCTCAGAAAATTACAGAGAGAGGAAGAGTGAATTGCCTAGCAAACTACCTGGCACATAACAAGTGCCCAATAAACGTTAATGATTACCATTATAGTTATTGCTCGTTTCGGGAGTTTATTTCTTCAGGATGCTGATTATCCTTTGCTGCCTCGAGTGGTGTTTGCTCCACAGGTTTACTGACAGGAGATGCTATTTACCTCCATTTCAAAGTGAACAACTTTTCCTTTGGAGTTAGACGGCAGAGGCATAGGAGCTGAGGAAAGCAAGCAAAGGAAACTTCCAGTAACCGAGGACTGGCTGCCTGAGGGCTCCCGGAGCAAAGGTGTCCATCTGCCTCCTCCTTTCCCAGGAGCCCCGCTGACACAGGCTGCCCTGAGTTAAGGCAAAGGGGACAAGGCCAGGGCCCCCCGGGGAGCCCCAGTTGGGGGGCCCGGCGGGGCGCTGAGTCAGCACCCTGCACATGTCCGGAGAATGCTTCTCTCAGCCCTCAGTTAAGGGACCAGCTTCCAGGCATTCACGGAGTCCTGCGTTTACAGTATTTATTAAACACCTGTGGCCAGTGCAGACAGTGGAACAGTAAGAAGGGGTCCAGTCCTCAAGGGGCTCAGGCCACCAGGGTGGGCAGCAGCTACACAGAGGTCCGGGTGTGAAGGTGACACCGCGGGGAGGCGTGAGGGAGCCCGGGCAGGCCAGGCTTCTGCAGGGCTGAGGCGTGTGACACCCCACTGCGTGCCACCAGCTGTGCATGGGCTTGTCCGGGGAGCTGAGGGACTGGGGGTGGCCTCACCTCCACACTCCGCTCCACAGCCCCGTGTCCGCGCAGTCACCGCTTCTGCAGGGTGAGGCAGGCCAGGTGAGGGCCCATGTGTCGGTGTTCAGGGAAATACGGGCCTGATTCCGGAGCCGGCTCAGAGCGGCCACGCAGGGCCATCCCGGGGAGCAGAGAGATGAGCTCTGACTCTCAACATTTCAGAGGACGAAACCTTTTTAAGTAGGTAGTTTCAAGATATGCTTTTCCATTTTTCTCTGTGTCTAGATGCTAAGTATTACACTTTTTGTTTACAAAAATGAGCCAAAGTGATAGGTGTTGCTTAACTTGGGGATGGCGTCTGTTGTTGTTTTTCGTGACAGGCTATTTTCCCCACTGTTGGGCGTTGAGAATTTGTTTACATTTTCTTTTCCATCAAGAGAATAAAATTCAGTCAATCCCATTATTCATCCATGCTTTTAAAATCCGATGCCTTTTATCAGAGAAGTGAGATGACTGAGTATTTTTCTGAAGAGAAGTGCAGAGCAAAACGTCTTTGAACGCCTGGGCCGCAGCAACCGTGTGAAAAGCGAATTTCAGGGCCAGCAAGGGCTCCGCTCCTTTGGGTGACCATGCCCAGCACTGTGCTCCTGCTTCCGTCATTCCTGGGGGCTTCCAGGGGTCCTCCTGGGTGAAAAGGCCGGCCAGCCTGCCTTGTCCAGGTAGTAGTTCTCTGCCATCCCAGACCGAGACCATCTCAACCCCATTAGGAGTCACAGAACCACCTCTCAAGTGTGCTTTTCCATTTGAAACGGAAGGAGGGACATGGGGGTAGCTGAACAGGCATGGTTCTTTGCTTGAATCTTACTAAATGGAGGGAAATGTCCAGAGTGAATTAAACCGCTTGCTGTATATGATTTTTTCAACTTCCCAGGTTTTAATTTGTTCATTATGAGAATCATCAAAGGTATCCAATGAAACAAGAATAATACAGAAGTAGAGATTCTGAAATAATCAAGATTGTAGCACTTCATTGCTTTATTTAGTTGTTTATTATTATTATTATTATTGCTAAATTATTTTAAAGGTCTTTGCTTTTTGTTCACTTAACAATCCATCTGGGTATCCACTGCATATCAGTTTATAGAGATCGTTTTCATCCTTTTTCTGGATACACAATACTCTTTCATATAGCTGTGCCATAATCTATTTATTCTTCTATAGTTGGGCATTTTGTTTGTTTCTAATGTTTTGCTATCGGTGATTAAATCAGGCACTTGTGTTTTAAGAGGTTCATATGTCTTCTAGGTAAATTCCAAGCAGGATCCTACAAGTTAGATTGCTGGGTCAAATGCAAATGTCCTTTATTGGGTGTTGCCAACTCCCTCCCCAGTGTATGGCTGTGCCTCACCAGAGTATGGAATTGTCAGTCAT
The DNA here is from genome assembly GCA_033961575.1 of Aselliscus stoliczkanus. NCBI lineage: Eukaryota > Metazoa > Chordata > Mammalia > Chiroptera > Hipposideridae > Aselliscus > Aselliscus stoliczkanus. The sequence goes on from CM066735.1 coordinate 63,380,299, forward strand.
TTGAATTTTTACCACTCAGATAGGCAAGGAATGACATCACAGTATGATTTTCATTTGCGTTGCTTTTGCTATAAGTAAAGTACCCGCATATTTTATAATCTGAGTTCATTTTTTTTTCTGAGAAATGGCTATTCATGTCTTTTGCTCATTTTTTCCTGAATTTTAAGAACATTTTTCTTAGATATAAATTGCAAATGTTGTCTCCTAGATTGTCATTTGTATTTTGAATTTACTTATGGTCTTTCTTGCAATGATTTTTTTCAAAAAATGTCATTACATTTATCAATCTTGTCTTTTATTGATTCTGGATTTAGCATCATAAAGTATTTGCCTTTGCTTTGTTCTAGTACTTGTGTATATATATTTCTTTTTCATTTAGTCTTTGATTCATTTGTAATTTCTCTTGGTTGTGATATAAGTTATGATTTTTTTTTTTTTTTTTTTTTTTTTTTTGCAAATACCTGTAGATTTTTGCAGATGCCTTTCATCAGGTTGAAAATTTTCCCTTTTATTTGTAGTTTTCTGAGAGTTATCATGAATTTTTATAAAATGCCTTTTCTGCAGCATTTGGTATGCTCACGTGGTTTATCTTTATATTGTTAATATAGTGGATTATATGAATTGATTTTTGAATATATCACTAGCCTTGCATTCCTAGAAGACCCACAGTTTTGCTAGATTTTATTTGCTTTGACAATATTTTTGAGGAGTTTTATGTCCGTGCTCCTGTGGGATCTTTCCTGAAGTTTGCTTCCTTGCTTTCTTTCTGCTCTGTCTTCTATCTGTTTTGGGTTATTGAGAATATGCTTATCCCATAAGATGAGTTGTAAAGTTTTCCTTTGTCTTTTCTTTTCAGGACAAGATGGTTTACAATTGGTCATAGTTACTCTTTAATGTTTGCTAAAATTCCCCATAATCTATCCCCATAAACCATCATAATCTGGAGATTTCTTCTGGGGGAGGTTTTTAGTTCTGGGTTTAACTTCTGTAGTAGTTGCAGTCCTGCTCTGGTAACGGGTTTCATCCTGGTGAGCTCTGCAGCTGCTGCTGGCTGCTCCTTCTGCGAGGCCTTCCCTGGAGGCATGTTTGAGAGCCTCCTGGCCCGCCGGCGAGGGAAGGCGGACTGGTGTGTGAGAAAAGGGAAAAAAAGGAAAGTAGCAATGAACGTCATTTTCTCTGCATCTTCCTTCATTTATTACCCTGCTATTCTTTGATTTGGAACAAGGCTTAAGCACTTGCTAGGTGCTGTAAACTGTTCCAGATGGTGCACATAGCAAAATAAAGGAGACACAGGCCCCGCCTGTAAGTACTTTGCAGTGTAGAGGGAGAGTGTGGCACACAGACAAATATACCCAAGCAGAGCTCTTAAAATACACCTTTATACTTTCATTAATCTGTTTTTGTAAAACTATTTATTACTGGAGTAAGCATATATAACGTAGTCCCTTTTTTAAAAATAAACACTAAAATACTATCATATCAGCATTAAAAGTTTTAGTTTTCCTACAAATATTTAAAAATCATTTCAAATACATTTATGCATTTAGTGTACAACCAGAATCCAATATGTAATAACACTGGAAGTTCTCATACGATAAGGTTATTTGTCCATCTCCATAAAAACTAGGGATATCTTCAGCCATGGTCTCTAAATATAATGTGAAAATAATCTGTGAAATTTTATTATAGATCCTTTGTATTTCCCTGGAATTTTTAAGAAACCTTTTATAGAACCATAATGTGCAGACTGAAAAGTGCGCTTGCTGTACATGTAAAGTTCAAGGAATTTTCCCAAACTGAATAAGCCGTGTCACCAGCAACAAGGAAACAGGGCCCTCCCAGGCCCAGCAGCACCCTGTGCCCGCCTCACATTCCTGCCTTTCCCCACGTTGACAAGGACCTTGAATGCTGCCACTATGGATTAGTTCTGCTTGGTTTTGATCTTTATGTCCGTTGAGTCACACCGTGTGTTCTCTGCCTCCAGCCACTGTCACTTAATGTGATGCTTGTGAGCTGCGTCCTGGGGCTACAGGGAGTTTGGGATCCTTGATTCTCATTTCTGTGCATTCCTTGTGAACAGCCACAGTTTATCGATTCTCTCGTGGGCGTGTTGAGTAGTTCCGAGTTTGGAGATAAAGCAAAGGGGCATTGCTGTAAACATTTGATTGCCTGGCTTTGGTGCACAGATGCACACGTCTCTGGAGGCATATGCCCGGGAGAGGAATCGCTGGGTCTCTAGGTGGCTTATGCTCTGATTTAGTAGGTACTGATCAAAAGTTTTCCAAAGTACTTATTTATAGTACATAGAGTTTAATTTTTTTTTCTTACTTGCCTCTCACCTATTTACACCAAAACACTAATCATAGCATGATAGAACAAATATCAGCATTGTCCAAAGTAACCTATAAGAATATAATTTCCTTGAAATCCTAAAAGTTTATATTAGCTGTATTTCCTCACTTGTCTGAGTTTATTTTAACGGAGTCAAGATTACTGATCATTTCAGTTATTTAATATCCCCCCAAAATCTGAGTAAAATTGGCCCTCCTAGAAGGGTCATTGTATATCATCTGGTGGACATCTCATACCACAGGGATAGCCCCACCGAGAAGCCTGGGTGCCGACTGAGACTAGGGTGTATTGATAGCACACAGCAGAGGGGTGCCGAGTGATGCAAGGGCATAGCAAGTGCAGATCGGGCTAATGTTTCCTGAGGGCCTACCGAGTGACCGCCACTGCAGAATGTAGCATCTGCATGATCTCATTTGTCCAATGTCAGAAAAGTCCCCACGAGGGGCATATTGCTATCTTCATTTTTATACATGAAAATAAAAGGAATCAGAGGATATGGAGGTAGATGTATCGGGCCTGTTTGGTTGAGTTTGCAGGGTTTATCAGTTTTTAGAAAAGGAACGTCTTGCTACATTTTGCCAGTTTGTATGGGAAGGGTGGGGACCAGGGTAGGAGACAGGTGTGCTCGGAAGTTCCCTGATCTCGATTTAAAAGACCAGGGTTTACGGTTGGCTGTGCTCCTTGGTCTGGGGTTTTGTGAGGATGGTGCATGCAGGGAGGAGAAATAACAAAAGGGAAACCTCAAAATGGTAAACCGATTAAAGCGCTCAGCCCACGCGCCATGTCTTTCCATCAGTGTCCCTGACTTATCCTTCTGAGTACCGGCATGCCTATAACTTGGTGCCCATTTTGGTTTTTTCTTTCTTTCTTTTTTTTTTTTTTTTTTGCAAATCAGGTGAATTGAAGTGTAATTTACACGCAATAAAACTCTTCCATTTTAGGCAATCTTGAATTCTAGACAGAGCTGCGTTACTTGAGGAAATTGTCTTCCCCTCTTGGCTTCAGTTTTCTGATCTTTAAAGTGAGGAGCAGTGGCTAGAAAACAACAGCGTTGTTCATTTTCTTTTGGTGAAAGTTAGAGTTCTGCTGATGCTGAGGAAGAGGCAGTTGAACTGGGAGTGACTTTGGGAATGTCGCCTCTCACAGTTTCAACGTCAGGTTACAGCGAAGTAATAATTCAGAAATACAGGAGGAAGTGGAATTAACTGTGAGTTTCTTTTTATAAGGGGTACCATTGATTTGCTTATAAAAAGAAACATCTCAACGTGATAGCTTATTTATCTACATAGATACCCCTTGATTCTTTCCTTGACCCTAGAAAGCTCCAGAATATCATAAATCAAATTCTTGCTGAAACCTTCCAAGCAGCTCTGGGGTCCCAGGCTCTTGACCAGCTGCCCCCCATGATGGCCAGCCTTCCCGTCTGAAGCGCCCGGGACCTCCTTCCCCGGAGCCCTGAAGGAGCCCTGGGGGGTTGCAGTCAGGGGGCGCCCCTGATCTGCCCCGAAGCTGCCCCCTGCTCACTCACTCCTCAGGAGTCCCTTTCACACAACCGCCTGAGAAGACATTCTGCTCATTTCTTCCATGGACCGTGAACACGGGCTTGGCTCCATTTGCTTTGGTCACCAGTGCACTGATAATGCTGGGTACCTAGTTGACATGTATAATATGTTGATATGATGAATAAATGAATCTCTTCGTAAAATGACATTGGCGTAGGTGAGGCAGTCCTTCAAGAATGTCACGTTAGCGGTAAGCTCCATAGCTCAGGGGTTAGAGCAATGGTCTTGTAAGAATGTCACGTTATCTTGTGAATTTCGTTGCAGTGACATCGCTTCATCACCAATTATGTGCTATATCCATTGATATTTTAATTTCACACTGTAAAGGGTGTTTAGTTATAAATACTAATGTCCAGGAATTTTTATACAATTTGAACATATTTTTACAAATACCACAGTTAAAAACAAAATACAATCCTTTATTTTGCACCAAATGGCTAAAATAAAGTTTTCTTTTTGATGTGGCTAAATGAAGACACTAGATTTGCTAAGATGAGACCTTGCCCACTCTGATCAATTTCTCCTGCAATGATTTGATTGTTTTATTTTTAGCAACAATTAGTAAAAGCAGATGTGGATTGAACTAAATTGGAGATATTCAGTTTGATAATGATCATCTGGAAGTAGTCCATACAATGTTAGTTATGTGCTTCAGAAAAGAGAAAAAAAGGAGCAATGATGAAAAAAATACTTTAAAGGATAAAGAAATATTAAAAATAATGTAGAAGCTTAGTGCAACAACTCTGTATAGTACCAGGTGGGTATTTATTACACTATTGGAGGGATCATTTCATAAATTATATAAATGTCTAAACTAAACTACAATAATATTGAATGTCAACTGTACCTGAAAAAAATATTTAAAACATAGGAGCTCTTTTCAACTCTTTGATCCTTGATTTAAAGAAATTATTCCACTTAATTTATTCTTGTTCTTAAGTATTTCAACTTATTCATACACACTATAGGGAAAATCAAATATTTAAGTACCTTGCTATCAATACGTGGGAGGATCTGAGAAAGCTATGTCCTTACTTTTTAAGAAAGATCATATCAAAGCATTATGCTATAGTTGACAATGCCTTTGACAAAGAATCAGAATGTTAAACACTCTATAAATTTTAGCATTTATTTGTGACAACCTGACACATTAATTTTGAATGCCCATGACAAATTTCTCCAAAGTGCTCTTTTCAAAAAAAGTGCATAGGAAATAGTACAGTGCAACCTATGGAAGTCTCATGCTAAATGTATGTGGAACTTATTATCGCATTTCCTTCTTATTTTCCACGGGCAATTACACACTTCCCCCCTAGAACTCTTTAAGACACTTCTGTAAAATGCTGACACAGAGGAAAAAAAATATGCATTTTTGCTATGTTCACAGTATGCTCAGAAACTTGTCGTAAACCCTTGGCCAGGCAATATGCTTGAGAATTGAAGTTACCTTTACTGTCTGTTAGCTCTGATGAGAAATGAGAATTTTGCTCAGAAACGTATAAATTATTTAAGACTTTTGAAGGAGGTAAGGCTAAGTAGGGTTGAAGAACCGGAAGTGTACAGCTCAGACATTTTTTAGAACTTACATTTGTCTGATATTTTCTCATTGTAAGTATTTCTCATTGTAAGTCTGGGGTTATAGATTTCTGTAAACTAATGTATTATATTTAATGCTAGTCATGTTCAAGAGGTTATTTAGATCGAAGTTCTAGCATAATTGTAATCTTATTAGAAGACCAGTGATGTTTTTAAAAATCTCATTTCCTAAGAGTCCGTAAATCTTTTTCATGTCAATCAGCAAACAACACACAGGAATTGGTAGTATATTTTTAATTTCAAATATTAATCTGTTAATATCTGAAATTTTGCTTATGTCAGGGAGTAAGCAGTGGGTAACATCTTTAAATTGGCATCCACACTTGTCTTTGGTCCTTTTGAAAGAAAAATTTGGTGTTCTCCATCTCCTCCTCATACTCCTCCTCCTTGGGCAATTGCTGTAATTTTCATAAACTCTACACAGCCTTAAGATTTAGTGAAACATTTTTCTTCATATCCTCCTACATACTTTCTATATTTGAACAAAACCTTCACTGCAATAAGCAGCTTTGATAAAGATGATTCTTATGGCAGCTTATTTGTTCATTTCCCCTGGTTGCGTTTTTCTTAAGATACTATTTTTTAACATGTTATGTTCTTGAAAATGTGTCTTCTTATACAAGTTCTATATTTCTGCTTCTCATATCCCCGAGCTGAGGCAGATGAGGAAGCCATTTGAACTGTGCCATGTATTCCAGGGTCCCTGTCGGTCCTTAGGCCCCGCTGTTCTGTAATGGCTGCCGAGATACTTCCATTGATTTCACTGCCACCGTTGCTTACCAGGTGGTCGCTACTGATTCCATAATACGTTATAATTCACAAACCGAGTGTGTGTGAGATAGTGTAGAAATTTGTCGATTGGAATTGTAAGGAAAATCAAGATAAGAAAACAGTCTTCAAGAAAAGTTTTTGGTGATTTTTTAGAGATTAGGGCTAGAAATTCAGTTAGAGAGACACACAATGTGTGGTGAAGACAAAACAGAGATAAGAAATGGGCATGTGTGAATACTTGGTGAGTAACTGTGTACAAAGCACATAATCGTATATTATTATGTTTTTGACATTACATGTTTATGATCTTATTATGTTATGAATTTTTAATCTGGACCTTTGATTGAAAAGCACTGTGTTACCTATAGCAAAACAGAACTCATCTGAGCTTGTCTTCGTACAACAGCTCATCGCGACTTCATTCACATGAAATAAAATGGCGTAGTGCAGACCATGCATAGAGCCGCAGGTTGTTTCCCACGGTGTCTGTGCCAGTTGGCATCCCCCAAGCAGCGTCCGAGGACTCCTTTTGCTCCACAACCTCTCTTACACGTGTTATCACCTTTTGTCTTAGATAACAGCTATTCTGACAGGTGTGAGGTGGTGTCTCATTGTAGTTTTAATTTGCGTTTCCCTAATGGCGAGTGAAGTTGAGCATCTTTTCATATATCTGTTGTCTTCTTGGCCATTTGTATGTCTTCTTGGGAGAAGTGTCTCTTAGATCCTCTGCCCACTTTTTAATAGGATTGTTTGTTTGTTGGTTTGTTTTGTGTGTGTGTGTGTGGTTGAGTTCTATGAGTTTTTTTTAATATATTTTGGGTATTAGCCCCTTATTAGAGGTGTTGTTTGCAAATATCTTCTCCCATTCAGTTGGTCGGTTGCCTTTTTATTTTGTCAATGGTTTCTTTTGCTGTGCAGACGCTTTTTAGTTTGATATTGTTCCATTCATTTATTTTTGCTTTTACTTCCCTTGCCTTTGACATCAAATTCATAAAATCCACTCTAATACCAAGATCCATAACTTCAGTACCTATGTTTTCTTTTATGTATTTTATTGTTTCATGTTTCACATTTAGGTTTTTGATCCATTTTGAGGTAGTTTTAGTGTATGGTGAGAAATAGCAGCCTAGTTTCACTCTTCTGCATGTGGTTTTCCAATTTTCCCAGCACCATTTATTGAAGAGCTGTCACCTGACAATGAACATACAATGTAATATATAGATGATGTATTACAGAACTGTACATTTGAAACCTATATAATTTTACTAATTAATGTCACCCAAATAAGTTTAATAAAGAAAAAAGGAAACATCAAAAAGAAAAATATAGACTAATCTCCTCTTTGTCAGTGTCATAAATATCAGTGAAAACATTCTGAATAAAATATCAACAGAAAATTACAGGACCACATTAAGAAAGTAAAATGTATTACTGTGAATGGAAAACAGTCTTATATATATTTCTTTAATAAAAGGACCCCAGCAAAGTCATTGTTTTTTTTCCCTTTTATACACAAAAGGAAACTAGGCAAATAAAAGCCTTAAGACTAATTTACTACAATTAAAAAAAGCAGCCAGTGTATGTGCCTCCATCAATAGAGATTACAATTTGAATATTATTACACAAGATAATCAATGAATGAGCAACACTATGATATTGAAGATTGTGTTCTACAAGTTCTAACAATAAGTATGAAATCCTCAGGGTCCTAGGAAAAATAATTTATTTTGCAAATAAATTGCAGGCCTATTTGTTCTGACTGCAGAAAACTGACGGGGATGGCTAATGTTTAAATTTTTATACTGGTGTCCATTTAGGACAGAAATGACAACGTGGGCACACCTGTCACGCCTCTCATTTGACTCCCACCTGTGGAGCTCCTGGGCTTCATGTTATAACACCAAGAGGCCTTGGCATCTCTTCTTGCTGAAACATGATTCAGAAAACATGTTTTCCCTTCTCAATTCACTAAAGTCCTTTTCCTAAAAGTTGCTAATAAAGAGCACTTCCACTTACAAATTCACATACAAGACATCGCTTTGTTAAATCCTGGATGACAAAGTGGAGAGCCTTGCTAGGGCTCACCAAAATGGACAGTGCAAAGAGAGAGCCCATGGGTCATAGCAAACACATTAAAATAGTAAATTAACACAACATACAGAGGGCATTAGAGATAACTTACAACGCTACAATACGCCACGAGCAGACACTGGAGACAAAGGGCGAACGAGCATCATCAATTCAGGAAATAGTTAATATCGGTCAACACGCAAGAAAAATGAAAGCACTAAAATATTACCATTCTTGTGAGAAAGACATTTGATAGAGGATTCCCCAAATTTGACAGCTATTCTAAAAATTTACATGACATCATCAAAAAAATATCTTTAAACTAAAAGTAACTTTTCTAAATTTTCCAAAACAAAAAATTTTAATCAACTATTCCAGGTGACTGTTTATTTTTTCTACAGAAAAGTTGTTATAAAATCATTACCATATAAAGAAACTATCAGAGAGTATACAGCTAAAAACTATAAGGAAATATAATAAAAGTGTTTCAGACTGTTAATGCACATATTATTTCCATGGCTTTGTGATGTCTGTGGGATTTATCAGCCTCTGAAATGTACATTGTTGGTTGTGATTTCCTCTTTGCTCCCAAGTGGCTGTGAACTCTGAAGCCTTATGATGTATTAGCACTTCTGTATTATTTTTTTCTTAAAGGGTGCCTACAAAATTAAATAAGCTTCAGGACTGCAAACGTGTCCTTTCTCCAACCTGCCCCAGATCATTGAGGGAGTTCCTGAAAATTTGGTGGTAGACACTCAGCTTTCAAAACCCAAAGAATGGGAGTTTAGACTTGGGGGCAATGTCACCTGGGAACGGAGGGGCAGCCACATGCCGGAGTGGTCTCAGAGACAGAGCAGTGGTGCTCGTTAGCATAGTAATATGTCTGAGGATGCCTGTGACAAAGACATGGGTTCAGTGGGTTTACTCCAGCATTTCAGAAGGTTTGGCCAGAAACACTGGAATAGAAAGATTATCAATAACAGCTATTGAATAGGAGGATTTTTTTTTTTTTTTTGAGGGCAGTGTCACCGGCCCTCACATGTGGGACCTGAACTGGGGCTGCTGGCCAATCCCAAGCCAACCCTTAGCCCTAGGAGGAATTCTTAGCAGCCAGAGTGTGTACGGCTGCTACCTATCCATTCCAGGGCATTTCCACTGGTCTACACTTTACTGCAGGTGCAGTCAGTGTGACACTTGGCGCTGTCACACCCTTAGGAAAAAGAGTCCCGCACGTGGCAGGGCTTCTCCCCCCCCGCCCCCCTCTCCCCCCAGTGGTTGTTAGCTAAAAAACTGCCAAAAAGACACTCCTTGTGGGAGTTCGGGGAGATTGACAGTCAGCTTTCATTCTTACTTTTTCAAACCCAAGAATATTGCTGGTGAACATAGCTAGTACCTTTGCAGGCTGTTGTGGAAATTCGTTAATAGAAGGTGATTTTAGATACGAAGAGGAGACAATTGAGCAGTTCATCTCTGCTTCAGGAGAACTACACCTTCCTTGATCCCTGCTTCCTTTGTTTCATGAGTGTTTGATAAATTCATTTTTACTTCTCAAGGAAAAATAGTGGGCCTGTTGTAATTGGGAATGTTTTGATTGCCTGTTCATGTGACAACTGAGGGAGAGCTTCATTTTCACAGGGGAGGCCCTACCTTGGCCCACATTAGTTGTAGTCATTGTCTGAGATGCACTGAACATCCAGAAGCATGGGGAAGGCGCGGTTTGGACAAACCGCATGCGTGTGGACAAACGAAACATGACAGGAGAGCCAAGATCATTTTTTATGGTTAGTTATTTTGATTTTCAAATTGTAAATGTCATTGAACACTGCTTTAGAAATATTCCTTTCCTTTCCTTTTCTTTACTCTCTGTGGCTTTTGAGACTATTGGCTCATGCACTTGGCAAGAGTACAAACGACATAAGGACAACCAAAAGGAAATTAATCCATCACAGTTCTAATTTCAATTTGCCTATTTTTATCATTCACATTTTTTACCATCTGGAAATTTTTTCATCGCTAGCTAAAAATATGATACTCTTTTTCAACTACTTTGGAGTTTTAATGACAGTTTTAATGAAATTTTATTCATACTGTGTATGGTATTATTTAGTATACTTAAAGAAATCTGCTAATTTGAATAATTCTTCAATGAATACATGAAACACTACATATATGTATGTATGAGTATGTATGTGTGAAGACTGATATTTGTACTTATGTGAAGTCAAAAAGTAAGAAAAAGTATATAAATGTGAAGATACTGGCTTGAGTTGTATTCATTTTGCATGAATATCCTTGTAAAAGTTTTAAAAAGCATATAACATGGGTTTTATTGTTATCATGACAAATAAATGAAATTATAGTTAGAAATATACATGTAGTTATATTTCTATATAACTACATGTTATATAGACAAATAAGTAGAAAACTTTTAATAACATAATAAAATTTAGCTAACTAGGTGTTTAAATTTAACATTTTTATTACAAACAAATATAAGCTAATATCGATAGAATTTGAATTTTTCTATGCTTTGTGAAAAAATCTATATTGTTGTGCATGTATATGTGTGTGTTTCATATGTGTGTGTACACACACATACACACACAAACGGTGCCAAAAACATGTATACACATTTTAAGAAAGGAAAACTGTATTAAAATTGTAATATTCAAAATATACCAATAACAAAAGATGAATACAAGTCATGTTTGACTTCTGCAATTACAAGAGGTGCTCAAAGTGGTTCCCATCAGCGTCCAGACACTTCTGATTACGGCAAACTACTGCTTGAGCAACGCTGACCAAAGTGTCCACTTGTATACATTTTTTGGCACCTCTGGTATTTATTGTTTCAGGATACTGTTAAGCCTTCTAAAGGTTGAATGATGATAATCATATAATTCCAATTAGTAAAAAAGGTACATTCCAACCAGTAATGTATCAAAGATATAATTATGTTTAATTAAAATTCAAGTAACGTTTATGTATTAATTAAAAACATCACAGTATAATTATATACAAACTTGTAGATAAGGAAGGTCTATTTCATGATGATATTAGCCTTGAAAAGTAGGGCATCTTTTCTTTATCTGCAAAGTGTAACCAGTATAAAGTGTGTACACGCATATGTACTGACATATGAAGATGCATACACGTGTGCATATGTGGTATCTGTATGTGGATATAATGTATAAGCCTCCCTAAATTCTATCCCTTTCATAAAGAGTCAAAGAAGCTTTTTAAAGCATACTGTTTTTATAAATATTTCTCACTATATCTTTTTCTCAGTAATTAATATATTCCAAAACTTTAACTTTATTTCATTAAATTAAATCTGTTAGTCCATGCATCTTTCACATTAATTTTCTAATAATGGCTTTTTTTGGGAAGTGTTTTCCATGTTGGAATTCCATAAACAGGAACAGGCTTACCACGCAGTTCCTCACAAAAATTCTTTGAAAGCAGGACTGTATGTTGTCTGTTCTCATCCAGTAGAGAATGGGGTGACATGCCTGAGGTACAGCTTTGCCTTCAGCAGGAAACACCAAAGGAAAGCCTATTTGCATGTGAATCTATGAAATCATTCAGAAATGCAATCCTTATGCCTGGAAATAAAATGAAAACGCAGTTTCCTAAAATCACAACCTAGGGACTGTGAGTTTACCATAGTTGACAATGCTGTCCTGTGATTGTTACCTCTACTCAAAACCCAGGAAACATGAGTGGTGAGTGTAGATGAAGAAACGACTTCTGGACATATTGGCATCTCATTCTAGGCATTTTAGTTAGAATCAAAGCTAGCACTTTGGGGGTTAAATGTTAAAACCAGATGCATCAATTTGGTGAGTTTATAAAAATAGTGCGATTTTTATAAATTATACATTAAAGAAGAGGGAAAATTACAAATGAGGTAGCATCTCTGAAGAACGTTACTAGACATAGCAAATCACGAGGCTCTGAGTGATGCCAGGTTTAGTAACTGCCCCTGTGGATGCAGACGTGTAGCGTGAAACGGACCCCTCCCACTGTCCCGCACAACCACGGGTGGTGGAAAGATTCTTGTGCAGTGAGCGAGTTTTGCGTTACTCTGCTGTGCAGAGTATTGTGGCAAATGCTAAGTGTAAGAGAAGCCTTGTTTGGGATCCAGGAATGAAAACAAGGGTCATGCTCCCATCCACGTGTTTTGATCCACAAAAAAACTGTGTATAGTAAGTAGCTTGGTTAGATACTGGAAGGTGGCATGGGGAAGGGTTAAGCGGGGAAGAGGAATGGGCAGGTTGGAGGCATCATTTAAATAGGGTTTGCAGGAAAGCCTCCTGGGCAGGGGTGGAGCAGGCCAGTTTCCCCGAAAAGCCAGCCCTGAGAAAGAGGCTTGCAGGCAGGCTCGGGGACCCCTTTCCCGATGGCCGCCGAGCGGTGGCCGTAGCTTAGAGCACGGTGACATGTTTGCAGAAGCATCTGGCGCAGTGCCCTCCCCTCTCTGCAGTCCCAGGCGTCTCACTCTGCAGACCAAGAGTCTGCGCGACAGAAGTACAGACTCCAACATGGGACCAGTCCCACGGCCTCCTCCTGGTGCCCGGACTTTGTATTGTAACACAGTGCGGTGCGCCACACACGCCTCTGCCGGCTGAAGCTCTGTGGGTCTGAAGGGCAGTCAGAGATGTCAGCGCCGGTGAATGTGAATCACTGCCCCAGTGTCAGCAGTGTTTCCTCAAGCAGCCACTCTGGACTTGGTGAGTCTCAGTGTCATATATTGGGGCGCTTGTCAGCTGGGGCAGGACTGTCAAGTCCTGTCGGTCTCAAGTGAGTTGTAGGGGTTTCTGATCCCCCTTTCTGGAAGGATGGAAAAGAATCCATTCCCCAGACGGATGTCCACATAGGCAGCCCCCGAAACACTGTTATCTGCGCTAGCCAGGAGAGCTCGCTGGCACAGCCCTGCCGTCGGGGCCACCTGCTTTACACTGACCCGTGGTCATCCCCCAGGTCGGGCCTACGGGACCCTTCCCTGCCTGGTGGTGACACTAGGGATGCCCAGGTCGGACGGCGGGCAGCTCCTTTCAGTTCCAGACCAGGAGGTGTTTTCATGCCTCTCCATGTCCTCTCATTGCTACAAACCACAGCACAGGCTGTGTGAACAATGCGTGTTTTCTCTTTGCTCTGCGCTTTTCACAAGCAGAGGAACCCCGCGAGGCAGCGGCTGTGAGCAGGCCTCCTTCCCAGGTTGGACGTGGGCCCCTTGAGTCTCCTTTGCCCCAGGGCAGCCCGACTGCTCTGCAGAGCCGTCTGCCGCCAGCTCCCCGGTTCAGTTAGAAGAACCCACCTTCAGGCAGCTCATCGCTTGGGTTTCTGTCTGATTTCTTCCCCCCCAAAGATGCTTATTTTTAAGAAACTATGACTTTTTAATTTTTTTTCTGTCACTGCTACGGGTTTGTAGAAGAGAAGGTGTGTCCAGTTGTCAACATAGAGGCTCATCTAAATAGGTATCTCCAGGTAGTCTTTTCATGGTCCTATCATTTCTATCACATTCTAAAATCAATTAGTATTAAGGGGAGCAACTTTTACGTAATTCCTTGTCACCCCATAGATGTGTCCCTGAGTCTTCTCGCTCACACCTCGTTGGTTATTTCTCCCCACACCCAAGTCGTGTTGGTTTGGAGTCTTCGGGTCTTGAGTATATGGAACCAAAAGCATACTTATGAATTCTTTTGGTACCAAGATTTATTTATGAATTGTTGGTATAAAGTTTTTACGCTGTTTTCATTGATTCAACCTCCTTAGAATCTAAATTCACTTGTCTGTATATTCTTGAATATTCTCTACCTTTTCAGTCATTGGCAGAGGAAGATCAAAGCTTTCAGTGCTCAGAATATCAGGGGACCTAGGATCTGCGTGCATCAGCACAGGACATTCTCCCAATTTTGCGCAGTGAGGGTATCTGTACTCCCTCCCCCCAAGTTATGCTCTCTCTTTCAAATTCCCCATCTGACAGGGCCCCCCCCACGGTCAGGCGCGCACCGCGGAGGTCCTGGGACGCGCTGGGCCGGGAATGCCCGCTGTGTGCAGGCTGATGCTGGGACCCGACCCGGGCTGGATATACCTGGACTCTGGAGCCTGCTGCGCAGGCGCCGGGCTCTGGTTACAGAAGCCCTTATGTAACCGTGCCCTGCACTTGCGGGAGGAGAGCTCCCCCAAAACCTCTATATAATGGTTGTTCTTGCTGATTAAAGACCATGGTTCCTCCTCATGTGGGCTCCGCGTGCTTTCGATACATTGGGCATCTCACCGCGGAACTCCTGGCAACGACACCATCTAATTTTTTCAAGACACTCAGTAATTTCTTCAAAGGAAAGCGAAGTTGAACCAAACACATTTTAGCTTTAATCCAAAGAGTTAAAAGAAGTCGGGAGATACTAAAAACAATTTTTTTACACATGAGAACGAGTCATTTATCGGATGTCCCAAAGGTGTGTAGCCAATTATCAGTGCTCAGTCTATACTGCTGGAGGCTGCCTTTCAAAATTTTTTTGAAATATATATTTTGAAGTTGCATATCAGTCTCCTAGAACCCGTGGTGATATCTCTAGGGTGTTGTGTGGCAACAGATGAGATTATCAGGGCACCCATATGCATGCATCTGTGAAAACAGTAAACAATATATACAAACCCCGGGTGGATTGTTCCAGAACATGACGATGATGAAGACGATGATTTCATCCTTGATTCAAACTTTCCTCCCTTAGGAAGATGACAGAGACATACATGTGGAGGGACTGTAGCTGATGGGGCGATTAGATGGGCCATTTCTTTTCAGGGTTAGTATTTCCTGAAGTACGGATTTCAGTGTTTGTTTGTTTTTCAAAGACAAATATCTTTTCCAATGATTGCACTTCTTTGAAAGCAAAATCGGTTTAGATCAAGAGTGTGCCAATCACTGGCAATAATAGATCAAATGTAACCTTAAAAAAGTACAGAGATCATGGCCTTGATGAAATTTTTTGATAAAGAGTAATTAAGCATCCTTTCCCATTATTCTTACTCCAGTTCAATCTCGATCTCCTGATTTCATGGAATTTGCCTCCAAGTTTTCTAAAACAGAGTGGACTTCCCATACGGCCTGGAAAGAAACAGCTCGCTGCGAGCCTGGCCTGTAGTAGCAGCGGCTGCGCATGCCCTCAATCCCTCCCCCCAACTCTTTTTTTTTTTTTTTCTAGTCAGCAGTTTCAGTGTGATTCCTTCTGTGTGGCACATCCACGCTGAAATGGATTCAGAAAGAACACTGCAGGTTTAGTTGAAGGAAAAAGAGTTCTTAGAATAATGATCAGGCAGAAGGCTAATAGATTTAAGTCGAGCCTGAGTTAATTATAGAGGAAGAAGATTTAAAAAAAAAAATAGTGTTCTTTAAAAGCACACTTTTTATTCTAAGAAATCAAAAGCCTTTCCTTGTCCCTTGTTCCCAAGACCACAACTGAATTTCCCTTTTCTGTAGCTGAATCCTGCACAACAGCGGACACTGAGCTGAGTCACCACTAGGGACACTGGTGGCAGAAATAGAGGAAGTTCTGGGGCGATCACCGGATAGAGACCTAGTCTCAGACTATGGTAGAGTTGAAAACAAAAGACAGGAACCTAGTGCCCATAAATTCCCAAAAATTGTTTGCAACCAATATTTTCTTGCCGGAAATTAGGGACTTCGTTGTCTGAAATTTCAATAATGGGAAGTAATTCTTGCTATTTGATTTTCATTTCATTTTATTTTTAATTTAATGAATAAAAAATAAGTTAGTAGAAGGTCGTCAGGATGAGAAATCAATAAAAAATGGGTACTTTAGTCTAACTGCTAGCAAGGCAAAGAATTTCACTTAAATATGTATCTGCTATCACAAGATATTTATCCACGGGCCGGCCAAGTGGCGCGGTGGTTAAGTGCTGGCTTGGAAGCCAGCGGCCCCGGTTCGGTCCCATATATGAGGGCCAGGGACACTGCCCTCAAAAAAAAAAAAAAAAAAAGACAAAAGAAGATACTTATCCAAAATATTATATAATTTCGATTTACTAAGAAACAGTCTTTAAAATAACAGATGCCACCAAAGAAAAGTCAGTGAGTTAATACATAGCTTGCTTTTATTTTTATTATGTGCATTAAACTTATTTACACATTATTAAGGGTCATAATTTTTAAATGTAGTTGATTCGACTTGCAAGGGGTTCCTGTGTGCGCTGCAATGTTCTGCTGCAGGAAAATAGATCAAACCCACAGAGCAATGATTGGCAGTGTCGGCATCTTTCAGGGTCATTTTGGATTCTCATACCCACGGCACATAGCACCTTTTCTGGAAGACAGGCGGGAAAGAGGGATGACTTAGTGTCCACGCCGCTGGGCCTGGCCGCGTCCCTGCGCCCTCTCATAACCCGATGGCTGAAGCGCTCTGTTTGGAAGCCGCATCCAGGTCTGACCCAGCTGCCAGCTCCATGTGGCTCTGATGGCTCCGGTCCTCTGCTAGTGAGACGCACTGAGCCTGAATGTGTACAAAGCCCGAGGTGTCCTGCGGGCCTGCCTCTCACAGACCCTGGGGGCACCGCCTGCTCCCCACCCTCCAGCCCCGCGGAGGCCACCCACAGCGTGCCTGTGTGTGAAGGACGATCACCATCCCGACGCAGTGCTTGCGGAGAGCGTGTCCCAAGCGTTGCTTGTAATGCTCACGCTGTGTTTAAGTGCTGCAGTTTTCCCGAAACCTGAAAACCACACGACAATGTGCTTACAGCAGTGCTGGGTACATAAGGCATGCTATGTACGTGGCAGCTTTGAAGTGTTACCTATTCCTAGATTCTTTTCCAGACATAAAGAAAATTAAGGCTATAAAAAAGTCAAATGATAAATTTGAGGGTCTACAAGGGGAAATTGGTTATAAGGACGCTATTGTCTACAAGTCACAAAGGAAAGAAAGAATTGTGACAAGGGACCCAGTTCTAACTCCCGGAGAGGAGCCCTCAGCCGGGCTGGTGAAGAGAGCTCCCCGGGTGTCCCCAGTTCAGAACCTTCAGTGCTGCCTTCTCCAGCTCAAATCGGTCACGCGTCATCGTGAGCCCGACCTACCTTGTCTTAGGTAGAGATGGATATAGTCATCTACCACCCCCTGTGTTTGGACAGTTTGTATATTTGAAAATGATTCACTTTTATATGCTAATTTCTAATTTGCAGGTTGATTAAACTCAGTTACTTTGCCTTTCCCATATACTTTATTTCCCAACTCCTAAAATATTTTTTCACACAGGATTGCTGGTTAATGTTTATGTTGAAATGTACTTTCAGTTTTCCATAGCATTTCTCTTTTAACATCAATTGCTCACATGAGACGTATGCAAGACACATTTATTATCCATTTTAATGTTGAATTCTTCCTATATTAAAAACATTGTAGTATATAAGTGAAGGGAGATACTAGGGTTATTTCATCAACAGAAAGCTGAGTGAGTAATTAGATAACCATAACATTGTGATTTTAAAGAAGCAGAATAATGCTACCTGGTACCCTGAAGCATCTGTTTTCCTCTCGTTCAATGTCAGAACAAAGTCACTGGCAGTTGTAACTGTCAAGATGTCAATGGCTCTGTTTTGCCAGGACTTTTCAGAAAAATAATCGTATTTATTTAAAGGCCCAGCCCAAGGGCCTTGGTGACCTTATCTATACATATAAAACTCAGTGCAAATCAGAATAGCAAATATCTTACAAAAAATTAATATTCTTTTATCTATCAGAGTCATTTATTTCAGGAACAGGAAACATTTTCTTTTCTGGCATGAATATGACAATTATATCACATCCTGTATATTAATAAAATAGCCTACTTAAAAGTGATGCAGAGCCAAGGCAACAAAATACAAAGTTTTATCTTAAAAAAAAAAAAAAGACTATTGATTTTCTGAGAACCCACTGGAAATAATGGAATAAAAGGAGATACTTGGCTTCCAGCTTCCCCGCGTCGCTGCCAACACAATGTTCCAACTGCTGTAAAAGAAAGAAAAAAAAGCCATTGATTAGAGACCTGATGGATGAGCCCCTCAATTTAGTTCTTAAAAGACAAAAGTTCCCTATCTTAAAGCCAGAGACACATGAATGCTGAAATCCAGATGACTAGAAGGATTCTTTATTGAAATGACAATGAAAGTAATTACATTGTTAGCAGTGCCAACTTATTATTTTTTTAAACTCCTCTGGCAATACAGACATGCTGACATCAGTAACAAAGAAACTGAACATTTCTATAAACAATGTCCCTTAAAACTCCATTGTAACATCATTAAATTGCCATTTTGGCGTGATTACTCAACAACAAAGACTGGATTTCTTTTTGACAAATCAGGTAGTGTAAGGACAAATGTACCTTTACTACTCATAGATTTAAAGGGAAAGTATTTCAATTGCTTGGAGGGCTCTTCCCCTCATTTTAAACGTTCAGGTTAATGAAAAAAATGATTAATATATAATAAGAAGGATGTTATACAAAAGAACTATTATTGTAAGAAATCTTCCTTTTGTTCATTCTTTTTACTGTTTTATTTTCAAATATTAAAAGAAGATGGAAAAATAGAGTGAAGATTATAAATTATTACTTTTATTTGAATGCGTCTCTTAGTCTTTCATGCTTGCTGTCCGGTTTTTGGAAGGCAGCCTGTAGGATACGCTCACCACGGTGTGAGGAGAACAGTCTCAGGTCAGAACATGAAGGTCAGGGTACCTTTGTTGCAATTTTCTGGTACTAAGTCAGGTTTTGCATTGAAGTTATAGCCTTCTTTTCCATGTCTTGAGTTGGTAAATACATCTAGCACTTAAAATGTAATTGTTTATGACCAAATGCTGTTCTTCATCTTTCCTAACTGTGGGTGATTTATAAGCTTGGAATAGAGATACTCTTAATTCACTTTAAACAGAAAAATCTTACTTTCAGAGAAAAAAAATGTAAATAAAGGATCATTTCATGGAATGAAAGGAAGGTAAGGGACTGACTTTGATTTCCTTTTCTTTGTATCTATCTAGATGGTCATAATCCTTAATCATACTTTCCCTCCTTGATTGGTCAGAAATTGTTCTGGATTATAAATTTCAAAATCTCTCTGCTTCCTTAGGACAGGGTATTTTTTTAATTTACATTTTTATGGGAACTATGATTTGAATTAGTTCTCAGCCCATTCTGTGAAAAATATTTAACTCATATTGTAATCTAGTAAAATAAATGTTGATCAACTGTTTCACTCAGTAGCATATTTACCTACTGAAAAAGTCAGTAGCTAAATAGAAAGGCTCTTACTGTCCTAAAGTGCATCAAAACCAGGGCTGGGGCTGAACTAAGCCAGGGATCCCCTCTGCTCTTTCCCCATACACCCCATTTCCCATGTAGTCAGCAAGGCCCCTGCAGACATGGGCAGGGCTGCCTTCTCCCCTGGGAGCCCTGGAAAGCCTCAGGGTGTCTCTGAGGTGTTCATTCTCTTGACAGCAATGAGGAAAGATCAGTTGGCTGGGAGTTGAGTGGCTTGGATTCTTCTCTAAACTTGTCACCGCTGCTCCTAGAAATGTGGTCCAACCCCCTGATCCCTCGGTCTCTCTGCCTAGATGTCTGTACTTGTGAAATGGGAGTGTTAGGCTTTTGAGACATTTTCCAGGTTGATTGAAAATTCAGAGTTGTGACTCTGTGAGAGCCTTGCCTAGACCTCTCCTAACCATCTTGAAAAATAACAAAAGCCTCTTCTGCCAGCTGCTGTGGAGCTCTTCCAACTGGCTAGACCTGGAGGTCCATCTTTTGGACGATCCCAATGGTTACAATGCACTTAGTTTAATTGGGTGGCTGGTTTCTAAGATAAAAAATTCCATTATAAACTTCAGTGGTGGCAAGTGTCTGTGATTCAAAGAATATCATTCAATTTTCCTTGACACAGTAGAACGTCCTCTAATTACTGTAATTTAGGCCTATTACTTCACCTAAAGATTGACTCACATTTGCTTTAAAATAGTGCTAATTGAAAGTTCACAGAAATGCATTCTTCCATTTAAGTGCTGCGAGAAAACAAAACCCACTCCTACATCTGGTTTCCTTAAATTACATTTGACAGTTTAATAATGAATGGTTGTGCCTCAAGTGTTAATTTTTTAAATGTCACTTTGGTGATTTTACAGAGGCCGGAATAGAGGGCCACCTGAATATAGTCATAAGCCACATAGCAGGTGATTGCTCTTACACAGGAGAGAAGTAGCAAACTGAGAAGGGCAGCGTCGATGGTAGCCTGACCACGTGACCACAAGGTGTATGTGGGCAGGTTGAAGAGGAACGCCAGGCTGGATCCAGAGTGAGAGAAGCACGCATCCGCAGTGCCTTTCAGATCCCGCCTTGGAAAAGTGCCCAAGCAGAGATTTCAGATAACAAGTATGGACTTTGACTTAGAAGTCTGCACTGAGAAGATATGATATATGCTAGATAGATGATAAGTCTATGACATGCATGAATCTTCCATAAAAGAGAAATCACGGGTTATTACTTTTATTGCTAGAAAATGAATGCAGTCAGAAAACACACAAAACAAAGGTATTGCACAGTGAGCTAGATGGAGGTAGACACCCCACAGCTACCATGCAGATCAATAGGCAGAAGTTTCCAGCTACCAGAGGCCTCTCCTACTCCGCTTCCAGTCCCCTGCCTTCCCCCCAAGGGATCGCTCTCCTGATTGGGGATGACTTCCTTCCACTTCTTTATAAAGTGAGAATCCCACAATAACCTAATTCAATAATGTTAAAACCTTGCTGTCCCCTAAGTCTTGTAGCCTGTTAAAGAACACTGAGCGTTGGCCCTGTGAAGGGTCTCATCTGGATTTTGGAGTGTCTGTATGTTTCTTTTTGGTGATGTTATCAGCAGTGATTAATTCATTGGGAACTGCAGAAAGAAAAGTCATATTCCAATTCTGTAACTTCTATTTCATTTATTCATGGAATAGCTTTATGCAGAGACACTATTTGGCTACCCAGCGGAAAATTCAAAAGGGAAGACATAACGAGTGCTTCAGTCTCTCCTTTCATGGACCCATTTTCAAGATAATTGGTCCCCTATCATTCTTCAAATTAATCAGTTAGATTCTAAATATATTATTATGGATAAATGTCTTTCCCATCATAGTCCAGTAAGAGCCTCTTGAAACTGGCTCTTCAATCATTTTGACACAAACGTAATGGTCTTTGAAGGCTTCCCTGTTGTCTGATATGGAAACAGTTTACTCCCATTTTGTACATTTTCTGCCCCAGGCCTGGAATCACCCATTTCTCCATGAAGTCCCAGTGTGTTTTAGTGATAAATGATCATTTAGGACTGTAATCTGGGAATTCGGAGTGCTCATTGCAACTGGATTGCATCTCATAACTATGTTGTCTACAAAAGGTAGAAATGAGGATGGCAGGAGCTTGAGTTCATGTAGATGTTGCCAATCCAAATGCAGGTCTACAGGTTTTTGTTGTTGTTGTTGTTGTTGTTTTTAATTTAGCTCTTTTATATTACATCTATATTTCCTTTCTTCCACTTTGAAAACCTTCATTCTCAATATCACAAGTGATGATAGAGTTAGACTAACTCAATTACGCGTATGTTTTACACAACATTAGCATAAAATAATCTCAGAATAACAACACTTGTACTACCTCCTCCTATATAATTAATGAGAATAGTTAAAAGTATTTATTTCATAAAAGTTCTTTTTATTTATTTCATTATTTAAAAATATCTGAGCACATAGTTATTCAAACAATACTCTCTCCATTTTAATCTTTATTTAACCTTACTTAGATTTACAGATATTCATAAGTTCAATGTTGGCCACCAGTTTTTACTATGATATCATTTTAGTAGTCTGAAGTTTATTCTCTAGTAAATTCCTCAGGAAGAGCTTATGTGAACAATATTTCTTGAGTCATTACATATGCTAATAGTTTGGACTTGTATAGTTTAAATCAGTTTTGCTGGTTATAAAACCCTCATTTTTTCCCATTGCAGATCTTAAATATGCTATTCTATTTTCTTTTCAGTTAAATTATATTACTGTCAAAATGATAAATTAATTTTTTCCCCTTTAGTTCAATTTTGTTTTTGTGCCAAATGTTAAAAAGTTGTTTGTTTGTTTGTTTGTTTGTTTTGAAAGCCTGCCTGGTATTTCTTGTCATTGGTCATTTTGGGACTAAACTCTTGTGTGTGTGGTATGCTTTTGCAATATGTAATTTTAACTCTTTTATATAAGGAAGTTTTCCTGAATTGAATTTTTTTTCTTTTTCTCTTATTCCTCCTCCATCCTTTGGTCTGTTGTTCATATCTGTTGGACTTCCTTAGTCTATCTTCAATATTTGTAACTTTCTCTTTATTATTATACTATTTATTTGTATCTCCTCTTACATTTACTTCTGGTTTTTAAAGCATTTCACTTTTTAACCTTTTATTTCTCCAAAGTTGTTATTTATTGTATTTATTTTTGCACGAGTTTTTCTAATTCATTTTTTTTTTTTGAGGGCAGTGTCACTGGCCCTCATATGTGGGACCTGAACCAGGGCCGCTGGCTTCCCAAGCCAGCGCTTAACCACCGTGCCACTTGGCAAGCCCTAATTCATTCTTTTTCTCTGAAAAGATGGTTTCTTTTATTTCATTTTTTCCCCAAATTCTGTCGATATGCTGAGTTTTTCTTTCATGTTGTTTTTAATGTTGTTTTTCATATCTTAAGTAATATTTAATGAACTTTATCTCATTTTTAGATATTATAGATATTAACATGTTACAGTTCAGCTACACCATGCTTTTGTTATGCTTCATAGAAAAATATTTTATGGAAATTGACCTCAATACATTTTTATTTTCTATTTTGATGTAAAATGATTCCTTTCTGAACTTTTAGCAGGTGGTATGGTTCTGGGAGATTTTCTAAACTTTGCTCAATTCCTCTTCTCCACCAATATTCCTTAATTCCTTCCTCCAACAAACCTATCAAAAATTACTTTCTACAATTTCCTGATATTTTTTACTTTATTTTTTTGTTTCTTTCTGCTGTTTTCCTAAATTTCTCTTTCCTTCATCTCTGTTGTAATTGTCCTGCTCAATTTTGATTTCACTCAAGGCAGAGGCAGTTTGTCAGCCTAGGAGGCCTAAGTGGTCAGTTTTGAGATTTCCCAGGGGTCAAACTGCTCCAGCCTTTTTAGATTATTTTATTGTGAACCTTTCAACTCTCTTCACATTGGATTTGGCAAAAAGCACTCTCTGTTTCAGCTGCTGTTTTCAAGCTGTGCTCCTGCTGTTTGTGTGTTGAACTTTTGAATTCTTCTCTGCCTAGTTCTGTCGGACACAGTGTAGCTTTGCTCTGCTTTCTCAGGCACAAATACTGATGTAATGTGGACCTAGGGGTTGGTGCTGGTTGGTTCTCAACCAGTTGAGGTTTATAAGAATTATAGCTTCCGGCCAGCGGAGTGGCACATTGGTTAAGAGCTGGTTTGGGACCCCAGCGGCGCCTGTTCGGATCCCACATATGAGGGCCAGTGACACTGCCCTCTACAGCTAACAACAGCTCCACCTGGAGCTGGGCTGTGAGCCCCGGGACGGTGTAGGCTGCAGCCCCTGCTGCAGTGGGCTGCCATAGGCTACAGTGAGTGGCCGGCAGCCAGGCAGCCAGCGTGAGCTGCCAATAGCCACAGTGAGCGACCATCCAGAGGCCGGCGACCGATCTGCCTCATCTGGGAAGAGCGCAATGATGATACCAACATGGGCCAGTGAAGCAACGTCTTCTACAACTAGACTGAAGAACAAAAAGACAGCAACTTATCTGTTCCCCTCCCTCAATTCCCCAATTGTAAAAAAAAAAAAGAATTATAGCTTCATTTGTTGTAAATGTAGGTTATGAGTTTGGGGGTATACTATCTAGTTGTTTTGTGTGTTTTACTATCTAATTGCTCTGTGTTCATAAAAATAAAAAATTATGTTACCACAGCAATCTTCTCACAGTTGCCCCTTCCCCCTTTTTTTGACAACATAGCATAGTGGTTATGAGTACTAACTCTGGAGTCAGACTACCTCCGTTCACATCCCAGTTCTACCTCTTATAAGCAGTATTACTTTGGCATACTGTCTCCTGAACTCTAAAATTGTGATGATAATATAATTGGTCTGAAACAATCATTATAGGATGAATGAGTTAATATTTTTAAAGCACTTATAATCATGCCTGGTAAATGATGACTGCAATGTATGTATTTATTAAATCAATTTCAGTTTTAATACATAGTAGTCATTTAAAAATTCAATTATTATATCATTCAAAGCAAAAAAATACCATCATTGCCATTCCTTTATTGCTTTATTAAAAATGGAAATTCATGTTCTAATTAATTTGATACATAGAGTTGTTTTTCAAGGAAGAGACCACTGAGTCAATGAATGGTCAGGCGAATAAACTAAATTGCTAGTGATTAAAACACAAAAGAGTTAGATGCTATAATTAATTTAAAACAATAAACTTGCCATAATGTTCCAGCAATACAGACTTATTTAGATTACTGATGCTTTGAAGTATTATTCAAAGGATAATTGTTAATCTTCCTGAAGTTATTTAGATATTGACTTGAAGGATAAGACAAGGAATTTTCAGGATATCTTCTGTTTTCATGATTCATGCGTCATCTGTAACATCTAAATGACCCCCATATAATTCCATCCTTAATATTATTATATAGAAAATGTAATGAGCTTTGCCTGTTTCTAATGACCCACAGCAAATGGGTCATTTATAATAGAAGCAATTTAGGTTTTATATAAAGAAGAACTTCATGCATGTGAAAGAATTCATGGATTTGGGAGTTAAGAGAGACTGTAGAGTCTACTTTTGTTGGTCTATTAAAGAAAAGGAGAGTTAGTCTAGGATATGTTGGTATGGTTCCTTGATACTGACCATTTATTAAGAAAATAGTAATGTTAATAACAACAGCAACAAAATATTGGGCTCTATTATCCATTAATGAATAATATGATTATTAATAATAATAATGACTATAATAATATGCGAAGTTTAACTAATTATGAAGAACTAGGAAAACAGTGTAAGTATTCTGCAAAAGATCATAGAAGCCTATCAAGTGGCATTTGGAAAAGAAGGTATAGAATATTTTTTAAAAGAAACTAGCATGTGAATTTAGAGGGAAGAAAACAAGCCAGTTACTCTAACGAGGACTGTAAAATCCTTGTTAGAGAAAAGCATGATGAATCAGTCAGTGTACTGGCTGATATGTGTCTGTTGATTGGTTTCCCATTATTGGCCTATTAAGGTTAATTTCATGTGTGTTTCAACTCACCAGTTTATTGGTTTGCCTTCTTGTCCACAGCAGAGTTCAGGATGAGCCAGGTAGCAGGTCCCCTGCCTCCTGCTCTCTCCCTTCTATGGCTCTACCTGAGGCCACAAGTGTGGCCGTTTGTGCTGAGAAAAGACCATATTGGGAGCCCAGATGTCAGCAGGGATGGGAGTCAGCTCTCCCTGCGGCTGAGTCTGGCCCCTTCTGCCCGCCGCCCCTTCTCCAAGCTCAGAAGCAAGGGGTCACTGGCTTCCTCTCTTCTTTAAATCCCTTCTTTCATTATACTTTCCAAATGCCTACTTTACAATTATGGGCAAGATAAACCAGCTCACTTATAGTTTACAATTCCAGAGCTTGTTTCCTGGCCTGGAGGACTAAAGAACAATTAGCATATGTAAGCAGAGCAGTGAAAATTGGCAAGAGGTTCCAATCCACAAAATTGCTCATTTTAATATTTGTTTTGAATTGGCCATGAAGTTCAGAGGACTGGGCCACTCCAGCACCAGCCTGTATCTACACACTGATTTTGCATTTTCACAGTCAACCCGCTGCCTATATAGGATGTGACTGTCCTGCTGGCCAATAATGATGAGGAAACATGAGCTTTGCTGGTGTGAGTAAATAATGAAACATGGAATCGGCTGTTTGCCAAATGTCATAATATTTTAAATACCCCTTACTTTTTTAGGTGTGTTGAACAGTTTATAATTCATCAACAATAGTTGATTTTGGTCATGTTTGCATCTGACTTAATTGAATCAGATGCAATGGACCCAGAAGCATTTCTTATTGTCGCTGCAAAGCCAGTCTCATTAAATTTTATGTCCCTTATTATTAGTGTTCATGACCATGTCTCAGTTTCTGATTAGAAAATTAAGAACATTTGATATTAACATTGCAGCAATTGATTTTCTGAAATGTTCTCATTCTAGAAAATGAACATACACACTGTTTTTCATACTATTCAGTGTTCACTGTTTACATTAAAATTAACCTTTACATTTCCTATTGAGGACCAGTTAGTGAATAATATTTTTATTGTTTTCTATTGAAGATGATTATTAAATTGGTTCCCTAGTATTTTACTCTTACAGTGAATTATCAAAAGATTGACCCTTGATAACTTAACTTATCATATTACTTTTAAAATATACATTAGCAAGAAATATAGAGTATGTTAGACAATTATTTGCTAAGAAAATACCTATGTGAATCTGTGTGTCTGTATATACACTCATACAATATCCATATTCACACACAATTTCAAAGGAAAGATAATTATCTTTCATAGCAAATTGTAATTCATGTGATTGTAAATGATAATAAACCAAAAAGGTACCTAAACTTAAGATATTAGGTACTGAATCAAATTATTTTTGTGCAGCAAAATAACATGTGGATTATTTTGGTATAAAGCTGAGGTATGGTTGATGGGGACTTGGTGGGTAAGGAGTTTGTTCAACATAATTTATTAGGCACCTTACAAAAGGTGAGACAAAACCTTCAAACTTGGCAAAATACTAACAGAGGTAAAGATCTTTGTGATTTCCCGGCACCGGCTTCCACTCATTGCTGCCCCTCCCCGCTTTGGCATATGTTTAAAAACGCATCATTCGTCTTTGATCATTTCATTTCTCTGGGTGACTGACCCAGGCCTCACTTCATCTCAACTACCCTCCCTGTTTCAGGGCAGAGAAACAAGCTTCTTAGGCAATGATCGAAAACATGAGAATTCAATATCAGTTCACACCTTCCAGCTCACTTACCTGGGCATGAGGGCGACCCCTTACCCATCATTCAAAGTTTATTACCTCGTCATTGAAATCGCGTGTCCTGGAGTGACTGGGGGGGCACAGTCGCCATCACTGGCAGCCCCCACGTGCTAAGCACCGTGCTCCGTCTGCTTTACCTGCGGTGCTTCCCAAGGCCCTTCCGATGCAAGTGTGAGACTGAGCTCACAGGAATGAAGGGCATTTGCAGGCTGCTTGAGCAGCAGCGCCCGTGGAGGGTCCAGGCACAGCTGGACTCGGGCCCAGACAATGATACCAGTACCACCTTGTCACGTTATTCTGTCTGGGTTTTGGTTTCCTCCTACGTGGCTGGGAAAAGGCGAGCCCACGGCTGAGTTTCAGCCCCTCCCCAGGGCTCCACGTAAATAACTACAGGTATGCACACAGATGTCTAATGTAACTTATTACATGTCTTACTGCTTTGGTACTCATACCACCCCTATGAGGCAGAGCATTACGTCCCTAGTCCTGAGCTGATTGATCGCTCTGTGCCCTGGATGGAGCAGTCATTCACCAGGAGAGACAGATGTGGGACACATCAAGACAAGAGGTGTCCCCATGTCACTGATCAAAGTTCTAACCTGTCCCTGCTCACACCTTGGCCTGGGTGTAGCTGCTGGACTGAGGCTCCCACAGAATCTAGACCAGGAGTAAGGGATACTTTCTTCAAAACAAAATAGTTTTCTTTTCACTTAAAAGACCTTGAATACTGTGTGACAAAAATAATACTTGCTACTCCCTTGGGCATCCACATAGGCGTGGCTTTTAAATGTGTCCACAAATGCTTCGATGCCTCTCCTTTCAAAACACTGTCCTGCCTGGCGTCGATGTGGTGGCTCGCTCCCAGTGAGTAGACGGTGCTAGAAGGGTAGGTGTGCGTGGCTGTGAAGGTGTAACGGCATCACAGCTCTGGATGAAGTCACAGACGTAACCAGCGTTACGGCTTCCGCGCCCTGCTCTCTTGGCTCAGAGGGAACCAGCTGCCATGCTGCGAGGACACTCAAGCCACCTTGCAGAGAGGTCCGCCTGGCCAGGAACTGTCAATATGCCTTCACAGGCAATTATGTTTAAAGTGATTAACACAAGAAACACTTTATTTTATATTCACCCACGTGTTTATCATTTCTGGTGGTCTTCATTTCCGTGTGTAATTCTGAATTTTCACCTAGTATCATTCTTCTACTCAAGGAACTTCCTTTAACCTTTCTTGTATTTCAGTTCTGATAGAGATGAAGCTTTTATATTTTTGTTAATCTGAAAAATTTCCTTTCGCCTTCATTATTGAAAGATATTTTCACTATGTAAAACATTCTAGGTAGACAGGTATATTTCTTTCCTTGCTTTATGGTTTTTTGTTTTTTTTTTGAGGGCAGTGTCACTGGCCCTCATATGTGGGATCTGAACCAGGGCCGCTGGCTTCCCAAGCCAGCTCCCAACCACTGTGCCACTTGGCCGGCCCAAGAAAGACATTTTTTTTTTTTTTTTTTTTTTTTTTAGCTGAGCCCTCCTGCCGCCTGTTGGCAGCTCAATGGCAGCTCAGCTCGGGCTGGGCATCGAACTGCTATTGCTCAGAGCTCAGCTCGCACCCTTGAGCGAGCTCTTAACCAACTGAGCCACTGGGCAGGCCCTTCTTTCCTTGCTTTAAATATGTCTCCCGTTGTCTTCAGGAACTTGGGGTTTCTGACATTAAGGCTCTTGGTATTTGTCTTGGTTCATTTTTATCAGTCTTTGACAATTTGATTACATTTTTTTTTATTCTGATTGGCATTTTTTGAGCATATGAGACTGTATTTTTCATCAAATTTGACTTTTCTTTCAGGTATTCAGTATATATATATACACACACACACATACACACACATATTCAGAACAATATTTATAATATATTTCTTCTCACTCCTCCTTTCTGGGACTCCAATAAAATTATACCAGTAGCTAGTAGACCAATAGTTATTTTCCCTCATGCTCTGTTTACTTCAAAAATTGTTTTTGTTTTTGTGCTTCAATTTTGGATATTTCCTATCATTATATCTTCAAGAGCAAAGATATTTTCTTCTGCGCTGTCTAGTCCACTGCCTATCCCATTCATGGATTTTTGATTTATTACATTGTATCTCCATCTCTAGAAGTACTATTTTGAGTGTTTTTGAATCTGTTGTCTATCACTTCATTTGCTTATGTTTTCCTCTACTTTCTTGATCATGAGGAACATTAACAACCCTGTCTTGAAACTTAATTATCTATGGATTTCTGGCTTTGTAATGGTGAGGGAAAAAAGAATAAACAATAAAAATAGACAACAAGAAAACTACCTTGTCTTGATCAGCCATCAAACAGGAAAAACACCAAAAAAAAAAAAAAAAAACATTTCAGAAAAGGAAGACATTTCTCTTAATACATAATATAAATTTATAGAATTTATACAGAGATCTTACATTGTAAGTAATTTATAGGCATCCTTTTCTTCTACATTAGCTTAGATATTAATGTCCTTGTTTTTGTTTCTGACAAAATAATAAAACAATTTGAAAAATTTCTAACTTACCATTCAAGGCACCAGCGTGATAAGGGGTTATTGGAGTCGGTTCATACTGGATGGTTGTACTCCCTCAGCCCAGTGTAATGATTTTCTAGTTCATATTGAAAGGAATAAATTTGTAACATAGACATGGCCACGACTCCGGCAGAGAACATGGCGTATCCATTTAATAAATGTGGGCCCACAGAGGACAGTGTTACAATCCTAAAATATGCATGGTGGCTCCCCCTTTTCTCAGATCACGGCATATTTACAAATGGCAACCTCCTCTAGAGACGGACTGTGACTAAATCGCTCTCTGCTTTTCCTCCAGTGCCTAGAAGAAAAAGTGCAGGTAGTTCATCTTGGTTTAGACCATGCTTGTGAAATATGTAAATGCAGATCCTTTCCCGTGAATTTCATTCCCTGAGAACAGGAAGTAAATATGGGGGATTTGATTTTCACCAGTGCAGCATGCATAATCTACAAACTCAGAAATTACATTAAATGCATAACTGAATATTTTAGGAAAATCTTTGCAGTGATGTCACATTATCCACACACCAGCAAATAAGATTTTAGAAAAAAAAATTCCTGGAAAGTGGTGGGTATGGTAAACGCTACAACAGGAAATCACAACTCTATAATTACAGCTGTGACTGTCTTCTCATCTCCTGAGGCCAATGGTAGCACGCAAATTTAGTGAATTCATTGCAGGTAGACACAGATTAGACACATGTGGAATGTGAGTTTATGGGGAAAGACCATAGTTGGCTTGGAAGGGAACTTCCATGTCTCCCTACAAAGCAGTGAGTTACAGGATGTTACAAAGGGCCCCAGGAGATCATTTCTTCATGTTGCCTGCTCCCTGCATTTTGAGAATATTTTCTACAAGGATATTAATACATCATCAGGATGAATGCTTCCCGTGTCGGAGAGCTAATCCACTTAATTTACTGAGTGCCTTTCACATGCCAGACAATTATAGATTTTTATATTCATTAACACAGATAGAGCTCTTACAGCAAAGGACTTGACAACATAGTAACTCATTTACTCCCCCACACACCCTGTAAGACAGGTGGGATTGTTAACACCTTTTTACAAATAACGGAAAGCTAGTAGCTGGCACGGGAGGGACTTAAACTGATGTGATCTGTGCCCAGGGGCTGCCTTCTTCCTTTGCTTCACACTCTGTCTCATGTTATGCAGTGTGCTTTTACACATATCATTTAATGCACACAATAATAGCAATGCCCACCAGACTACTGTGATTCCAATGCATAGAGCACAAGACAGAGTAAGGGTCTTCCCTTGCTGTGTGGCCTTGTACAAATTACTTAATCACTCCTAGTTCAGGGTTCCTTACCTGTAATATGGGAACAGTCATTGCTTTATCTCTCTTTTCGGGAAACGAAAACACTTGGTATTAAAACACGTTGGAACTGTAAGAGCTATACTAATTTAAGACAGCTACGTTTTTCTTACAAGGTAGCCCAATGCGAATAACTAATTCTTCCAATGTTTTTCTGAACAGAAACATTTCCCTGAGGGCCACGTTGAAATTCTCTTACTTCTTTTTAAGGATTATGAGCTCTGGAGACATCAAAGTTTTACATTAAAGCCTTTATCTCCTTCTTCATACCTGGTGTGAGAAAAAATGTCCAGTACTGAAGATGTCCATATATAGCACGGCCAGTAGAGAGTGTTACTGATGTCTGCAGTTATCATTTTGTATCATACCATACACGTACCATGTCAGTAGTATGGGGTAACATATTTCCATTAATAAATAAAGTCCAATTCTTAAACATTATGGTAGTCTCATCTAATGGATGATGGATTTGGAACTTGTTGCCAACTGAAAAATCAAGTTTTCTTTTATGTGACCTGCTAATGTTAAGCGAGCTGAGGCATAGCATTACCCTGTCACAGAGAGTGGTTTCAGGTTGTTAAAATTCAACTGAGTACATTGGAAGCTCTAATTGGCTTTATTAAATGATTCCTGAATTGGGCAGCACAAAAGGAGGCTCCCGGGGGTTGTACAAAATGAAAGGTTTTTACAGGAAGAAGGGTGGGGAAAAGGAGCTATGAGCAAAAGAAAAGAAAGAATTATTTTTAGACTAGGACATCATCTTTCTCTGGGGTGCTGGAGAGGGCCTGGCAAGGGTGTGAGCGCTCAGATAAATCGCTTTTCTCTATGGAGGGTGGAGAGAGCTCCCAAACAGGTCACCTCACTGACCAGAAAATCCCAGGCTGGTTGACTAAGGTTGCATTTCTGGTGAAGACTGAAACTGCGATGAAGTCAGATATCAGTAAGTCAAGGTTGGACATCATGGGCGTTAGCGCAAGTGACGCCCTGTTTTGGGCCTGGGGGTTCGCTCTTCACCATGGTGGTAGGGCAGTGTAATTTTGGAAGGAGCTGTGTAAATTTTCAATTTTATTCTACGTAGCTGTTTTTTATCTGCCATAGGCCCAAATTTAATCCCAGCAATGCAAATTGTAGATATTTAATAACTCCAATTATCCTTTGCCTAAACAATAAGGAGAATGAATGCTTCTTACCTAGTCTTCCTCCTCCCCAATGAGGCAGTCATACTTCCATGTAGCATCTTTTGTCGCCTCCAATCAGTGAACCACAAAGAGCGGTAAAACAAGCCAATTCTATGGCCTGCCCTTTGTGTATTCCTGTGTGTAGAAGCCTGAACTAGAGTTGAAGGAGTGAGACAGAAGGTGCCCTCCATTTCTTACAAGGATGGTGTACAATTCTCACTACTTTCCAAGCGGCTTACCTGCAAAAATGGTGCTCAGTGATGAACCATTTCACTTTACTTCCCCTCCTACTGAAATAGTAAACTGTGTTTTCTTTTTTGCAACTCTAGTGGGAAAATGTTCATTATGCCATCATTTTTCTAAGCATCCTCTAACTCAACTTCTTCCATAAACATGATGTAAATTAGCCTTTCAGACGAGCTTAAACTTCTGTATTAACAATCTATATAGTCAGAAATCTGCAGTCGGAATCCAGCGTCAGGAATTCTATAAGTGTAAATTGCTTCTGTGTAAAAAAGGTATTCTTTCCATTAAACTATGGTCAGACATGAGAAGAAACCATGTGCCATAGCAATGAGTTTAAATTATTGGGGATTTTAAATGACGTGTTTAACTTGGTGAGATTTCACCAGAATTGCAAATGTTTTACTTTATTGTTATGTGGGCTCATAGCTTTTAAACATTTTAAAACGATTATTATATCCTGGGACTGCCAAGAGGCATATGATCTAGTTAATAAGCACCTTCAATGCCATTTCCCCAGCACGTGTCAATGAGACCATTTCCAGCAAAACAGAATGGGGTAGTATAGATGGTACTGCTGAATATCGATAGCATTTCAGAGTGAAACCTCCCATGAATGA
The DNA here is from genome assembly GCA_033961575.1 of Aselliscus stoliczkanus. Lineage (NCBI taxonomy): Eukaryota > Metazoa > Chordata > Mammalia > Chiroptera > Hipposideridae > Aselliscus > Aselliscus stoliczkanus. The sequence continues at coordinate 63,413,725 of CM066735.1, forward strand.
TTAAAAGCAAGCATGTGTCAAACTTTGCTATTATGGATCATGTTTAAAAGTGTGTTGTGCATGATTTATTTTACAGCGAAGTGAATGTTAGCATATTGTGTAAATACAAATGATATTTGTTTGTGCACACAGTAAAAAAAAAAAAAAAAGAAAGAAAAAAGAAAGAAATCCTTGGCTGGAAAGCCTCTTGGCTTACTGGATATGCATTGAAAACATTTTCTTGTCAATAATTTTGACCTGTAAAATGTTGCTATTAACTTGGCATCTTGTTCATTGATTTATGCTTTAAATTTTATAAGAAAAGAAACATGTTGGGCCAGCCGAGTGGCACATTGGTTAAGAGCTGGTTTGGGGATGCCAGCGGCCCTGGTTCGGATCCCACATATGAGGGCCAGTGACACTGCCCTCTACAGCTAACAACAGCTCCACCTGGAGCTGGGCTGTGCGAGCCCCGGCGATGGTGTAGGCTGCAGCCCCTGCTGCAGTGGGCTGCCATGGGCTACAGTGAGTGGCCGGCAGCCAGCGTGAGCTGCCAATAGCCGCGGTGAGCGACCATCCAGAGGCCGGCGACCGACCTGCCTCATCCGGGAAGAGCGCAATGACGATACCAACATGGGCCAGTGAAGCAACAGCCTCCGCAACTAGACTGAAGAACAAAAGGACAGCAACTTGTCTGTTCCCCTTCCCCGATTCCCCAACGCTGTTCCCCTCCCCCAATTACCCAATAAAATCTTTAAAAAAAAAAAAAAAGAAACATGTTATACAAAAGACAATTCTTGGTTGACCATGGTTATATTTTTAAATGAAGTAATTTCCTTATTTATAATTGCATATAGGGTTTTTAGAACTAAATTCAATCACATATATAGAACTTTTAGAAATAAAATTACTTTCGGGCCCAGTTGTCTTCAAAACCAGTCTGCTCTTTAGTATGCCATATTCAGGTCTAAGCAAACAAGTAAATGGGTGGCAACTTAGTTGTGAGGACCAGAGTTTTTGAATTCACAGAACTGGACGATGTAAATTTTGACATGTTGATCGCAGATCAAAGTCCATCTCACAAATTATTTAAAACTATGTTTCTGATGAGCTGCAGAAAAGCATTTAAAGCAACACGAATGACCAGGTGTGCACGGTGGCAGGACAGTGGCCTTCTGTGCCTGTGAGTATTGACAGCTCCAGGGTGTCCTGAAAACTCCAGGAAGATGGCGTCATGAAGCCACAGTGTGTTAGATACTGACCTTGGCTTCCTCGCAGGGATGGGCGCTCCCTGTGGGAGGAATCTCAGTTGTTTGTGACAGGCACCTCAGTGATTTTTATTTGTCATTTTGCTATTCAGGTTTTTAGGGAGCACAATACAACTGTTACTCTATGATGAGGTAAAAATAAATGCTGAGAGGAGCAATTTGAAATATTCGGTAAGTTTTTAATTGCATCAGAAGGTAACTAGTGAGATTCTCTCCACCAAATAAAAACCTGTCCCAGTCATGGTGCTAGATGTATTTATAAAAAGTCCTCAGATTTTTCTCAGACATGCTTTAAAATTGTCCTTCAAGAAATACATATAAAGTGGGTGCTATTTGAGGAGCTAGGAATGCTAGACTGAAGAACAGAGATGGGAAAACTGCCCTGTAGGGCATCACTGCCTAGGAAGAGAGACAATTACAACCTAAAGAAGAGGAGGATTATGTTAGGCTGTGATGGGGGCTCAGAAAAAAATGAGGCTGGTACCAGGGTCCTGACAGCCTGGGCCGCGGCAGCTCAGCCAATAGTGTCCTGTCCTTCCTGAGTCGATAACAGAAGCAGAGACACAGCGTTCACCATTATCCACCTACTTGTGAAAATAATTCATTGCCTATGTGATGTGTGAATTATCAGAGCAACAATTTTCTAGAGGGTAAGAAACTTCTCCATTAAACTGTGTTTACCCTTAAAATTAACCTTTGTTTTTAGTTTTCCTCAAAAACTAGGGCACATTTGTAACCATTGTCATCATGATATATCAAAAGATGGTTTACTCAGAAACTGGTGGATAATATCTTTCATATACCATTTTATACCAAGCAATAAACATGCTGGGTAGTTATAACAATGGCTTGCTTAGTGAACATATTGATATCATCTGTTTATTTTATTTTATTTATTTTTTCATCTCTGTTAAAGTCTTTGCTGTGTTTTGAACTGAGCTGTCTCTTTCCGATCTACTCAGAGGAATCCTTTCCCATGTTCTGGGCGCGAGTCTCAGTGAGAGTCTGTGTCACAAACATTTCCTTCCAGCCTCCTTCTTGCATTTTCACTTTCTTAATAGTGTTTTTATGAGTGAAATATTTTAATATTAATGAATTTTAAATTTATTAGGTAGGTTGGATATTACTGGGCTTTTTGAATATTTATTGGCAACATTTCTGCCCTTAAATCTTCTCAAATACTTTTTGCTTCTTTTTTCTCTTATCTTTTTATGATAGCCCAGCTTCACACTCTATTTAATCACAATGTGTCCACAAGTCCCCATATTCTATTCTGCTTAATATCATCCTTTTTGCCCCACTTTGCATAATTTCTACTCTACTGACATGCAGCTCGCTGACCCGTTCTTCTGCTGTGTCCAGTCGGCTGTTGAACTCATGTGACACATACCTAATTTACATTACCACGGATGCCTTAGAATGAATTTCCGTTATTCTAAATGTTCTAGAATATCCCGAATTCCCTTACTGTTTAAAACCTCTGTCTTTTCATCCTCTTAATGGTGAATTTAGGTACACCTTTGCTAATTCCTATGTCTGAGTTTCTGTGTTGGCTTCAGTTGACCCTATTTTCTCTTGTTTTCTTTGTGTGTCTTGAAATGTGTTGTGTACACTATACATTGTGTATAAACAAGCCATACAGCCTATGGAACATACCTTTTTCACTGGAAAGGGCAAGCTTTTCTCTCTATCAGGCAGCCTGGGTGAGGGCCAGTCAAACAGGAATTTATCTGGACTAGAGTTCCGTTGCAACTTTACTTAGTTTTGGTTGACCTATGGCTTCCAATAATTTGATGGCAAGATTTGTGTTATGTCTTGATTTTCAAAAACGTGGTGGAAATCTAGTCCTGTGTGCTTTGCAACATGCAGGGTGTTAAGATCCAGGCCCCTAGAAAGGAGCATGTGCTCTGTCATCTCATTGGCAGGACCTTAGCGGAAGCCTGCGATGAGAACCAGGATCCGAGAGGGTTGCTGAGAGCCTGGATTTCCTCCCAGCCCCTACTGCCATTCAGACAAGGTGGCACTAATGGCTCTGCTTGGCCCTTCCTACCCTGAAGAGGCACTCTACTGATTGCGGGCACAATCCCCGCCTCCACTAGAAAGCCCCCCGTGCAGGTTAGCAGGCGCCAGTTTCTGCTGGTTGTCTGAGCACCAGTCAGTTTAGAATATTTTGCAGACTTAGCTCTTAGAGGCCTTATTTTTTTGTTTTGTTTTAATGTTTTTTTTTTTTCAAGTTTTTACAATAGGAGTAATGGCCTGCCCTATTTTCTATACCCAAACCAAAATCTGGACTCCAAGTATGTATTTTTAATTATTGCCCAAATTAATTATTTTTTCGTTCTCACATTTTGTGGTTAAATTCTATCTCCTCGTAATTTGGAAAAATAAATAGTCCTATTCCTTATCATCTCAATTATCATAAGAAATAAAACTGAGTTAGGACAAAAATATTATTCACATTTTGATTTTAAGGAAAACATTCAAGAGCAGAAAAGAAAAAAAAATCACTCCATAATTTATAATGAAAGTTGTATTTTAACTCAGTTTGGGTTCAGTTTAACAACATTCTTCCAGATCTGTCATTTGATCTCATCGCACTGCTAATAGTTAAAAAGAATGTAGGAAAATCAATGTAATCTATGCTTCTTTTCTATCAAAGCGGTGATGTTTGCTCAGAAAGAAAGCAGAAGCACCGCATCGGTGCGCAGCTCTGTGTCAGGGATGGAATCAGACAGAACTGAAACAGTCGATGGCATGTTTTTCTGCACGAGCCGCCCATTAGGCCTGCACATGCCCTGCTGCATGGACTTCTGGGGTCGGGCACCAAACCTGGGGGCCTGCACTGGTGTCTGTCCAGCTCCTATAGAGCTGCTTAAGAATGGCGAGGGGCTCGAGAGCGTCAAGGCACGTTTTCAGGCCGTTAGTCACCGTGTTGTTTTTCTCTGCACAGCTGTCGTATTTATCATCGGGCTAAGTCTCTTGCATTGATGAGTTTTTGATTTCTTGGGGGAAATGATTGATTCAGAAAAATCCTAACCAGCATGCTCCTGGCAGAAAATAGATTTTGGTTATTTAAAGAACATTTATTGAGTTCCAGCTTCCCCGAGGCACAGCGTGTTACTATGCGGCCGATGTAATGTAATTTGGAAGTATGTTTTCTGATCTTTATGACCATAGTAACACGTATTCTTGAAATAGTGTGAAAAATGTCATAAAGCAATCAATCCAGAATTTGCAGCAATTTCTTACAGAGTGAAGATCTGAGAATCAAACAGTTATTGGCATGTTAGCTGATGAGTCCTCCTGGAAACCAGACCTGAGTTTTAAGCTAGGCTTTGAATGAGGCGTTTGGGGTTAACAGTGAGGTAGAGTGGGGGCGCTGACCCTAACAGCAAAGTTCACATGAGACAGCGAGATTTTTATAAAGACTATTCCTTCTGAAATATTGAAATGTTATAAAAGTAGACTCCAAACAGCTAAAGACCCGTTATGTAACTTTTCATACACACTATTTAAATACAAACACTGAAAACCAATCTATGATCCATTTATTTTCCTCTTAATCTTCCAAGATTTTTATGGAAAGGAATGAAATGCTGGCCAATGATTATATCCTGTACAATTCATTTTACAGCTAACAGAGCAGATTTTTTTTTTTTAAAGATTTTATTGGGGTATTGGGGGAGGGAACAGCGTTGGGGAATCGGGGAAGGGGAACAAACAAGTTGCTGTCCTTTTGTTCTTCAGTCTAGTTGCGGAGGATGTCGCTTCACTGGCCCATGTTGGTATCATCATTGCGCTCTTCCCGGATGAGACAGATCGGTCGCCGGCCTCTGGATGGTCGCTCACCGCGGCTATTGGCAGCTCATGCTGGCTGCCGGCCACTCACTGTAGCCTATGGCAGCCCACTGCAGCAGGGGCTGCAGCTATGCCGTCCCGGGGCTCGCACAGCCCAGCTCCAGGTGGAGCTGTTGTTAGCTGTAGAGGGCAGTGTCACTGGCCCTCATATGTGGGATCCGAACCAGGGCCGCTGGCATCCCCAAACCAGCTCTTAACCAATGTGCCACTCGGCCGGCCCGAACAGAGCAGATTTTAAGTTAAAAGATTATGTATAAGCATAATTTTTTGAAGTATTTGAATTTTGAAAGAAGAAATGGTAAATGGAAAATATGCTAGGAAATAATGAAAAAAAGATGAAAAAAATCAACCAAAGAATATGCTTAAGAAATTTTGGAGAAACACACTTTCTATAATGTCCTATTATAAACTAATTGAAGTGTTACAGCTTACTCATCTGATGTCAGGCGCTCACCTCATTTCGTGTACTCGCTGGCATGATTCTGTGCAGGGCCTAGCACTGTGCTGAGGTCAGCATCTCCACCAGGGCGGACAGAGCCACTCCCTTATCTGAGTACACATTTTCTAAATTCAAAAAAAGAAAAAATCTGACAAAAACTACATGGAAATCTTTTTTAGGAAATGTTTGGTTCATAGACCAAGTTTTAATACAACTCTCCGCACTAATACTCCAGTTAGTATTGCTACCCAAGGAATAATTTGTCTTTGTTGGGCAATAAATTAGAGACTTTCTGAGTCATTTTATTTCTATCAGATATGCCATTGTCACTGTTTATTCACAAATAAGTTTGATTTCATCAGCGTATAATAGCAAACAGTAATAGAAAGAGATGTCCCCACCAGTGCAAAAGCTGGGTAGCAAGTGTCAGTTTGTGACACACAATGACACTGCTTACGAGGTGGGGCTTATCAGTGTAGGTATTAATTATTACTACTGTCTTATTCTCTGCTATATAGCAAATGCAGCCCCTGTAGCCACCACCTTGCTTTGAACAAGGTTATTTATTGCTGTTTAGCTTTCTCCTGCCTCTGTAGAGAAACACATAGCCCTGTCCCCATGACTTTGTACACTTACACCCCGTACCCGGCGTCTGTGCTGCTGTGACTCCCCAAGTGACTGCTGAGGCCACCAGCACAGAGAGGACAGTGGAGCCAGCTCCAAGTGTCATCTTGAGACCATGAGTGGGAAAGGGAGTCCCTGTAAGCCAAGCGCCCACATTCAACTTCCACAATTTCTGACAGTTCTGACAGGGGGAACAGCTTGGCATTTCCTTCCTGGGTGCCATGTATTGTCCAGTCATCTGGTGTTCCCAGAGCTGCAAAGGAGAGGCTGCAGTGCTCGGTCTGTGGAGCACATCTCAGGTGAAAGGCCCGAAGGCCAGGGAGCATCAGGCAGAAACGGGATTCTTCTGCACGAGTTTGATATGCTGCATAGGAATGTGTCAGGATGAGCTTGGCAGAAATAAACAGCCTTGGAATTTATAAAAATGCAAAGCATTGTAAGAAAGCATTCAAGGGATTCCAGCATCTGATAGGAATTGCAAAAGATCATCATAATTTGATGAGTTAAGTTCACTTAACTTTGGATGACGTTTGAGATTGAAAAATGAAATCTAGAGGGTGGAATTTAAGTGTATCTATTATTCACTTTTCAAAGCACCTGCATCCAAAAATGGATCCCGTTTGTACCCAGTGACAGAAAACTGGACAAATTGCTTCACCGCCTTGGATCCCAAGTATAACTTCTATAGACTGGGGGTAGCTGTAGTAGTACCCGTAAAGTGACTGTCACAGAATTGGTGACATTATTTATGCAAAGGGTTTGGAAAGTGCCAGGTGCACACATGCCCTATACACATTAACTACCAGTTTTATGATAAACCAAAGTGTAGCATTTTGCATAGTAAGTATGGTTTAAATGATTTATAGACTTTCTGTATTTGCAAATCGATGATTGACAGAAACTTATATAGTGTGTTCATTGTCTTGATTTTGAGCTTCATGGTTATTTGAACAGACTTTAGACCTAAGCTTCCAAGTACATAGATGTTAGAGACTTGTGATTACATAAAGCTAAATACAGTAAAACCTTGGATTGTGAGTGACTTGGTTTGTGAGTGTTCTGCAAGACGAGCAAACATTTCCAATATATTTTAACCTGGCAAACGAGCGATGTCTTGCAATACGAGTAGTTTGTTTCCAGAATGAATTATGCTCGCAAACCAAGGTATTACTGTACATGAAATGCGGGCTAAGCAATTCCTGTAGTCCCTTCCTAGCCATATGTCACTCAGACTATGCTCTGTCTGTTGGGTGTTCAGCGTAGGATGCGTTTCCAGGTGACAGGAGGCGCTGCAAGGAGATGGCATGTGTGCCGTCTTGCACCATTCCAAAGGCGAGGGAGCAAGAGAAGGGACAGAGGTCAGCTGGCTCTCAGTCAGGAACCCCATCCTCTCAAAAGAGGCACAAAACAAGATTATGCTTTCAAATAATAAAAGCCCCTGGAGGAGTTCTCTTTGCTAAGAGAATGCTTCTTTCTTAAGCATGGTTATTCTAAGGAAGACATTTATTATTAATTCCTGTGGACAGAGAGGCTAAAATCTACCTGTCTCATGGAGGGTCATGAGCTGAACTCCCATAAGGAAGAGACGTCTGATGTCTGGTAACAGAAAGCGTGCCCGAGTGAGACTTGCACAGGCGTGGATGTCACAGCTGAGATGTGCAAGGTCCTTGGGTGCCACTGAGAGGCAGCTGGGCTCTGGTGCTCTCAGGTGAGCACCAGCTGGGTCGCACATTAGGTAAGATTTTATCTGGAACACTTCCTGCTGTCACTTTCCAGAGGCTTCTTAGGTGCTTTTACCACAGCCATCTCAAGCTGGAATTCCTTATGGGAACCAAGAAAGGTTTTTTTCATAGTTCCCATGTTGATGCTGGCAGCTCTGCCCTTAAAAAAAAAAAAATCACCTCTCTCGATTACTTTATTTTGGGACTAGATCATCGAGCATTGTGTAGGTTGGCATTGGGTTTGGAATTTAAATATCAAAGACACTAAGGTAGCAGCCTCAGTTACACCAGGATATTTATTGCTTGGAAAGCGATGGAGTCCAATGGCATTGATTCCTGGGTAACGTGCCGTGACCTCATCCACCTGCCTGGCCCGAGGCAGAGATCAATATGCTCTTTTCCTGGGGATGCCTGAGGCCTTGCCCTGCGCTTAGACTGAGCGCGTCCCGGTTGCTAACGCGATCAAAGAATAATCAAGGCTAAAGCTTCATTTTCCAACCTACTCTAAAAAGTTTTCCCTTCAAAGGAGCTCTTTCTGATCAGATTTTGTTATTCGGTTTATTTCTTTCATTCTTTGCAATTCAATGATAGCACAGTTCTATTGATTATGTCTTCTGCGGCTCCCAGCTGAGTTGAAGTAAAAGCACGTTTGCAGGCTGGGTGAAGAAACTTGGCTACAGCAGTGTGACTGCCCTCATTAGAGCATCAATAGACACTCACGGTAGACTGTTTCAGGGCCGTCAGGCAAGGGGGTCCCACCGCAGCTTGGGGCAGCACAGGCATGTGCATTGCTCTAAGAGACACTCTAAAACCTTATGGATTTGGATAGTATTTCCAGTGTATCTAAAATTACTGATTATTTTTTTCTTGGACTGAAAACAAAACGTAAACAATTTTGGAAATTTTATTGTGCTAAAATAATTTCACGTTTGCCAATGCAAGAGCCTGAGATCCTGAAATGTAGCTGTGCTCCAGCAGGGTGAACATATGTATATTCCACATGATTCTGAAAGGACCACATTGGCCTGACGCAAAGCATTGACGTACTGAAGTGGGAGGAAGTGGTGTCCGCCCCTCTGTGCCGTAAGGCCAGAGCCGATTTGATGCTCCTTCCTGACCGCAGTGGGTGTTAGAAATACGGCTTTTGCAAATGCTGGGGACGGTGAGTCCCTCTTTCCTGCTCATCTGTGCTTCTCCGTCCTGGGGTGGTTTTCAGTGTTTCTATCAGGGCTTTGAGAAAAGTCACTATGCAAAAGTAGATGTGCAGTTGAGGAAATAATGTTGGTTAAAGAGCCAAATTCTTTGCAAATAGATTCACAGTGAACTTTATAAAGCATTTATTACAGAGATCTTTAAAGAAAAAAAAATCATGTGTATGTAATGTTTGTGTAAATAAGTAGCCAGTTCCTAGCAAAGGAATGAGACTCCCAGAAAAATGCAGAATTTCCTGTTATACAGACACCTACGTCATGAGTTGGTCACTGTTTGAGTCGGCACCTATTCCCCTTTCGTGGGCACCGACATCCCTACAAACCCTGACATCTAAAGATGCCACTCCACTTGGGGACGATGCCAGCAGCCTGACAATAGATATGACAGGCTCTCCTTCACTCAGCAGCCAAGCTTTATACAGCCACCCTGACACTGAACTCGTGGATATGAAGGAACACGGATAGGTGCCTGCGAGCCTCGGCTCACAAAACACCCATCGGCTGACCAATGCGTACCCTTGCTCTGTGTGACCTTCTGTTTAAGGACACCGTGTTTCATACACATAGTGAGTCTTTGACATGAACTCCGCCAGCAGCCCTGGAACTCACGCCCCAGTGTCACTTCTCAAACACCCATGTTCTCCGCAAGGGAGTGCCAGCCTTCTGATAGTCAGGATCTCTAGGCCCGTTAGCACTACACTTGGGCCGTTTTAAATAGTGAAATCACCAACAAAACCCTCAGAAATGTAAAAACACGGCTCTAAAGACCCCAAAAGGACACTTCTTCACAGCAGGAGCTGAAACCAATGACAGGACCTTGCTCTGTGGGAAGTGGACTCAGTTCCGCAACCCTGCCTTTCCTTGGTTCCTTATGGCTGGGCTAGTTATAAAATAATAAGCTTGACGCAGGACCAGATTAACAGGAGAAAAAATTACTATGTGTGCATGGGAAAATCCTGATACGATGCTCAGATCACAAAATTAGGCTCAGAGAAGTGATCACAGCAGGCACCTTTTTATCCGGTTTAGACCCAAAACAATGGGTCCGTGAGGAATGACAGCACAGTGAAAGCCAGTGCTCATCAGAAAGGAGGTGAGCAGGTCTGGGCGTTCCTACCTGTGGGGTCTGAACTCAGCTTGGGCCTGGCTGTAGATGAGCAAAGGTGTTACAGGGCTCATTTACACACGCCTTTTGGGCCCTCGGCTTCATACCTTGCGATGAGGTTGGCTCCGTCTTCTGGAGCTGAGGGCACCTGCCATGGAGAGTTATTTCCTGCTTTCAGGGCAGAGGAGACTCAGAGAGCCCTTCCCGCTCTGCTGCTTCTCGGGTGATTCCAATTAAATGGCCAGTGGGCCACTGTGGGGTACCTCGGGGCAGCTTGCCCTGGGCCTGCCTGACACCTTGACCTCAGGTAGGCAGGTAGGTGCCAGGGACTCAAGTGTACACTGCTCCATGCTCGTCCGGGGTATCTGAGAGCACCTTGATTTGGGGGCACACAAGGAGTTTAGTGAGTAGGTAAGTTCACGAATGCGGGCTTCACAAATAGTGAGGACTGACCGCCACTGGATAAATCCTAATGGTTTTTATCCCCTGGGCTATATGCCCAGGTCTTGTGTAGAATGCTGTCTTACAGCTGCAATCTGATTCTAGAAACCAAAGTTTTCAGTGTGGCACTGTGTCATGGAAATACAAATCAGAGAGTGTATTAGGTGTTTCTAAATGATCCAACTCCAGGCATATTGTCCAATAGCAGTGAGAATAAAACTACTTTCTTACCAAAAGTCTTTATATTCAACCCTACCTGGAGATTCAGCTCAAAGACCTTAGTTTTACCAGGCTTAATGCACATGTGAGCTAATGAAAACCTCCATGGAAGATGAGAAGTTTGTTAAAACGAAGTGAGAATTGCCAGTCCTCCATATCTTTTACTGAAAAAACACATGAATGCGTATGAAGAACAAACAATGGAAGAAGGCGGTTTTCACAGTTAAGTTGTTCCTCCGTATCTGACCACATGGATGGTTACTAAGAGCTGCCCCGTCTGGTTAGCAGCCACTGAGTACCCTGTTGTGGGTGAAAATTCGCTTCCGAGCGGGCAGGCGGGAGGGAGGTGAAAGGCCATTCGTGAGAGATCTCAGCTGACGCCGCCTCCAGCCCTGAACACGCTGCCTGAACAGGGCCTGGCGGCATGTCGGTCTTCTTCAGAGCAACACTGGCGAGAAGGATCTGAGCCTTGGCCAATATCCATGTCGTGTAATGATCCTTCCTTCCCCGTGGACGTTATTCATCAGACTAGAGTTTTGTCCATGACTTACAAGATATGAAGGGTTGCCTGTGGATTTAGGTGTTGGGTGCTGTAGACATCACTAATTATTTCAAAGCCAAGAATTGTATGTAAGTAGTCCTCTGTCTTGTGGTTTGGATAAAGAGGGTGTTTTGTTTTTTTTTAATTTAATCATAAATACTTGCTTAACAGATACATATTGTACAGTAGGAATTGATTATCCAATTTCAGAATTTTAAATGCAAAATTTACATAACAAAAGTTATAATACAAACTTAATAAATATTAACACAAAAATATTTAGCAGTTGCTCTTAAATCTTGTAGCAAATTGGAGTTATACCTGCAAATTTCAGTTAAGTAGTTAAAGGATTTCCATTTTCCAGAATAATAATTTAAATGTAATTTAGACATAAGCTATATATATATCGTAGTAAATATGTGTAAAGGATCACCTAAGCCATACTATTAGAAATAATTCTCATTTTAAAATGCTATAACAGCAAAGCTTATATAACAGGTAACAGAAAGTAAAATATCAAAAACTAAATGACTGTGATCTTTTGGGGAGGAGGAAAACATTAAATTATCTAGAAAGACAGTCTTTCTTTGACAGTGAGATGGGATCAGAGTCGTGTGTGTCTGAACATCAGCTCCCCTGTGACCCTAATTGTGGTGAGATGAGCTGTCAGAAATACCCTGCCTCATCCATGTGCCCCTCTCACTCGCCACAGACTGAGCATCTGCCGGTTATTTGGGAAAATAGCTACTTTTAAAAACTGTTTGATTCTCCCTTGCACTTCTGAGCTTTTCCAGACAGCTACCTGCAGCCGTTTGCAGGGACTGTGCGGTTCTTTGCCTCTCCCACTCTCCCAGGCTGGTCCACAGCATCACCACGCTCAGTCTGGGCAGAGAAAAAGCAACTTTCTCCAACTGCTGGAAAGCTGAGGTTCAGATTCTGGAAGGAGCTCTCCCAAACTGAAGGAAGTTCTGAGATTCTTAGCTAATTAAAATAGAATGAATTTAAAATAGAATTTATGTTTGAGTTGTCAGAAATAATAAGTCAAGGGGAAAATTTCAGAGCCACAAGAAAACACAACTGGACATGCCATGTAGGAGAATGAGTCATGGTATTTTTGTTTCTTTTTTAAAAAAGACGATAATGGGAGCTATCTAATAATATTTACTAATATATAGATCGAGACTCGGTGTGGATCATTGTCCATTGATGGAACATGAGGGAGGAACCAATGCTTCCCCAGCTGGGCCCCACAACTGCTCACAGGCCCCACTTACCAATGATTGCTTCTTTACTTCCTGTTAATACGGTTTTTATATTTCGTTGACATGTTCTCAGAATAATGTAATCTTATACCTCTAAGGGACTATTTGGAGATCTGCTTAGCACAACTCATTTAATCTATAAGTGAAAATAAGTGAAAAACTCATGCACATGAGTTAAAAACCCCAGGTTAAGCGATGTCACCTGAGGGGTTCAAGGGGTCTTATTTTTCTCACCTGTACGTGTTGTGTTTCCTTCAGCTGAACTTGGAGCACATCTTGTCTGTTTTAGCTTTTATCCTATTAGGTACTGATCATGCTGATACTATTTTCCGTTCGTAAATAGCTACAAGAAAACATGGACGTCCTGGAGTAAATTCCGGGGGACCAGTGGAAGTGGCCAGGGGAGCTGTTAGCAGCTCAGGTCAGGATTCAGGGTTCAGATGTGCTCCGCCTATGCGGGTAGATCCCCAGGGCGGATACTATCAGGAAAAGCATGTTGGACAGTCAGGGTCATCTAAACACAAAGCTCACCCGACTTCTCCAGCGGCTCTGCGGCCAGAGTTGAGAGAAGTCAGCAGGAGGACTGGACAATGTGTTCTCTGGGAATCTTCATCGTTTTTCATTTCCTGCCTGATTTTTACACACATCACAATACATTAGCTACCCGGTGAAGTGAGCCACACATTATCAGCAATAACCTACATTTCTTTGAAGCATGCATTTGAAATGCTCAGTACTAATAACCAAAAGACAAACTAAGATAAGGGAGTAATTCAGCAAAAATGTATATAATTATTTCCTAGCACTAGTAAAGAACAAAAAATCTTTTAGGTTCTTCCTCCCTTCCTGTTTTTATTTTTAAAAATAATTAGATATATTGGATTTATACAACTTTTTTCCTGAAATCCTTTGTTTGTACAATGGCCTGTGGAGTTAACTTCTGGCCAGTTTTATGTTTTACAGATACGTTCCACATGGAAGTGTCTGAAGAGGTTGCACTTGTGTTGGAGGGTTTTAGCAAGCGATGTGAGTGAAAATTATGAGTGATGTCATTAAATGATCATTGTTTTCTTTTAAACAAATTTGTTCTGACAATCATCTGCGAGCCCACCCAGGAGGGTCCGGAGAGTGTAGTTAGTGTGTCAGTGGAGAATGTTCACACACCCTATCCCACAATTGAAGAAATGCATTTTCCTTTTGTAAAAAGAAATTCAGTAAGAAGGCCATTTTGCGGGTCTTTACAACAGGACGGTGACGTGCAGAACCCGTGGCCGGGTGACGGCTGTGGTGACCACTGATTAGTTCAGGGCCGGCAGCTCTCACCTGTTAAAGCGTCGGGACTGAAAAACTCGCCAGTCATCTAGTTGACAGAACTTGAACTCGAAAGGGACCACCAGCCTCATGAGCATAGTAAGTTATAAAGGCGCATGCGGGCGTGTACCTACTGGGGTGCTTCCCACTCTGTGTAACACAAACCAACGTAAACAGTAGGACATACCAACAGTCCAGAGCTGGGCGGGCCTCACGCTGGTTGGGCAGCGTCTCAATCCTGTCATAAGGCCCCAGACTCCTCCATGTCCTGGGCCTGCACCGCCCAGCACCCCCTCTTTCTGAGGGCCTTCCCCTCGGGTTGTCAGTCAGAGGACTGCCTGTCTTTTCGGGTGCATAGCTCTCCTTCGCATCCATGGAATAAATCCCCTGCATTGCTCACCGAGCACGAGTCACCTGGCAGTTGCCGGGGAAACCTGCAGGGACTGATGTGGGTTCCCCAGCCAATGACCGGCCAGGAAGTGGGGACTCTGGCTGGCTGTCCTGATTGGGGGCCATTCCCCTAATTAGGCGACTCCCCGAAGTGGGTATTTTTATCCATGAAGGAAGGCTGGAACGGACACTAGAGACTTCAGTACTAACGCGGGCTCGTTTGAACTCTTTAGCCATATGAACACAAAACAACTTCAGAGAAAGCCATTTGGGAAAATAAGAATATGAATAAATATGAAAGCAATGGGCTAAACTTCCTTTATTTTCAACAACAGGCACCACCTTGCATATAAACCCCACTTCCCCAACGAGAGATACACAATAACGAGGACTGAACATGTCATTAACATCTGGTTTAGAATGCTTTCCTCAGTCCCAGTGAGTGCCCGTGGGCAATGACTCAGTGACGTCAAAGTGTCACCCCCACGCAGCGGCCTCCCGTTCCTGACCTGACTGGGACCTGAGAACCGGGCAGTGACAGTAACTCCGGTTACCCGCAGGCATCCTGCCCGCACAGCCACCCTGTGACTTGGCCTGGAACCTGCCCTCTCTGGGGCTGCAGCTGGAGACACACATTCCGCGCCCCAGGCCCGACACGGGCGCCCACGCTGGGCCCTGCTCTCATCTGGCACCGTCCCCAGCAGGCTCTGTGACCCGCAGGGCCCGCCACCTGCCTGTGACTCCTGGTGGGCCCTGCATTCCTCAGTCTCTTGCATCCTCAAATGTGCCTCCCATGCTCCCTGCTGGGAGGATTTCCTTGGGGTCTGCCCCGGGACTTGCCTGGCATCTTGAGTCTTTGGGGAGCCACCAAAGAGCACTCGGGGTCCCCGAAGGCCCTCGGAGCTTGTCAGTGAAGGACCCACGGCATTGGCACGGGTCGCACAAGAGCTGGTTTACTTGGGTGAGCTCTTCCGGGACATTAACTCTTACAGGGACCCAGGGGGTTAGAGATTCACCGAGAGGGTGGCTCTTAGAAGCCTGGAGATAGCAAGTGGCTGGCCTGAGTGACAGTGAAATGCCCGAGTCACGGTGGATGGTGGTGGGGACGGACCAGAGCTCAGGGAGGACGTGTGTTGGAGTGCGCCTGGTATGTGAAGCCACGAGACCCACCCAAGGAGTATGTCTGAGCGGCTCCAGAGGCCACGCCAGTCACAGTACATGGGACACACAGACTGGGGGAGAGCGCGGCCCCAAGACGCCCAGTGGCCGAGACGTGGTCCCAGAGTCGGCGAGGGGGCTGCTGGGAGCCTGAAGTGACCGAAGACCGGGTCGCACTGAGCCTTTGTTGGGCTGCCATGGTCCTAACAACAAGGTCAGCGATGTACTTTTTTTAATTCACTGAAATCTTGATGCTTGTTTGTTACGGCAGTTAGGATGCTCCTCACATGGAAATCTGAGCCTTAAACTGGCTGCCATGGCAGAAAACAATGTACTGGTGTTAACTGGAGGTCGAGTGCCAGGAGGTGGGGAAGTGTGAGGGCTCTCATTTAGGTAGAAATCCATATTTCAAAAGCAGAGGTTTTATGCAAAGCATGCTAACCAAGAGCCTATATCTCATTTTGTTAAAAGGGATAAATTATAGAGCTATTTATTAACTGTGGAGGTATTTATACCTCTAGGTATAGAATTTTACTGTGCTGTGACTCCCATGTATAATTTCATCCACCCACCTCACAGCAGGTGACCCACTGGCCTGCACACTCACGTTTTCCTTTTGCACAGGGATTTTTGCTCTTACTATTTGTTTACTTAGTGTCGCTCTTCCATACCTTCATTGTCCCTCATCTGGGCCAATTATATTAGCTCTCCTGTTTCTTGTCACACAAGATTTCTATCTCCATGTGTATTTGTACTGTGAGATACCGTTTGAACCTAAACTTTCAGTTTAGTCTTAGGAGTAGCATGCTTTTCTTAAATCATTTATTCATTCCTTGGTTTGCTAAGATAAATGTGGCCCCAGAGTATCTTATTTTTGTGTGATACATTCAGTTTTATAAAGTACTTTATTATTTAGTTATAGATATTTGTACAAGTGAAATGATTTAAACAATTCTGTGTATTTCATTTTTGTGGTTTGAAATCTGCCTCACCTTGTGACTAGACTCTTAGACTCCCATGTCTGTTATTGTTTTGTTTTTTTTTAACCTGTGAACATATTTGGGCTCAGATCTGGTTATTTTGGCATTCTTATCAGGACCTCCTAGGTGGCGAGAGACAGTGATACCCTGGCCTTATGGAGTGGAAACTTAAAGAAATGACCAAGATGGCCTTCGTATTTCCTTCGGCTTGACTAGACTTTAGACAGGCTTTTCCTAACCATAGACCCCTGAGATGGCTTTTCTTAGAGCATTTACATTAGACAACTTGTAATTGCAAATTATTTCGATGCTCTTCTTTTAAAGCTTCTTGACATTTTGCAACCCAGGAATGTCCTTCTCAGAGACCTAGGAGTTATTCCTCTGAAATGTCATCATCAAGGTAGACAGCGTCCCCATCTCCTAGTTGGTGCACAGGGGTCTAACCTCACTGGGCTCCAGTGAACAAACAGATGGCCTAATCCCAGAGACAAAAATTGCAGATATAGAACTAATTCAATGAGCTGGCAACGTGCCACTGATAAACTTCCCCCCATCCTCCTCCTGCTTTCCCTCGAGTTCACATCGGCACTAAAAGGCCCTCCACATCTTTCTTTCAGCAGAGCAGGGTTTATTTTCTCTACCCTGGTGTAATCGTCTTGAATAAAGTCTTCCTTGCTTGTTTAACTTTTTTGTTCAGTTTTTGCTTTGACAGAGCCTAGGATGCCTACTGCTCTGTATGTCCTTTCTCAATGACATGAGAGACTCAGCTCACCAACCAATCTCCCTCCGGGCTCCCTGGAGTCAAGGACACTCATGGCTCCCGCAGGGCTTGCTATCCATCCCCGCAGCAACGGCCTCTGAGTGGCAGGCTTGTCCTAGATCTGGCAATTCCCCGTCCTCACCCTAGAAGCGATGGTTGTCTCTAGACAGGCGCCCAAACCTGTCTGTGTGATTAACCAAATGGCTGCCTAGCCACACAAGCCTTGTTATCCTTACATTAGCAAAGTAGGAAATGTTTACAAATAGTCTAAAGAACATGAAAACTAATAAGTACAAACGAGAGTTCCTACCTCATAATTCCTTTCCCCTAATCCCATTTGTTTAGGGTTTTCTGTAAAAGCGCAGGCTTTTGTATTGATTTGTTTTATTTTGCAGTAATGTATAAAATATGTTAATCATATTTTTCTGCATCTTGTTTTTACTCACTGATATATCTTAGACATATCTAATTCCAAAGTCTTTGAAATTTGGTACTTTTGAGGTCCTTGCCTGTCACACCTCCACATTAAATGCTGGTCAAAATTAAAAGCACTCATTAAATTAGAATATGTGGTATGCATAGTTATCAGATGCCCTGAAAGGAACAGAACTCAGGGCCAATGGAAAAAAAAGTACTTTCCTTGACAGCTTTTCTGAGCATACGCTTTGAATAGGGTTTTTTTTCTCCTAAGGGCTTTTAAATTCCGGTGGTAACACCAGAAACTGCAGAACAATTTTATGAAACTACAGGTGAATTGGTTTAAAATAAACTGGCTGATTTGACAAATTGGTCATAATGACAAATTGCTCAACATGACAGATTGGTTAAGAATGAGTATGTCTTGGCATTGGCTTCCAATTATTTGTAATTTTGTGCATTATGGAGATGCTTTTGCAATTTTTATCCACCTTTAAGTATTTCCATGTTTTTATCAAAAGTAGGGGGGAGGAGTAATTTTTTTGTGTGAACTCTGGGAGGGTTTTAAAAATTTGTACATGTTTCTGACCACTTTGTTTCAATATTCTTCTCCAACATGTCACTGAGTGTGCATTGAGATTGCACATACTTCTATTGCTTCAATCTTGAAAGCAGAAATTGTTTGAAATTGTAGCAATATGATGATATAGAAGGATAAATGTTATGCCTAAAGTGTTGTTGGAAAAACTTACATTAGAATTAAAATGCATATGCAATGGGAAAAAGAGAAAAACATGATTAAAATGAAAGAAGTAGGTATCATTGACAGAATATGAATTAATTTTAAAATATAAAAAATACTTTAGAAAGTGGAATCCAAATGATTTTTAGAGTTTTGAAATTTGCCTTTAGACAAATCACCTGGAGCTAAAAATGAAATTAAACATTCATGAGCACAAACAAAAGCATTATGGTTAAAAGAATTTTTTGAATATAGAAGAAACAGAAATACAAAAATGCATAGGTTGCAAACATCTCTATGTGTACAAAGAACATACGTAAAAGTACATAGTCAGTGTCTGGAAATACGTTTGTCATTTCAACTCATTCACTCATGACCTTGTCAACCTCCTTCAATTTATTTTTTGTATAAATTACTTACCACTGAGCAGGTATGATGCCTCAGTATCCACCAAAAACCTTAAATATATGTTCTGCTTCTGTGGAAGTAACAGGACCTTCTCTGTCATCCATGAACAAAAGGGGAGCTTGACTTCAAATTCCTATAGGAGGAGCTTGCCTACCATTTGATATGTGATTTGAGTTAATAAAATAGATTTTATTTGGGGCTTATCAGTTGAATTTTATCTTCATGGACAAAGTTACAAATCCAAGAAAATGAATTAAATTTCATTTCCTCGGACATGTTGTTTCCAGATCCTGCAAGGGACAGATGGAACTTGCATTTATTCTTTGCTTTTTTTTTTTATCCGTCATGGTGGCGGCTCCATCACCCACGGGGTGTGCCTTAGCTTCCTCCTGGTTTCCTGGAAGTGGCAGCGTGGCACAGAGTAGCACAAGACTAATGACAGTCGATTCTGGGTCGCTCTGACAGTCAGAGACAACCCACCAAAGAATGCTCCTTTTAGAAACGAGAAAAAAAACCTGTTTAACTTTCTAGAAATTGAGGCGATTCCTTAAAATTAAAGACAACATTAAGAAAAAAAATCATCTTTCCTTAAAAACTAAAATTATTCTGAGAGATTTTTGACTATTTAAATAAAATGCAGTTTCTAAGAAGATTGATAAATAGCTCCTTTCTAAAAAAAAAAAGTAAGTTTTACTTCAAACAAATCAGATATAGCATAAAATCCACATTTATTCTTACATGAATCGCATTCTTTTAAGTATCCCAGTATTTTAACGGTAACATTGGGTAGAGTAAGGCAGAGCTCTCATTTTGCGGTCCTGTGGCTTTAGTGTCATACACTGAGATGACAGAGAACATTCCATTCCATAATCAGTAAACATTAACTTAGGAAAACTTTACAGGAACATGGAATGCAGTTTGACAGCGGATTTCAGAATACTGTCCCTGTGATATTAATCAGGCGTGGTAAATACTGTCTAAGAATGAAGCTTGTTCCCACTGTCATCCCACTGCTATTTCGCTCAGTTCTCAAGTACTTATAAATCTTCTCTATTGTAGAAATTATTTTAAGAAAGATAATTCATCACTTTGACTTTTTTGAGGAATCAAATAGGAAAGGTGTAATGCAGAATAGTCTTTCTATAAATAAGAAGAAAATTGATAAACTAGAAGAAAGTAAAAAGTGACAGTATCACTGGGTATCTATGGAGGGTTACTGGTTGGAAATTGTATGTGTGTGTGTGTGTGTGTGTGTGTGTGTGTGTGTGTGTGTGTTTAGATAGATAGATAGATAGATAGATAGATAGATAGATATAAATAGATGATATTACTAAATAGGGATGATAGATGACAGATATGAGACAGATAGGTAGATAGAATCCATAGATCGTAGATGATATAATACTGTATATTCTAGTTCCATAGTGACTGAGGTCCCTTTTATTAATTGAAAATCGTAAAACAAAAAGTTGGGATAATAATAGCATTTGCTAATGTTAGCAGCTTCTTGGATTCCATAATAGATACACTAACTTGGAGCAGTCCACATTAGGAAATAGAGTATTAGAAAAAAAACAAGAAACTCTCACATATACACCCACCATTCAATAGTCACCAATAACAAAACATTATGACTTTTATCATTCTATCTTTATTTTGTGCTGCCTCTTTGTAAAAGCTGAATCTTTTGTGTCTGACTTTGTCACTCAACGTCGTGACCCCTGTTGTGTGTGGCAGCCCTTCACTCTCACTATGGGATGCTCCATTTTATGATTAGAGCACGACTTACCGATAACATCTACTCTACAAGGATATTTTTATGCTTAGAACCAGGACTACTATTAACACTTGTACACATTCAACGAGCTGAGTGGGTTCATTGGCTGCAATTCCAAAAGCATGTTTTTGTTTAAACGGCAGTTTCCAGCTTCAGTTTTTTCAACTGGGATACAGACATTTGTGAAGCAATTGGTGTGCAGGACTCACTGAGATTTTTATGGTTCCCCTGTCCCTCCGCCCGAGTCCTTTATTGGGTGCTGGCCTAGGAGTATTTTCAAAACCATTTTAACCGATGTACTCACATTTAGCTGTGTTGCTAAATATTTGACTTAGTTTTTATAAAAACAACCATCTTTGTTTCACATTAATAATTTGTTATCTGCTTAATATTTACTGAAACAACTAGGGTTTGAAGCAGGCACAACTGTGTGTTGGAAGCATAAGCCTGTGCGAGCAGACTGGTTTCCAACCCCCACCCTGCTGTGAGCACCAGTCAGTGGGCCTCTCAGCGGAATGAAAGATACTTGTACCTCCAGAAGGCCTGTTGATTGCAAATGACAAGCCTGTTTTATTTTACTTTATTGTCCTTTCTTTTTTTTCTTCAACATATGCTCTTTTGGTAAGCTGCCTAGGAAACAAGGTGGCTACAAAGATGCGGGGAGCCCTGTGGGAAGTAGGGGAGAGGAAGGAAAAACGGCCTATGATGCTCTCCTATCCAGTTATTCCTGCCAAACTTCAAATTCCAGGCCATCTTCGGAAGCCATTTATCTTCTTTCCCACCACTTCTCTCAGCTGCGAGGTGATATGAAGCAAGGAACTGAAGCGGTGTTTTATCAGTACAACTCCAACACAAAGAGCCAGGAAGGTAAGTTGCTTCCACGATGAGACCACAAGCTCCAAATCTGTGCCAGATAAGTTGGCATCACACGTTTTTCTCCCTAGTGTAAAGGCAAGGATGTAAAAATACCTTGGCATCAGCGAAGGTGTCTTTTTATTGAACAAATAATAGCTAAAATGGACTGAGCACTTCTTATGTGCCAGGAAAGCTTCTACTTACTTCGTTGTTCTCAATTTATTTAACTATCCAAATAATCTTTGATGTGCTATTATTCATCCCCATTTCACAGATAATGGAAATATAACAGGTTTTAGTCAGTTCCTCAGTGTCACTCAGCCTAAGGGACTGAGCTGGGATTAAGTCACGAACCTGGGAGGTAACTCACTGGATGAACAGTTTGTAGTGTGGCTTCCCCACAGTCCTAAGGACAGGGTGATGCTCTCTTGATAGTAACCGATGTATGTGGGGGGCTGAATGGGTCCCCCCCAAAGACTGTGCCCATGTCTTAATGCTCAGAGCCTTTGAGAGTTACCTCATTCTTAACAAGTTAAGGATCTTGAGATGCAATCATCCTGGATTGTCTGATTGGGCCCTAAATGCAATGACAAGTATCTTTATAAGGGACACACAGGGAAAAAGCCGTGTGGACGTGGAGACAGGGACCTGAGTGACGCAACCATCACTCAAGGAACGCCCACAAGGCACCGGAAGCCAGAGAGACAAGAAACAGTGTGCAGGCAAGGCCATCGGCCAGCGCTGGGTTTGGGGCTTCTGACTCAAAACTGTGAAAGCATCAAGTCCTGTGTCATTCTGTTACAGTGACCACAGAAAACATGCAAAGTAAGAAATAACTAAAAAAGAACTGAAGAAGCAGATTGAGAGGGAGAGACATTTGCATCCATTATTATTAGATTTTTACATAAAAATATTTCAAATTTCATTTCCCTGGTGAATAAATATTTTTATCCACCTCTGAGATAGTCACTGATATAATTTGCATGTTATTTTTAAGAGTTTGTCATTGTCTATTTTTAATGCAGTAATTTCCTAGAAGAAATATATAAAATTGTCCAAATCAAAGCAAATGTAATAATAACCAGGGTAAAATCTTCTACAAAAATGCTATGCCTTGAGCAGCTGGCTTGGTAACCCCAGAGTAAAAGACGGAGTCTCCATCACTCAGCTACATTTATTGACCTTTTCCCTCTAAGTTTTGAAATAAATGTATTTCAAAAAGAAGTGTAATCTAATGGGAGATATCAGTGAACCCTCTTCACCTGACACTTAAGCTCGTATGAAAATAATGCTGTGTTTTGCCTCCGGGAGTGCCTTATCAGCATTGATTGAGAGCAGACAGGGTGACCAGGTGACCGGGGCTGCTGGAACAGGCTCTAGTGACATGGCGGCGACAGAGGGCAGGGAACCTTCTGGTCCCCTGATTAGGGCTCAGCCTCACTGAGCCTGTGTCTCTGGGCTGTGAGCCTCGCCCGTGTTGCTCATGCCTTCTGCCCCGCTCAGGTGGGAGCGAGGGGGCGGGGCGGGGCATTCCTCCCAGGTGAGCCAGGCTCTGATAGAACCCCAGCAGGCCGGGCTCAGGGCCGTTTCTGCCGAGGTCAGGCCGCCTGAGGGCCGGGCGCTCTGGGCTGTTTCAGGATGCGGCCTCGCCCCCTCCCCGGCCGGAGCTGAGGGGACTTTTCTGATATTTACTGGTCAAGCTCAGGGCGGTTAATCTCCACAACTGTGGGGGCCCTAGAGCGTGTCCCCACTGAGCCTCCAGCAAATTCCTCAGGTTGAGGTCTGGCTCTGCTGGCAGCACTGGATCCGGGGTGCTTTGTGCACGAGTCTGATGGGTGAGTTCCTCCCTGTGCTGCTCTGACTGTCCCCCCCAATCTTGGGGGCAGTGGTTTGCTGTTTCCCCATCCCTCCTGGGGATCTCAGAAGAGCTGTGGGTGTGTCAGCCCCTGAGCTGTTGGCGTCCCAGCTCTTATATTTGGGACCAGAGACCGGACCCGTGTGCTTTTTTCTCCCCTCTTAGAATCTCCACCTCTGCGTCCATTACCCAGGTGTCCCTGTGCGCTGCCTGCTTTCCCAGCAGGGCCCTTAGCATTCTGATCAGATTTGGTAGAAATCCCTGGTCCGATACCGCAGCACCTGCCATGTCTGGTCTCCTGTGGCTCGGTCTCTTCAGCTGGGTCTGACCTCCTGGTGACAGGGGTGTTTGGTGACTCGGGGCCGAGGCAGTGTTGTGAGGAGGCCAGTGGTGTGAGGATGACCTTAGCCTTTGGGGAGCTGGCCCTGCACTGTGACCCCTACCAGAGCCCCTCAGGTCCCCTTCCTGGGGGGGAGCTGATGGTTCCTCCGCACCTGGAACATTAGAGCCCGCTGCAGTCGGGTGTCCCGGGCCCAGGTGGGTCAGGCTCCGGTCAGACTGTCCTCCGGAGGGCAGACCTGGTGAGATCCTGACGGCACCAGCACACTTCAGATGGCTCCTTTCCCTCCCTGGGCTGAAGGGGTGGGGTGTGGCGTTGCTCTGGGTTTCCTGAGAACCTGGCCAGGCTCTCCAAGTCTGGGTGCCCGGAGGCTCGAACTCAGACGTGTCCCCACGGAGCCCCAGCGATTCTCACTTGCGTTCCGGGTCCTGTTGCCCGACGCTGCTCCCAGCAGCCGCCCCAGCTCCTGACGCTCGGCTCCGGTGAGCCGTGGCTTTCCGTGTCTGTCTGTCCAGTTTGGGGGCTAGGATGTTGGCCTTCTCTTACCGATTGAGGAAGAGTTGGTGTTTTGGTCTGTTCAGATTTTTACTTGATAGGAGGAATTGGAAGCGCCCCAAGTTTGATTAGTGTTGACACAAATGTGGTCACGTAACAAATAACCCAATAAAACTAGAAAGATGTCTATCATTCCTGAAATGACCTTTGTGCTCCCATCCAGGCCGCTCCGATCCCCAATGGCCTTTCTTGTCGTTATCACTGTAAGTTAATTTCGCCTGTTGTTGATGTTCACACAGTGGGGTCCCACAGTCGTTTTTTGAGGTCCCCCTATGTTCCACATGCTAGTGCATTGCTTCTTTTTACAGCTGTGTATCATTGCAATATAGCGCATGTATTCGTTTTCCGTATTGAGGACTGTTTGTGGTTTCCATTGCTACATAATTTAGTCATTGTTAATTTCCAGTGTTTAGATCACGTTGCTGTGAATATTGTGAGTGTATCTTTTCGTGGACACATGTCTTCGTTTCCCTAGGATAAATGCCTCAAAATGGGATTTCTAGGCCATAGGGTAGCTGCATGTTTAACTGGCTAAGAAGCCACAGGCTGTCTTCGTAAATAATTGAACCATCTTAAATTCCTAAGAAAGTATGACGAGTCCATGCCCTAATCAAGTCTTGGTGTCTTAATCTTTTGAATGGTAGTTATTCCGGTGTTTCTAGACTGGTGGTTTTGATACGCATATCCCTGAATGCTAATGTCATCAAGGAAGGTTTTACGGGGCCATTGCCTTTTTATGGATTTGTTAAACTATATTATATATTCTGGCTTCCATGCCTTAGATGTATGTACCAAAATATTTTCTTCCTGCCTTTTTATTTCTTAAGTACTGTCTTTTGATGAGCAAAAATGTTCAATTTTGATGAAGTCGAGTTTATCAGCTACTTTTAGTACACTTTGCGTCCTCAGGAGTTTTGTCTACCTCACAGCCTCAGATATACGCTTCTGTGTTTTCCCAGATAATCTGTAGTTTTACCTGTACCTTTTACATCTATAATCTATTGTGAGATAATTGTGTCAGGTGGGAGGTATGGGCTGAAGTTCACTTTTTTCCAGATTTATTCTGTTGTTTCCTATCGTCTGTTGAGAACCCACTTTATTTCTATTCCCTAAATTGGTTTGGCACTTGGGTTGAAAAACAAACTGTGATTTCTGGGCTTTCCATTTTGTAACATTGATACTTTAGTCTACTTTTATTCTGGTACCACAGTGTCATGAGTAGAAGTTTTTCGTAAGCATTGAAATACGACAATGGCATCCTGCAACCTGGTTCTTCTACTTCTAAAGATGATTTTTCCTATTCTAGGACCTCCGCCCTTTCCACACTTATGTTAGAAATGGGTAGCCTATTTTTACCAACAAAAAGCCTGTTGAGATTTTGACTAAATTGCATTGACTTTCTTGGCCAGTTAGGTTAGAATTTGTGCTGTTTTGTAGTCTTCACCGTAAAAGCTTGGCAGGTACAGGCAGAACTTGGGGATCCTGGGGTTTGGGTTTAGGCCACAGCAGTGAAGCAAGCATCACAGTGAAGTGAGCCGTGATCTTTCTTAACATCATCTCCATGAATCAGAAATGTCCCCTCATTGAACAACTCTGGTCTAAACTGTCACTGGCTGGGTCAACCACAGGTTTGCTCTGTGAACCCCAGCTGAGCTGAAACCCTCTCTTGTGTCACTTTGGAGAGAGGCAGTTTCTAACTGCATCCGGAAGTTTCTAACTGCATCCGGAGAGGCAGGTGTGTGGTGGGAGGCTCCTTCCTTCTGGACGCCTCCGTGGAGCTGCCACCTCCTGCCACCGGAACACTCGCTGGGGCGGCCTTGCTACCGCTCCCCGCCCCCATCATGGCGGGTCTCCCCGCATGTCCCCCAGCATGTGACAGGTCCAGGTGTACCAGGACCCCGATTCTCCGTCTATTAACTGTGCCTGAATGGTTGGAGCTGACGGATGGCCACAGGGTGGGCGCTTCATTCATCCCACTGATGACCTTTGCAAGTCCTGCTCTGAAAAGCTTGGAAACTTAACCTGTGACAGAAATCCCTTAGTGTCCTCCCTGTCTCTTCTGAGGTGACAGTCGATGCTCTGTCCAGGGAATTGCATGCAAAGGGTTCCCCTTCTCATCCGCCCATTTATTCCACAAGTACTTCCTGTCACCTCCCCCACATTGGTTGGATACCCGTGAGAAGAGACGTAGCATAATAAACCACAAATTAAACCCGGTGTGGTGGATGCAGCGAAGCAAGTCTGGGGCCGTGTTCCTGAGGGAAGGGGGTCCCTTCGGGGCTCGTGTGGGCGGGAAGGACGTGACGAAGGGGTTGGCTTGTACTCTGTGTTGTAGGAAGCCCTGGGTGGCGTTGCTAAAAGGCCAGGCTCTGCTCCATGGCACTAGTGATTCTGGGAAACCCTGATATTTAGACATAATGATTTACCTTAGGACAGGCAAGATTATGGGACAGTGGAAAACTGTCCCTTAATCTCCCAGTCGAATGGAATTCTGCTGTCATTGTCATTGCTCAGACCCAGGCCGGCAGGGTCCCCTCTGTCTGGGCAATGCTGGTGGTCATGCAGAATAGAGGATGTGGTGGACCATGGCACATTCCTGGCATTTCTGCTGAGAGCTGGCACGTGTCACTTCCACTCACAGTCTTCTCATTAAAGCAGGTCACCTAACCAAGCTTGAGGTTTGTGTCACAGAGAAATAACAATCCTTCTGAAGATAGGAGGTGGTATTCTTGAGCGAGAGTGAACCAAATAAAGCTCGTTTTGCTGAAGTGCTTCAATAATTACCTTTATCGTAGTATATGAGATTACATGATAACATTGCGTATTAAAAGGCAACGTGTTTTTAGTCCCTTTACAAGAGTTCAATTTGGTCTCATTCCTACAACTAATAATATATGTATATAATACATGTGAGTGTATATGTATATACTTAGGAACATTATATGCAACATGTTTTAAAATCTGCCATACTAATATTAAAGAAATTCGTGAAATGCCAAGAGCTTTCCTGTTTTCTCTTCTCAACAGAGACTCTGGGTTTAGATAATTAAAGATCAGATTGAAAAGAGGAAATAAAAACTATGGTAATCTAGAGAAAATTTCCAAACAACTCTGGATGTTTGACATATCTATTCTTCTTTTCCAATGTGACACAAGTGCTGATGTAGGGCTGGGCACATGGCTATCGAGGATGCTGACCCCATTCCTCATGCTCCTTTCCAATCAAATGTGGATGTATGGCAACATTTTGGCCAAAGGTAGGTAATAGGGAGTGTCTCATGGCAGCTTCCGGAAGCTTAAAAAGTTAAGGCACCTACCCCCTTTCTTCTTCTTTATTCCTTAGCCCTACTGCCTTCCAGGTAGGTTCTTTTCTGAACCAAGAGGATAAGAGCTAAATACCAGGGACGGTAGGGCAAGGAGCTGGCAACACCATGGGTCTTGTACACAGGAGCCCTACATGACTCCTCTGAACCCATGCTTACGTGAGAGCAAAATCAACCACTATTTTCTATGTTAGAACATATCTAAAAGGGAACAAAGAAACAACCTGTTGTCAGAAATAATATGTTACTGTTTTATAAGGAAGAAAGTAGTGTATAAAAAAATCATATATCAAGTGATATCAGTCTTCAACTGTTTCCCTTTCTTATGGATAAAAGAGATTCTGAGGGTCCAGGTCCTTGTAGTTTTAACAGCAGAGCAGAGCACTCAGTGGAAGACATTTTCATTGTGACAGAGAATTCAAAGAAAATACTTTAATTGTCATTTAAAATAGTCTTAGTAATCATTGGCTTTCTTTGTGTAGATTTTATACATTTGAAACTTGAGTGACAAAGATAAGAGAAAGCCCCAATTCACTGCATTATTGACAGCCAGCTCTATGGTTCAGTATCATGAGTTAGTAGCCTGACTGTCACTAATGTCATTCAGTTCATCAGGACTGGAAACAGACAGAAACTACCAAAACCAGCCAGCAAATGCCATAGAATAACAGCCTTCTGGGTGATTATACAGAGAAATATATTAAACCTTAGCATTCTCAATTCAGCCACAAGTGGTATATTTTTATTTGCACAAGTGGAATGAAATGATGGGGTTTGTGTGAGGCAGGGCCGGTTCCTGACAAGAAGATGCGGCATTTGTTAAAGTAAAGGAGGCACTAAAAATAAACCGAGAGATTCCATAGAGAGATTGGATTTCATCCTGATTTCCTTAACACTTCCTTGAAGTTTAGTTTAGCTAAATCAACATTTTTAGCTTTGCTTTTTTTTTTTTTCCATTTCCTTTGGCCTCACACAATGAATTTTCTAGGGTGCCTGGTTATACTAGTTTTAGTGAGTAGAGGTTAGTTAATTCTGACTTTAACCAATTATTATCTCTGTTCTGAGAATCAAATGGTAAATCTTGACGCTTTTAAATGTATGACTAGTGTCTTGATGAATATAGATAAACAATTCTGTGAGTTATAGCTCAGTTCATACTTTTCAGCTTTAAAATGGTAGCCCCAGTTATACATAGTGAAAGATAATTTCAAAATTCAAGATTTCATTGTTGCATTTTGGTGGTATTAATTTCATATTCTCTCTTTCTCTCTCTGTCTTTCTCTCTCAATACGCCCCCCCGCCCCAGATTTTCAGAGTCACCCCAAGTGTACATACTTTGTCTGCTAAAACTTGATCAGTCTAGAGTTTAGGAAGCAAGAACAGCCTTTCGTTGCATCTGGGGGAAATTTAGCCCACCCCACCCCCAAAAGAGGAAGAACACAGCTGATGGTGCCTGTCCACTTGCACGTGGAGCGCTAAGGGACAGTGACATGGTTTCTTCTCGTTCTCCACCTCCCGCCCCTCCCCCTCACTGCTTGCTTTCTCTCCACCCCTCTTTCCTTTCTTCCCTCCTTCTGTTGCTGCTTTTCTTTTGCCCTTTGACCCTCCTTTCCCCGTTCGCCCTCTGCTCCTGGACCCCTCCCTCTCTCTTCCTTCTCCCCTGTTGCCCTCCCCCATTTCGTCTATTCCTCCCCCACCCCGCACCCCAGTTTCTTCTTTCTTTATTTCTAAAAAAAATACAAATGCTCTAAGATTAGGATCATTTGAGTAATGACATGTTGGCTCTGATATTTTCTGTGACTCAGACCACATGATCCTGGCAGCTCGCTTTGTTTCTTTTCTTATTTCTCTCTTAGAAATAAAATGTTGCATGATTAGTGCAATAAACTATTTCACTGGCAGAGACTGAGAGATGGAGGTTAGGAAAGAAGAAATAGGGACATCGATTGTCCCAACACTCAAAGCCTTTCATGGCGTTTCCTACCATATTTTCATTATTCTGTTCCTTAATACATATTTTTGGCACAAAATCTTTGTATTTGACGTGATTTCATAAAGCTTGTCCCTTGTGTCTAACTGTGATTGTTTCCCTCTTAGCTCCAGGCAGCTGCTTCCTTTTCTGAGGCATTATAGTAGTTTCTTTTTTGCTATTTTTCTTCCCTGTAGCTTTTTATAAATTTATAGCCTAATATTCTACTCTTACTAAACTTTAATAATTTTAACATTATCTTACTAATACACATACATATTCTCCAATCTCCCTTCACAGGCTAAAACATATCTGTTGTAAAAAGCAGAAAACCTCTAAATCCCAGAATTCTTCTTTTTAGCAGAAGTTTCAAAAATGCTAGAATATGTTAAAACACATGTTAGAGACTTTAAAAATTGCCTCATCTAAACCATCAATATTACATATGAAAACAAGCACTGGTTCAGTGAGAAGAAGGGATTTGCTTAGGATCAAATTATTTGTGTGCAGAGGGGTCACAATGGGAACACGGAACATGGGACCCCTCATCAGCGCTCCCTAATTCTCAGCACTTGTGTAATGGCAGCGTCATGCCTACAGCAGAGTCTAGGACGCTGGTGAGCGTGGTAGACCAGGAGGCCAGCTTACTCAAGGCACAGCCCCTCCTGGTGTGTTTTCCTTCTGAGACAGACGGGCAACAGAGAAACAGTGAGCTCCAAGCTGGCAGCAAAGACTCCAGTGAGAACAGGTTCTGCCAGTAGGATTTGTTCCCGTACTTGATTTGGGCGGTAAGTGGGGAGAGGCAGTAGCTCGTGAGACCCGTTTTGCTGGTTCAGATTTGCAGTGAGCTGGCTCTGACGGCTCTGATGGGCACTTTCTGAACTTGTCAGCACAGCTGTCCTCACATAGCACCTCGATGACCCCGAATCCCTGATTTTCATACAAACCCAGCCTCCCTGTGAGCACAGTTCAGTCACATTATTCCAGGAGTGGTTCCCGGAGGCAGAGGACAGGACGTGATCAGTGTTTTCAATGGCCCTGAGAGCTCACTCTTCTTAAAATAGTTCCAGACATCTTCGTCACTGCAGCTGAGAGCTGCTTGACAGTTTGGGTACCAGAGCAGGTTATAAGCCATGATTTTCCAGGTTTGGGATCTGGAAAATTACCTGACTCTGTTGTGTCCCAGTGAAGCACCGATCCAGTTACTGGGGGAAGGTGGGATGCTGGTAGCCTATTGTTTGCTGTGGCAGAAATTACAATGTCAATAGAATTTCAGGACTCACTAATTTATATTAATAATCCTGGGAAATATGTGTGGAAATTAAGTGTTATGGTGCTAGATAGGAAAAGAACATAATTTAGGCAGGAATGACTTTTCATATAATTCACTTACTAGTGGTTCTTGGTTTAATCTGCAACGTTGAGCATCTGGGAGCAATATCATCTGTGTGGCTGTTAAATGGAATCCTGGACTCCATGATGGCTTACAAAGAACAGGTTGAGAAGTCAAATGATTCTTAGATAAAGTGGACATTAAAGGACTCAGTAAATCAGGTAGTAGGAGTGGGACAGTGGATTCATCGGGAACTGTTGGCATAACCACGTCCCAAACGCATCTTCCAGCAGACAGCTCAGGAGACTTGTTTCACCGAGGCATGAGGAGACCGGTGACAGGGAGGCATGAGGAGACCGGTGACAGGCAGTGGTTGTGTCCTCAGACAAGGTGGTAGTGGGAGATGGGGCCCTAATTTCAATGCAGATGTTAAGACATCAGTAAAGAAGAAGCCAGGCGACAGTGCCTAATTCCAGAGGAAAGATTAAGATGGTTGCCATTCAGCGCAGGAGGAAAGCAGTAGGCACTGGAACAGCCAAGCGCCCGGGGAGTCCCTGAGCCTAAAAAGGCCGTGTTTTAAGGTCCCTTTTCTTCTGTGGAACACAGTGAACTCTAAGTGTGATGGACCGAGGCTGGCAGAGTCACAGTGATGGGCAAGCCCCACTCAGGGTATGGATTAATTCCATGTGCTTTGGGCAGTCCTAAGAACACGCCCTAAATCTTCCTCCTGGTTTGTTAAGAAATTGTGCATTTAAGAAAAGGAAATACATAGGATTTTGTGGAGAGAGTAGGTGCTGGCTTAGTTAACACAGTTTTGGGTGATTTAGAGACCATTGAGGACCGACATAGTGTGCATGGTTTTGAGTGTTTAGGTGATAAAATTTTGGCTAAAAATGACTTAAAGTTAGTATGCTGTTTCCATGAAACTATTTTCTTCTGTTTTGTTTATCTCTCCATGGAAAGAACTCCATCCAGTTTATATTTGAGGAAGGGGTGAACATGCACTTCTAATGGAGAAAGGAAATTATAAATACCAGCTGTGACCCTGTGACAGAATGAAAAACCAAGGTGGATAGGAGATGTATTGGGTTGTCGGAAAAGTCATGACGTATTTTTTCTATGTTTTTCTTCACAAAAATGCGTCATGACTTTTCCAACAACCCAATGTGTGAGAGCCACATATATGTCTTCCTCCCTAATACAATTGTGTGTGTGTGTGTGTGTGTGTGTGTGAGAGAGAGAGAGAGAGAGAGAGAGAGAGAGAGAGAGAGAGAGAGGGAGAGAGAGAGAAGGGTAAAAAGTAAAGAGTGTTGAGGTGTAATATAGAATCTCTCTATACTCTGTGCTGGGTAACTTTCATAATTGGGCCCACAGTATGGAGATATCAATATGGAATATGACTCAGGTATAGGGAAATGAATAGTCTCCAGAGATGAATGCAGTGACTGAGGGAAATTGGGTCTTTCCTTTTTTTTTTTTTTTTTTTTTTAGAGAGTGTGATAATGTTATTTTCTGAGGCATGGTGGCGATATTTTCAGCTGGAACATGCTGCTGTTGTTGTGGTAGAGATTAAACATAGGCGGAAGTCTGTGGTCCTTTGCACAGCCGAGATGTGAACTGAGGCTCACAGATCAGAAGGGCTCTCACCTTGCGTGCCCTCTTTACCGCAAAGCCGGGAAAGGTAAACGCAGGTATCTTTATAGCTAGGATTCTGCATGTGGGAACCGTCTTCCATCAGTCCTATGCACTTGAACAAGACTTCAGTCTGGAAACTACTTACCAAGAGGAGCGCAGTGGCCGGCCGCAGCCACTCCTTTTGCTCGCAGATCCCCCCGGCCCGTGTGGCGGGGCCACAGTTCTGGGATTGTCTCTGAATTACAGGTGGGGTGAGGTGCCCTGTGGCCAGCAGTCATTACTGCTCCACCTTCCTGATTATTAAAATCTGGAATTGCTTATAGATGAAAACATTTAAAAGAATAACCATAGGCACTCAACTGACTGAGTGCTCTTACTGCTCTAAGGCTTTGCTGGTCAGCTGGTTGCATCAAGAATAGATTCCTTATGCTGCTGCACTTCCAGTTTATATTGAGATTTCATTTGTCTCATGTTTATTCTTGTATAACATCTTTCCAGTGTCAATGCATCTAACAGGTTTACTAATGTACAGCTTAACCAAACACCTGATAATGTTCTGTAATTATGTCAAATGTCTATTGCTTTTGAAAATTGTCACTTCATAATTAAAAACACATTAGATTTTATTTTATTTTATTTTATTTTTTTGAGGGCAGTGTCACTGGACCTCATATGTGGGACTCGAACCGGGGCCGCTGGCTTGCCAGCACTTAACCACCGTGCCACTCGGCCAGCCCAAAAACACATTAGATTTTAAAAACATAATCTAAAAAACCATTTTACCTTGTTTGTTTCCATAATTGTATTATGGAAAAATAAAAAAAAATATATAGGTTGTGGGCCGGCCGAGTGGCGCGGTGGTTAAGCGCTGGCTTGGGAAGCCAGCGGCCCTGGTTCGGTCCCACATATGAGGGCCAGTGACAGTGCCCTCAAAAAAAAAAATATAGGTTGTCACTATTTTGTATAATATGGTAATTATATTTAACTACCACTGTATAATATAAAGGTGCTTTTTATTTGCATCAGTTTGATTTTTGTGTGTGTGTGTGTGTATTACTGACCTGTGAAATTTGAAGCACATGTAAATATTGTGTATTTTACAAAGGAACCAAAGCACTGAAATTCAGGAAATATCTGTACAACACCTAGGTCATAAATCTTGAGTGAGAATCTTCAAAGTGTTTTTACTGTTTTAACAAAAAGGATTAGGTTTTTATTAAACAACCTCCCTAGTTTCTCATAATTCTAAAATGTATCAAAACTTCAGTATATATAATAAACATAGGTGATTAAAAGTTCATGATTTATTTTCTTGAGTTGCATTATAGGAAGGGTTGATATTTTGCATAAATACTCAGTTTCATATTTAGTATTTAGATAATAACTATTTTTAACTTGACCCAAGTCCATCACTTGGTGAAGTAAAAACTGATTTCACTCTGAATATTGAAAGTCAGGTGACTTTTGAATGTTCTGTTTATGACTGTATCTAACCATCTGAGCTTAGGTTTCTCAGTAGTATTGGCAGACCCCGGGCAGTGGGACGGCCCCTTGGCCTGCTCTGGTTTTCACTTTCTGAGCCTATATCTTCTCACGGTCTGTGGCATCACTCCATCTGGAACGCCTCTTGCAAACTCTCACAGCCCTGGCTCTGTGAGTGAAGGGCATCTGGGCGGTCCGGGGACGGTGCAGAGACCTGATGCCCAGATGTACTTAAATCTGCCCCACGGAGGTCTGGCTACGTGCTAATGGGATTGTCCACTATCAAGAATTCCTTGTCGCTGTGTTGGGATGGAACCTGACACCCTTCAGGGAAATGCAGGTATCCCCCAAGATTCAGAGATGCCCCCCTAGTGACCTGATGCCCGCTAAGTGTGAGCTGAAGGTTTATGGGGGCTGTCTTTGCAAATTACTGTCCCTTTCTCTGTGCCTGTTGCCACACAAGTAAGTAAATCACAGATGAGTACGATTATTGAGTCCTTCCATGCAGAAAGCACGCAAGTGGTTTCTCATTGGCATCGAATCACCATAATGCACACAGCTCGCTCTGATGTTTGTCTCAACAGCAGCAGAACAAATTTTTCTTGCTAAATAACCCAGTTCATCTTCTAAAATAAGCACGTGGACATCTCCCCACCCCTTGTAGTCACTGAAGACAAAGCAAAATGGAAAGAGACACTGGACTCAAATTGCAATCCGTATTTACAGAAACAGTGGTATGTGTGTATTGGTTTACTCACACATGTATACACACAGATGCACATGTGCATACATATAAAGTATGTACCCTAGTTAGAGAAATGAAGATTTTATACCAAAACGCCGTCGGTCTCATGACCAATACTTCAGTGATAAAGAGCAAAAGGTTTATAATGGCTTTCCTAGCATTTGTAGGAATGCCTTCATAGGCATCAAGTGTTATTACATATATAAATATTATATATAAAGAATGCATAATTTATATAAATTGTATATAAATTGAAAATGTCAATATTATATATTTAAAATAAATGTGAACTATTAAAGCAGAAAAATATGAATAAAGGGGCACAATTAGAAAACAATATTGGCATCAAAAGGGTATTAGGTTATTTCAGAAGGGCTTAAATAGAAGGGAATGGGAATGTCCTCACTGGGACAGCCGTCTGATCAGGCTAGAAACAACCCATCTACCCTACTCTGTCAAGAACAATTGATGGACATTAAGATAAACAAAATGTGGATTATATTTCTTTTAATTTTCAATTATAAAATACATCCTAAGAAATTGTTCTTCGAAAGACATCTGCAAACCTACCGTAATGAATAATTTCTCCCCTTTTCCAACTTGATTCGTCAAACATCGTTCCCCCCACCCTTTGGCAAACCCTCCTGGTAATGTGCCTGTTACTTTCCAATCAGCAGATACTGTCAGCATATTTTTAGTTAAAAGAAATGACTGGATTGCTTTCAATTGGTTTCTTAAGCTATACTCACATGTGACACTTTAGGCAAACTTCCTATGTTTTCTATATAAAAATATGTCAAAAAGGACGCTCTCTTTGCCTTTACACACATATGCTCGTTTTTTTCTACTCAGATTCTTTTTCCCATTGTGATGCCTCATTTTTTATGATCCAAGAGTCAACTTTTCTGGGATGTGTTCCTTGGCTGCTCTAGCGTAAGTGTTTTTGTTTTTTATTTACTTGGTTTCACTTCTTTTGGTTCTTCTATTCCCATAATTCTTTTCCCTGGGCATCCTAGCTGGACTTTTAAATGTGAGGGCAGGGATGCTGTCACCCTGGGTCCACAGCATTTAGCAAACAAGCTGCCAAACTGCCATACTTAATAACATTTATTTTTTAAAATCCTCATTGGTAAGAAGGAAAAGGGAATGATGTGAGCTATCATAATGTCATTCTGTAGTTGCATCGGAGTGATGTTGAAAAAGGAAATCATTTGCAATTTTTTTTCTCTTTATGCTATCTTTGCATTATTCTTTATATGAGGCATAAGGTTTATAACATCTGACATTTGTTCTCATAGAACAAATACAATTTGACACACTTCCACCCTCATTTACCAACTGGTATGTGAGTTCTGTACAGAGATACGATTTTAAATGGTCTAAAAAACCTCACCAGGATTTAGGAGAAAAAACAATGCTAGATTGTACTCTGGTGGGGTGTAATGCTGAGAAAATCGTTCTAGTGTGAATGCTGGCCACTCTTTCATCAGCAGAGATAAAGAATAACAGAAACATTAAGCTGGCAAACAGCTGACATTTACTGCTACATCAGGAAAAGCAAGCATGTAATGGTGTCTGTCTCACTAAGCCGTGTCCCAAGAGCCTTAGTACTTGGTCCATGGTCAGGCTGACTGGCTGAAAGGTGACCAGAAAGGTGGTGTGTCCCAGGGTGTGCTGACAGAGTTATCACGGCTTCTCATGGCTTTCCTAACAAATACATCCCTTATGAATTGAGCTGTGGAGATGACATGATGTGTGTCTCTGTCATGGCAACTGTCATAGATCATGTCTGTCTGTGAGGGCCTCCATCTTAGTTGGGTCAGGTTGATGCAAAATGTTTTCTCGGCCAATATGTTCATGTAGAAAGTTTTGTTTCTACAATCAGGGTTCCCTGTTGTGACATGCCTGTGAATTGAACTCTATAGGTAGAGTCCTGTGATGGAATTTACCTATGGTTTATCTCTCTGTAATACTTTCACAGTGAACTGACTATGCAGTTTACTATCGATGTTCTGATTCAAATCTTACCTACCAAAGTTTTCACTGTGTATAGCAGAGATTCCCACTGGGTGTCTCCATCTATTTCAGCCCATGGTGAATGCCATCTCTTACGACATCACTTTCATTGTATTATTCCCCTGCTTAACAATTTTAAATGATTTATATTTTCTGAGAGATGAATTTGAAAGTTTTATTGACATTTTCTCACTCTCGAGCAACCTAAATTCATTCCATCTTCCCACTTTCCTGCAGCACTCCCATATGCAAACTAGACCCTTTTCTGCACATTCCTGTCCCTGAGGCTTTGCTTATGACATTTTCTCCTTCAGGAAACTTTTCTTGATCGCCGAAGACCTAGATAGTCTGCCCTTTTATTTTCCTGTGGTACTTCCTGTTTGCATGCTACTTTGGCAATAATCATGTAATGATTTCTAGAAGCGGTTTTCTCTGTAGTTGCATGACATATATGTATTTCAATTGCGTTTTAAAGAGAAGAGAGTGTTAGAGAGGTTTTTTTGTTATCTCCACTAATTAGTGATGCATTTTATGCAAAGTCACCCTTCATAAATATGAAGGGCTTCTGTAATAACCTCCTGTCTTCTGGGGTATTGCTTCCCCCTGAATTCTTCCTTCCTTTGGGCTGAAATTCATGTTCAGGAAACCACAATTCCCCAAACAATATTTCACATGAGAAATCACAAAATTATTTACTATATTTTATTTTAAGCTTCAAAATTATTAAAAGCTGATGATACTAATATTGTAATAACTTTGACATCGGATCCTCTGACACATTTTCAGCCCATGGCCATCCTGCCAGCTGTCATTCATTGTTTGCCAGCTCCAAAGGGTGCCTGAACTGCCTGCTATGTGACAAGGGGCCCTGGGCACAAAGTCCTTGTTTACTAATTCTAATAACTGGTTGCTCTGTGCTTATACTTTAAAACTCTGTCTTTCCTCTTGATTATATGTCATAGGTTCCTGTTTTTGTTTTGTTTTGTTTATGTGTGTGGGGGTGTTTATGGTGGTTTGTCATCAACTTATATTCACAGCACTGTATATAAAATAACAATATATACTGAAGCATAATATTGCGTTGTTTCATTCATCTGTGGGAGAGTGCAGCCCCTTATGTGGCAGTTCGGGTGGGTGAGTAAACTCTGAGATTCCTTCTCAAGTCCAGTGAGAACTGAACTGTGGTTGTAATTAGCCTTTACCACTTCACTTTTTTAGGAATACGAATGGCGTGGGGAGCCTTTTTTGGGTCCATGTTTGGGTGTGATTTGGAGTAGATTCAATATACAGGTGAAATAGTAAAATGAGGCTTTTTATAGAAAAAGAAAAGCCAAATTCACCTCGACAGAGGGATGGTTAAGGAATACAAAAGTAGGGAGGGCAGTAGAATCCAGAGGAGGGAGAGAGGAACTGTCCCTTGGTGCATAGTCAGGGCTCTCCAGCAGGGGCCAGGGCCAATAGGAGGCAGGTGTGCCCTGGTACGTGTTGTGGGGGTGGCCGACCCAACATCTGTAGGGCAAGCCTGCAGCTGAGGATCCAGGTAAGAGCTGTACCACTGAGCCTGAAGGCCGGAGACTCAGGCAGAATGTCCATGTTGCAACGTGGAGGCAGGATTCCCTCCTGGGGAACCCTCAGGGTTCGCTCTTAAGACCTTCAACTAATTGGATGAGGCCCATGCATAATATGAAGGCTAATCTGTTTTATTTAAAGCCCATTGATTGTCATTTTAATCACATTTACAAATTTACAATGAAGTCTAGAGGAGTGTTTGACGAAGCAGAGGTCCCCATAGTCTAGTCAAGTTGCCACATAAAATTAGCCATCACACCTGGAGAATCAAGGGAAATTCTACAGAGAAGGGGACAAGTTAGAAGGCTCTTAAAAGGATGATGGGAATGTGGGAGTGGATTACGGGCAGACATTTATCCTGAAGAAATGGCAAGACCAAAAATCTGGCAGCCACTAAAATTTCCAGCCACGTAACCAAATTCCCTCGTGCTGATGCTTGCAATTCCGTTCCACTCCTTTCCAAGGCCAGCTGTCCAGCTGACTGGAGAAAAAAAGGCAAAATTATATACATAATTGAATCATAAAACCTTAAATGTTAAAGACGCATTGGTAATCATCTTTTGTAAAATTTCAATTAAAATTTCTAAATTACCCACTGTCATTTAGGGACCTGTTTTCCCCTTGGTTATTTCCAGCTTGGCCATCAAATTCCCTTATGAGGCTGATGATGTAAGATTTGTATGTAATTTCTAGAACATAATCCACTTCTCAGAGTGGCAATGTCACAGTGGTTAGAGCTCTGTAGGCAGCGCTTCTTGGCTCCCATCCAAGTTCTAGAACTTCTTAGCAGTGTGCCCACGCGCGCACCCATTCTGCGTCTCCAGTAAGAGCCTGTGCAGCCCAGGAAAGATACGCTTGCCTTCCGGGAGTGTTGTTCGCCATCCCTGAGGGAGTCCAGGACCGGACAGGCGTCTTGCCTATATAACAATCTACATCCGCTGCTATTGTTATTCATTATTCTAACAATAGAATCTGTAACATTAATATTAATAATGTAGCAATAATCCAAACATAAACATTACACTGAGGCAAGATGACATCCACCCAGTGGTGTGGCCAGAGTGCGATCAGAGGTAATCTCTCGTTCACAAGAAAAACTCTCGGACAGTCATTTCCGTTTCTACTCGAAACATGTTCAATTCATTCAGCTACTATTCACGAGGTAGATTCTAGACCGTTAGGGTTCTAGTCATTCTTCAGGATATATTGCATTTACCCATAGCCTTCTTGAAATGTGGCCTAGAAATTAAAGTTTTCCCAGACATGCTCTGATCAGAGGGCAGCATTCCTAACTATTTATTTCCCTGAGAAAACACTTAATTTGTACTAATGCTTACTAAGCTTTTTCTGGCTTTTGTTTGTTTTTTGTTTTTGCAGTGAATAGATGACTCCATGGAATTTATAATCCACTAAAACTCATAGATCTCTCTACATGATCCATCATTACAAAACGTTCCTCACTCTTATTTATTAGTGGTTGCTGTGCACAAATCCAAAACACGGGTTTTTCTTTATCCACAAAGTTCCACCTGTTTACAGGCCTACCACAGAGATGTTACAGGTTTGGTTTCAGACCACCGCAATAAAGCGAGTTGTAATCTTTTCACTTTCAATTTGTAAAAAGTGCAACATCTGTGAAGCACAATAAAGAGAATCACAGTAGAAGGAGGCATGCCTGTATTCTTTATTAAATAAATCACTTATTAAAGGTCTATGTCACAACCAATTCTGATTCTATTACCTTATTAATCTCTACTCCACTTGGTGGCAGTCACAGTTTGATAAATAAAAGATCTATATCTTAATCTGAGGCATTTAAAAACATTTCTACGCATACAGGATCAACTTAAAATCCTTAGAACACCATCGCCGATACCCTGTCCAAACCAACTCTGAATTGTTTAGACCCTTTGGGACAAGGCCGCCAGAACAGGTCATAATTTATCTAACTCATCTGCAATTCACTTCTCATTCCTCTCTCTTGAACAATAGAATATCTTGAAGCACTTTTCCAAATCTCTGCCAAATTAGATCTCTAATTAGAAAAACCCCAAGAAAGAAACTGTGGGCCTCCCATGACTGCTTCTTAGTATATCTGTGGGCACTACCCAGTGATACCCCCGCCTGGATCGTGCTCGGAACCACTTGCTTACATGTGGAATGGGCTCATGGCAGAGCAGACGGTATTGATGGCATTCCAGGGGGTCAAGCGCTGCCAGCTCCTCAGGACAGTGCATGAGCCCCCTTCTTTCCGAGCCACCACCAGCTTGCTTTCCCAGCTGCCGTGCAGGTAGGCAGAGCAGAACGATTGGGCTCTAAACAGTGGACTCTGAATGGAAGTGCTATCTGCTCTTCGAGGAGCAAGACTGTGAGAAGCACACGTGTCCCCTCCACAGTCTCTCACGCTTTCTGCCTGTTCCGATGCAGAGATCAGACTGTTGGAGGGATGGCAGAGCTGTAAGATGAATGGATACTGTTTTC
Source organism: Aselliscus stoliczkanus (assembly GCA_033961575.1). Classification (NCBI taxonomy): domain Eukaryota; kingdom Metazoa; phylum Chordata; class Mammalia; order Chiroptera; family Hipposideridae; genus Aselliscus; species Aselliscus stoliczkanus. The sequence continues at coordinate 63,454,494 of CM066735.1, forward strand.
TGAGACTGGATGAAGTAAAGGCAGCCACCTCTTCAGTACATTAAAAGGCTATGTAGCGTGAGGGAGAAATAAACTTATTCTGCGTTTGCTCCTTTATATGCATTTGGGTTTATTTAATATAGCAGTTAAGCCAAGCAAACTAATACAGCTCAAATCCATTCTGTGATTACCATACAAAAAGATTTTTAGCCCATGCATAAAGAGCTTTAACAATGGGGGGAAACTCAATTTAGTACCATGCTCAGGCATTGCAGAGCTCTGATCATGAGAAAATTCGTCTTTGTTTAGCTGAAATGATTTCCTGAACAGTCCCTGTGAAATCCTCTCCTTCTTTCAGAAAACCACTCTTTCACTCTTTGCACAATGAGTAGGTCTGTTGTCTGCTTCCTAAATGATGCATTGGTGTCTCTCTTCTACCCGCAAAATTAAAACAGCTCTGTCTTCTAGACCCAGCAACCCAGGAAGACCTGTTGTCACAGTGCACAGGTACCGAGTTTCAGATGTGGCAGCTGTGACCCTGTGTCCCAGGACTTGAGTTCGCTCCCTGGCATCCACGAGGTGTGAGGGTCACGCGCTAACCGTGCTGGGCGCCTCGTGGGCCCTGCGGAGGCCTGTGGTGGTTGCGCACCTGCGCCGGGGATGCCACCTGGCTGCGCGTCAGCCGCTGGGCCTGACTCAGGCTGAGGAGCCGCGCTCTCCGTTTCTTCAGTCAGAGTTAAAAGGCGTTGTCCTCTCTCTCCACCCAGAATAGCTCAGAATCCCCACCGCTGATAAGCAGGGGACACCTTCGTATTTCCCTGGTGAGGGAAAGGTCTCTGAAGAGAATGCTTATTATTTGATGTCCTAACCTTTTAATTGAGTGACCAAGTCATTAAACACACCTTCACTAGTCCATTAAAATAAGTCGCAGACACCCTTAGGTTTTCTGAGAAACTGTTGTAAACATTCACGTGCCCTGACATGGCTCCTAATATCATCATCACATAGTTCCCTGCCTGTCCGGCCCTCCATCACTGGCCATTATTACCTGTATACCTGTGACGGGGTCCACTGGATCACCTCACTTCCGCAACCAAGTTTTGGGGTTCCCAGGATTATCTTTCGTTTTGATCAATTGTTAGAAGGACCCACTGGTCGTATCTGTTCCTGGTTCTGATTTAGGGCAGTGGCAGGACAGAGACTGAAGCTGGCCGAGGGAGGGGTGCAGGAGGCGGGCTCCCCGCATGACCTCCCAGGTGTCGCCCTCCAGCCAAGCTGACTTCTTCCGGCAACAGCGTGACGAACTGCATGGAGTAGTGACCCTTAGGTGGGCTCACCCACACCTAGGCCAGAGCTTCGCTGGGTGGTGGTCACATAGATGTGACTGACGGCCCAGGTGGCTCGCCTGGGTCCCCAGTGGCTCTGACGTGCAGCTGAGGCTGAGTGGCCCACAGCCCCACCGAGACCGCCTGGTATGGCCCAAGCCCCAGCTCAGCCAAGACGTTCTCCTCAGGCCAGATGTTCTGGGGGCACCGAGACCACCTCCTGGGAGCTGGGGGCAGGGCTAGAGTGCCCTCCGGGTAGGGCCGGCCCTGCTGCCCAGCGCTTTCCTCTGGCCTCTGCTGCCGCGCCAAGGAGAGGTGGACAGAAGTCCATCTCCTCATCGGTGTGTTCATCAGCCAATAGCTGTGGAACGCCCAGTGGGTACCAAGCTCGGCGCACGCTCCCTTGTCTTTGCACTTCCCCTTGCTCCGTGGCTTTCTCGTGGCTTCCCTTTGACTTTGAAGGTTTCCATTGACTTAAGGAGGATACCCCACTCTGATCCTATTAGAAGGGAGGCTGTTGTCCCCACGGCATTCTGTTGACATTCGTTTGCGTGGCACATACCTGACCCTTTATGTCTGCCCGCCTGTGCAATCCAGGCTGCTCTTGTCTCCTGCCACTCGCCACCCTCTCCCCGCACTCAGCCCAGTTCCCACCACACTCACTTCCCAGCATCCTTCAGGCATTCTGCAGACATGGCTGCGCTAGGGATTTTGTACGAGCTGGTCTCTGTCTTTGAAGTTTTAGTCCATAGATACCCGTTTGATTCCCTTTATCAACTCCTTCAGGCTGTTACCCAGGAGTCGTTTCCTTGGGAAGGCTTTTTAAATGCTCTATCTGAAATAGGAAGCCTCGTCCCCAAACTTTCCATATCTGTTTCCTGCTTCATTTTTTCTCCTTAACATATAATTCAACTTTTAACACGTTTTATATTTTAGCCATTATAAATGTTTAACTAGCTCTTCTCTAGAGGTAGACATTAAACGCCAGGAATTTTAATCTGTTCTGTTCATTATTTTATCCTGAATGCTTAGAATGGAACTTGATGGATAATAAAGTTTTGTCAGGTAATTGTTGAATGAAGGAATGAATAAATGAATGAATGAATGAAACTATGTATTCTCACACAAAATGCGCTGCTATTAAACTATACCTTTCCTCTTTTTCTGTAGTTGGATGCTTTAAATTGTGTGTCTTAAAGTGCATGCTTTTTCATTTACCCTTTTTAGCCACATCTTTGAAAGTGGAAGCTAGGCCAGTTGAAGCCCATCTAAGCTTTTGAAGTAGTGAGCTGTCGATTTGAATCTGTTTTTCCTCTACCAGCTGAATGGCCCTGTATGGGTGAATAATTCCCTCTAACACTTAATTTTCTCAACTTTAAGTATGTACAATATCTTCCTCACAGAGTTGTTGTGAGACTCATGTCACATGGTGTTTTCTGAATAAATTGGTTCCTTTTTTCCCTTTCCACTGGTATATCTTAAGACATCAATTTCATCTGCTAGCTGCTTCCCTAATATCTCAGCTACATGTGTTTGACAACCCTGGACCCTTGCTCTCTGTCTCTCCCTCCACATCATTACTGTACATTCTTAATTTGACAAGGTTGTAAGCATTGAATAGAAAATAGTGTGTCTTCCTAATGAACCCACCTGGCTTCTGGCAGTCAGCTGTTCTTTCAAAGTATTAATTAATCTGGTCTGTCCTATCAGGAGTCTTTACACAATGTAACCAAATTTACCCATTCCCAGTGTTTCTTCCCTTCCTCGTGATTAGTCAGAAATCACTAGTGATGATGAGTTCCACTTTCAGTCACGTTTTAGTCTCCTGGGACACCCTCCTTCCGAGGCAGGAGACCGCGTGAGGTGCACTCTGCATGTCACTTTTCTTGTCTTAGGTTCAGTTTCCCCTTACACACGTTTGCTGTCTTTTAATTTGAAAACCCTCTCCCTTATTTTCCTCCTTACATGTACTTGCACAGCCAGACATATTTTCTCCGAGAGCATCCCAGATGGCTGGGATTCTTGTCCACTTCTGAGACATGAATTACCGCGTTCCTTACATCTGAACTTTTCAGCCTGTCTTCCAAAAGTCTAGGAAGTATTAATCAATTTCATGGCTATCAAAATTCTATGATGACCAAATTACTGTCTCCCTAGGTCGCCATCATTTTTTCCTCACGAGCTAATTCCTTCTTTTCATTGGTATGAAGTCCTGAGAAATGAGTCAGTGAATAATTCAGTAACTGCTCCCTTTGCCCCACAAAAGACACTTTCTCATTATTCCCCCATCAGAATGCATTGGTTTCAATACTGCATTTCCAAACTGAAATAGTAGCTGTTATTATTCTTAAATATTCAATTGTTTGTAAGCATTTTAAAAACATTTGAAAGTAAGCCGAGGACCTCCATAACTAGTTTTACAAGTCCCTGGTTGTCATGTCTGGTTGGACGCATTTCCAACACTTGGGAAAATAAAGCTTTCAACAAAATGGGAATTTTTAGTAGATGTGTAAGGAGAGGGACCCCACAGTAACTATCAGAGCTCACCCCCAAGTCAGTTTTGTAATCTGTATTAAGAAAGTGTTCCTGGTACTTTCATGATTGCTGAACTTTTAAATGTATATTTCTGCAATAATAACACTGTCCCTTGAATCTTTCTAAACTGTGCCTTGACTGTGGAAAATAATGTGGCAACAGATGACATAATTATGTTGCACTCAGAAACAAAATGCTCTTTCTCGGATTTTAGTTTCCAAGGTTTCATTTCAACTGTGTACATTCTTTTTTTTTGGGGGGGGGCAGTGTCACTGGCCCTCATATGTAGGACCCGAACCGGGGCCGCTGGTTTCCCAAGCCAGCTCTTAACCACCACGCCACTCGGCCAGCCCCTAAAAATTATCTTAATATGTTTAAATATATCAGCTTCCTCTTTGCTTAAGCTGAAGATGTGATGAAACTATTGATTCCGCATGTCACTAAATATATTATGGTGAGAATGTGTGTACATTTATTCACCTGGACAATCCAGTCAGAAGGCCATTTGTCACTCTCAAGCCTTTTTCCTGAGCATAGATGTGTGTGTGTGTATCTATCTCCATTTATACACATACATGTATGTAGGTGTGTGTGCCTGTGTGTGTAATATGCTCTTTTATATCAGGCTGGTGGAAATTCTGTCCACACTGCTAGCTAATGGTAGCAATGGAGTTTTATTTGTTTATAGCATTTCAACTTCTTTAATAAACACCGTTGTTGTCTCTTCTGGGCCAAGTCCAATACCCTAACCTAGTCAAAATGCGTTATTTTTAATACTCTCACTGTTCCTGGAGGTAGAGCAGTGAGGCTTTTCTTATAAAAATTCTGCCTTTGGGGCATCCATGTTTTCCAGCTTTAAGTGAGACAAAATGGATTTCGTTGCAGCAGCCCAGTTTTCTGTGTAGACCTGCGTTAAGATTCTTTTTTTTAATTAAATGTCAAATCCGCGTGGCACTGCAAGCAGCACGTGCCTGTCTCCCTGGTTAAACTGCCAGCTGCCTGTGGGGAATTAGCTGGAGTTCAGGGAGCCCTGCGCAGGGCTTCCTGTCACACAGGGCTGGGTGCCCTGGGACTGTGGGGGAAACAGGAGACAACCTACTTGTCTCGGGGAGACTGAATTTTACACTTTAATTATTTAAGGTTATTTTTAGGTGCTTTTCTTTGAGATGTGCCAATAAATCAGCAATCCTATTCAGGATTAGGCATGAAAAGGGAAGTTGAAATCCTTTAAGCAGCATTTCTGTTGCTGTACTTGGACTGGAAGAGGTTTATCCCATTTGCCATGGCAACGTTTCATGTTGATGCTTTTTACGTTTGGAAAATTCCCCACCAGAATGAAATAGGCACTCAGTTATTATATAAACACCCGCAAGCTGGCGTTTTTACAACAGCTTGTTCACCGTGGGGACATTTTTTGTGAGGTCATGGACCTTTAATAAACTGGAAATAATATCTATCATCTATCAATAGATAATTAAAGCCTCCACTTCCCCCAAATGAACAAACCAAAGAGAGAGAGGAAAGAACACTGGCACAGACACTGCCTCAGCTCCTGGGACAGCTGGGCAGGAGAACGTGGGATGAAGGGAGCTCTGGGAAGGAGGGCTGCGTGGGCAGCGGGGACCGCCGCGGGCAGAGGGACCTGTGCTCGCAGCACAGACTCCAGGGTCCTGCCTTTGTCTTAAAAAGTATTTCTCTGTTTACATAGCTGCACCAGGTCCTTTTGGTTAGAATGTCCTTGTTTATAATTGCCCGTGTTGTGCTTTCAGTTATTGTCTCTCCTTAAGCATCTTCTCTGAAGAGTGCAAGTTTGATTTTTAGAAACCCAGTCTGATAATATTTAATTTTTATGGGAGCCTTTCATCCATTTATAGGCAACATAATTACTAATAGATTTATTTGCGTTTTTATTTGTAATCTAATTTTGAGTTTCGTATTCGTTTTAGTTTCTCTGTCTGTCTCTCTGTCTCCATCTCTCTGTCTCTGTCTCTGTCTGTCTCTGTCTCTCCATCTCTCCATCTCTGTCTCCCCCTCTCTGTCTCTCCATCTCTGTCTCTCCATCTCTGTCTCTCTGTTTCTCTTTCTCTCTGTCTCTCCTTCACTCCTTTGGGATTGAATACTGTTACTCTTCATTATGTTCCCGTTTCCTACTCTGGAATGTATATATCTGCTGTAGATTGCTAGAAATTACAATAGAAATGTTAAACTCATTCACCTTCCTCCCAGAAAATATAAGGATTCAGACCCACTCATTACTCTGTGTAAATGTTGTGTATTTACTATTTTTTGCTCTGCAGTGTACTAGTCTTATCATTTCATAAAGGCAGCATTTATCCCTTATTTGGCTTTCATGTCTTCCTTCCTAATAGACCTTTTATCTGAGTCAAGTGTAGTCTTAGCATTTCTTCCACAAGGGTCTGCTGGTGGCAAACTGATAGTTTTTGTTTGTCTGGAAAGGTCTTTATGCAGACAGACAGCCCTTAATATTTATCTAAAAGGCCTTGTTTACCCCACTTAGGACGTTTATGGGGATTACAGCAAGAGACGAAATGGAAGACTGACTTGTAGCCCCCCCCCACCCCTTCCCATCCCTAGCTTGGTCCTGCACCCTGAGCGTTCTCACCTGTGGGTACCTCCTCCTTTCCATCGGAGAGCTGAGCAGGCCACAGGGTCCTCTAAACTGCAGGCCTGGCCCAGTCTTGGGGAAGGACTCTATCTTGTGGTCATTCACAGCATAGGATTCAAGTTTAAGGTCTGGTCCTCCACCTTCAGGATTCTAGCACGGCTGCTCAGACACCAGTGCTCAGCTGAATGTCCCTGATTTGAAGGCCGTCTGGTCTCCTTGTCTGACCAGCTTTAACCTTTTATTGGTCTTTGGCTTGCTGAGGTTTGTTGTGATGTGGCTAGTATGGATCCCCTTTTATTTATTCAGTTTGGAACTTGTTGGGCTTGTCGCATCTGAGGATTGGCGACACTAGATTAGCAGTATTCTCAGCAATTATTTCTGCTAAATGTTGCCTTTAACCCATTTTATTCATGGAGCCGTCTTGTATTTATTGAGAGTTGGCCATGTGATGAGCAGTCCTCCAGGCACTGGGCTATACGTCTGACCAAAACAGCCCCAAATGTCCCTGCTCCAGTGTCACTTGCATTGTACTGAGGAAAGACAAATGATGAACATACAAAAAAGCAAAATCCACAGCATGTAAAAGTGATGACTTATAAATTAAGTAAGGCAGAAAAGTGTGCAGAGAGTGTAGTTGCACTTTATGGAATGATAGGAGAAATAAAAGGAAAGGTGTTGTTTCAGGTTAGGTTTAAACAAGTGAATGTCCCCCCACCCCCCGTTTTTTTTCTGGGAATATTCATTTCCTAGAATCATAGCCCGGGAGAACTCATGTAGGACTTCCATTCTCATTGCTTCTCGTCCCCTTTTCCTGGCAAGGACACCGTCCCCCATCGCTGGGCGTGCTTTCAGGCTCTTAGGCTTCTGTCATTGGCCTTTTAATCTTTTTCGGGCACATGTTCATCCTTAGAGGTTCCATAGCACACGGTAACTTCAGCTAATGTGTGTGATGACGAATCTATAATATCTATCTCCCTTCAAGATTCCTCTCCCCTTCTAGGGAGCTATGTATGCAACTGCGTGGTCGTCACCTCCATTGTGATGCCTCAAGATTGTCTTAGATTTACCCTGGCCAATGAATTTTATTCCAAAAACTCTTTTCTCCTCCGGCATTCTTATTTCACTGAGTGGCATTACCAGGTACTATGAAACCTCAATCTAATTTATTTTTAACCCTGTTTTATGTACCTCTCCATATGAAGAAGCACATGACCTCCTCAGAGAGTACATTTTTATTTCCAAAGCTTTACTGAGATATAATTCACGTACCACACAGTCACCCACTTAAAGTGTGCGATTCAATTCAGTGGCTGGGAGTGTAGTCACAGTTGTGTTCACACTACAATCACATTTTTATCACAAAAAGAAGCTTCATGCCACTGTGCAGCCCCCCGTAAACCCTTCATGTGCCACAGCCCAAGGCGATCACTGATCCTTCTTCTCTACAGAGTTAGTTTCATATAAACAGAATCATATGCTGTGTGGTCCTTTGTGACTGACTTCTTTCACATTGCACAGAGTCCATCATGTTGCGGCATGTACTGGTCTTTCATTTATTGTTATGGTCGAATAATTTCTCAGTGTATAGATACCACATTTTATTAACCACTCATGTATTCATGGACTTTAAGGGTGTTTCCACTTTTTGGCCATTATAAATAACACTGCTGGAGTTGTTCATGTACAAGTCTTTGTGTAGCTATGTTTTTATGTTTTCCTTTCTCTTGGGCACATACCTAAGAGTGGGGTTGGGAAGTCACCAGGAGGCTCTGTGTGTAAGCATCTGAAGGACTGTCAGGCGGTTTTCCCAAATAGCGGCAGCATCTGGCATTCCCAGCAGCAGCACTTCAGTGTCCCAGTGTCTTCACATCCTCCGGAGAGTTTTTATTATTTTTCTTCTAGATATAGTCGCCCTCTTGAGTGAGAGTGGTGTCTCATTATGCTTCTGATTTCTGCATGAAAGCTAATCATTCTGAGCATTTTTTTGTGTGTCATTTGCCATTTGTATTTTCTTTGGAGACGTGACAATTCAGATCCATGGCCCATTTTTACATTGGTTTGTCTTTTAGTTTTCAATTGTAGTTGTTGTTTACATATTTCAGATGCAAATACCAGTTGTGTATGTCACCCAAGATGGCTTCCTGTGTTTGCGTCTAGGTCATTTCCTTCTTCGTGGCACATTGAGGTGTATTTGCTCAAAAGCCTGTTTCCTGGTGCCAGACTCTAATTTTCAAACATCAGTTATTTATTTATTTTTAAATTAGCCCAAATAAGCCAAGTTTTAGCCATTTAGAGCCTGGATGCTTCGCAGACCCCACAAGGCCTCACTGAACATCTGCTAGCAATAGACGAGACAGTCCAGGGCTGTAAAAACACCACGCTGCCACCACCTTTTGGAGCTCTGAGTCTGACCCAGAGGTCCCCCACCGCACCACAAGCTACCAGGAGTTCCCTTTCCCTCCCCACTTCCGAGTAGCAGCCCCCACCCGTCAGCCAATATAGCTCAATAAAGTGTGTGCTACGTCCTCCACCCCCAGGGCTGTCTTTCTTCTCCATTGGCCCCAGATTGCTCCTTAGCAGAAAATAGGATTTGCAGAAATTTCTTCCCAATCTGTGAGTTGTCTCTTCACTTTCTTGTTGGCATCCTTGGAAACATAAAAGTTTTCAATTTTGATGATGTTTAGTTTACCTCTTTTTTTCCTTTTGCTACTTGTGTTTTTGATGTCATTCCTAAGAAATCGCTGCCTCATATAAGGTCACTAATATTTATGCTTAATTTTCTTCTAAGAGTTGTATAGTTTTAGCTCTTATATTTGGTCTCTACTCCATTGTGTGTTACATTCTGGTGTGCTGTGAGGTACATGTCACCTCATCCTTTTGTGTGGATACCTAGCTGTCCCAGCACAATTGGTCACAAGGCGGTGGTGGCTTTAATTCTGTTCGTACTGATCTCCCCGCTTCTGCCCCCCCACCCCATACACACACTCTTACTGCCATCGCTTTAGTTCACGGCACAGGCTTCTTTCTGCTTTTATATGAAACAGTCCCCTAATTAACTTTTGGTTGTTCCATCCTGTCCCAATTATTTTCTCCATTACAACCAGTGATCTTTCTTGAACAAAAATTTGTTGTGTCCCCCTCTTGCTTAAAACTTGTAAATGAAGCTTCCCTTAACTCTGGACAAAGCAGACATGTCTGCATGGCACACGGCTTGCGATGTCCCCACACATCCCTCTGTGCCACAGCTGCTTTTTTCCTACAGCAAGCACGCCCCTTCCGGTTCTGTGCCTTTTCATATGCCAGCCCTTCTTCCTGGAAAGCCCACTTCTGCAGCTTTAGTTTAGACATCGATGATTTGAGACCAATTCCCTTACACAGCATAAGACAGTCAGCTGCTCCCATGAATTGGAGTGTGTCCTTGTCATGGAGTTTGTCACAGGGCACGGCCGTTGCCTCCTGGCTGTCTCCTCCCCTAGTCTGTAAATTCAGTGAGTGGACTGGATGCCTTTTTACTCTGATGTTTTAGGACTGAACATAGCAGTGGGTACAAAGTAGTTATTCTGTTAATATTTGCAGGGTTGAATTATTTTTACATCAAATAAAGGCAAAAAGGAAATATAATTTGAGTCCAGTTTTGAAAGACATGACACTGAGTGCTGTAGAAGTAAGAGTATCAATTAGTTAATGAAGAATACGATGACTTCTCTCACTTGATTGTGTAATTGGTCATATTAGATGTAAACCCAGGAAGTTGAATGAGCAATACATCATTTGTATGTTTCCAGAAAAAGTGTTAGAGCTGTATAGCCCTTGCTCTTAAATAAGTTTAGAGTAATTTTATATTATGAAGTTATATCTATTGGGAGGCAGAGGGACATAGAATTAGATAACTACAATACATACTGGTAGCTGAAATGATCACATTGGTAGCTGGGCCTGGACTAGGTTAACTATGTGTGAATCTGTGATGTATTGGGGAAAATAAATAGCAAATAATAATTATTGGCACCTGGATAGTAATAAATGAAGAAAATAAAACATGAATGTAATCATTATGAGTATTTCATCTAAACTTTTTTTTTTTTAGCTGAGCCATCCTGCCACCTGTTGGCAGCTCAACGGCAACTCAGCTCGGGCTGGACTCAAACAGCTGTTGCTCAGAGCTCAGCTCGCACTCTTGAGCGAGCTCTTAACCAACTGAGCCACTCGGCCAGCCCCTCATCTAAACTTTTTAAATGATATTTAGAAGCAGACGAACTTGTAACATTCCCAAATATTTCCCTTAGCTGATACCACACAGGTGCTTCAGACAGAGGGAAAGGATGTTACGGGAATCTGTTGTGTCACTCTGAAATTGATCTCAGGTGCCTCACTCTGCAAGTTAACATTCAGCAAAGTCTTAAATTACACACTGGCTGGAGTTGTTGTTTGTTTGTTTGTTTGTTTTTTTAATTGTTGTTTTTCTTTGACTAATTTTATGCCGTGCTGTGGAAATTAACTAGAAACTGAATGATGGTGAAACCTTAATAACGTTAGTAAGCTTTTTATTTATTTATTTATTTAAAGCTATTCAAATAATTACACAGAAGAGCTGCTCTGAAAAACAATTCAAAATTTACAAGACTGTAATTGTCACAAAATATTTCTTTTTTATGAGTTCTCCAATATTGTAAAGGTGTTTTTACAAGGGTGTGTGTGTAAAATCCTGATACAGGGGTATTTTTCCTTTTCTTTTAGTATTCCCAAACTTAGAACAATTAGTTTAGGCTGTTTTTGAATCAATATGTAAGATTTTATTATATATGAAATAATTCCCAACATTTGCCAACTATCTTCCTTTAAAGGAATAATTAGTAAAGCCCCAAACAAAAAACAGTGTGAGTGTGAGCTTGGAGAAGCAGTACTGTGAAAGTAGGAAAGGGCACGAGTGGGGTTGTTCTCAATGCCCATGCAGGCTTTGCGCAGGCGGTTTCTCCTTCAGCCCCTGGACAAAAGACCGGAGGAAATAGTTCTTTCCCCTGAAGTAGGGTGCGTGCCGGCCGCCGGCCAGTGGTGACATGCAGGTGACTCTGGGTGGACAGGAGGCCGTCCAACACCAGTGCCGGGGAGAGCGCCTGGGCACACTGGCAGGGTTTTCCTGCCCCCTCTTCCCCCAGTGACTGTTTCACACTTGCCTTTGACTCTGTTTCCTGTCTGCAAAGACCACAACTTGGGGGCAGCTGTACGTCTTGAATGATGTCACATATTGACTCAGATAATGGGACTATTAAAGAGTTCAAGAAGTCATAGAAAAATATTGTAGGAAGATGGTAAGTCATGTGATAAAGTCATAGTCCCAACAGGGGACCCCGTGTTTTATTGCAGTAGATCACAGGATGTTTCAGATGTGGAATAGATGGATAGATAGAGACATACAAACATGCATACATACATATCTAGAAATTATTTCTAATCTTCACATATTCCTGTGCTGACGGTTATTCCCAAACAAGCTATTTTAAAATATAATTCTACCTTAAAATAATGAAGATAGAAGTCACAAACTGGGAGAAAATATTTGCAGATCACATATTTAATAAAGGACTAGAAACTTTACAAGTTCAATAATAAAAAAAAACAATCTAACATGAAATGAATGAATGCTGTGTGTGCATAGACATTTCTTCAGATAAACCGTATTAAGTAAGCACCTTAAGATGTCGGTGTCATTAATCATTGAGGGAATGCATGCAGACATGGAAAACTAGATTTCACTGCGCATTCTTTAGAATGTCTGAAACGCAAGGCTGCCCATACCACGTATTGGCAGAGGCGTGGAGACGGAGCTTCCAGGCCGCTGGTGGGCATGCAAGGCTCCGACCCCTTGGGAAAACAGTTTGGCGGTGTTTAAAGAATTTAAATAAATGAACACTACATGACCCAGCCGTTCCACTCAGGTTCTCACCTGAGAGAAATGAATGCATATGTACATAAGGCTGCTGTGTGGATGTTCACAGCATACAAACAAGTACGAGGATAAACACATCTGGGTCCGTCCATACAATGTGATATAAAAGGATATGCTATCGATGTGCACAGCTCGTAAGGACACCAAAATAACTAGGGTGCCTGAAGGAAGCTACACACACAAGAATTCGCTCTGTGTGGCTCCGTTCATGCAAACTTCTGGACTATGGAAACGCGCTGCGATAGAAAGCAGTCAGCGCTTGGGGAGTGGCTGGGTCAGAGGGCAGGGAAGGAAGGAGTCAGGAGGGTTCCGGGGGACCCTCCTGGAAGAGTGGGGGTGCGTCAACTCGGGTGAAGTGTTCAGCCATGTTACTGGGCCGTGGTATATTAGGGAGGTGCATGGATGTTGTATGTAATCTCAGCTGTGACGGGGATTTCTGCAGCTTATCAAATTGGTCCCTTTAACCACGTGCGTTTTATTCCTTATCAGAAATACGGTTTTACCTACATTTGGGTTAAACACTCTTCTTAATTTTTAAAATTGTTTCCACATACCATTTTAGTGGCTGTTTCGTTTTTATTTGTGGTTTCAATGAACGTTTTGGTAAAAAAAAAATTCTGGCCTCGTTGCGCAGGTCAGTCACCCTTCAGGAACCTCACCGGCTGTGTGGGTCCCCTGTGGGTCCCCTCGGAAACCTGGGCTCCTTGGCGTCCTCCGGAGCCGGCGCTGGCATCTCTGCAAGGGCCAGAGGTAACTGTCAGGCTCGACCGCGCGGAGGGCCTCGGCTCCTGCGGCTTCCACCCGCTTGGTCCGCCTCGCTCTTCACAGCGCCCCTCAAAATGCGCAAGCCGTTCTTAGCCGTGGGCCGTTCAAAGCCCGGCCACCCGCTGGACGCGGGCTGCAGGCCGCCGTGCGCCCGCCTGAGACACACCCAGCCTGGCGGCACTGCCCGTCCACGGCCACGCGTCGGCTCCGTGTCACCACAGGCTGCTCTGCGGGGCTCCAGCGGGAGCTTCCCCACCACCGCCTCTCTGCTGGTAACACACGGAACAGAGACCACGGGGACAGACATTTCCGTATAGGCCTAATATCTGAAACCCATATATACATGGAATTGCTGGACATAGTATATGTATACACACAGATATCTATCAATATCTATATATATCAATGTCCATAATCACTTTAGTATTCTAATATGACTATAAATAGAGTCGAGTGTCACTTCTAATGTATTTTCAAATGGGAAAAATTACATTCAAAGTATTTTTGAGCTGTCAGCCCACAATAGCGTTTAGACGCAGACTCTAAAATATACAGTGCAGTGAGAATTTTCAAACAGTGCCACCGAATTCCACAACGCATATGGGGATTTTAGTGTTGTCGTACATTATGCACAGGATGTTTACACAGCACTGAACAGGTGTCTCACTTCTTGGTGTAAGTTTTAAATGAAGCCTTTTTCAATATCACAAGTTTTAGTGCTAGCACCGGTGATAATTAGAGATAAAAATAGAACTTGACACTGAGATCGGCAGGTAGCTGAGGATCTAGTGAACAACTGGCACCTTGGAAATCCATTTGATGATCAGTCTGTTGGACGTAGGAAGAGAGAGAAGGTATTAGGTCAAGGCATGATGCAACAATGCTGGACCACCTTGTGTTGTAGTTGGTAGGCTGAGGATTATTTTCAAATATCTGACGTGTCAGTGACTATAGCATTGCTGAAAGATGGCAAAAGGTTATCGAACAAAATGCGCAATACATCATTGATCTTTATTCTTTATACAAATAAATGACCTTTGAAAAACATAGAGAAAATCCGCCATGACTTTTCCGAAGACCCAACATATTTTTTGCAAGCATTCCCCGCTTCCCCTCCTCTGATGGCGACTTGCAGTGCCCTCTGTGGACTTTTCCGCAGCCCTGATAGGTGCTCACAGGCTGGCAGGGGAGGTGTGTCCCAGATCTCTACAGAGGAGTGTGTGTTTCCTGTTGACAGGATTACCAAAGACAGATGCCAGCAGGAAAAACTCACCTCTGTGTGGTCCCACTGTAAGCAGGATGGTGATAAGAGGCAACTGGCTTAGATTCAGTCGAAGCCGTATATCCAGTAGGAATGGCCTGGAGGTTACCAATACCACACTTCAGTTCCTGACTGATTGATTCTGCTGGGATTTTAATGGTAATCATGACAAATTTCATAAAACACACTAGACAGGCAGCAATCTACAGATATGCAAGGATATAGTTTAAAATGAATGATATTCAAGGGTTTCAGATCTTGTCTGGAAAATTGCACCCTCACGACCTGTTACGAAGCTCCATTTCCCACCAGCAGTGCTCGAGGCCTCACCAGCACTTGTTATGTCTTGTCTTTTTGCTGATCGCCGGTCTGGTAGGTGTGAGGTGATGTCTCACTGTGGTTTTGATTTGCGTTCCCTGATGATTAGTGATGTTGAACATCTCTTCACATGGCCATGTGTATGTCGTCTTTGGGAAAAGGTCTATTCTAGTCCTTTTTCTATTTTTTAATTAGCTTGTTTTTGATGTTGAGATGCATGAGTTTTTTTATGTATATTGAAATTGAATATTAAGCTCTTATCAGATATATCATTTGCAAATATATTCCCCACTCAGTAGGTTGCCTTTTTGTTTTGTTGATGGTTTCCTATGCTGTGCAAAAGCTTTTTATTTTGAGGCACTCCCGTTGGTTTATTTATTTATTTATTTATTTTTTGCCCTTACCTAAGGAGACATATCCCCAAAATATTGCTAAGACCAATGTTAAGGAGCTTCCTGCCTATCTTTTTCTCTATGAGTTTTATGGTTTTAGGTCTTATATTTAATTCTTGAATCCATCTTGAATTTAGATGGTGTAAGAAAGTGGTCCACTTTCATTCTTTTGCATGGAGCTGTCCGGTTTTCACAGCACCATTTCCTTAATTCTTCCAGTCCATGAGCTCAGTCTATGCTTCATTTATTCATGTTGTCTTCATTTGTCTCCTCAGTAACTTATGGTTTTTAGAATCCGGGTCTTCACCCCTTGGATTTTCTCTCTGCTGTTTTGTTGGGTGATTTCACTGCCCTGTGTTCCAGCGGATCTGCTTTTTGCATCATCTCATCTGCTGTTGATTTCTTCATGTATTTTTCATTTTGGTTTCTGTATTCTTCAGTTCCGATGGGTCCTTTTTGTATACTTCCTGTCTCTGATGATGTCCTCACTGTGTTGGTCCGTGCTTCTCCCAAGTTCGATGAGCACCTTTCTGACCATTGCTTTGAACTCTTTCTCTGGTAGACTGCTTATTTCCATCGTGTTTAGTTCTATCTCTGGGGTTTCATCTTGTTCTTTGTAGGGAACCTCCTTTTGCCTAACTCTCTGTGTTTGTTCTGTGGAGTAGGTGATCAGCTACATCTCTTGGTCTTGAAAGAGTGGCCCATGTGAGAGGTGAGCTGGGGGGCCCAGTAGCACAATCCACTCGTCATCACAGCCAGGTGCTCCGGGGTAGCCTTGTGTGGCTGCGTTGCCCTCCTTTGTGGTTGGGCCGT
Organism: Aselliscus stoliczkanus; assembly: GCA_033961575.1. NCBI lineage: Eukaryota > Metazoa > Chordata > Mammalia > Chiroptera > Hipposideridae > Aselliscus > Aselliscus stoliczkanus. The sequence continues at coordinate 63,470,455 of CM066735.1, forward strand.
GGCTGCTTTCTGCTCATAGGTGGGTATGGTTGGCCTCCAGGCTACCTGGTGCAGAGGCCCACCTGTGACTTCTGGCTGGGGGCTTGGTGGGGGCTCCTACAGGCACTGCTGTGCAGGGGCTGCTTCCACAGTGGGGGCTGCTTGGGGGTCGGCACTGGTGCTGGCCAAGCTGCCCCTGGGTGTGGCGGGTAGCACCCATACTTGTTACTCAGTGCCTGTTGAAACTGTTCCAGCTGCTGTTCTTTAGACCTGAAAGCATACGTGCAGAGTCTTTCACCTCTGTCCTTTCCTCCCACTTTACCACGGTCAGGATACAACCACTGTTATCTCAAGCCACTGCTGGGATCAACAGAAAACATGTAAACCATTTTCAGTCTGCAGAGTTCTGACAGAACACCAGAAAATTTTTGCCTCATTTTTCCTAGGTGTTTGGAACCCTACATAGTCAAAAGCAGTTTTGTCATAAATAGGAATCTACTGACTTCTGAATGAATCATCAATATGATTAATGTTGGTGCAATATGATTAATGTCTGTTCATTTTTCTTGTAAAACATCCACTTAATGGCACAGTTCAAAATGCCTCATCACTAAGGAATTCTGGCTTATTGGGGACATGTGCATGTGGAAACATCATGATGTATCCATGTAGAATGTGAGGGGAGGAGTGTTGGAAGCTAGAATGATCTGGGATGGTGTTTAGGGAGCAGCCACCTAAAGGCTGAGCAGCATAGCTAAGAGGGAAGTTCTTGGTGTCCTGACAGGCTTGACATGTTCAGGTTTGATCTGAGCCAATGTGGAAAAATGGATCTCACGCTGTGGGTGGAATTCAGCTGTACAGGAATGTATGGTGGGGGGTGTTAACATCAGCCAGGCAGACACATTCCAGGGGACCCCAGGAGCGGGACGGTCGTCACCACTCACGTGCATGGAGGAGGGGACCCAGTCCTCAGAGTCAAGGCTGGGGAGGACTGTGACCTGGCCGAGTGGGCCAGCATGGGTCTAGCCAGACTGAGTAGGTGGTTGTGGTCTTAAACAGGAGCCTGGATTCACTGGGCAGAGCTTGAGAGGGGGTCAGAAATTCATGGAACACCTTGGAATCTTGCAGATATCAGCCTCGGGGTAGATCTCTCACTGTGGTCGGTGTTGATTGTACAAACCAGGTGAGACTGTAGTGCACAGAAGGAACTCCATGTCAGCAGCCTAGTGGGGCTGAAGAACGATCTGGTTTGGTTCCAATGTTTCTGTACCTCTCTGGAAAGCATCGTTCCAAGCTTGCGCAAAGGGTCACTCTTAGGTTACGTTCTTACATCACTTACACTCCTGCAATTAGGTTTACATACATAGTGTCTGTGTTTTCCAAGCATATCTTCACAAGGTCATCTCTGCTTTTGGCCCTTGGTACATTTGTTTATACTCTGCCACTTGTCTCCATTTGGGCTACTTTTGCAATATGATAATGTCAAAATTTACCTGCATTTTGCGGTTTTATTTCTACCATCTATTGTTAAGAAAAGAAGTTTAGTTTATGCTCACCAATTACAAATTTTATCCTGTGAGTTGAATTCTGCCTGTGGACATGTTTCCTTCAGCTAGTAGAGTGTTGACAATTAAAAAAAAAAAATGCCTTCAGGCAGGTCACGCATTTTCCATTTTCCCAGAGTTCCCACAGCCCCTTTGGGGGTCCAGCTGTTGCCTCCCTTCACAAAGCCGGCCTCGCCGCCCCAGAGGCATTTAACTTGTATACCTCTGCTTTCTATGCATGGAGTGGTATGGGGGGAAGTATACACTGGAAAGAAAAATGATTTTCATCATACAGGTATCTGAAAACCAATTTTATGCAGCACCAAGCTAAGCAGGTGACAAATCTTTTCAAATGAGTTTCAATTGTTTTGGAATTAAGTAGAAAGACGTCTTACACTGAAATAAAGCTTCAAAAGAGAAATATTATCTCTACTGTTTTGCCATGTTGGTTAACCTAGCTTCCCCATTTTGCTTTGCTTTCATGATATCAAAGTAATTCATACTCATGTAGTGTGTTTTCAAAGAGCAGAAAAGAATGGAGATGTGGGAAAATTCACTCTTAATTACATCATATATTAGAAGTAACTTATGTTGAAATCATGGCACATTTCGTTCACATCCTTTATGTACTTGTTTATGTTTATGTATGTATCTGTGTTATCTATTATGTATCCTATCTATAAGTGGATATGTCTATACGTGTATCTATTTTTATTTAAAACTGAAAGAAATGGGAACATATGTGTTATTTTTAATGGATTTTTTTTCAAAACACAAGAAGACAATTTTGAATAATTCTGCATGATTATACAAAACAGCTTTTTGTTCAATATAAATTACCTTGAACTGAGTAATGCAAAGAAATTTGAGGCATTGGTATGATTTGTAATTATCTGTATGTGATTTATATGTATTCAAAATGTGTAATTGTATAAATAATATTTATATTTCTTTCTCTAGAGTAATTTCTTAGAGTTGATGCATTTCAGTAGATAATAACTCAAAGGCCATATTATAAAATTACTTTTGCTTATTTATCGGCCCTTTTAAATGATGAAATCATAAGGAGAAATTAGAAACTATCAGTTTTCAGTAATTTAACAGACCATGATGCTTAACCATAGAATGATTAAGAGATCTAAGTTCAAATTCTTCAGGGCAGACCTGGGACCACATGTTGGTTCATTTCTGAACTGTATTTTTAACTAATAAAACTTCATTTACATTGCACTGCATCTTGGAAGATAGATTACCTTTGGCTAGGGAGAGCTTGTCATCCAAATGCTGATGATGTTGGGTGTCAGCAGTAAGAGGGCTGCAGGTGTATGTACATGGCATCTTCTGTGGCAGCTCTGACCTTGCCGACACCACACATACAGCCATCATGCCAACAGCTGAGACCTGGGCCTCGTGATAAAACCAGGAATAAGCATCGCTCTGGGGCAGCAGGCTCTGTGTGGAGCGGTCCTTCAGCGAGCACAGGAAGGGGTGCCGGTCAGTGTCCCCCAGGAACCTGGGGGGCGGGTTTGGCTTCACTGGCTTTATTCGTGGGTGAAGTGTGCCCTTGAGAGCTCATTGTCAGGGTCGCGCCTCCTCAGTGGCCTTGGCTGCCAGGACCCCCCGCGGGCAGACCGCTCTGAGCGTCACGGCCTGCCTCTTGCAGGGCCTCGGAGGGTTCAGACAAGCCACAGGTCATTTATGTCAATTTGAGAGGATTTATCAGTTCTATTACCTTTGGTACCTACTACGAAATGGAAAAGTGTATTAAACAATCCTGAAAATAGGCAGTAAGTTGAAAAATAGAACTAATAATGCAACCACAAATGAACAAACTCGTGACAGAGCTAGCATTTATGTTCTAGCATTTTCAATAACCAAGATGTGAGATAAAAGTAAGAGCAGTCTAATCATACGTATGAAGGAGTTCGACCAAAAATCCAGTATTGTAAAGAAGACACATGGACAGTTCGAGTCAGTCTCACTCTGACCTGTGTCTGCGCTGAGATGTTTGTGATTCCGTAGCACAGTCACTTCTGGGCAGTCTCCATAAATGTTGCTAACATGTGTTGACATTTTTGATTTGTAATAATTCAATTTATTTTTCCTTTCTCTATGAGGTCTGGAACTTTCGTTTTGCTCCTAAATCTCTAGTGCTGAAAACAGTGCCTAGAACATAATAGGAAGTGGCAAAATATTTATTGAGTGAATAAAGGTTACAAGTAGGAACAAAAATAGTATTTTGCACAACTGTCTAAAACTTATAGAAATGAGCATGTGTATGTATGTAATTACTAATTGCCCCTGCCCATGTGAGGTACGTAACCTCCCACCTCTCTGTGAAACTGACCAAAATCAGCCTCCCAGCTTGGAGAATTTTATCAAAATACCATGAATCAGGGATGTCATGGGAGCCTGTGGGTTGTGACTATAGTCATGTTTGTGCCCAGAACCTGGAATGTCATTGTCGTGAAGCAAGGCCGGGAGAGGGGCTGGTGAGTGGACCAGTGGTGAGGCCGCTGGATTCCTGGGCCGTGGTTCCGAGGCTTCCTACTGTTCAGGAACGCAGGGGTGCTGGAGCCATGATCTGTCTCTCTGAACCACGGGCAGAGTACAAGCCTGTGAGGATGAAATGAAGCTCATATGATGGTTCAGAGAGCTACTAGAAAATCTGTTCAATAGTGACGGTGACTATGCAATTCAAAATCCAAAAAACCTCTGAAAAACAAGAGTTTATGTATTTATTTATTTCTTATTCTTGACAATGTCTGATAAACTTAGTGACTGCAAAACCTGAGCTGAATGGATGTGAGAACATGCCTTGTCTTTATTTATGCACAAATATCCGTGTTTGTTCAAGAGACACTTCCCCAGAAAATTCCCAGTGTTATGTAAATTACGTCTCTGCACTGTATTTGCTTTCTAAAATCTCAAAAAACTTGTTCTTGTTTTCTGAACTATCTCTGGCACCAGGTGTTAGCTGTGGAATTGTAGGCCTTCGTTTCCACCCTGGAGTATAAAGTGGGACATTGGTAAATAGCACTGCATTGGCAAATCTCACGCTGAATCACACATCTAGATTCTTAAATATTTTAAAAAATATGTCCCTTATCTTTACCTTCTCTTTTCCTGACATAGGAAGGAGAACAAGAGGGCATTACCTACTTACAGGGAGCCCAAATGTGCCCTTGAACATTGTCCCAGAGGGTTCCTTGTCCACTGGCAAAGGCGACCTGAAATGGACAGGGGATTGTCAGGTGTGGGGCCATGGGACCATGTGCTCCAACTAAGTCGCTTAGAGTCTATGAAACGCAGTATTCACATTTGAAAAAGAGAGATAATACATGTGACAGATACCAAGAGAAATAGAGTAATCAAATTATATAACGCATGTAAAATGTTTAATGGGTTTCTATCTTCTGCACACTTTCAATTGCCTCAGAACGAGGTGGAAGACAGGAAAAACGTAACATCTGAGAAAATGTTCGTAATTATTTCTCACAGGTATTTTCATTAATAATTAAGATAAAGTAGATTGGAACTCTGATTGTTCTCTTTTGCAGTAGTGACGATATGTGTGTGTGTGTGTGTGTGTGTGTGTGTGTGTGTGTGTGTGTGTGTCTGTTTGTCCCAGTGCTGTTCCCGGCACTGGGAGCAATAGCCCCAGGAGACCTGTACTGTCTCATTGCTTGTGGCACATGACAACATGGAAGCACACAGAGGTTACGCAGTCTGTCCAAAGTCACATGGGAATTCCATGGCAGAGCCATAGGGCTCCTGACAGCTGGTGCTCATGATATTTATATCAGGCTACAAATGATATGCAGTAATGCCTCCCACTGAAAGTCGCGCATGTAGGAAACCTTTTACAACAGTTGCAAAGCATCCGTGCAAATAGATCCCGCCGACAGAAAAGTTCCTCAACAAGACAGCATTGTCCGTCAGCCATCGTATCTGGATGGTCATTGCAAAGGTGAGGAGAACTAATTTTTAATCCACAGAAAGAACCTCAAAGTCCATAGTTTACTGTGTGGACCAAAACAGAATTTTCTGACTTTTGTAGATAAAAATCCCATGTTTCATATGTCGTTAGTCTGGTTTAGGATATAATCTTTCCCAAACTGAAACTCCAAAAGTTAGCTTCTTTTGTAAGTGGTCATGTCTTTCTGAATTAACATTCTATGTTTATTATCAAACACCTCTTTGAATTTCAGGCAATTACTTAGCTTTTTTTGCATCTCTTAAAATCACAATTAGTGATAGAGTTATGGTTGATTTAAAGTCTGTGGGATAGGGTTACAGAAGTTGTAAGTGATTCAAAGAAGAAAGCATGTGTAATAGCTAGATTTCCTGATTGTTTTATTTTCTTAGTGTCTCTGCACACGGTGAGCTAAAAATAGATTCAGCCATTTTGTGCAATTATTTTTACAACACTTAACGACATGCTGTGATCAACAGACAGCGCTGCCTTCATTTTCCAGAGCAGCCACATGATTACACATGAGATTTAATCACGGAAAGCTTTCCTGATTTAGAAAAAGCACCACAATGCTGTTTCCTAACATGCATTTCCTGGGCCTTAACTGTCCCTCATGTATCGCTCCATTCCTTTTAAGGATCTGCTTAGTGTCTTTTCTGTCTCCAGCTGATACTGAGTTCTTGGCTGTTAGCAGGATTGTGTGTGTGTGTGTGATTTGAGGTTAATTAAAACCAATGATGAATTATAGATTGATGTGCCAAAATCAGGGCAGCAATGAATGAGAACATTTCAAACGAGTTCAATGCTGTCTGTAGAACACAAATATTGGCCATTGTCAAAGATAAGAGCACAGCTTTGTGGCAAGTGATGAGTTTATACAGTGAGATAGACATCTATGTTTTGGTTCCAATTATATCCTCAAATATAAAGCTGCTGCTGTAACAAATAACTGACCTAAAACAGCACAAATTTTTCTCATAGTTCTAGAGTTCAGAAGTCCAAAACGGGCCTCACGGGGCTACAGTCAGGGTGTTGGCGAGGCTGACTTCCTCCGGAGGCTCCAGGGAACGGTCTTTTTCCTTCTCTTTTGCAGCTTTTAGAGGCTGGCTCCTCTTCCTCCATCTGCAAAGCCAGCAGCTGGGCCACTGCGACCTCTGTTCTGTCATCACAGTTTCTGTGACTCTGTCTCCTGGCTGCTTCTATCACTTATAAGGATCTTTGTAGTGATATTTGCAATCCAGGGTAGTGTCACCATCAGACTATCTCTGACTCAGTCACAGCTGCAAGTCCTTCTGGGTATGAAAGGTCATGTGGTCACATGTTCCAGGGACCATGACATGGACATCTCAGGGGAGGGGGTATCATGCTTCCTACTACACTCCCTCAAATATTTGGAAATTAGATATAAAATAATGCAACCTGTTTATAATTTTTTGAAAAATCAAGATATTGCCCTGATTTTGATATAATTTTGTCCTTAATGATAAATGATAAAATATTTTATTATCCTAAGCATTTATCCTAAGCATTTTCTTCCATTTTCCATAGCCATTGAGATTTTTTTTTAAACAAATTTAAATGTTGTTCTCTGTTAGGGATTCCTTAACATTTTTCCCCCCAAAGACCAGAAATTAGGAAAAATGTAATTAAAGAGAAAAAAATTTATGAAATTACATAATACCACTTAAAAAGTAAGGTGTGGTTTCTGCAGGGATATGAGACGGGACATTCATTGCACCTGCTTTCTCCTGTTAATGAAATTATTTAAAATATTACTATGTATTTCACAAATAATTCAGAAAAAACACAGTTTGAGCAAAAGGTATAGTATGCTTTGATATCTTTGATTTACAGGTACTTTTCTGGTTACTTCTCTTTTTCTTAGTTACTCCAAGACATGTACAAAATTTTTACCTACATAACAAAAGCATTGTGTTTTATGCATAATATAAAGTAATTCTTACTTCAGGCAGTTTATACCCTTGGTAGTCAGGATGAAGGAAGAAATAATCCTCAGGGAATTTATAGTTAATAGAAAGTGTGAAAACTTCCATCGTGGGACTGAATCTGAGAAGTGCTGCGAGAAAGCCCCTTGTGGCCTGGCTCACGCCCAGTGCTGCGCCTCTCGGACCCACGCAGGCTGACCGCTCCTGCTTCAGGTTTGAGGAACTATTCTGTCTCTAGCCCCATGGGTTAAAAGATCTCCATATGTATAGCTCATTTTCGCAAATACCTTTTGCCTGTGGCCAACTGACCTTGGTCTGCCAAACACTGGTTTCTAAAAAATACAGCAGAGCAGACCCAAGGGAATGCATATGCTTACCTTTGCCCCTCTCATCTTTGTAAGCTGGTTCCTACGTAGCCTGGAAGAAATCTAAGTGCTGGAGCCTAGAACCTCAACAAGTTTAGAGAAATTTACTCTTCCCTGTGCTGGACTAGCCTTTCTTTCAAGGATGCCTTCTGAGGATTGAATGTGTGGGGTTCCCTGAGCTTTTATAATCCCTGCACTTCTGCTACGTAAAACCCAGTACTGGGGTCTAACTACACATGTGTGTACACACTGGCAGGAGGTTTATATTCTCTCCCCTTGAAAGTAATTTTTCCTAGATTGTTATGTACTAATAGACTCTACTATTACTATGGATTGATGTAACAAATAATGTCAGTTAGTACAAAGAAACCCAATATTAACCCCAAGAGCAAACACTTTTATTCACTATATGATCACTAATATGTTGTAAATATAAATGTGTTCACAAATATATATGAAAATAGCATGGAAAAATAATGTTATAAAATGTTTAAATTAGTTTTGAAATTAGTGAAATAGTTTCAAATTTACTGTTAGTCAAAATATTTACTTAGGTTTATACCCAAAGGTATAAACCTTATCTCTTAGCATTATTTAGTGGATAGCGCTTAATGAGGTTTACAACACAGGATAGCGCTTAATGAGGTTTACAACACAATGATTTTTATAAATTTATTTTAGCTTTTTCAATTATAATAATATCCACAATATAGATGAGATGGATGGACTCATTTTTTTTTTTTTTTTTGTAACCACAGGTCCTCTGTTCATATTAGAAACTTTCATAATGTAATGGGAAAGGCAGAGGTTAGTTTTTCATAAACTAGGACAACAGTATCAGGAGTTTACTTACTTGTGTTTGTTTATTGGTATATTTTAAGAGGTAACAGTCCCTAAAATCAATCTTGTTAATATATTTTTTTCCTTTTTGACATAATGATCAACATTTACCATAATGGGGATGTGTCTCTCATTTTATATCTATTTGTCCGTTTATCCTCTTCTCACTGTCAACTAGTTGTATAAAATATCTGAATGGCTGGTGCTTAGTAGCAAACATGCCATCCACTGTGCTCTCCAAATGAGGATCTCTACAGACAGACTCACGGAGGGCACCAATGGGGACGAGTGAGTGTGTTCCTGACAGCGCTGCTGCTCTTGGGGCCAAATGTCTTGTAAAGTGCCACATTGATTTTGTTATAAGAACCATTTGGTATTCTGAAAAGAAATCAATGGAAGGCCCAAAATAATTTAGATACTATCTCTCAAATCAATACTAATATATATTGCTTTCCATTAGCTATTTGATGTGACAGTTTGAAGTCTATATTTTGTGACTTACATTATTATTTATATAAGTTGGTTATAAACACTAACAAGTGATCTTTTTTTGAAGTATACTTACTTTAAAAATCTGCTCTGGTTCTGATTTTGTTAAATAATTAAAATAAGGGCTTTTCTTCTGGATTTTACCTTTTAATAAATCTCAAAATGAGAGAATAATATATCTATGCATTTATAATTTCAAAGTTTTTTTTTAGAACAGTAAAGAGAATTTTAGAGCTCAGTAATGTTTGACAGGAAAAGATAGGTTAAAAGAAAACCAATAATGAAAATCATACCCCAGTCACTTTGTAATGGCTAAAATACACATATTAATGTTTGTTTCTATTTGTTAATATTTAGCAGCCATTGCCTGTGGTTACCAAATATCTGTTTCATTAGGCAAAACGATGCCACTGAGCCAGTGCATGAAATGGCGAACTCACTTGGGATTTGACTGGTCTAAACCATCATGGATACTTCATTTATTCAATTATTAGATTTTTAAGTCAATCCTTTGTAACTAATAAGCTATTTAATCACATAAGCTTTTAAAAAAACATGCAACTTTCTTAAATAAACCTACTTAATATGTTTAGATAAGAAAGGAAAACTCACTGTAATATTTCAAAAGTCTAGGATTTCTGATTATAAATTTTTAACATGAAGCCCTACCTATGGATTAGTTCTTAAAGGAGGTTAAAAGTGTCAGTTTACATATGAGGGAATAAAAAGCGGTAAAAATCAAAATCGGTAAGTTTATGTTTTAATCAGTTCCTCCAGGGACGGGTCAGGTAGCACGGAACGAGGGTGTCAAAGCTCCCCTTATCCCAGTGTGGGTCCCAGCAGCGCTCTGTGCTATTCGTAAGGACCAGGTGCTGTCACAGGTGGATGCCAATTCCTCAGCTCATTAGCCCTTCAAAACAAGAATTGACCCTTTGTTTCAGTTTTTACAAATGTTATGAAAATGCGTGCCCACGGGGACAGTGCAGAGTGCAGAATGGTTCCCGTGCCTCCTGTGACGGTGACGTTCTAGTCAATCTCGGTTCTCTTCTTGGCCATCTCCAGGAAGCTTCAAAGGTGCATTCCTAGGTGAGGGACACACTCAGCATCTGATCCTTCAAGTTCTCTGTGGCCTTTGCTCCTCTCTAAATCAACCTGTACATGGAACTGCAGGCTTTAGGTGGCTTTTTATTAAGGGATAAGCTTGTGTAGTCTCCACTCCTACTTACCAGTTCACACATATTAATTGTCAACCTATACTACCTAACAGTACATAGGTATGATAAAAATGTATAAATACTAAATTTGTATCATTAACTTTTCTACCACACATGTCCAAAAATTACCATGACTGTTGTACGATAATTATGACAGTTTGTTGATAGCATAATTGTTTATAAGGGCACCTATGTTGGGGTTCTCATTAGAAATTTACATTCTTTTGGGGGAAAAAGCAGGAAATGCTCATGAAACAGGGACACTGGACCCAGGCAGAGCTGGGCTCAGATCCTGATTTTATCATTTGCCATCAGTGAGACGCTGAGCTTCTGCCACCCTGATCCCATGAGGATCAACATAACTGTGTGTAAAAGGTTTCCCCAGCCCCAGGCAGAGTGTGCATGAATGACAATTATTATAATAATTATTGGATTACAATAGTTATCAATACATGAGAAAAGTGGTTACTAATACTTATTTAAGGCACATAAACATGTCCCAAGCTCTCGTGCCAGGTGGTAGAGAAATAGAAGTATATCAAAGTTCCTTCTTTCACAAAATTAGGCTACAATTTGCATACATTTCTGTGTCATCCACACCTACGCACATGCATGAATATGGGGGAGAGGGACAGAGAAACGGGCACTTAACCAGAATGTATCATACAAGGTACTTACATGAGAGTCCAGAAAAGGAGTGTTTGACTCTAAAGTTTTCGGCCAGGACACCTTCAGAGACGATAACGAAGTGCAATCTGAACCCTGCGGGGAGCCTTCTAGTCCACGGTGGGAAGGACAGAGCAGCACTGGCGATGGCCAGAGGTGTGAACCAGTGTCGTGTGTTTCAGGGACTAAAAGGCGTGTATTAGTCTTCTATTGCTGCATGAAGAAATTACTACAAATTCAGCAGCTGAAAACACCACACGGCATCTGTGAGTCCGGACCCTGGCCACAGTTTGGCTGGGTCCTCAGCTCATGGTCTCACTGGCGGGGACCCAGGCAGCAGGCGCCGTGTGTTCTCATCTGGAGGCTGGACCAGGGAAGAACCGATTTCCATGCTCAGGTGTGGGCATCGCTCATTTCCTATGGTGGTTTGGCTGAGGTCCTCACTTCTTGTGGGGTGTTGGCAGAGACCAGTCAGCTCTTACATGCCACCTGCTGCTGTCCCCATGCTGCCCTCTTCATGCGGTCCCTCACAGCATGGCGACTTCCTTCTTCAGAGCCCGAGGGTGAGTCTCTCTCTAGGGCGCTAAGGTGGAGCCTCACATAATGTAAAGCAAGGGTGGGAGTGACTGCCTCCAGTGCTGCCCCGTACAGAATCCAGGACTGGGCATCCCACTGTGGTCACCCTGTGCTGTTGGTGACAATATGGCAAACATATCAGCTTGCCCCTCAGTGAGGGGCATTCAAGGGCGTGGGTCACTGGGCTTCATAAGGCATGCTTCCCACAGGACAGTCACTACAGCTTGGATTAGGAGCTGTCATGAGGGTACATAGCCATGCTATGAAAGGTTTGAATTGTCTGCTAAGAGATTTGAACACTGTTTTATAGGCAATTGAGTGTGATCGGGAAAGTTTAAGCAGGTAAAGGGGATAATCAGATCTGTGTTTGGGAAAGACACAGCTGCCGAGTGGATGAAGACTGGATGGGTAGAGGAGGGGCAAAAAGGAGGCAATGAGACCTAGTGAAACCACGTGTTGTGCAGCTGATAGGGAACCAGGAAGAGTGGAAGTAGGAATGGAAGGTTATTACCCATAGGGGATTCAGTGTTTTGAGTTTAGAAAATGTATTTTAATTTGTTTCTGGAATACCACATCAGTGACATGGTAAATACTTGTCTGAAATGTGTCCTTCTCTAATGAGTTAAAATTTAAAATCTCATTTAAATATGTTTACAGTGTCCAGTTACTTGACATTGAGAGTCCATTAAAAAGTATGTGATTTCACTGAGTCTTCTGTGTGCTTTGTTAATAACAATGTGTTGCCCAAAGACCAGAAAATGTGTGTATTCCATAAATATTTTGTTTAGCTCTATTTTGTATTAAAGTACAATATGATGGATATTTTGATAGTTCTTTATTCAGAGACAGAGGTTAGAATTCTGTGAATTGCGGGCTGCACCCATATGTGGGTCGCACTGACCCAGGAATCAGTTGTCCACACCTTTGGCCCATGTGTGTTCCCTGTCTTCAAATTTGAGAAATTATTTTGCTACTGAACATACTTCGCCCTTGAACTTGAGGATTAAGCACAAATGATGTGTAATTGCCACATTGCCCCTTTACTCAGGTAACATTGCACCTCCCCTTCGTAAGCTAATGATATGCTGAGAGGTCCTGTGCTGACAGCAAGGCTGTAGGAGCACCATCTGTCAGGACCCAGGGGAGGCTGCCATCACTCACGCTTCCTCCTGGTGTAAGGTCAATGCTACTGTAAGGTGTGTCTGGTAAATACGCAGGAGGTAGAGGACCTGTGCCCCGTAGGATCTGCCAGCTATCAGCACAATTAGTGCACAAGAGCCTTGAGGGCACACTGATCCCCTTGGGAGCTGATTTCCATGGGTCCTGAGCTTTGTTCTGCAGAATGTCAGAGAATGTTCTACAGAGAAGAATGTGTGAACGGTGGCATCTGGTAAAATACTGAGACTCCACACCATCTCACAAACATTATTGTCACAACATCTGTGTATGTTTTATTGTCGACCGCTACACCTCTAGGATATGATGTATGCATAGTTGTTTTTCTCTGAAGAGAAACAGGACTCATGTTTCAAAGGAATATAGAAAAGAGAGATCTGTGTGCGGCCAACTGTGGTGTTTACTGTCAGTTCAGAATATTGTCACTGGAGCATTGACTCCTGAGATAATTAATTCTCCATGGACAAAATTAAGTATTAATGGCTGTTGAGAGTGTTTCAGGGTGAAACACGTGACACCCATATTAAATCTGTTTTTATCCAGAAATGCAATAACCCATTGCATTATTCTGAGGTAGGTTAATATTTTTAAGAGAGAATAATGAAAAACACCTAACATCAATGACACACTATGCCAGTCTTAAATATCAAATATCAAATGGTGTTTTCACTCTTTTCCTGAGTATAATTAATATTCTTGGTGAAACACTTTTCTCTGCAAATTATAAGCAAATGTCTGTTTTTCTCCACCCCTTTCTAAACAAAGTGGGCCATTTTGGCTCCAGTGCCAAATACTTTAAAAGGAATAAACAATATGTTCCAGTAAGGTTTTTGGAAGCACCAAGGTCAACTGAGTACCAAGGTGATTTGTTTTTTTCTTTCGTAGGAAAGAAAGGGTTAAGAGCAAATAGGAATGGTTGTTGGGTTTCCTGAAACTACAGCCTGCCTAAGCTTCTTTTATAGGGACAAAAGTAAATCCAAATGAAAGGCTTAAATCTCCATGTTGAAATGAGGGAAGAACCTCTCCCCCTTTTTTCTTTTTTTTCTTTTCTTTTTTTAATAAAGGGCAGTGTCACTGGCCCTCATATGTGGGACCCGAACCATGGCCGCTGGCTTCCCAAGCCAGTGCTTAACCACCGCGCCACTCGGCTGTCCCCCACCCCCTTTTTTTCCTAGAGCATTTACTTTAGACAGCTTGTAATTGTCGGACTTTCTTCTCTCTTTGAAAACTAAGTGGGACTTTTGTCAGCTTTGTGAGGAATGTTTTTCTCAGGGATCTGGAAACCATCCTTTGCAATGTGGTCATGAAGAAAGATGGCTCTCCATGTGCCAGTCTCTGTGGGATGGGAGGAGCCCAACTTCAGTGGGCACCTGGCTTCAAACTGCAAAACAGCCACCTGTCTTAAAGATAGTTTGTTTTTCCACAGGACAAAGCCAGTAAGCGGTCACCTCAGTTACCAACTAACTTGAGCATGAAGCAGTGTGGCAGAAGAGTTGGTGGGGAGGACGGGGGAGGAAAACAGGCATTTGCTTAGGATTTTCCAAGAAAAGTGGAAACACCAAGAATATTAATTATATTCAGGGAAGCAGTTGGGGAAGAATGAAGACACCATTCAACTTTTGAGATTCCAGATTGCACAGGGTCATCAATAGTCCTCTTACTTTAGAACTAATTATTGTTGATCTGAAGAGATGCATGTAATGGATTGTGTCTGCTTGGTATGTAAAAGGGTGAGATTTTTTTCCATCTCCCAATTTCTTAGCAGATTGCCTGTGGTGTGTGTGCGTCATATCCTGGTTTAATGTTTATTCAATAATACAAATGTTGTTGGTCTCCGTGACCTTTGTGAAAAAGTTTCCTGGGTTGAGAGAAGTATTTTTTTAGTGTATTTCCCTAACAGCTTATCTCCCTTTTCCAAGCATAAGGCATTAAGTATAAGCATTATTCACAAGATGACACTTCTTTATTTACAGTTCTCTAAACATGCTATGGAAAATGTGCATCTTTTTTTGGTTCATTCCTGCCTGTACATCTGTTTTGAATATTTAAATCAGAAGAACAATTGTACTTACTTAAAAAGAACTTCACTACATGACTGACTGTAAGGTGTGACATCAATCTTATTACTGACCAAAGTCACTACACATCGTGGGTTCTGTCAGAAGTTTCTTGCCTCTCTTGTGTATATTCTAGCTAAAGATTTCTGAAGAATTTCCTAGCGTCTCATAATTCTAAGGCATTCAGACATAAACTTAGAAGAGACCGGGCAGCCATTTTCTGAGACTGTGAGTTAAATGCAGGTATTCTGTTCAAGGAAAATCTTACTTTCTGGGATAACCCAGCTATATTGTTACGACGCCACTTATTCTCCCAACAATGCTTCTCTGTGATTACGCTGAAAAGGACATGGTGCATTTAATGGAGTCGGTAGATGGCACAGGGTGAAAAGCAGGGGCCATGAAGTCAGGCATTGTGACTGAGCACAGGAGATCTGCCTGTGCGGTTATTTATGTCTGTGACAGGACCTGTCAAGACAGGAGGGGAGTGGGGTAATAGGACCCCCAGCTGGTCCTACTGTGTTTCCTCAAAATAAGACCAGGTCTTATATTAATTTTTTCTCCAACAATTTACATGTATTCATTTATTCATGTACAAAAATCTGCATTTATTCCAACAGTCATATCTGCCTAGCAATCCTAACTGGGGCTTATGTTTGGGGTGGGGCTTATATTACAAGCATCCTGAAACATCTTGCTAGGGCTTATTTTCCGGCAAGGTCTTATTCTCGGGGAAACATAGTAACTCTGGAGTTGGGGTGGCACTGCCGATACACCCCAACTGATGTGGGAAAAGTGCTGTAACGGGCATCATCCATCCCATAGATGCGGGCTCTCCCCCAGGAGTGGCGTGAGCTGGAGCCAGGCAGGTCCTGGAGGGAGACCCAGGAAAGTGCCTGTAGCAGCCAGCCCTTAGGCTCCTGGGGAATGACTGCCTGGGTCCTGAAGGGGGCTGCGGGTGGCCCTTCAGGGAAGCTTCTCACAGCCCCCGCCGCAGGAAGATACTGCTGCCTGACATACCTGCTGTTAGGGGATTGCACACTCTTGGCTCATACATAGTGAATGCATCAAAAACGTCAGCTTGTATTTAAAAATACATGATTTTCTAGTTCTAGGTAATTTTCTTACTACATGGGTTGAAATGCCATCTGCAATATTCTGGTAGTTTAGTAGAACTTTTAATACACAATCATCATTCTAGGAAATTTTCTTTGGGCTTTCATGGTAGATGTGAAATTTCTTTAAAAATGCCATTTGACATCATCAAGGTGGAGTATTTTATACTCTCCAGGAGTTTCATACCTTCTGACTGAAATCACTGCAGAGACTGGAATTCTGAGACAGTTCTTTAAGGAGCAAGGACAGGATGCAGACTATTAGTGACACAGCAGATTACTATGTTGGTGACAGTCGTCCAGGGAAGGCGGGTCTGAGTTACGACAACACTGTCGAGAGACCTAGTTCACAAACCCTCCGTAGTCGGTGGAAAAGACCCCCTCCCCGCCTCCCTGCCTCCCCACGTAACGACATATCCACCTGGAACATGTGAATGTGAGTCTATTTGAAAAAACGTCTTCGCAGATGTAATTAAGATAAGGCTCTTGAGATGAGATCATCCTCGATTTGAGTGGCTCTCACCACAATGACAAGCACATTCCACTGTATGTAACAGCATGTGGTGTTTGTCTTTCTCTGACCTCGGTCACTGCACAGAATGCCCTCAAGGCCCATCTATGCTGTTGCAAGTAGCAAGGTTTTCTGCTTTTTCACAGCTGAGTAATATTCAGCTGTATTTGCATACCACCTTGTCTTTGTCCATTCAGCCACTAGTGGACACCTGGATTGTTTCCTTACCTTGGCTATTGTAAATAATGCTGCAGTGAACATGGGGGTACAGGTATCTTTTCAAATTAGTGTTTTTCTTGTTTTGGATAAATACCCAGAAGTGGCACTGCTAGATCATAAGGTAGTTCTATTTTTAATTTTCTGAGGAATCGCCATTCTCTTTTCCATAGTGGCTGCAATAATTTATATCCTCATTGATAGCACAGAAGAGTTCCCGTTCTCATGAATATCGACATTTGTTATCTCTTGTCTGTTTGATACGAGTCATCCTAGTAGAGGTGAGATGCTATCTCACTGTGGTTTTGATTTGCATTTCCCTGATAATTAGTGGCATCGAGCATATTTTCATGTACCTGTTGGCCACTGTGTGTCATCTTTGGAAAATGTCTGTTCAGATCTCTGCTCATTTTTTAATTGGACTGTTTATGTTTTTGCTTTGGAGTTGTATGGGTTCCATACATATTTTGAATATTAATCCCTTTTCAGATATATAAATTGTAAATATTTCTCTCCCATTCAGTAGGTTGCCTTCTCATTTTGTTGATGCTTCCTTTGATACGAGGAAGCCTTTTAGTTTAATGTTGTCCTCCTGTTTTTTACTTCTGTTTCATTTGCTTTTGGTGCCGAATCTAAAAATTGTCGTCAAGACCAGTATCAAGGAGCTTACTGCCTATGTTTTCTTCTGGGAGTTGAGGTTTCAGGTCTTACGTTCAAGTCTCTAATCCATTCTGAGTTAATTTCTGTGTGTGGTGTAAGATAGGGGTCCGGTTTCATTCCTTTGCATGTAGCTGCCCAGCTTTCCCTGCACCATGTATTGAGGAGACTGTCCTCTCCCCATTGTATGTTCTTGGCTCCTTCATTTCTGTTGTCTTAAGGAACCCAATTTGTGGTAATTTGCGACGGAAGCCATGGGAAACTAATACACTTCTGTAGACCTGAAAAACAAAACATATATATACACACACATACATACACACACACACACACAATCACAGACACACACACACACATGCACACACATACACACACAACCACTTTTTCTAATTTGTGGTGGAAAATGGCACCTACTCATTTTAACTAGCATTTTAGTTTTTCCAGATAATTTGATTATGTTACCATATGTTTGCTAGTGATTTGTGCTGGGAGACAATTTTCCTTAGTTCTTTTGTGTGTTTGCCTATTTTATGAGCAAGCCATAGAATGTTGTTTTTTTCCAGACTGTCTTTTGAAAGATATTTGAATTTAAAAAACAGCCTTGGAAAATAGTGTCTGCCCCTGTCAGAAAGGACAGATGCGTTCCTCTCCTCATGATCACGTGTTGGGGTTCCTAAGCTCAGGGCCCCTGTCTTGTAACGCAGCCCTCTGTGTGTGCAGGTGTCGCCTGGCCCTCTTTACGTGGCTCTGTGCCACCTGGGCTGTGGCATCAGGGCAGTGGTGATGCCTTGGCTACTGTGTTTGCCCTGAGGCATAATCTGTCCACTTCTGATCCAGGGGTCTCATATCTTCTCCCAGCACCCATGAACGGTGGCAGGCTAGCTTGTTAGCTTGCTAGTGTAAAACCATGCCAGTTTGTTTTTCAATCATCTTCTTATTCCATGTGTCTGGCCTTTGTCTATCTTACGAGGTCTTGACCTACGCTGGTAACAGTCCATGGGATATGTTCCAAAAATGAACTCATTTTTTTTTTCCTGTTTTTGGAACCTCTGTTAAAGTGGCCGACATTTCCCACCTGAGCAGAATGTGACTTCCTCTCACTGCTGCACAGAACCATCTAGTGTTTCCTCGTCGTTTGTTTCCCAAAATCACTTGTCCGTAGCCCTGTCCATACACGGTCTCTGCCTTTGTGAGTCCAGGCCCCTTGGGGAACAGGTGCCAAGATGGGATTAAACACATGGGAACTTTATTAACGGAAACCTTTATTAGTGATGAGGATTCTGGGAAGGCGGCCAGCCATCAGGCCCTGATGACAAGACTGCCCCTGAGTGAGAGGATAAGGAGCTGGATGGGAGCTGGTGGGAGCGTCCGGAATGCCAGGCAGCCTGAGGGGAGCTGAGCAAGCCAGGCGGTGTCCAGTCCACGCTCAGGCCCTCAGGGGGCCCTGCCTTCCTGGGAGTGAGCCCTCCGCAGTGTCCTGCCCAGGAATGTACTGCTCCTGAAGGCCTTCAGAAGATGCCAAGCTTGGCATGAAGGCTGCCTGGAGACAAAAGGTGCTCACTTTCCCTTTATCTGATCGTATGTGGTCGCCACAGCAATCCCACAGGAGACTGTGTCTTCACAGTAGAGTCAGTGTTGAGACTCCTCCAGAAACTGCCGGTGCTACCCTGTCTTGGCTGCGGTGAAAGAATCGTGTTCCAAAGCACAGAGCTGACCATTCACTTGTTTGTAAGAAACTGCCAATGTTTTCTATTCCCAATCGTTCCATGTGGAAATTATTATGTGTCCACCTGATAGGACCGTAAGGTGCTTAGCTGTTTGGTCCGGCATCATTCTGGGTGTTTTCATGAGGGTGTGTCTGGATCAGATCAGCATGTAAACCTGTAGACTGACTGCCTACTTTCTGTGGGGGCCTCATGCAATCAGGTGAAAGCATGTGTAGGACACAAGGTTGACCTTCCCCACGTAAGGGACCTCCTGCAGCCTGTCAGTCCTCCATCTGGGACACTGTTCTATCCCCGCCTTTGGACATCAGCCCCCAGGGTCTCCAGTGTGCCACTCACTCCACAGATCCAAGCCTGGTCAGCCTCCTTGATCACCCAAGATGGTTCCTTCTAACAGATCTCAGCCTCTTTCCATACACATGTACACATATCACATATACACACATACCACACACACATGTGTGCATGCACACATATCACACACATGTGTGCATGCACACACACATACACACCCATATATTGCTTCTGCTTCTGAAAACTCTGGCTACTGCCTATTCTGTGCATATTTTATCTAAATTATAGCACACACACACTCGTTTAAAAATAGAATGGGTTATTTACTATTTGGGGACATTTTCTTCAGCCACCGCGTCCATTGCTGTGACCACTGTGCTAACTCGTGGGCACCCTGGTGTCCCAGGAAAACCTGGAAAGTAGATGCTCCAGCTGTGCTTCATTATACAAGACTGTTACATCCCTGCTGTCTGAGAAAGGACCTGACAGGTTAATTAATTTGTCTCTTCTCTTATCTAAGCACATCCATCACACAAGTCCTCTCTGCAATGCAATATAGTATGTCTTCAAGAATAACGGCACAGCTGTCTGCACACCCTCATGACACTCAGGTGTGGCTGTGTTTTGTCATGAGCACCGGAGTCAGAGTGATGTGGCAGCTTTCCTTGGGCCTGGACACATGAGCCACAGAACAGGGCACGTAGGGTTTGTGGGAGTGCTGGCTGGTGAACTAGAAGTGGCACAACTGAGTGCATGTGTGTGTGTGCGCATGTATGCACGGACGTGTGTCTGTATGCTCGGGGTTCCTGAGGCTCTTAGAAATGATGGCTCTAAACCAGGGGTCCCCCTTGCCTGGGTGTCATAATGGCAGAAACAGAATCAGCCTACAGTTCACCAATTTTGTTTGGTGGCTAGACACTCTAGGGCCACACATGACACCTTGCTATGTGCTGTAGCCTGAATGTTTATGTCCCCCAGAAATTCGTGTATTTAATTCCCAGTGTGATGGTATTTGGAGATGGAGCCTTGGGCAGTGGTCAGGTCATGAGGGCAGACGCGGGCCCTTATCAGAGGGCCTGCAAGCTCCCCGCTGCCCTCCAGCCCATGAGATCAGTGAGGAGGCTGCCATGTGTGAGCCGGGAAGCAGGGTCTGACCTTGGACGTCCCAGCCTCCAGAATGCTGGGAAAGAGATCTCTGTTGTTGATGGTATTTTATTGCAGTGGCCTGAGCAGACTGACATGCGAGGAGAGAAAGCAGACGCACTGGGGCAGACCCTGCGGTCCACTTCCTGTGCAGGGGGTGCGCAGACATGTTTTCCATCACTGGGTCATTTCCACCTAGGGATGTATCCACATGCTCAACAGACCCACAAAGCCTGGGCTCGGACGCTGGAGCCGAGTGTCCAGGTGCCAGGAGAGTCCTCGTCCTCAGGGCATGGTCACTGCTGTGGCCGGGACAGGAGGTAGGATGGAGGCCTGTTTCCGCTAGACGTTTATTAGTGTTGAGGCTGGTGGCTTCCCAGCGTAGAGGGACTCTTAGTGTAAAGACGGCCTCTGCTACGGAATCACCAATGAAAACCGTTCCTGAACACCAGGTCCAGGGTAATTAGTGCTGGAGGCTCACACTTGAACTGCATCACCACAGGATTAGTACTCAGAGTCATGAGAATGGGTGACAGAGAATGAGTGGGCACTAGGGACAGAGTGTGGGGAGAATGCCAGTGATAAGAGAGTCCATTTTACTGGCAGGCAGACAGAGCCAGGGCACAGTGGCCACAACAGAGTCTGAGTAGATGGTTAAGGCAGTTCCAGCATCCTTAGCAAAGGCAGCACGACTCACAGGGTTAGGGGAACTAGGAATAGTGCTTTGGCAGCTCTGGGGACTTCCAAGGTGGCACTGTGTTCTGGGGTCTGGCTATTCCAACAGCCATTTAACCACAACTCTAGGACAAAAGGCATTCAGGCACATTGATGTTATCTTTACCAGCAACGTGGGAAAGTTTGGGATGAATTTGGGAGAGAGGATCAACAAATAAGGACATCCCTGGACATGGAGCAATCATTCGGAGATGATGAGCCAGATGTGACATTTAATGTGTGTTAATGGAGCGTCCAATACGAGGGCCCACAAATGACGAGAGTCTGAGAGGATGCAGTGGCTCAGAAGTGTCACCGCAGAGCAGGAGTCTGCATTTCCCTCCAGCTCAGGGTGAGTGGTGAGAGGTGGCCGCCAGGTGTGCGGATGACAAAGTACTCAGGAGTGGAGCCTCAGAAGGAAGGCAGTCGTGTGTGTGTGTTTGGGTTTCAGGGAGACTCAGAGGTCTGATGGTAGGCTGGGCAACCTTGGGAGGGCAAGGCAGGAGTGACAAGAGCACACAAGAGCAGGGGACAGTCACCCTGAGAAAGAGAACCGCAGTCGTCTTTAACTGAAGAATTACAGAAACACTGGGTGAGACAGATTCTTTGAGTCCTGGCTTCTAATTTAGATAAGGCTGTCAAGAAAAGAAAGCTGGAGTAAGTGACATTTTATCAGCTGAGAGGGAGGTGATGGATGTAGCAGAAGAAAGACCTGGGGGAATGAGTCTGCCCTGAAAAACTGCAACTGCACAGCCTGAGGCAGGAATGGAGAGGGTTTAGAAAGAGGAAGATTACACAGACACGCAGACACACACACAGACACACACACACGCTGACATACACAGACACACATGTAGACACACACACGCAGACACACACATGCAGATGCAAACATACAGAGACACACAGACACAGACACACTCAGACACACACGCAGACACACACGCAGACACGCACACACACACATACACACACACACACACACATGCAGATGCAAACACACGGATACACATATAAACAGAGACACACACGCAGATGCAGACACACACGCACAGATACACACTTAAACAGACACAGACATGCACACGCAGACACACACGCACACGCAGACACACACAGAGACACACACGCACAGATACACACATAAACAGACACAGACATGCACATGCAGGCATACATGCACACGCAGACACACACACATGCAGACACACACACAGATACACACATAAACAGACACACACGCAGACACACACACACACAGTCAGACACACCATGGGTCAGTGTATGTGCAGACGTATCCCAGCACACGCGTGCTCTGAGAAGGAGTCATTTCACCAAGGGCAGCCAAGTCTCAGGCGGTAGATACACTGAGTGGAAGGGAGGTGGCATGAAGCATTTCAGCAGCTGCGTCCCTTCTCTCTGGTCAGTGGTTGGCTCAGCGCATGGCCATCCCTTTAGATGGTGGGTCTGGGTGATATCATTGAAACTAAACAGTGCTACTTCCTTTAGCTCAAAGTCGTCTTGTAATGATTGTTTGAAAATTCTTCCACATCCATTTAGGAAAAATTATTATGATTCAAGTTCATTTTCTATGTGAAACATGCACACTTAAAAAAAGAAAAGAATGCAGTAAGAGGTTGACTTTTCAAAGACAAATGGCTGCCGTTTATCTGCGAATATTTCTCGTGTTGTTGGTTATCACTGACTTTGCTAAATTAACTCCTCTGTTACTACTGTTACTATTGTCTTGCCGTCTTCGCTTCCAGAAGATCATTTCAGGGTAATTTCCACATGTGAGCTCCAGTCAGACTTCTACAGTCCAAAACTACCCTTTCCTTGATTATAATTTCCTAAGCAGAGTCTTAAAGATTATATCACAGCCCTTCTCATGTGTGAGTACTGCATTCAATCTAATTAAAGAAGCAAAAAATAGTTTAAAATTTACTAGATAAGATCCTAGAGAGAAAGGTAGAGCAGAAGCAAGTGTATAGTTAAAAAAAGACTTTTTTTTCTTCTAAATCATAAATGTCTCCCTAAAGGCATATGACCTTTTACCAAGAGGGTTCATATACATACCAACTTGATCTTCACAAAGAGATTTCGGTAGAACAGGTATCATGTATATAAGTTTGAAAATCAGGACACATCCCAGGTGTACAGCAGCTTTCTGGGGCGAGCGCAGACATACGGGCTGGGCCTCTGGTCCAGGCTGTTCACAGTGAGTTGCCCACGTTCCTAGAAATGTTTGACTGAGAAACGGGCTACACCGATCAGTGAAGGACAGAGAATGATCTAAGCCAGATGGAGTAATGTTTGGTCACAGGTACCAGTTTCTGCAACAGGCATCATCATCAATTTCCCCTCTTTTTAAAATCAGTGTGTCCTTGGCTTTTCAGGCACCCAGATGCCAACCAACTTGTCCCTCCTCCTTTTAACCCCTTTCCTGGGCCAGCCTTTCCCTGTCTGACACTCGGTGTTCAACAGGCTGGTGCTCTTGCTTGTCCGTGCATCCTGCATCACTCTTCCTTACAGGTCTCCAAGACAGGGCATCTCTTTCCAGAACCCACCAGCCTTCCCAAGCCCCCGTCTGTATTCTGAGCAGGACATGGCCTCTGCCGATGGGGGTGCACTTGTGTAAGAGGGGAACTGGAGGAACCCGGAAATGTTTCCAAAAACGTTTCCTCAGAATGCAGTCAGTCAACTAAAAACAAGTGAAAACAGCTTCCCCAGCACTGAGGGACAGACTTAATTTCAAATCTAAGGCTTCGTGATGAAACTGACTGACCCATTCCAAGAACTTCCAAAATGTAGGAACAAGAAGCTGAGAAAGTGACATGACATTATTAGCAGGACAGAGGTACTTGAGGATGGTGGTCCTCGTCATTTAAGTGGCCGGGACCAAAGCACTTCAAGATAGACGCTCTGTGGGAACTGGGCATTTTCTGCTCAACTCACTGCCATGATGCTGGCCCCAGAATCATGCCAGCACAGAGTGGTGTTTGCTCAGTATTTATGTCAGTGAATAAATATAAATATGAGGCTGTGTCGCGTCCAGCATGACAGAGCAGTGGGAGAGCGAGAAGGGACGGCGAAAGGTTAAGAAAGAGAGAAAATGCATGTGGAGCCAGGGGACTCCAGCCTCAGGGACTGAGCCCCGAATCGGGCTGACTGCTCCTTTTATTGTCTCCCACACAAGAAAGGATCATACATGAGAACTTAGCTCAGGGCCGAGTCACCCCTGCCTGCAGGCTGCCATTACTGAAAGTCCCATGATGTGCTTACATGCACCTCCCTAAGAGACAGAAACCTATTATGCCAAAACTCACTGATAAGATTGCATGGAGGACAGATGTTATCGCATCATTAAGTCCATAAGCTGGTTGTCAGCTCCAAGACAGGGGTCTGTGCCCACTCTCATCAACTCTGTGATTTCTCCTTATGGCACCCACGCGATTGTGCCTGTCATAGGTTGTTCCTCCCTTGAGGAATCTTACTCGTCCTTGACTAACCAGCCATCTTGTGTGGCCAAACAGGGATACAAGCAGAGTAGGCATAAGGTTAAAGCAATGTCCCTAAAAGGATCTGTCTCTGTAGATGCTCCACTCTTTAAGGGAAGGTGCATAGGGGCAGGTGGATAGGCTGCTGTGTGACAACAAGGCTGGAGAGGAGGACAGTCCCTGTGAGAGCAAAGGGCAGATGTTCTAGAAGCCTGTTTCATTAGAGTCCATTTTCCTTAAAATCGTTTCTAAAATTAGTATGGGAATGAACTCTTTTTCCCTCTAAGTGAACATAACCACCAAGTTCTCTGACATTGTAAAAAGCAGACAGAATACTTGACATCTGACAGTGCCAAAAACTTTGTTGTGTCTGGCAAAGGGAGATTTGAAAGGAAGTTTGAATGATAAATAACTGATATTTTTACTTCTCCATTGGAACAGATTAGTATTGATTTTCTTTGTGTTTAAAGCAAAATGCTTTATGCCTCTTTGGATTTGTTCTTTCTAGCTCATTTATTATTGGTGGAGAACAAACAGGTCAACCATGATTTCGTGAGTGCATGGGTCTCCCGTTATCAGTGGCAATTCTGAGATTCACGGAGCAGAAATCAGTGTGTAGAGAGGACCAGTTAATTGTGATGCTTACGGGATATATGGGTGCAGTGTGAGGGCATTTGCTGTGTTATACTTAGTTATTAAAATGTTATCATTGTTTTTTTGTTTGCCTGCTTGTTTGTTTTTTTGAGACAAAAATTACTTGCTTTACTGCAGTGATTGGCTGAGTTTGATCACATGCCTATTCCCTATTTAGGAAAGGCAGGGAACCTAATAGTCCCATCTGATTTTATTCAAAGACAGAAGATAAGTTCCCTCAAGAAAGTCTGAGTACTAATAGAGGAAAAATGATTTTTGTGTCTGTTTTAATAGATAACTGCCTCAGTCATGGATGGTACATGCCGCCAGAATTGAGTTTCAGAGAACTAGGAAGCAAGAATCAAGGGATGGGGTGGGGGGTCTTCAGGCAAGTGACAGAGCTGGAGCAGGGGGAACTCATTCATTCTGCTGCTGTCTCTAAATAACAAAGAATCCACAGGATTTCCACTGCCAGGATGTAGTTCTGTGTTTCTATAATACTGACAGAATACAACCAGTATTCTGTAACATTAATTAGATAATAAATGAAACAAACTGTGTCTACAGTTTTTTAAAAGCTTCATTCAGCATTGAAAACATATGATCACATATTTCATCTATCATTGGGTAAAGAAAATCCCCACTATTTTTCTTGTACATTTAGCTTTTCTGAAAACAGCCACTGGCAAGAAACTATAACGTTGATCTTACTAATAGTATGTACTTTCTTTTCAAATAAACATTTGTTGAAGGAAAAATGAGCTTCAAATTTCCCCTATTTTGGAAGTTTTGTTAAGGTATAAAATGTACCGCAGCAACCAGTGTGTGTGTTGATGAGGAAAGGGGGATATTAGGAAACTGCCTCCATCCTCTGTGTCTCCCCAGGACAGTGGCAGCCTGGCAACACTTACCTGGAGTTGGGTGAATCCCGGGGTTAATCCTCTGTTGTCCTGCTGTTGAAATAGGCTCTATAAATAGCATATGAATGAAAAACTGATAATACACAGACTAAAACACAAAATAATAGCATTTACTTTATAAAATAAATGACTATTGCATTACTGAGGGAAGACATTAATATATAAAGCATTACTCTCAGAAGAACTTACTTTTCACCATGCTTACTCTCTTTTAAAGTTTACTTTGATGATTTTTATTTATTATGTACAGGAAATATAACCTGTGCTGGACTGCAAGCCTGACCGCAAAGTCTTCCCTTCCCATTGAAAGGTAGATTTTAGGCCTGTGACTCTGGGTTGGCCATGCGGCTTTCCCTGGCCTATCAGACACAATCAAGCATGTCACAGCATGATCAAACATAAGGCAGATCATTGCAAACATGTGATGTGTGAACAGGAAAATCACAGAAAATGAACTGAGATGGGTAATAAGAATGGACTACTGATATTATAGAGAGAAAGAACTATGATATACTTTCTATTTGTTTGGGCCCAATACAAACATTACCTCGATAAATCATATTTACCTTAAAGAATCGGCTTAGACATCAGTTGCTCCAAGTTTACTTACTGATTCATCAAATACATCATTCAGACCCCTTTCAGACCGCCTTCAAGACACCCTGCATGTCTAACCGTCAGAATTCTGCCAGAACCTAGTTGTGACTGTTTAGTTTGGGGGTGTCACATTGTGAGGACCTGTGCTTGTCTGACACCCTCAGTGGCATACTCAGCATTGGCAGAAAACTAACCACTTCATAACAATTGTTAAATGTAATCAAATTATTCAAAAACTCAAGGTGCCTTCTCTCTTTAGACATTTCTAATAGATGCTCTAAAAAAGGTAATAACACACCTTCTTCACAATAGAGCGCGCTCTAATCTCCTCACTTAGTTTGACTCCTGTAACATACATTAGCATATTCATTAAACCGAAGGAGATTGAAGTCCTTTCAAAGTAGGTAGAAAAAAATACTACTAATTATAATGATTCCTAATCAAAGCTGGAGATAATGAATTCTTGCCAGACAGAAATTTATCTACCTAGTTGATTAAAATAAAGAGATAAAAAGGAAAAAAAAAGGCAAAGGAAAAAAGATTCAAAGCATTCTACATTTCATGTAGGAAAAAAGTCATCCTTGGAAGATCAACACGACCTTTGCAGTCACAGGCTCACTCAGGTTACGCTGCACCTGCTTTCTCTAAAACTTCTTACATCAACTTCTCTATTGAACTTGACTGTCATGGCTTTGCATATGAATATACTCATGTGTCAAGCTGTCTGAATTAATTTAAATTTGATTTAACTTGGTTAATACTAATAGTCTGTTTTGACAAATGGAAAAAAAAGTCCCTTAAGAACTTGACAGTAAACGTACATGAAAATTTTTACATCCGTGAGAAATGTGTTTTATTGGCTGTAAGTATTAAAATTACACAGGCAAAACAATGTGTAGAAAGATTCATCATAATGTTTATGGAAACAGGGCAAGAATCTAGGGCCAAAGAATGATAACAGAGCTCTGTGGATTTACTGAGAACGACGCCTTGGGTTTTAAAACACTGTCTGCCTGCTTTGGAGAGGAAGGTGTATGGATTTGGCCTCTTGGGGCAGCACAATCTAATTTTCCCTGAACATCTTAAACAGGACCAAGGGCCTCAGCGGGTACGATTGGAGGTGTTGGTAGTGTAGGTGAGAGCAGGAGTCTCCCACATCGCCATCATCATTATTGTCACACACCGTCCCCAGCACAGCACTGGTCACCCCCCAGACCCCTCTCCCAAGGACCTGAGCCTGGTGCTCTGTGGGCAGCTTCTTCCAAGAGGAGGAGGAACGGGAATGGGGAAGGTTTGCGCATTTCTCTCCCATACTTCCTGACTCTGTCCTCTGTCCTTCCGATCTCAGTGGAGGCGATGTGAGGGGGGCAAGACCCAGGGCACATGTTGTCAGGAGGCGGGAAAGTCACTGTCCAGCCAGCAGACCCGGCACTTCTGTGTACTCACCGCCTGAAACATGCCTGTGCTTCTGGGGTCCGAGGGGAGCCTGTAAGTGCTAGGCAGAGGGAGTGGCCGGCTCGGCAGGTCAAAGAGATTTAGATTCCACTAAAGCCCCGTATTGGAGAGGAGGTTCACACACCCACACAGGATGCAGACACTGAGAGACTCACGCTGATGGAGACTTGGGGCGAGCTGGGGAGAAGGAGTCAAGAGGGCTTCCTATCCCCGGTGCTCGTCACGTATTCAGGAACCTGTGGTTTTGCTTCGTGTTTTTCTTAGCTGGCACCCATTTGTCTTCCTCCAGCGCCTATTTTTCCCTTGGGACTTTGGTGTTTTTCTTATTAATTTTAGGAGTCCTTGTATATGTAGAAAATTAAGCCTTTGCTGTGATTTCTGTCACAAGTACATTTTTCCAATAGGATCCTTCCTCTTGACTTTGTTTACAGTGATTTTAGGCACACAGAATTTTCTGTAGAAACAAGACTAAAATATAGTTCTGTCACAGCTAGTGTAAATTGTGTGTGAGAGAGATTATCTGTGTTCTATTTCAGAAGTATGAACTTCATTTGAGGGCATTTAAAATTACTGAGCTTAATTTTTTTTTCACTCATTGATATCAGGAGTTGACTTTGATTTAGATTTTTTCCAGTGGTAATTGGTGTATGTTTTGTAATTTATGTCAATACCTATTTTGCCTTGTTTGCATTGTTTGTGTTTGTAAGAGCTGTTGGGTTTGTGTACATTTGGGAGTTTAGAGCTTTGGAAATTGGATGTATGAAGCAAAGCTTAAGCAATGGTCCCACAGACTTTCAGGAATAATGTTTCCATGCAGCACATTTTATAGTTTGACAAAATAAGCTATTTGGGTTATGCAACAGTGATTAGACATCGTATCCCTTCTGTCCATTTTCACTTGCTGTGCATTTCCTGGGTACCGGTTTAGTTTTCAGGGGGACCGCTCTGCGCCCTCCCACCTCAGTGAAGGTGGTGAATCCCGCCTTGCTCGTGGGTTGCTCAGTGCAGAGTGTGGGGAACTCTTTCTCAATAGACACCACTTCCTGGGAGGTTTTAAGTGACAGTCTTGTTACCTATTACTTTGTAAAGTCCAAAGTAATGCATTTTTCAAATGAGCATGTCAGCTGAAATGTAGTGTAGAACTAAAAACCTACAATCTGACAAGTTATTTTAGAAGCTTGTAATTTTATGAACACGATGATCTCAACCAGAAAACACAGCTGTTTAATTTATACTATTAGCCAACTTCTGTGTAGTTCAACATATCGGCAACCCAGGAACCTGCAGAAATGGCATTAAAATAATGCTATAGTTTAGAATTGATCATACACTTATGCAATTTAGCCTAGTATAACTATACCTCAAGTGACAATGACCTCAACTGCTAAGTTTTCATCATTTACACCATGTTTGAAATACCATATGCTAGAAGATAGATTTTTGCTTGGTTAATTGGCATTGGGGTGATGTAAAGATCATTTCATGTGGTCCAGGCACCAGTCACCTCATCCTAAGTGTGAGAAATATTTATTAAGTTACGTTTAGTGGGTAACAAAGACTTAAGCAACTTAACTAGTTTCTGTCTTATTATTTTAAATCCTTACATTTAGGATAAAGTTGACGAGACACAGAGTCCATGCTTTGTGGAATTGCTAATTCTGGGGTTTCACATAGAGGGGACAAACATTAGTTTACATCTGTTATGTAAAATTGCAATATGTTTTCCTTAAAAATAAGTGGCATGTCTTGTACTTTTTCTAATCTAATTCCCTCTTTGTGCTCTTACTGTCTTTGGAGCAAAAAAACTAAAGGAATATGTGCTGCCTAATTAAAATAATGACATTTGGATTGGGGCTTCTGACCTCCAGATGAGATAAGTTTCTGTTTTAGGCTATAGATGTGTGGTAATTTGGTAAAGCAGCAATAGGAAACAAATACAGTTACTCAATCTTTTTATTTTCATGAGCTTAAAAAAGCATTGGAGCGAATTAAATACATACCTTGTATAAAATCCAACATCTTGCATGTAAATGTTAATTTCTATAATTTATGTTTTGGTAGAGGCATACTGGTGTAGGAAGGATTTCAGAAGCATAGGTACTGCCTACAACAAGTATTTAGGAAAACTTTTAGGATCATGTGAATTTTTATGTAAGTCAGCCTATGCCAAACACTGGGGAGGGAGTCACCTAAGTTTATATGGCTTTATAAGATCTTTCCAATAACCATAAATAGTCAACTGTGAGCCTTTGTCAACTTTGGAAACTTCTGTATGTAGACAGCTAGTATTTTTTGCTTGTAGATGCACTAATATTACATTAATATAAAAACAAATATTTGTTCAATATCTTAAGATCCAGTACCTTGGATCTTAATATTGGTTTCTTGGATGGACATCACAGCCTATAGTCCTGAACTGTTATAAGGGACAATTTTAGAAGCGAGAACATCAACCTTCCCGAGAGAGCTGTCTCCTGCATCAAGGACCCAGTGTGGTTGGGACCTGCAAGACGAGGTGTCTTACTGGATTAAGTGAGAAACTCGGGGCTTATATCTCCTTGGTGTAGGAAAATAACTCTAAAACTGTCTTTCTCTTAGTTATGTAATTAAAAACTGTAAACAATTTCTGGGACATCCGAAGCAATAAGTCAGTTCTTATGTGTTGGCGGGTAGGAACAAGGAGTATACCAAGGGGAGGAAGACATGGTTTGGAGAATCAGGGCATGGACACGTAATGGCCGCAGCAGTTGAGTCAGCTTCCCACGAATTCCAGATGAGGTGTACTGAAGCAGCTCATTTTCACTTAGGAACTTGTGAATGAAAAAGTCTAACTATAAAGGCACATCTTCTATATGATTCTAAAGATCTAGTGTACAGAATATGCCTCACTGCCCTGTATTTCAATATCTTATTTCATGGCATCATTTTACTTAAAAAATTACTTTTTCGTCAAAATACATTTACTTCATCATGTTATGGCCTTCACCTTTTCCCTTTGGGGAAAATATATGAATATAAATAAATATACACACATACATATATGAATCAATATATGTATATATATATATGTCATATGTATGGCATATAACATTAAACACACATATATAGCTTTTAAAATCATATATAGGTAGTCATAAATCTAAATACAATCTTAGTGTTATCCTTTTATTGTGCTATTATGAATGATGAGACTGGCATAAAGTATGAGTTTGCACTAGGGAAAACTGTTGGCCAAGCTGGCATTTTCTCCCTGGTGGGCTGTGTGTGTGACGTTTCTGATAAACCACGGCGGTCCTGTGTTGGATGTGTGCTCTCCTGGCAAGCTCGCATCCTTCCTTTAAATCTGCTCACTGCTCTTCTTTGGGACTGGCTGCTTATCACAGCTTACGGGCACTGTCCCTACAGCTTCTCCTGCTCTTTTGAAGTTGGCTGTTCGGTTTGTCACTTAGACAATCAGATAAATAATAGCTGTTGAGTTGATTGTTTCTGAAGGTCATTTTTTGCAATACCTTAGCAATGTCTGTTAAATGGCTGATCAACATCTGTTGGATAGAAAACATAAATTCTCTATAGGAAAGTAATTGGACCCTGAGACAGAAGAACACAAATACAAAATAAATTGCCTTTACTTCTTTTCCATTCCCAAAGTTCACAGACTGCTGGGAGATATTTGTTAGAATGATGGATGTGTTTAATTTCACCCAAATAAGCAAACAAGAAGGCTGAGATCTGAAGCGTCCTTTGTGCATTACAAGTCCACAGATTAGTCGTAATCTATACTCCCATTCCTTTGGAGAGAAACCGAAGTCTGTCTTTTTTATTCCTTGATTTACATTATCGATCAGGGACCATCTTAATTCTCCTGTAACTGCATGTATCTTCATTATGTCAGAGGAAGCACCGGGCTTCTCTGCCACTCCGGCACTTTCGTCAGGTTTTTACAACGTGCCTTTCCAGCCAGACGTCCACTGGAGAGCCACGTGGGGAGCGGTGAGGACCTCCAAAGGCTGTAAAACCTGCCCCCTTGGGCACCAGGGCTGCATCTGTTCTCTGGTAAGGAATTTATGGAAGCCACCGGTGTGCTTTTATGACTCCATGAGCTAGCTCTGAGGCTGGGACTAAATAACTCACACCACTTCTGCCCGCTAGACCCCAGCCTGCCACTGTGGCTCACTCAACCAGTAACCACCACGCACACATCTACAAACGCCTCTGCGATCGGTCATTCAGTGCTTGAGGAGCTGTCCAAAGCATCGCCTGAGGTTTCCCCAAACTCTGCCCTTTTTTCCATGCGGTCTAGCTACCGCTGCAGAAACAAATCAAGATCAAGATCCCTTCCACAATGGAGAGTCATTGCTCCAGACGGCAGCCCGCCCTGTCTGGACGGCCATGGACGACAGGCTGCAGAAGTCAGAGGCTGTCAGTCTCCATTCCTAAATTGTCATCTGCACCTAGTCCAGCATCTTGTCCCCAGCCTGCCACAGATCATGAACAACTACTTCCAAATCTGTGTGATTTGGCAACAAATTTTATTGTGTGAAGTCACAGGTATTTCTAGTGTTTGCCTTACCTAACACGCCCCTGAATAGATGGACCCCATCAAGGCTAGTTTGTATTACATGGACAGTTAATTTTGGTTAGAAATTAATCCCCAGCCTCCATGTGGTAAGAAATGTACAGAAATCCATTTTTGTTTATGTTCCAACAATTCTGATTGTTCAGTGGTGTCTTGATTGAAATTTACCTTAGCAATTTCAATGAATGAATAAGTAAAATAATGAACAGCTAAATGCTATTAAGAAAACTACAAGTATACATTTAACATAGCCAAAAATATAGAATATTTGGAGAAATTTAGCTGTGTACGATACAGATTAATAAACTATCAAAGACAGAGAGGCCACTGCAAAGAAAAGCCAGTGGCCCTGTTTAGCCAGAGAACATGGAGCTTGAATCAAGACCACAAAGAAACATCCTTGCCATCCTTGGAGCTGGCTCTTCCAGTGTGCCCAGGCTGGGAAAATAGTTCATAGCCCTGCCCACTCCTGAAGACAGCTTTTGGCCTGCCCAACCAGACACCCACCCCACAGCAAACGGGTAGCTGCAGAGCCCATCCAATAGCCCTGCTCACAGTGGCACTTGAACAGAGAGCTCAGCCTGTGGCTTTCCCCATGTGCACAGAAAAACAAGTAGCCTCATCTGGCCAGAGAATTCAGTGCACATGTGTACCCCTTCAGGTCTCCAGACAATGACGCATGCGGGCTCGGGACCCTGTCTTGCCCCACCCCCTGCCTAGAGCAGGCCCCAGTCCCAACCATCTAGTAAGCCTGACTAGAGAACCCAGGCAACAGCAGAGCCCATCCTACAGCCTTGCTTGTTATGGAGCCACACCAGTGTCTCATCCTACTATTCACAGCCAGTGGCCTCACCCCTAGCAAGTCCTACCTACTCAAGGATGATACCAGCAGACACAGGCAGAAACCCGAACAGCTGATGGTGAAGAACTGTCTGGGCCAACACAAAACTGTAATGTCTGAAACAGATCACTTCCTCAAATGATCATGGAAAATTGACACCGCCAAAGAACACTAATAAACATACAAAAATTACCCTAAAGTTATAGTGATCTATGAATGATAAGGAATTCAGAAGGATCCTCAAAGAAGTTTATTGAACTACAAGAACACACGGACACTTAAGTGATATTAGGGGAAAAATTCATGAACAAAATAAGGAGTTTGGCAAATAAATAGAAACAAACATATATAAAAAAAACCCACACATGACAATAGAAATCCTAGAGCTGAAAAATTGAACAGAAATCTTCAAAAAGAGACTCCACCATGTAGAAGAAAGAGTTAGGGACTGAGAATAAGGTGTTTGAAATTACCTAGTTAGAGGGACAAAAAAAAAAAAACAGAAAAAAAAAGAGAGTGAAAGCCTACAGGACCTATGGCACACAATAGAAAATAAAACTGCATTACGGGAATTCCAGAAGAAGAGAAAAAGACAATGTATATTTAAAGTGATGCTGGCTGAAAGCTTCCTAAACCTGGGAAAGGAAATGGGCATCCACGAGGATCTATGAGGCTCCAAAGATCCAAAATAAGTTAAACCTGAATAGGACTACAGAAAGACAATACAATTAGTGGTCCAAGACCAAGAATTTTAAAAGCAGCCAGAAACACAGAAATTAAATTTAAGGGAAGTCCCAGCAGACTATTGGTGGGTTTCTTTTTTTAATTATTACTATTAGTTTCAGATGTACAAAACAATGAAATAGTTATCCTTTTCACCCCTTAAAAAGTGACTTCCCCCTCCCCCATCCATTGCCCCACCCCTGTTATCATACATATCTATTACAATTCCATTCCCACACTATACTCCATATCCAATGATTATATATGTATTAAATTATAGTTGACATATAATATTATTCAGTGGCAGCTTCAGATGTACAGTGCAGTGGTCAGGCCTCTACACCATCCATGAAGTGGTCTCCCTAACAAGACATGAATCCATCTGATCCCCTAAAAAATATTTACAACATTACTGATTATATTTCCTAAACTGTCTCTCCTATCCCTGCGGCAATATTGTAGTTGCCAGTTTATGTTGCCATGTCCCTTCCCCTTCTCCCTCATGCCCAACCCCATCCCATCTAGCCCTCATCAGTTTTTCCTCTGTGTCCCTAAAACTATTTCTGTTTACATTGCTCATTTATTCAGTTATTTAGATTCCACATATAAGTGAGACTATATGGTATTTGTCTTTCTCTGACTGATTTGTTTCACTTAGCATAATGTTCTCTAGGTCCATCCATATCATTGCAAATGGTGCAATTTCTTTCTTCTTTATAGCTGTGTAATACACCATTGTGTAGATGTACCACCGTTTCTTAATCCAGTCGTCTATCGCTGGGCATTTTGATTGTTTCCAAGTCTTGGCTATTGTAAATAGTGCTGAAATGAACATAGGGGTGCATATATTTTTTCGAATTAGTGTCTTGGGTTTTTCAGGATAAATACGTAGGAGTGGAATTGCTGGGTCATACAGTAGTTCCATTTCCAGGTTTTTGAGATACCTCCATACTGACTTCTATAGTGGCTGCACCAATATTGGTGGGTTTCTCAACAGAAATATTTTAGACCAAGAGAGAATGGATATATTCAAAATATGGAAAAAATAACTGTCAACCAGGAATTCTATACCTGGCAAAGATGTCCAGAAATGTACAAGAGGTAGAATTTCCTGAACAATCAGAAACTGAGGGATTTCATCACCATTAGCCCTACCTTACAAGAAACACTAACAGCGGTTCTTTCAATGGAAGTAAGAGAACACTAATGAACATGATAAAAATATAAGAAGGTTTCATGAAATTCACTGGTGATGGTACATACGAAGTCAAAGTCATACTATAATATGATAATAATCATGCATGACTCAATTACAAGTCTAGCTTAAGAATTAAAAAAACCAATTAAGTAAAACTAGCCATGACTACAATAATCTGTTATTGGTTATACAATATAAAAATATATAACTGTAAATCAATAACCTAGAATGTGAGGAGGAAGCCAAGTGAAAGTGTAAAGTTTACAATGTTATTGAAGCTAGTCTAATATAGGCTGTTATGTTTCAAGATACATTATGGAAGCCTCATGGTAACCACAAGGGAAAATCTCGGAGTAATTATACAGAAGGACATGATAAAGAAGTCAAAAGATATCAAAATAAACAAACAAAGCAAGATAATAAACAAGGTACAATAAATATACAAAATAGCCAGAAAACAATTATAAACATGGCAATAGTAAGTCCTTACCTATCAATAACTACTTTAAATGTAAATAAATATAAATGAATACATTCTTCAATCAAAAGACATAGAATGGCTGAATAAAAACAAACAAGATCCAGTAATTTGCTGCCTATAAGATGCTCGCTTCAGTTTTAAAGAAACACATAAGCTGAAGTGAAGGGATGGATAAAACATTTTCCAGCAAATGGTTACCAAAAAAAAGTAGAGATAGCTATATTTACATCAGACAAAACAGGCTTGAAACTAAAAATGGTAAAGAGAGACAAAGAAAGTCAATAGATAATGATAAAAGGGGTCAATCCATCATGAAACTATAACGATTGTAAATATTTATGCCTTAAGATTGGAGTGCATGCACGCGTGTGTATGTGTGTAGCTCCAAAGAGAAATAACTAGCAATACAGTAAGAGTTGGGGATTTTAATACCCCTCTCTCAACAACGGATATCATTAAGAGAGTTAATAAGGAAACAATGAATTTGAACATCTGCATGGAGCCATAAGACTTGCTGCAATTTTTAAGCTCTGTGAACAGAATTATTTTTAGGTTAAAAGTATTATTTCAAGACCAGTTTGATGTGTGTTTTTAACAATCACAGATATTCAAAGTGTGAACGCTACTGCAGCCATATAAATACATTCAAATAGGGGCCGGCCGAGTGGCGCAGTGGTTAAGCGCTGGCTTGGAAAGCCAGCAGCCCCGGTTCGGGTCCCACCTATGAGGGCCAGTGACACTGCCCTCAAAAATAAATAAATAAATAAACAAATAAATAAATAAATAAATAAAATACGTTCAACTATTACAACTGATTTGTGCTGCTTAGTAACAGAGCTCTCATCAGCCATGCAGGAATCCCTTAGTATTTTCATTTATGTCCTTTTTAGGTACAGTCATAAACAAGTCACACTGCAGTAATTTTTCTCCCATTTTGTGATAATGTTGGGCCACTTGCCTTTCCTCAAGCATTCACGTTCAGAACAGTATTCTTTCTGGCTTTTTGTAAGGTACCAATGTTACATTCTTGGCACCCTGCTGACTTAATACAGACACTCCTCCCACTCAGAAATTGCTATTTCACAAATTTGGCCATTAAAAATTTGCTAGTGAAATTCTGCCTCGTTGATATATAGTTCAAGGAAGGTTTCACCTCCCATGTTTGTCCTTCCTTGACCTCTGGCAGAAACCCACAAAGGACTATTCCTAACCCTTTACTTTCCTTGCTTTCCCCCCTTTTCCATATTTCTCTTCTTTTTTGACTTTTTCTCTTCTCATTTTTTTTTTCAAAAATACAGCCACGGGTATCCACCTTGTGAAATCTCCTTTAAACTCTAACCAATCCAGGTTAAGGAAAAACTAATAATAACAGTATAGTGGGCTGTTCCTTAGGTTTCCATCACCGAACCTCCCATGCTTTTCTCTCATCCCCTAGTGTACTGATTCTCATCAATTCTAATCTGTTTTAACAATAAATAAGTAGATATCATTCTGGGCCAGTCTGTGTGTAGCTCTTAATAGTCTTGGGATTTTTGCCTTTTTTGAGAAGTGATACTCTCTAGGAGTGCTCTCTGCCTGAGCTTTGAACAGAACAAATTGCCCAACAACATGTCTGAGAGTAAACCACCCCTTCCTGTGTATGAAGTTCAGGCTTCTTTCTAGAGTGGCCCTGGAGGATGAGACAGTATAGAGACCGAGTCCAGAAAAAGCAGCATTCACATGCCAGACCCCCACGTCACTCTGTATGAGAGACTCCAAGGACAGCCAGGAAAGGAGCCCCCGCCCCTGCCCGCCAAGGCCTGGCCCGGCCCTGGAATCATGAGATGTAAGGACAGCAGGTAACTGGAACAGTGTGTGCTCCCGAGACGCAGACTGCTGACACCACAAATGTCTTACATTTGGGGCTTGGGCTTTGTGATGAGTGGTGGGAAGAGAAAATGAAGGCTTGAAAACCAGTGTGCATACAGTACTGGCGTCTAGAAGAAAGGTACTGGAGAATCAGTCAAACTGTAACCTGCAGGAAAGGGAAATGTAGAAAAGGAACCTGATGGATTTGTGGGTTGGGCTGAGAGTCCTGTCAGGAGATTGGAAGTGTCAACAGGCTCCTTTAGCTGCCTATTGTGGAGAAGCACGATAATGTTAAAGGGAAAACAAAGAAAAAATACTTAGTTTTCGGACAGAATTGAAAGAAAAAAAAATTCCAGGCTTACTTGGTACTGAAATAAAATTGTTCCTCATTCAGAGCTGGACTTTCCAGAAAATAAGACTCTCTAAGAAGGAAATGGCTTGTGGGAAAAGGTCAAAGTTGGGACCCTGACAGTAAGCATAGCTCAGATAAAGGTGTGGCTGTAAGATCCTTAGTGGGGACTTGAGAAGAGTTTAAGACGGTGCCTGTACAGTAGTCCCCCCTTATCTGCAAAGAATATGTTCCAAGACCCTCAGTGGATGCCTGAAACCACCGATAGTAAAAAACTCTGTTATACTGTTTTATCCTATACATGTCTAACTTTTCAAAGAAAGCACTTTCTGGCTTCTCTTTGGCTCATCCAAATCGCCAGCATCACTACTCTTGCACTTTGGGGCCGTTAAGTAAAATAAGGGTCACTTGCACAGAAGCACCGTGATACTGTGACAGTAAATCTGATAACCGAGGCAGCTAAGTGAGTAAGGGGCAGGGACCGTCTACAGCATGGAGACGCTGGACAAAGAGACGATTTATGTCCCGGGTGAGATGGAGCTGGACGCGCGAGATTTCATCATACTATTCAGAATGATGTGCAATTTAAAACTTATGAATGATTTACTTCTGGCATTTTCCATTTAATATTTTCAGACCATGATTGACTGCAGGTAACTGAAACCATAGATAAGGAGCCCCACTGTGTCCTTTCAGCTAGACACAAAGGCCTCTAGGATTAAGAGTGTGCCTTGTAACCTTCCAACTAAATCATTGCGATTCTAAAATTTTTCAGGGCAATGTCTCACAGCACTCAGACTCATAGCCCAAGTAGTACCATTGATATACACTGTCCTGTATTCTCTCTGTTTGTATCTTACTTTCTGGGAATTAGTAAAAGAGAGATTCTTTGAAGCTATTTGGTTAATATAGTGATGTAAATAATTTTAAAAGCATTTATTGTTAATTTGAGAAGTTTTTACTATTAAAGAACATTCCAGGTTTTGGTACAAGACAGTGAGGGAGAAGGACCAGGCACCATGATCCTACCAAGTGGGATTTGCTCCAGGGAGGCAAGGATGGTTCAACATCTGTCCATCAGCCATGCGATGCGCCCACATTAGCAAAATGAATAAAAATATTATGATCACCTCAGTAGATGCAGGAAAGGCATTTGACAGAATTCAACATCCATTCTGACAAAAACTCTCAACAACGTGGGTGTAGAGGGAACACAGCTCAACAAAATAGGGCCACATAGGAAAGGCCCACAGCTAACATCAGATTCAATGGTAAAAAGCTGAAAGTTTTTCCCCTAAGATTGGGAACAAGGCAAGGAGGTGTACTCTCACCACTTTATTCAACAAACTACTAGAAGTCCTAGCCAGAGCAATATAGAAATACAAATAAAAGACATCTAAATAGAAAAAAAAAGAATGTAAAACTGTCACTATTTGAAGATGAGATGATGTTATACAGTCATGCACTGCATTGTGATGTTTTGGTCCGTGATGGACTGTGTGGACCATAGGACTGTGTGTGGACCATACAGCTGTGTGAGGTGTGCCATGGCTGTGCTATCTGGGTGTGTGGAAGTGAACTCTGTGATGTTGACATAATAATGAAATCACCTAATGACACATGTCTCAGAATGTATCCCCATTGTTAAGTGACACATGCCTGTATATACAAAACCCTAAAGACTCCACCAAAAATACTATTAGAACTAACAAACAAATTGAGTAAAGTTGGAGACATAAAATCAATATACAAATAACAGTTGTTTCTGTACATTAACAACAAAATATCAGAAAGAGAAGTTAAGATACCAATCCCATTTACAATTTCATAAAAAAAAGAAAATGCATACAAATAAATTTAACCAAGGAAAACTGTGAGATATTGATGAAAGAAATTGAAGAAGAAACAAATAAATGGGCATATATTGTGTGCTCATAGATTGCAGGAATTAATATTGTTAAAATGGACAAAGCAACCTACAAATTCAGTGCAATCTCTATCAAAATTTCAATGGCATTTTTCATAGAAACAGTACAGTTGTAAAATTTGTATAGAACCACAAAAGATCCTGAATAGCCAAAGCACTCTTGAGAAAAAACAAAGCTGGCAGCATCACATTTCCTGATTTCAAACTACATTACAAAACTAGAGTAATCAAACAGTATGATATTGGCATAAAAGTAGACACATATAGATCAATAGAATAGAGCCCAGAAATAAGCCCATGCATGTGTGCTCAATTATTTATGACAAAGGAACAAACAGTATGCACTAGGGAAAGAGTAGTATCTTCAGCAATGGTTTTGGCAAAACCACAGCCACGTGAACAGAATGAAAACGGACCACTGTCTTACACCATATGCAAAAATAAACTCGAAGAGGATTAAAGAGAACGTAAGACTTGAAACCATAAAAATCCTTAAAAAAAAGAAAAAAGAAAACCACTTAGGCAGTATGCTCCTTGAGATTAGTCTTTGTGAACATTTTGGATTTGACATCAAAAGTACAGGCAAGAAACAAAAAATAAAAAATAAAATGAGACTACACCAACTTAAAAGGCATCTGCTCAGCAAAGAAAACAATCAACAAAATAAAAAGACAACGTACCAAGCTGGAGAAAATATTTGGAAAGATATCATGTCTGGTAAAGGTGTTAATATCCAAAATATATAAAAACCCACACAACTCAATAGAAAATAAATCACACAATCCAATTAAAAACTGGGCAGAGGTTCTGAATGGACATTTTTCTGTGAAGACATATGATGACCAACAGGTACATGCAAATCTGATAACATCACTAATCATCAGAAAATGCAGATCCAAAACCACAATGAGGTATCACCTCATACCTGTTAGAATGGCTGTTATCCAAAAGGCAAGAAATGACAAGTGTTGGGAAGAATGCAGAGAAAAGGGAACCCTCTGCATTGCTGGTGGGAATGTAGACCAGTGCAGACACTATGAAAAACAGTGTGTATAGTCCTCAAAAAATTACAAAAACACCTGCCACATGACCCAGCACTTCTGCTTCTGCATATTTATTTTAAAAAACAAAAACACTAAATCAAAAAGATACATCCACCCCCATGTTTACTGCAACATTATTTACAAAACTCAAGACATGATAGCAAACTAAGTGTCCATCAATAGATGAATGGATAAAGAAAATGTGATATGTATAACAGAATATTATTCACCATAAAAAGAAGGAAAAGTTGCCATCTGTGACAACATGGATGGATTTTGTGGTCATTATGCTAAGTGAAATATATCAGAAAAAGATAAATATTGTAAATATTGTATATTCTCACTTATATGTGAATCTAAAAACAGGCAAAAAAAAAAAAAAAGAACTCATGGACACGGAACAGATTGGTGTTTGCCAGAGCAAAACGGGTAAAGATGGTCCAAGGTACAAACTTCTGGTTATAAACTTATAAAACATGAATCATGAGAATGTGATGTACAATATATCATGGTGACTATTGTTAATAATACTGTGTTATATATTTGGAAGTTACTAAAGGGTAGATCTTAAAAGTTCTTATCATAAGAAAGAAAAAATGGCAACTCTGTGAGGTGATGGATGTTAACGAAACTTACTGTGGTGATCGTCTCGGGAAAAAAAATACCAATATCCAATTATGATATATACCTGAAACTTACATAATGTCTACCAATTATATCCCAATAAAAATTAAATACTTTGCTATTTCCCAGCAATAGAAAATTAAATTCACAGATACTGCATTTAAGTAATGTTTGGAAACTACACAGACACATCCAACAATAACAATAGTGCCTTACGCGTCCAACCGAGGAATGCAGAGATTAGTGTGGGAGAATGGGGAGATATGTTAAGCATGGTTACAAAGAACTTGGCGTTTGGGCTCAGTACAGAATAACGCACAGCCCAAAGCAGAAGTAATACAATTCGAGTGTGTTCCATTTCTCAGACACCGTGCCAGGTCCTGGGATTTCAGAAGTGAGCCACAAAAAGAAGATTTCTAACTTCACTGTATTTATTCTAGTGGGACATGTAGATCATAAGTAAGTAAGCAAGAACATTTCCATCAGGAAAATAGAAAGGAGCTTTCTCCGCAGGTTGTTAGTTTAGCTGATGTATTATGATGACACCCCCTTGAGGCAGGAGGAGCCTGGCAATTTTGGGACAGAGCCGAGTGAGTCTGGTCACTGCACAATGAGCTCACAGACCAGGATGAGGCCAGACTCAAAAGCTCATGGGAGGCAAGGCGACGCAGTGGGGATTTTTATACAGTGCACTGGGAAGCCAGCGAGTGGGGAGTGAGATGGTCTGATTCCCCACTGGAAGCTTCGTCTGGTCTATGGGTAGAGGCTTGGTGGGTGTGCCAACATGGAAGCAGGTGCCTGGGCGGGGGCACAGGCAGGTGACTCTGTGAGGATGGAAAACGGGACATGGCTGCCAGGTGTGTATGAGTAGAGTTCAACGCACATGCTAGTGGGTGGAGATGTGAGTGATGTGAGGGAGCAACATATTCTGACGGGAGAAATAGGGTGGTGGGTGAGGCCAGATGAAGTCTGGAGCTCGTCTGTATTCTGGCTGAGGTTGCCACGCAGATGACACATCTATGTGCAGACATACAGGAGGCAGTTACGTCAAGGACGGAGCCACACAGGAAATTACCTGGAGCCCGATTCCGTGGCTTAGTTCACTTTGTCTCCATAACCAACTTATCAGGGTGATATTGCTAAACATGTTTTAGATGGGGAATGGATATTAAGAATATCACATAACTGACAAAAATCTTGTAGCTTTAAAAAGGAAAAATGAAAATTTGGATTCTAGTCTGTATGGCTTTATAAGCTGTTCTCTTTCCACCCCTCTAAGTGGTGGGTGAAGGGTGTAGCTGGAGGGATTGCCATGGAAACATACAAATCATCAACATGAAAACCAATGACCTAAAAGGCATGACAGTCACCTGCATTTTGGGGATGCATTCATATGGTTAGGACAGCCAGGTGCTGAGAGGAAGGGCATCACAGTGAGTGGCAGGTGAGGGACAGATGACAATGGCCACATGGAGGACTTTTCTTAATTATGGAAAGTTTTAAAATTATTTTAATCAGAAAAAAAGACAGCTGAATATGAGTTTTATAAAGATTTCTCTGGCGTTATTTTGAGAACTGATGGAAGTGTCTTAGAGTAGACATAGGAATTTTCCTGTTTTGAATATTGAGGATTTCATTTATACAAGTGGCAGTGGGAATGGAGAGGTAGAGATGTTTTGGTTATATTATTTAGAAGCTAATTGCTATTCTTTCTAATGACAGCATTCCCCGAATGAAAAAGGTTTATAAGTCAACATAATATAATGTTCTAGATTCAGACACAAGATTGATGGTGAGAAATTTAAACACGATAAAAATGCAGTAAATATACAGGCAAGGAGTTAATTTGAAGGTAAATTAATGAAAATGGTATGGTCCTGTTGACCTGCTATAATATATTTTACCCGTAGGAGTGCTAAGACCGCCCTTCCAAGGTAGCCAATTAAGTATTTAGTTTATTGCAATTAGTTAATTACATGGTAAAGAAAACACCTGTCTCCAGAGTAAATCCTGCTGTCTGGTCCATAGCTCAGGTTAATGGAAAGCACCACTTTCCTACTCAACCCCTCCTGCTCTACTGGTGCTTGTCACCTTGATCCTACAGGACAGGAGGTTTCTCTGGTCAGCGGAGGGAAAC
Organism: Aselliscus stoliczkanus; assembly: GCA_033961575.1. NCBI lineage: Eukaryota > Metazoa > Chordata > Mammalia > Chiroptera > Hipposideridae > Aselliscus > Aselliscus stoliczkanus. The sequence continues at coordinate 63,514,506 of CM066735.1, forward strand.
AGGCTGAACCCCAGGACCTAGTCCACCCTGACAGCTGGGGTGACCATTTCTCTGCGTTTCCAGTTGCATCAGGAGTTTTTCTGTCTCTTTGACACGGCTGACAAATCTTTAACATTTGTCTTGCTATTGTTGACATTTGCTTTATGCAAATCACACCATAAGGTGGGACCACACAAAGCCCAGCAGTTACTATAGTAACTCAGGTTGCAGAGGAAGCCTGTGAAATTTCCAAAGAGGCTACTAGGCCTAGTGTAACCTTCCTGGAAGGTTAGTGCCCATGTTTATCCCAATCTTCAAGATGTGTCCTCCGTCTTGAGACATTGAACAGTTGCATTTTCAGGGGAATGTCAAAGAGGGAACAGTGTGTCTGAAAGTGTAGAACGAAGAGATGTTTGTTTAGGCACTGGTTAAACCAGTAAAAATTTAAACTACTTTCCCTATGAATTGATTCAACATTGGGACAGTTGGCGTGATTTGAATATGGACTAGAGATGATAGCATTGCATCAATGTTAAATTTTGTTAATTTGATATACAAGGTCAGACAAGCTCGTGAACTCTTCCTAGCAAAAGTGCTACCTACCTCACTGCTGAATATCACTATGGTCACCTTCAAAGTCCTCCCCTTGGGCAGCTATGCACCGATGCCAGCACCTAGTCCATCCTTCAAAGCAATTTTGGAACTCTTTTTCTGGAGTGGCCATCAGAGCTGTCGTTGTATTACCCTTGATGTCTTGAATGTCAGCCAAATGTTTTCCTTTCAATATTTCCTTTATCTTCAGGTAAAGAAAGAAGTCATTGGGGGCCAGATCAGGTGAGTAGGGAGGGTGTTCCAATACAGTTATTTGTTTCCTGGCTAAAAACTCCTTCACAGACAGTGTTGTGTGAGCTGGTGCATTGTCGTGATGCAGGAGCCATGAATTGTTGGCAAAAAGTTCAGGCCAACTTTTCCACACATCCTTTTCAGCATTTCCAAATAGTAAACTTGGTTATCTGTTTTTCCAGTTAGTACAAATTCATAATGAATAATCCTTCTGATAAAAATGGTTAGCAACATTGTTGCAAAGAGTTCGCAAACTTAATTGTCTGACCTCGTATTTAAGTAAGGGAATGTCCTTATTTTATGGGGGAAAAAACAGTGAGCTATTTACAGGTAAAGGGGCATCATGTCTTCAACCCACTGTGAAATGGTTCAACAAATATATATATATATATATATATATATATATATATATATGTATATACACACACACACCTCCACATGTACATACATATGTATATACAGAGAGAGACATAGAATACTAAAACACACATAGCAAAATGCTGACTGGTGAGTCTGTGTAAAACATGTGCCTGAGTTTCTTTTCACTATTTCTTTTCACTATTTTTGCAACTATTTTGTAAGTTTGTAACTATTCCAAAAATCAATATTTAAAAATTGATTTAATTTTAATCATAGAATCAGGCAGTTTTGGTTTAAAGCACAATGGCGTAATTTTTGAGAATGTTTTTAGTACACAGTTATAATTGAAGAAATGTAGGGCAGAATTCTGTCTTCTTTATCAAGTCTTGTAACAGATTTCACACCTCACTGCATGTGGTCAAGTAGAATGAATGCCATTGAGTAATGTTACTTAGAAACCACCATATGTGAGCATGAAATGTTTCCCGATGTAACATTATAGTCCATGAATTTTATAAAAGTTTTGTTTGGAAAATAGGTTTTTGTTTTGTTTTGTTTTTCCCTAGAGCAATTGACTAATCATAAGTTAGGATTAAAAATTTAAGAGTTTTCTTAGAAAAATAAGAGCCTTTGTAGAATTCAAAAATAGATAACCCTTCCTGATTTTTCTCCTTGAGTGTTCTTTAAAATGCAATTTTCCAAAATGCATTACAGATTTTCTTGTACATATGAGGAAAACACAGCAGTTTTACTTGAAACTCAAAACTTTCAGGTGATATACTACAATTACACATATAAATTATGAATTGAAAAATCTAATTAATGGTACATTTTTGTACATATTTCACTTCAGTTATCTTGATATTTATGTTGAAAGTAGGGATCCTAAGTCATTTTTTCATAACAATTAAGACAACCCTACATGTACTTTACTGGATGCTTATAACCTAATGCTTTAACCTTCTTTATCCTCAATATACATTATATGCCTGGAAAAGGCTGATTTGAAAAAGAAACATGTCTGGTTTGGAGCTCTTTCTAATTCTCTTTCTTCTAGATTTTCTCAGTTGATCATTACTGAGCATACCTTCCTACACATACATATGTGCCTTTCCCCACCAAATGGTCTTGGCTCCCTGGTTGAAAGTCATTTTACCACATACACAAGGGTTTATTTCTGGTCTTCCTATTGGATTCCATTTTCAACAAATGGAATACGTCTGTCTGTTTTATGCCAGTGCCACACTGTTTTAATTATGGTAGTTTTACAGTAAGCTTAGAAATAAGGAAATTTGAGACTTTTAACTCTTTTCATTCTTTTTCAAAATTTTTTTGTATTTTCAGAGTCCTTTGAGATACCATGTGATTTGTAGGATGGGATTTTCTATTTCTGCAAAAACCATTGTTGGGTGTTTGATAAGAACTGCATTGAGTTTGTATATTGCTTTTGGGAATAATGACATTTGATATTAAGTCTTCCAATCTGTGAACACTCTATGTCTTTCCATGTGTGCCCTTTCACATCTCTCAGTAACATTTTGTAGATTTCAGTGTACAAGTCTTTTTCCTCCTTCCTTAAGTTTATTCCTAAATATTTTATTCTTTTTAGTGCTATTGTAAGCTATTTATTTATTTATTTAAGATTTTATTGGGGAGTTGGGGAAGGGGAACAGCCAAGTTGTTGTCCTTTTGTTCCTCAGTCTAGTTGAGGAGGATGTTGCTTCACTGGCCCATGTTGGTATTATCATTGCACTGTTCTGGGCTGAGGCAGATGGGTCACTGGCCATTGGACGGCCACTCACAGCAGCTAACTGTACCCCTCACCAGCTGCCAGACACTCATGCTGGCTGCCGGCCACTCCCAGTAGCTCGTGGCAGCCCACTGCAGCTCCACTGCAGCCTATGGTGTCGTTGGCTACTCACAGCAGCCCAGTTCCAGGTTGAGTTGCGGTTCACAATCATAGCTGTAGAGGGCGCAGTAACACCGGCCCATGTGGGAATTGAACCAATAGCCCTGTTGTTCAGAGCTCGCACTCTTACCAACTGGACCATTTGGCTGCCCCTCCATTTATTCTTATATATTCTTTTTTTTTTTTTTTTTATTCAAGTGGGATATATTTCCAGCAGTACAATGCTTAAATTAATGGGTATATCTAATTTCAGATTTAAAGAAACAGGAATTTCTAAAACTCTTATAACAAAAGTTCACATCTACACCAATAACATACGAGAATATCTGTCAGTATTTTCACCAAGATGGAATATTATATTTTTAAAAATCCAAATCTAATAGATTTAAATTTATTACTCTTTTAAAAGTTTTCCTGGATTTTAAGAGTTTATATATTCACATACTTAAAGGCAAATTGAACATAATATGCAATGAGCTACCTACTTACTTATTTGGGGGGATTGTTGGTCATTTATCATGTGCCTGTGTGTATAATTTATTGAGCTGTTTCTATATTATAGATATTATCTTGTATATTATAGAGTTCTTTGTGTATTATAGATATAAACCAATTACTTTCCAATTCAAAAATTCCTCAATATCTCTTGTATCATTGTGGTATTTTTCTATATCCAACTATTCAATATTTGTATAACTCATAAAATATTTTTGTATATAGTCAGTAAATTTTTTTAAATCTTTGTTTCCCACCAAACTAAAATACAGCCTCTGTGGAACTTCCAGCCATTCTAACCCAGAGTCAGTTACTTGCCCTCCTGCCATAACCCACAATAAAGCTACATCACAGACACGGCCACATTTTCAGGTTCTGGCCAACGGCAGTGAGAGAAAGAATGCACAGCAGTGATCCTCGCTTATGTCCTATCTTTCTGGAGCTCTGTGAACAAAAGGGTGTCTTAAAATAGAAAGTGATCAAAATAAAAAAGACAAAAGATCCAACTTGGGTATAATTAGCTACAGATAATTCATTTAATGAAAAACAGAAGAAATAAAAGAGAAGCAATGTTCAGCTATGTAATAAGGAAATTTGTGAAACTAAAGCAAATCCTGAATCTACAACAGAAGCTCATACCACTAATCAAAATGATCAATGCCTGGACAGATCCTAGTTAGATTATTGACTTTCAAGTAATGAAAAAAAGAAAGAAATGCATTCAGACAAGGTAAACAGATTATTTACTCTGATCAAGTCAGGCATGCTTCACACTTATGGGCAACTTGGATGTCAAAACGCCATGCTGTAGAGAAAACTAAACAGAAAAGTCAAGGGCTAAGATGGCTGATTGCCTGTCACCTACCAAAACAACAGAAAGATCTTATATATTCAACATTTAGAAGTGATATCAACCACTCATTGTTTCAGTCATTCAAAAATACATATTAAATTTTCCCTTTCTGTTGGACACTGGAGTAGGCCCAAATATATACTAAGAAGAATGGGAGATCATTATCACAAATACCACACCTCATAAAATGTAAAAGTTTTACAATGAATGAGTAGGCAATGAATATTGAAACCCTTTAAATACACATTAAATGAAAAGAGCTACTCTAAACAGGATTATCAGAATGGTAATAGTATAATGATGAATACTCCCTGAAATCAAATTGGCATTATGTTGATATATGAATCCTGCAGAATTACCTCAGTCAGTCCTTATTAAATGAAAAACAGCATACGAGTTTTAGCAAAGCATAAAGAAAAATGAGAAAAGGGACAAATGGAGGGACAAACACAAGAAAGGGAAAACCGAGTGTCTGAAGCAGAGTTAAAATCATTTGTATCGAAGAACTTGTTTTAAAATTCTATATGACCTTCACTGTTCTTTAAAAACCTTACAAGAGAAAAACTTTAAGAGTTCTTATAATGAGATGTTGTACCTTTCTTTAATGAAAATGCATTTGCCATGATTAAAATTCCTATTTTTTTTCTACTTCACTGATTTTCTTTTTGCTAACTGCTATCAATTCAGTTTTAGTCTGCAGTTAAGACTATCAAATGACTCTGGTACTGCAAATTAATAAAAAAAATATGTACTGAAATGTCACTGGATTGCACTTTTTAAACAAAGTATATTACTTCTGTCTGAAAATACTTCCATAGAAATAGGAAGGTTAGAAAAATAGTTACTGAACATCAAACTACCTTACATGAGATTCATTAAACAATAAACAATAAACTGCTACTCTTAAAAAATACCTTGGTTATTTTGAAATTTAGCAAACAGTTTATCAAGAACTTATAAAATTTTTCTTTTAAAATAGAAAAGTGATACTCTAACATTTGAGTTGAAATTAAAGACTATTTCATATTGAGATAAAGTTTATATTCTATAGAGAGGCAACATGTGATAGGGAAAGAATGGATATTCAGAGTTTGAATATTGATTGTGTCATTTAGTAGCAGATAGAAATGAAATAGAAAATAGAATATTAGGAAAAGTAATCAAAGAAACTAAGAGTTGTTTGTTTGAAAAGATGTATAAAATTGACAAACCCTTAGCAAGACTAAGAAAAAAGATGACTCAAATAAATAAAATCAGAAACAAAAGATCATACATTAAAACTGATGTTACAAAGTGAAAAAAAAAGGATCATGAGAAACTACTGTGAATAAATTCATGCCAGCAATTTAGATAACCTAGAAGAAATAGAGAAATCCCTAGAAATGTGCAACCTAAAGAAATCATGAAGAAATATAAAGTCAAAGGGATCTATAATTAGTAGAGTGATTGAATCAGAAATCAAAAACCTCCCACTGAAGGAAAGTCCAGGATCAGATGGCTTCACTGGTAAGTTCTATCAAACATTTAAAGAAGAATTAATACCAATCCCTCTCAAACTCCTCCAAAAAAAAAAAAAAAAAAAAACAGAAGAGGAGGGATCACTTCTAAACTCATTTTATGAGGTCAGCATTACCCAGATATCAAAAAGCCAAAGACATCCCAAGAAAAGAAAATTACACGCCAATATTCCTGATGAATATAGACGCAAAATCCTCAACAAAATATTGGCAAACCAAAACCAACAGATTGTTCAAAAGATAGCACTCCATTACCAAATAGGCTTTACCTCTGGGATACAAGGATGTTTCAACACATGAAAATCAATTAATGTGACATACCACATTAATGGAATACATGATACAAATCACATGATTATTTCAATAAATGTAGAAAAATGTGTGACAGAATTCAACAATCTCTCATGTTAAAAACTCTCAACAAATTAGGTTGTATGTAGAAGGATAAAAGGAATGAAGTCTCTACATGGCAAGGCCACAGCTGACATCATATTCAACAGTGAAAACCTCACCCCTTTTCAGCTAAGATCAGGAACAGGGCCAGCTGCTCCTTCCGTCACTTCTGTTCAGCACAGTACTACTGTACGGACGAGGCAGAGCACATCGGCGAGGAGAAAGAAGAAAGAAAGCAAGGGATCCAAATTAGAAAGGGAAAAGTCCATTTGTCTCTGTAGGTTATGTGAGCTTATACATAAAAACTCTAATGATGCCATTAAAAATATTAGAACTGATAAATAAGTTTAGTAAAGTTGCAGGAGACAAAAATCAATGTGAAAAAAGCCAGAAGAAGATAAACACTGAAGCTGACTTCATAGAAACAGAGGATAGAACAGTGGCTCTCAGGGCTTAGGAGAGGGGAAATAGGGAGATGTTAGTGAAGAGTCCAGACTTTCAGTTACATGAAGTTCAAGTTCTGAGAGTCTAATGTACAGCATGGTGACTTGTTAATAATTTGGTATAATATACTTGAAAGATCTTAAGCATTCTCGTCACACACACACACACACACACACACACACACACAGAGAAAGAGCTAACTCTGGGAGGCAATGTGTGTTCATTACCTTGATCTTGGTAATCATGCCACAATGTATATGTATAATAACTCATTATGTACACTTTAAATGTACAAATATACAAATATTGCAATAAATACAAATATTCAATCTCATGTTGTACACCTGAAATTAATGTATGTGTCAGTTATACCTCAATAAAAACATCATGGTAAAATCAAATTAATAACCACAACTGAATGATATTATATTTGAATAATTATGACAGAAAGTTATTTAAAATGTAGGGCAAAATAAAGTTTTATAATAAGCTTAGAGACAACAGTCAAAGTCTTAAAGTCAATTAAGAATCTTGGAAATTATATTTAAGCAGAAACATTACAGAATATAATTATTGCTAATATAAATGTTTTCCAAAACAACTTAATATAAATAAAATTATATATAATTCTTAAATTTAGTAATATATATATTAGTATTGGTTTATATGATCTATAAATGAGTATTAGAAATTTAGGACATTCAGATTAAATAGCTTCTTCATGAAAAAACAAGCAAGAATCTTATTTAAAAAAATTAAATATAAACCCTGATTTAAAAAAAGCTAAAGGAAGATATATATATCTATACTTTAAATCCCAATTATCCAATCAGTTTGATTTGTCCAATGATTCAAATGGGTTAGTGAAACTTAGGTTCTACTAGAACAGTGATGATTCTGAGCTAGTGGCTTCTAGAGAAGTTCTTTTTTGTTTTATTTCCTCGGCACAGTTAAAGTATTAATGTTTTTTGTTGTTTGTTTATTTGTTTTGGTGGGGGCGAGGGTGGAATTTATTCTTTTATATTAAATTTAAGTTAGCCTTATTAGTCTGGATAAACCAATAGAATAGAGGTTATTTTTTAAAAAATACTTTATGACTCAGTGTTAGAAAATTGTTCACTTATTTCTCTAAGTGAGAAATAAAGCCGGTGTCAGTGGTAAACACATAGAACACATAGTGTCCCCAGCACTTAGTGCCTTAGGAGGAATATTGCAGTGAACTCACCAATTCTGTGTCTCAAGTTCGGCGTGAGAATGAATGATGGAGATGGATTTCGCTGTGCAGGGTCTGAAGCTCCCACAGGAAGAATCCAAGGCTGGAGCTGATTTGAGATTGGGGGGCCGGGCCCTGGGGGCTTGTTCACCCCACCGCTGGTGCCAGAGAGAGGCTGACTTGGAGACCGCGTCGGCTGACGTGAGGCATGCGAGCCGCTCTCTGGTGGCTTGGCTGGTGTTTTGCTTTTGAAACAGCTAAAGATAATTACAAAAATAAAATAATAGTAATAAGTTAAAGCCTTGTTATCATACAAACTTCGGATGAATTTGCCTGAAATTAATTTTACTCATTAATGAGGGTCCCAGCAGGCTGATACACATTTTCCCCAGTAAGAGTCATTTTCCAAAGTCTCCCAGCTCAGGAAATTACAGTCTGATTAAACTGAGTCTTCGTTTTGGACAAGCTGAACTGGACCACTGCGGAGGAGATGGCGTTTCTAAAGGATCCGCGTTCATCAGTAACAGGACATGCTGCGATTTCTTTTTCGGCCACAGCCATACATTATATGCTGTTTGCAGATAACAGCCCAAGGTTTCTGTGCAAAATTATACATAGCGGTACAGATCATTTCATTATGAATGGAAATTCAGAACATGACTGTCATCCCCTTAGAGCGGCTTATTCTGTGGGGCTACGTGTCCGTCAGTCGAGGACAGTCACTCAGTGCCCCGGGCCCCACGCACACGGCGGCCGCTTAGGCTTGAAGACCCGCCTTCCTTCCACACACCCAGCGCCAGATTTCAGTGTCTACATTCAGACTCTAACTAGGTAAAAGTTCTTGGGCATTTTCATTGAGGTCATGTAAAACAAGGCTTTTTCTGATGCAGTAATTGAAACTGTTAAGAGTGACAACTTACATTGTAAAGATCTCCTTTCTGTCACAGCAGCTTTCAACCCAGAAAGTTCAGTTTTAAGGTCCTTAAACAAATAAAAACACCAAGTGAACTTGAAAATCCCTATATTTTGTACACAAAATACCATATGTCTCACAATAAGGGATATGTCAATCTGAAAATAAACTCTATTATTAAGAACCTCAAGTATAATTATCTATGGTTTGGGGTATACAGATGGCATGTATCCTTCAGTGTATACTGTACACCTGTGAATTACATACAACATGTTGTATATTTATTTGTACTTTTGGCAACCAAAAGGAGATGAAATACTTTGGGGGCCAGAGATTTTTCTATCCTGTTTTGCTTAATTAATGAAGAGTAAGTTTACTCATTATTTCTCTTCTAAAATAGCAGCATGAAAAGCTTTCTCAGGATACTTTTGTATTTCATTGGTATCTAGGTGTATGGACGGAATTGCTTTGAGAAAGGAAATGACAATGCAAGAATCAGATGGTGCAAGACATAGGACGCTTATTAGAGTGAACCATCATCTCAATATTTAGGGTGAAGATTCGAATTTGTCAGATTTTATACAGTGTGTGAAAAATCAATGTAAAAGATCAGCCTTGCTAGGAGATTTACCCACAATGCAAAAGCCTCATCCATACTTTGGTTTATCATCATCATTAGTGTCCATTATGCTGAAAGCTTTTTATTCTACATCCTTATTATTATAAAGTATCTTGTACCCTCAAATCGGCTCTTAAGTGTTTGCTAGAACATAATTCATTGTGTGCAGCTGACCTCAAATACTTAACTCACTTGCATGAGTTACAAATTAAGACAAAAAAGTACAATTTTACCCTAATTCCAGAACACAAAGGGAGGAAGCAAATGATACCTACAATTCCTATCATTTCTGTACATCTATGAAGATTTCCAGAACATAAGGCTCATGCATACAACAAGTCATAAAGACCTTGCATCCTACTTGTTATTGGGCCAATGTAGAGAACACAGCCTAGAGAAATATAATAATTTCTTTCCAGCGTCACACAGCTGGGGGGGTCTTTGTTATCCCCAGGGCAATGCTCCGTCCACTATGCTGCCACTATGCAGCACCTACATTCATCTGAACAAGGACGGAGATGCACATTCCATCTACAGCTGCATTGTGTAAAATGAGGGTGTTTTGCATCATTTAATCTTTAGTATGGATGCCCTCCTATAGTTATACACATAAATTACATACATAATTGAAGTTAAATAACAAGCTAACAATAATACCTAACAATCTAATGACTCAAAGGATGCTTACACCATGGAAAGAAAGTTTTATTATATTGAACACCATCACTGTGTTAACCCCTAATGTTATGAAAAGAATTTCCTAGTCCAGAGATTTAAAGAGTAAATTTCATAAACAGAGAAAAAGAATATTTCAAAAATTCACCCCCTGAAGTGTATAGTGTATAATAATTCTTATTGCTAGTTCATCCACTCAAATAAAATGATATCCATTTATTCTTAGTAAATATGCAATATACGTTTCTGAACAGAAAGAACGCATTAGGGCACAAGGCACAAGCTTTCGATTATATTTCATGAGTATGACCTTTGTTTCAAAAGGAAATTAGGATTTTAATTAAATCTGTAACTCTTCATTTCTAAAAAACATCCTTCATTCTTTAGTACTACAATTTAATGAAGTGGTGTTTGTTTGCAATTTACAGTAGCTGGCTATATATTTTATGATTTCTCAAAGACTTAAATCTGCATTATTCACCTAAAACAAACATGGAGTATATAAAAATTATAAAATGGTTAATCATTGACTATAGTTTAGGTGCTATATATGTTAGTTCTCAAGTGTAAATGTCTTTTAAACAGTCACAACACAAAGAGGTACAAGAGATAATGTCTGTATCATTTTGGTAGTTTAAGTATTTCGAAGACACATCAAGTCTTGGAAATCCAACAAAATCAGATAACAAGGGTGGCGAACTACATACCTCACTCCCCTGAGGATACTCAGTATCCTCTCTCGTCCATTTCAAAGACTTGCACACTTTTCCTTTCACTAGATTTGACTTATTACCTCCTTTACCATGTTAGCTTAGTTCAGCAATAGATCAGAACTGGGCTGGTGTTCCCATTTAGATATCTGTTCCCATTACATGGTGCTCCTGTCGGCAGTGTGGAAACCTGTCTTTTTAAATGGCTCGTGCATGACCTGCCTTGTTATTTCTTCAACTGCGTTTTCAAAATGCATTTCCGTTCATTATAACATAGCACCGTATCATCTATAAAGAATGGACTTTGGGTAATCAAAATTGAAAACAACAAACTGCTTGTAAGAAAAAAAAATTATCTTGTGACACAGTTTCCTTTATAGCTTCCGAATATTAAAACAACTCAAAACTGAGCACTAGCATTTACACACACACACACACACACACACACACAAACACACACACACGTGTCTCATACTGAAAATGTTGCTTTTTTTTTTTTCTGCAGCAAGATTCTCTTGCAGTTAATCTCTGTTCTGCGCAGACTCTAAGGGTCCTTCAGTGATGATCTCTGCTTTCTGATACCCAGTTCCTTTTATAGCCCCTTCCCCTGAATGTGGGGTGGCCCCTGAGCTGGTGCTCAGCGATAGAAAATGGCAAACGTGCCGCTTCTGTCATGAGACTAAGAGGGATATAGAACTTCCATCTAACAGATTCCTTTCACTCGTTCCCTTGCTGGTTTGATGAAACCAGTTGCCATGTAGGTGAGGCCCATCTGGCAGGGACATCCGGGCGACCACTGGCCAGCAGCCAGCTGAAAACCAAGATCCTCATTTCAGGAGCCCCCAAACAAGTGAGTCCTGGCAGCAGCCATGTGAGGAGCTTGGCATTGAATTCTCCCACAGTCAGCCTGCACGTGAGACCCAAGGCCTAGCTGGCACCTTGATCGTAGCCCCGTGACAGACTCTGTGCTGTAAAGCAAATGAAACAGTGCCTGGGTTCCTGACTGTTAGGATCTGTGGGATGGTAACTGTGTGTCACGTTCAGCCCTAAGCTTGTCATGATTTCTCACAGACCATGGACAACAAATGCATGATGCTATATATTGCTCTTCATTTTAGAAAGAAACATATCATCTTGTTGTTGTTGTTGTTATCCATGGTCATGCCAATGTTTTGGTGTTCGGTCATTTTTAAATGGATCCCATCTCTTTTCAACTTGTAAAAACAGGGAAATAATCACTACCGTGGTACAGAAGAAATCATGTGTATAGTTTATCATTGATTAATGGAGTTGAGTCCTAAGAAAAATTGATAAACAGGTTTCATTCTGTTACTGTAAAACTTTTAGAAGTCTGATTGCCAAGAGAATGTAATCTATAAGTATTAAGAGAAAAGAAATATTTTACCTGTATCTGAACAGATCCAGACTTGAATATATATATTTAATGGAGAAAGAAAAATAGTCGTAGTGCGTTTTTCAGCCTGTCATAGCACTTTGCGCCATTGTTGTACATCTGTGAAATAGTGAATCTTTCTAGGATTCACCATTTGTATGATGACTTGTGGAGACTTAGTCCTCAGTAATATTAGGAAACATGGAGGATCTAATCAAAGTCTAGCAGCTTTGCAGAAATTGAATACACTATTAACCAAAAGTGCTGAGTAGCTTGTTTCCTTCACATTTTTGCTAATCCATTCTGTTCAGCCTTGATTCTCCTATCTTAACTTAGTCTGCATGATAAATTTAATGCTCCACTTGGAAATATATAACATTTTAATAGATAGTATTTCACAATTGGTTGATTCATTAAGTGGTTTAAAACCGCATGTCCACCGGAACACAAATACCAGAAAATATGCAAAATGCTCAGCTTTAGCACAGATAAAATTTTACTTTTAAGACTGGAAAATCTGGCTCAGGGAGAAGAAAATGAGTTCCTTTTTATAAAAACTGCTCATGGTGAACATTTAAGCATGTTGTTGCGTAAAAACAGTCAGTTTCCAAATTCAAACTACAAAAACATATTTACATTTAATATATTTTTAAGATACACACACAAACCATGCTCTATATTAACTATATACCATAGTGTATTAGGATTCTCCAGAGAAACAGAACCAATAGTTTGGATAGGGAGATAGACAGAAAAACAGAGAACTGTTTGCGTCATATGAAGGAAACTATCTCCCAGAAAGAAAAGGAAAACCTCAAAAGTAAAAATGTGCTGATTGCAAGGCGCCTCAGTGGAGATGGACAAGGGCATCGCTGGCAGCATCTGCGTGACCCTTCATGGTACCCAGTCAAGCCACGTCTGAGTCACGTCAGGGGGCTGCGTGTTATTTAATAGTCATTGGGGAATGCCTTAGTCCCATGACCTGAAAGTTATTGATTCTGCATCTATTGCCAGGGTCCTTTCACGGCCCCCAGTTACAGTATGAGCTGCCTTTCTGCCCAAGGATCTCTCAGCCTGGAGGGAGAAATGGTACCGACCTACAACTGACTAGGGATTTTACATTACGAGCACATAAGTTATGGTGAGAATTCCCCAGTGGTTTTTGCCGAGTAGCAGTGAAAACAGATATGTGTGTTTGGGGCAGGGGGCGGTTTAAGGTATGAATGAAATATTAAATGCATTTAATATTTACCATAAAAGAGCTAAATGAAGAATAATTAAACTCTAAATAATGGGAAATAAGCTCAGAGGTATAGGGATTTAAATCCTATAATAAAAACAAACTCAGAAGAGTTGGCCATCAATTTGGTAAGAAGAATTCACTTTCAAATGGGACAGAAATATTGGTAACTGATCCTTAAATGTATCAGTGATGGAAAGATCCACTCCTAGCTATGCCAGCTGTCAGTCCCGTTACTTAGGACTCTAAGTGTCTGACATGCAAGACAAGCAAGGCCCTATGTTGGCTTCTGCAAAGGAAATAAAATGGGTGATGACGGTGCAGAGATGACTTTTGTCTGTCAGATCTTACTCAGTCCCATTGCCCCCCGCCACCCCCCCATATGGGCCAGTCCTGGGCCTTGTGCCCTGAGCTCCACCTTCTCTCTGATTTCCTAAGGCTCCGATCAACCTAGAAGAAGTTACGGCCCCTCTCCCTCCCCGCTGGCCACCGAGGCCAGCTGATTGCTGCGATGCCATTTGTTTTGCTCCTAAAAATCATTCCCCTCATTCATTCAAGCGCAGATTTACTGTTTCTTTCAGATGAGTTTCTTCAACTGAGAAATGAAACCACATTAACTCCTGAATTTAGAAGCGCCTCTATGACTAAGTCATTCATTGCTTTCTAAGTGTTAACAGGAGCCTCTGCATGAAGCCATGGGCCACATTCGTAGTTTACTATTAAGAAATAACCACAGGTGAGAGTTACATCCCTGTAGGAGAGGAAAAATGCATAACAGTAGGTCAATGGGGGATGATATATTGGTGCAGGAAAACCAGCCTGGTGTCTCTCAAATCCCCAGTCATCTATTGGATCCCACCTGGAGTTGGCTCGGTAATTAACAAACAAAAAGCTGAGTTGTTTATAAGCTCAAAAGGTTCTCTCTTATCTATGCATCAATTACTCTCATTATAGAAGAAAATAATTACAAGGTACAAAATGAGCAGAGTAATTTGGTCACAGAGTATTGATTCTTGACAGTTATCAAGTAGTTACCTACAAAATAGAAATCATTTTCAAATTATCCATTTAGATGATTTATATGCTGAAACATTTTTTAATTTATAGGGTTTATTTCAAATATCATAAGCATAAGGCCAACATTCATTTAATATATATTTTTCAGAGCTGTTGTGCCATAATTAGATAGAAACATGGAAAGTAGGAGGAAATGGGAAATAAAGTGTGAGTGAGATAGCTTTGAAGCCTTGCTCCTTTCATGCCGGTATTGCAAAGTCCCTTTCAAAGTAAAATCTGTAGCAAAAGTAGGGATTTTGTACAAATAAATACACACACCAAATAGTAGTGGACATATCTTTTAGATTCTTAATGCCAACTAATTAGTTTAACTTAATTTTCTGCTTCGTTCACTTGTTTTTACAGCCTAGCAAACATTTGCTTTTAATTCTATTACTGTGAAACTGGGGAACAAAGGCTATTTAAAGAAATGATTCATATCTATTTTATTTTCAAAATTCCTTTAAATAGATTTTTTTATATCAGAAGCACTTTTAACATTTAATAACACCCCCTTTCTTGGTATTTTTGTATTTTCATGCATTTTTTTCTAGTCCCTTTTGTTTTCCCAAATCCCTGCTGAGAAGTGAAAATAATGTTTTCTCAATAACAGAGTCATTCACACTGACTGATGGATAGTTTTAGAAAAGGCTTCCTCACATATGCTGGGTAAATTAATGAAAATCAGTATTCTCTCATGACAGATCAAAAGGTTTGTTTGTTTGTTTGTTTTTGTTTAGGTCCTGAGGAATACTTCAGCTTCTAAAACACCTTGGATTTTTTCAGGTTGGTATCATTACTTCCATGGTGGTGTTTCCCATGCGTATCACTCACTCCCCGCAGACACCGCTGCGAGCTAGCTGTCCCTGGTGCTACATCGTGTCTCCTCTACAAAAAACCATCCCCACGCCTTAGTGACAGCCCAGAGATTTTGTAGAATTCAAAGAAAGGAATTTCTTTTTCTGTTCCAGTTAGTGAAAATAGAGGCGAGGAAGGAGAGCTAGAAGTGTTTAGGGAAAGCACGCCCATTTTGACTCTGAGATGCAAAATCACTTTCTGTGAGGAATCAAGGATCCCAAAACAGACTTGCTTTAGAGTTTCTGTCATCAAAACCATATTTGTCCCTTGACCTCTTACCTTGTACACCTCCCCAAATTTATATATAACAGTGAGATTGTTGTTCCTGCTCAGAAACATTTAATTTAAAACAGTGATAGTCATATTCCTGATCTTAAGGGATAATGCTTGCATGTTAGTTAACCCACCTTGTACAAAGGTGGAGAAATTAGCGCATCCATGGTCACAACTCTGTAAACACACACACACACACACACACACACACGCACACACACACAGGACTGAGAAACCGGGGAGGAGATTAGTCATGTCTTATTTAGTTTTCCAGTTTTCATGGTACATTCAATGGTGACACATATTGGCTGCTCATTAAATAATTAAGTAAATGTTAAATATTAAAGTATACCATAAGACCCCAATATAAAGCTTTTCCTAGTTATTGTACCTAAGGCTTGTCCACTCCTAGAACAAACTGAATGAGGCTCTATTGCCCCCGAATACATTTAATACACTTTTGTCTCTAAAACTATTAGAGACTTTACAGATAGGTAGGTAGGTAGGTAGGTAGGTAGACAGACAGACAGACAGACAGATAGATAGATAGATAGGCCAGAGAAATGAAAAATAGGAGTAGATTTTGGGGATATTCTTCTACTTTTTCCTGTAGATATTTATATATTTCAGTCCTCAATAGGCGACATATCAGGTGCAGAGCCATAACTGGTGTCCAGTTAATATTTCATAAATATGTTGATTATTTACAATGGGAGGCAAAAATGCATTTTCTCAATGATAGAGTGCTCATAATTTTCTTAGCTGACTAAAACTTTGGTCAGCAATGATATATTCAAAAATATCTAAGTTTGTCTGGAAAAACCAATATTTACTCATCATTTTATGATGAATAAATTTGTTAAGCATTGCCTAACTGCCAGGCTAGTTATATATATTTGAAGAAAAAAAAGTACTGCTACCCTGTGATAGGCAAAAATAAAATATTTTTATCTTTTAAAATCTCAAATGTTTCTAATTTAATATTTATCTCTAAAATATTTACAGCTGTAGGTACAAGATCAAGACTCAAAAGAGTAGATTCAGAATCTAAACACTGAGCAATTAGGTGACTTGAAATATCTTTGGCATTATTTTGTTTTCTGATATTTTTCAACTTTGATCCTGACCTTTCAATCATAGGAGTTTTTGTTTTTTTAAGAGACTTCAGTATTTGTTTCTAAAATAATGTTAGATTTGAACTCATCTGAACTCATTTTTAGATAGAGATACACTGACCTCATTTTTTTTTTTTTTTTTTAGGGCAGTGTCACTGGCCCTCATATGTGGGACTGACCAGGGCCGCTGGCTTCCCAAACCAGCGCTTAACTACCTCGTCACTCGGCCGACCCTACTTATCGCTATTAATTCATTCAATATAAAATTTAGAACATTCTGTGGAAAAGGCAATATGCTAGACACTAAATTACTTTCTCATTAATGCCAATTTTAATACAATTTTCTGTACCAGGGGTCCACAAAGTGCAGCCCAGCTGACTCTAGTTTTCCTAAGTAAAGTTTTATTGGAACACTGCCAATCCCATTTATTTAAATATTGTCTGTGACTGATTTTCTACTAAAAACTGACTTGAGTAGTTGCGACAGGCTTACGGCTTGCAAAGCTGAAAATATTTATCACTTGGACCTTTACATAAGATATGTGTCTGCCCTTGTTTTATACCATCAGTTTGTACAATGTTAAAATCAGATTAACATTATTTGATTAAAATTTATAATTACATTTTAAAATAATGTGATATTAATACTCTTGTTTATATTTAAAGCTCTGATAGAGTCAATGGCTAAAGAAAACTAATTCAAAACTATATTTTAACACCATATTTCTCCTAGAGAGAGAGGAAATATCTATAAATTCTCTTAGAGCAATTAAATATCTTTAAAATTACTAACAATTATGTATACATATAAATGAAATACTTATTGAAACAATCTAATTACAAGTGTTACCTAGGTCTCTTCGTTGATTTGACCGACATTTTTAATTTATGTTTCATTGATTTTTGCTATCTAAAGCAATTGCAGCAGTCTTTAAAAGAACATCATAAATGCGTAGAATAGCATTTTGTAAATAGATGGATATTGGTCTCACACAAGTACATGAATCATTCAAGTTTAGCTAGAAGCATACATATGCTTCATCTCAATCAAACAACATTTAAATTTGTAATAAAGTCAATTTCCCATCCTCTACCCCCAATTCAAGTCAGTCAGGCTTACAGGCAAGGCCATTATAGTAATTTTATACCTCAATTCTACTAAACAAGCCTGTATTTTCTGCTCATTTGAGCTATTTAAAAATAACAATCACAGGCCGGCCAAGTGGCGCGGTGGTTAAGAGCTGGCTTGAGACGCTAGTGGCCCTGGTTCGGATCCCACATATGAGGGCCAGTGACACTGCCCTCAAAAAAAATAAATAACAATCACAATCCCCAAAGAAAGGCCATAATAGAGCAGTGCTATTTTAGCACATAAGTAGCTACTAAAGCAAAAAAGAAGTCTAGACACTTGATACCATTCATAGAGCACCTGGACAATGCCTTGTATAAATTAAATGCTATGGTAACAATAAAAAAGAGGGTGGGGAGAAATATATAAATAAATGATTTGATGATTACACCTGAAATGAAAACAATTGGTTCTGTAAGATGAATGTTAGAATTTGTATTGGTGTCTCATTGACTTGAATGCTTTATTTCACCAAAACTCTCATTGAAAAATGTTTCCCCGTTGTAACTGTCGCTTAGAAGATGATCTAAACATATCTTGGCTATTGTGAATAGCACTGCAATAAACATAGGGCTGCATATATTTTTTCAAATTAGTGTTTTGGATTTCTTTGGATAGATACCCAGGAGCGGAATTGCTGGGTCATAAGGTAGTTCCATTTTCAATTCTTTGAGTAACCTCCATACTGATTTCCATAGTGGCTGCACCAATCTGCAGTCCCACCAACAGTGCAGCAGGGTCCCCTTTTCCCCACAGCCCCGCCAGCACTTGTTGTTTGTTGATTTATTGATGATAGCCATTCTGACAGGTCTGAGTGAGGTGGTATCTCATTGTGGCTTTTGTTTGCATTTCTCTAATGATTAGTGATGTTGAGCATCTCTTCTTGTCTGTTGGCCATGTGTATGTCCTCTTCAGAGAAATGCCTCTTTATATCCTCTGCCCAGTTTTTAATTGGGTTGTTTAATTTTTTGGTGTTAAGTTGTATGAGTCTTTTTATAAATTTTGAATACTAATCCCTTATCAGATGTGTCATTGGCAAATATCTTCTCTCACTTGGTAGGCTGCCTTTTTTGTTTTATTGATGGTTTCCTTTGCTGTGATTACATCAAACTTTTTAGTTTGATGTAATCCCATGTGTTTAGTTTTTCCTTGGCTTCCCTCAGTTGTTATAATTCCTGTGCTCAACCCTGAACTTGTCACATTCACACCACAGTAATCTCTTGTCCTTCCACGGCAGCATCACTCCCAGTTGGCTGTGACAACATGCAGCTGTAGGACTTCAGAGTGTGCAGGTGGGTCACACGTGGTGTTTGTGCAATAAGACCGAGATTGTTTTCAAAACTTACAAATTATAACCAACACCACTGAACTATACAGACATAGACATATGGACTTGCAGTTAAAACTCATTAAGAATGCACATTCTAACCAACGTGTAAGATCATATTAGTTTAATTCTGTTTTATGGTTTCCATTCCTAAGACCTAGTTCTGTTCCTGAGACCTGCACCCTCAAAAGCAGTGCTAAATCAGTCTGATGAAAAGTAAGGCCCCAGTTCCAATGTGGTTGAGGGAAACAAAAGAGAGGGAGGGCGTATGCACACATAGATAACTATCGGATGGCAGGGGGTAGACTTCTGCGCAGCTGCAGGCAAGGACCTCCCACAGGCTTTGCGCTTCTCAGCCGTTACATGGATCTGTGGGTGCCACTGGTAAGTAAACCAGCACCCCAACATTAAAACAGTTAGCACATCCTAATTACAGTTCACTGTTGTGGGGCTTAAGGAAATTTTTTTCCCTTAACAGGTTATTTTAAAAACCACTCAGGTTCCATATTTGATTGCCTGGTTTATGGACTAAGTGATGTGTAGTTTCTTTTTCTTCAAAAGCTGGTGCATTGCGGGATATACCTGTAAGGCAGGAAGGTGGCCTGAGGTGGTCATCTTCCATGAGGGATCCTACCACTTGCTCCATGTTAGAGAATTTACTAATAAACACAAAAAGGCTGTGTAGCTAACCTATGCATTTGGAATCAAGTTACATGGGTGTGTAATTACTGAGCGGACTGCAGCTGTGCGTGTGGCACAGTAACACTGTTGGGGGGGGGCAATAGGAAATGCTGCTCACACTTCAAACCTGCTGACACTTCATCTCCACGTGGCGTCATGTCCTCAGCCGTGCTAATGTCACATGGGGTAGCTCGGATGATAAAAAGTAACCCCCACCTACGTTTCTAAGGGATTCTGTGGTTGACTTTGCTCTAAATTGGGCATAAAATAAATGTATTTCTACAAATGCAGGGAAACAAAATCTACTCTGAACTTGAGATGGGTCTGAGCCGGTGAGTCATTTGTTGTGGTGCAGCATTTTCTGTGTTATTGTTTTGCTTTATTCTCTTTGAAGGCTTCACTGAAAAGCAATTGCATTATCTTTTCTCCTTTCTTTTATTACTCAAAAATTCAATATTCACTTTTTCATCACCAGCTGGGCTTATTTTGAAAGGACCTTAAGGACTTTTTTTTTATTTTTTAGAGGGCAGTGTCACTAGCCCTCATATGTGGGATCTGAACCGGGGCCACTGGCGTTCCAAGCCAGCTCTTAACCACCACGCCACTCGGCCGGTCCAGGACCTTAAGGATTTTAAGGATTTATAAAGTTCTATTGACTTGGTGAAAGAGTGACGTATTGTCTTTTCAACTATTTTTTTCCCAGACTCCTCTAGCGTGATCTGAGATTTTCTTACTGTGTTAAAATGCACACTTTAAAATTCTAATAGAATTCCTTGATGATTGCAAGTGATGGATCAACTGTTTGCAACATTTATATAAAAAAAATAATAAACCCAGGGGATCAAATTTCCAGGGCTTTTAACCCTATAATTCTGAATTCCTTTCAGATGTGATTGATTTATTTAAAAGTTACAAATTAGCCCAAGTAGGTGTCGCTTTGGTGAGTTTATGCAAATTCAATGTATTTACAGTTTCATTATCTGTTGTTAATGAAAAATCAGATTAGAGATGAATATATAAATAAAGTATATCTCTTAAAAATAAGTTAAAATATTTTAAAAGTTAATGACATATTTGTGTTATGTCAGAAGGTCAAATGATCTGAATTTTTGAATCAGACCCATTAAAATCCTAGGAGTAAAGGGGTTTCTGCTCTAAAATTATCTAAGAACTTTTTTGGAAAAAGTCTTTCTGTGGAAATAGATTAGGGGGTCTATGAAACCTTGTAACCGGACCACTAACAAAATCATCAACAATCAAAATAACAATGCAGTAAAATTCCTGGTAAGTGAAGAGTATCTAGTAAATGCAGAATATACTTAAAAAAAGAAACATATCGATGGACAGCGATGATAGGTAGGACTGGAACTGCTGAGTGAGTAAAAACCAAACAGAGAAGGACAGGTGGGGTACTTGGCTGCCTTCCACACAGAGAGGACAGTGGAAAACCACTGCCCAAGCAGAGCCTCAGGGTAAACCCACTGACCCCAGGAGAAGTGGGTGTCACACCCCCATGCCAGGCGTGCTGCCTTTCCGTGAGTGAGGGAACCTTCCAGCTGCACCTGCATTATCGTGAAAAGCCTTAGTGGGCTCAGGAATATATATATATATATATATATATATATATATATATATATATATATATATATATAATTGTTTTAATGTTTTCGGATTCTCTGTGATGAGTTTTCGTGCTCTGTCACAGTCAGTGGTCTAGGGCTTAAATCCCATACTGTGGAGAAATAGTGATCAGCTCCGAAAATGTAGGAAAGCACCCTCATTTTTTTATTCATTAATTAGTTACTTCTATATTTTAAAAGTGTACTATGGATTAGACATGAAAATGATTAAAAGACATGTAGGGCACTGAAGATTGAAAACAGAAGGAATGCCATGCAAACACTAAGTGTGAGAAAACTATCTCAAAATATACTTCCAGACCATGAGAATTACTAGAAATAAGGGTTCTTTCTGAATGAAAAAAATATGTCCAACTACTTAGGAGTTATGAAAAATTCCTGAGTATATTTAGGCAATTAATAGTTTAAAAATAAAAATAAACAGAATTAAGAGAGACGTAAACCTATAACCAGTTATTTTAACTGTCAGCTGATGATAATCGATAGATGTAATTAAATAATCTAAGGATATGGAATATTTGAAAACTCGATTAACCGACTTTACTACATACAGAACACAAGGAGAAAACACACTCAGCTTAAGTATACAAAGAACTTTCACCAAAAGAAAGCATATGCTGAACCATAAAATGAATCTCAGTACATTTCAGACCCCACTGGAATATATGCTATGTTTTCTGACTACAGCAGTATTCGATGCATCAGTATCGGAAAGGTTCTAGAAATCCCTAAGCGTATGGAAACTACACCACACAATTTTAAACAACACAGGAGTCAAGTCAAAATAAATCACAAAGCATATCAAAAAAAAAAAATTTGGAGTAGATGAAAATGAAAACTTGTGTCTAAGGCTAAATCATTCTATCAAGGGAAACTGAAAGCTTTTTAAGTCTCTATGAGATGACTCCATTGGTTTCCTGTGGCTCCTGTAACAAATTACCACAAACTTGGTAACTTAAAGCAATACACATTTTCTTACTGTTCTGCAGGTCAGAAGTCCAAAATCATTCTCACTGCACAGAAGTCCCCACACCCAGGGCTGCACCCCGTCGGGCTGACATGGAGGCTTCATCCCCTCGTCTTCCAGTCACTAGGGCTGTGCTACCTGCAGCCCCTGCCTCCGAGCTGCTCCTCCTTTAAAGCCACAACATGCTGTCCGGCCCAGTCACCATGATGCCCTCTCTCTTTGTCATTACTCCCCTCCTCCTCTTATAAGGGGCGGGATGCCACCCATGGGACTTACCTGGAAAACCCGAGGCCCTCTTCCCATCTTAAAGTCCTTAACACCATCACATCTGCAGTCCTTTCTGCATATGGCATATTCTCAGGTCCAGGAATTAGGACCCGGACATCATAGGGGACATTATTCAGCCTACCACAGGGGGCATAGGGTTTAAAATTAATGACCTAAGATTCCACCAGGAAAAACAAAATGCGAAAAAAATATGAGAACAACAAATTAAAACCAGAGAGAGGAGAAGTAAAGCCATAACAATAAGAGCAGACATCTTAGTAGAGAAAATAATGTAATGTCTTTTTACCCCAGCTACAGCTTTCTCTCCACACTAGGCTCAGCTAATGAAATCAAAGCAGTCATACGAAAGAATATGTTAAAGACAAAGCTCGTTACTTCAAAAAGATTAGCAGAGTTAATAAACTCTGAAAGATTAACAAAGACAGAGAAAAAACCAAATTTATAAATATTGGGGATGAAAATAAGGATATCAGCACAGGTCTTTCAAATATAGAAAAGGATACTAAGAGCATGCTAGAAGCAAGCTTTCTATCCATAAATGTGACCATGTTGATAAATCATTAGTGTTTGTGTGCAAGACCACCAGGAACCCACCTGTGATTAAAAAGCTGTAACAAGGGCGCTCACACAGCCTGGGGCCCATGAGCCCTTCCAAGGGCGTCAGGAGAGGCATCTTAGAGCCTCTGGGTGTGTGGGGGTGGTTTCGCCTGAGGTTGGAAGAAGCGCGGGTTTCTTCTGGTTGGTGGTGTCAGGACGGAAGGTGGGGTCATTCTGTCATCGTGTTTCCTGGTACCTTTCACCAGGGGAGGGCTGAACCATGTGAGGCAGCACTGTCACCGAGATGGCAGGAGAGGAAGGCATTGGTCTGCTGGCTGTTCGCACAGTGTTCTCGTTTTGTCCCTGGAGTGCCCTTGGTTTTGCCCTGCTCCGGCACTTTCACAGGGTGACGCTGTCTGTGGCGGTCCGGAATTCTTTGTGGAAGAAGGCAGCGTCCTGGCAGAGCCCTCCGTGCCAGGCCAGGGACCGGCCAGCAGCTGGCGGGGCAGCCACCACGTCAGAGGCCTGAGAAGGCTAGAAGTGGCCAGTGCATTGCTGTCAAAACTAGAGACCTAGGCTCAGGCCCCGGGGAAAAGAGGAAGCCCTGCTGAACGGGGTGGCAGTCACATGGGCATCTCGGGAGGGAGGGTCACAGACACCCATCCAGTACCTTCCTGAGGGAGCCTCAGGTCCAGCCTGGACATGTGTCATCTCCAAGGGGCCATGGGGACAAGGCAGAGGCGTCACGGAAAAAGGGTGTGAGCAGATGACAAATCGGCGATGACTTCTGGCTGCCTCCTTTGCCTCGGTGACGCGCGGGCACTGTGGAGTCCCTGGGCAGAAACCGGCACTGAGTGGCTGAGGGTCCTGACGGAGCCCCGTGTCAGCAGACGGGCAGTCAGGCGTTATGAGCTGCCTCTGGAACATTCGTTACTGTGTGTAACAAAATGGGAAACTGATTTTTTAAAAAATTTCAGATTGTCAGTTTGAAGTCTAACCAGATCCATTCACACAATTCATATTATTGACTAAAAGTAAATTATTGTCCATAATTATGGAATATATGACACGACATGCCGACTTCACACCCATTTATAGTGTATCTAAGGAATCCTCAATATTTCATGAAGTTGTTTTGGAAAGTCGGTACATCTCTACAGGTTTTCATGATCAATAAAATAAGACGTGTGGATGCAGGCATCCTTTCAGTCTCTAAATATTTGGAAATGAACACCCATGTTAATTGGAAATGTGCAGACGTCTTTGGAAGAACCACAGAAGACCAAAACTCAGTTCTTGAAATGGTCAGCTGCATTTTGGGCATGTCTAGAGGAAGCAAAATAGTTTTCACCCAAGAATAGTGCTAAAATATTGTTGGCTGACGTCCTATAACTAGCCTGACTTTTTCTCCCCGAGCTACAGCTTTCTGCTTCTCTGGGCACTTGGCTTATCGCTGTCATTTAGATCCAGGACTGTTCAATTCGGTCAGCAGAGCCCTTGGGCAGGTGGTGCGTCCAGGGCCCGCGGCCAACCTGACGGCGCGACCCAGAGGACAGAGATGCTCCTGGAAGACAGACAAGGAAACCCTGCAGGGAGTGTGGACGAGTCGTGCCAGGGGGAGTGACAGGAACGCCTGCTACCTGGTCACAGTGTGTTTGCACGTTCCTAGAAATCTCAGTTTACGGCATTTCTGGGTTCTCTTTGAATAATAAAACATTCCAGGAATTGCTTTTTAAGGACCTCTCAGAGGTAAGACGTGCAGGAGAAGACGGCTGTGAAATGCTTCTCTGACAGAACCAATGCTTGGTAAACACGGTGCGTGGGTAACCACTGGTGAAGTGTTCACTCAGGAAGAGAGGTGATGGGATATGGTCCCAGAGGGGCCACGGCAGCACCAGCTGTCACCTGTCACTGAAGTTTCTGTCTCCCGGTCAGTGCGGCCCGGTGCACGGAGTGCTGGAGGAGGTGGTCACGGGGCATTCAAAGACTGGGCAAGCCGAAATACATGCCCCATTTTACAGAAAGGCCTGTGCTCCAAACTGGCCGCGTTTCCAGGGTGAAAGGGAAAGAGGAAAACAGACCACAGAGCACGTCATTTTGAAAGGATAAATGCACACATTTTACCTTGAAGTGCAGCTGCGTTTCGGAAGAATTTTGTGGAGCGTTTTGAAAACTAAGACTGGATAGGTTCCCACCAGCAGGGAAGCCCCAGCCAGCTGTGAAGTCGCAGCCTCAAGAGGACTGCTGGGCAGTGAGCCTTAATGCCCCTACTTTTCAGTAAACGTGCAGAACGCACCTGGACATTCCGAATCTCTGTCCAGCCATTCGCACTTAATGGGTGAGCAGGGATGAGCCCAGATGCTCCGGAATAGTGGTGGGGGTCTCGGGGCACCAGCCCTCAGCCCGGGAACTTCTACACGAACCCAGAATTAGCATCAGAATTAAGTTGCAGAATTTCAGATGCACGAGGAGCAGAGAAAAGGCAAAACTGTGGAGAAGAGCAAGAGAGGCGGTAAGCGTACAGCAAACTGGAGTTGGAGCGTTTGTCCTAGGCGCAGTGGGGAGCTTGTGGAAGACTGGGAGATGATGGAAGCGGTGATGGCTAGAACTTGACCCTGATGCTGTGTGGGAACTGCAGCTGTGGGGGGCTATGCCGGGCCTGGGCTGGTGGGCACAGTGGGCCTGGCGACCCTGGGCTGTGTTCTGCTTTAGAGCCTACCAACCTTGCAGCTGGGCTGGATATGGGGGAGGGGGAAACAAGGCCTTCATTCTTAGGGATTGGCCTGAGAGGAGTGGTTCCTCAGACGGAGAGGATGGGAGGTGGGGGAACTGGCTCTTGGGAGCCGTGGAGAGAGCTTTGTGTGCCTTAAGGGGGCCGTAAGGGGCGCATTGTGGAGGAGGAGCAGTGCCCACCTTGAGGACCCCAGAACCTGTAGGTATGTCACTTCATCTACGTTGATAGCTGATGGGACCTTAACAATAGAGAAATCAGCCTGGACTACTGGAAGAGCCCAGTGTAATTACTGTCCTTCTGAAGTGGAAGAGAGGAAACTAGAGAGACCCCAGAGTGAGAGGCACTCAGCCCAATGATGCTGAAGGTTGACATGGATGAAACGCCCATAATCTGAAGGAAAGCAGGTGCTTCCAGAAGCTGGAAAAGGCAGGGAGTAGATTCTCTCCTAGAGCCTGCAGAAAGGAACCACTGTGGTGTTAGCCCTGGGGACACCAGTGATGCGTTTCTGATCTACGGAAATGTGATATTATAAACTGTGTGGTGCTAGCTAGTAAATTTGTTGTAATTTGTTAGGGCAGCAATAAGAAACTAATACACTCCAGTTAGAGGTTTTCAGAAAGAATTTAATTTATATCCTTAGTTCAGAGAAGGGGCTGGATATAGAGATGGAGATTTGCGGGTCAAGGGCATATTCACAAAGGGCAGATAGGCAAAGAGGTCAATTTAGGTGATATGTATGTTGCAATAGATACACTTTTGCATTTTGAGTGTCTAATCAGACACAATTACTTTGGAGTACAATGGGTGAATTACCTAGGGTGAGTATCAAGAGACATGTGTAAAACCCTACTTTATTTCTGATCTATCCTTTATATTGTGAATTATTTTGTTTAGAAGTATTCAAATGTATATTCATAAATATTTCATATTTTTCATTTAGTAGTTTTTATATATCAAAAGTAAGCATAGGAAAAATAATTGTCATGTATGTGCGATACAACAGAAAAGTTGAAAAGATGCACTCTGTGGTCAGAATATTGGAAGGTATGTTTGTTTCTTTTCCCCTCTTCCATATAGTTTCACACTTCATGACAACTGCTGAAGAAGTTCCAAGATAGCACTGATTAAGTAGAATAAATGACTTTCTGTTAGCCAAATAATATTATCTCTCAGAGGATCACAAAATGGCTATTAATTAATATTTTTGTCAATTCTGGACTCTGCCACGCCAATTATTTTGAGAAGTTATAAAAGCTATTCCACATATGTTGTCAGCAATTAGAGTCCATTTCCCTGTATTTAATACACAAATCACGTCATCCTGCAGTGATATTACACTTAACTACTTGTATTGTTTAACCACTTGTAATTGGAGGGTTATTTTCCGTGGCTTCAGTCGCATCTTATTGAGAAAATAATGAATCTCGTGGAGCCAATCCTATTCTCTCCAGTTGAAAGACTTTCTTATTTATCATGGGTATAAAAAAGGCTGTCTTTTCTTGGAAAAGCAAATAGAAGTGAAGTGGAAAGAGGTGCTGCTGGAGGATTCAGCTTGAGAGGCCTGCTGCCTGAGAAGAAAGCCCCTGTGAAGAGGTGCTGGCCATTTACCGTCAAATGGCTGCTTTCACTGGCGCAGGTTAAATTTAAAGACACCATGAAGATGATGTGACATGGCATTAAAATGCTTTCGGACATCTCTTTGGGTACAAAATGCAGGTTTCATGTAACTGTCATCTCTCCCTGCTCATGGAGACAAGGACACCGAGGCTTGTGCTTTACAGCATTGAGTGTTTGCTAGGATCCAAGTCAGCCCGAGAGTGGGGCACAGCACCGCAACTGGGTGTTTCACACCGTAATGTCTTACAGACGGATGTTTCCTTCTACTACGAATTAGCCACTCTGTGGACATTTTACTGAAACCCGGTCACAGTATTTATGTCCTGTCAATATCTGTATCACTCTGATTAAAGACCTTTGAGCATTTGCCAAAAAATCATACACCGTTCAATCATAGGAGAAGTTTTTTGTGTTTTTTTTGAGGGCAGTGTCCCTGGCCCTCACATGTGGGAACCGAACCGGGGCCACTGGCTTCCCAAGCCAGCGCTTAACCACCACGCCACTCGGCCGGCCCGGAGGAGTTTTGACCACAAAATCCGTAACACATGTTTATAATGAGAGGTGGGCTCTGATGGAAAAGGAACTCTTACTGGGTTTTTTTCACAAGCTGGAACACCCTCAATGTCATGACGGTAAAGCACCCCTCACCTCCCTGAAGACCTGAGGAGTCTCTCTTCATCCCTTCTGGACACAGGCCACCTTCTGGGTGCTTTTGTGTGTGTGTCTGATGCGACTATAATAATGACAGCATCAATTTAAAGAGCTTGGGCATATGTGTACATTTCTCTGACCATCACCACAGTCAAGAGAGTGAGCACACCCGCTACTCCCCAGAGCGTCCTCAGCCCCTACACCCGCCCCCACGCAGCCGCTGATCTGCCCGGCCACAGCGGGCCACTGCGCGGCTGCGGATTTTGCCTGAAAGCGTCGTGGAGTGGATGTTCTTTGTCTGGCTTGGTTTTCTCGCGCAGAATTATTTTGAGGTTCATTGTATTGCAGAATACATCAACAGTTAGTTTAATTTTACTGCTGTGTAGTGTTCTCTAACCTATGGAAACCCTACAATCGGTGTGTCTCTTCACATGTTGACAAATGTCACAAAGTTGCTATGTGCCTGGTGATTAATGGTGTCAGACATGTTTTCATGGTTTTGTTGGTCATCTGCCTTCTTTGGATAAGTGTCCAAATCTTCAGTCCATTTTAAAAAAATTGTATTGTACAATTTATGAAAAATTTCATTAGAGTTGGAGTTTTTACAGTTCTTTTTAAGCAAATGTTCTGGATACAAGCTCTTTATGAAATGCAGGATGTGCTAATATTTTCTCCCAGCCTGTGGCTTGTCATTTCACTTAACCATGAAGGAAGAAGAAAAAAGGGTCAAATTTCTTTTTCTTGTTTGACAAGAAATTCTACAAGGATCCATGCTTCACAGCAATACTCAGGAGTCAGTTGTAATATTATTACATTAAGAAACTACTGTAATTATAGAATTTGTATAGAGGCTATAAACTGTTTATCAACAAAGCATATTTTGATCTCTGAAACGTAGCATCTTAAACAGGTTCTTACTTCAAATAATACTTCCAAGGAGAATTTTGCAGTGAGGGAAATATGTACTTTTTTTTTTTTTTTTTTTTTAAATATCAGGCTCCACATTTGACAAGAAATAAGGCTGGTATTTTGGGAATGTTCTCAGTTTAATACTTCATAAGCTGTACCTTTCTGAATTTGAGTTGTGTTTGCACTCCTGTCTCTAAGAGGAGGAACAAGGTATTCTGTCTTTGAGATTATTTTTCAGCATCATCATTGTCAAGGCCAAGCACTTGGAATTCCATCAGTTCACAGTGAAGGAAGGAGGCAGGTTTAGGACACTAAAACTCACATCGTGGAAAAGAAAGTGGCAGACAAGGTGTGTTACCATACAGGAGGTAAGGCATTTCATGCTTTGCTTCAATGTCAGGAATATTTGTTTGAAGGAAACAAATACATCCAAATAAGCCTAAGTAAAATATTATAAATAAGCTGATGCATATCTTACAATTTCAGTGTGTCTATAATTAGAAGTGGTATTGCATTTCCTCACTTCAAATATACATCCTTTCAGCCTGTGCACAATTGGGACAAAGATCACATAGCTCACAAAATTAACCTGTCAACTTACAGGCAGAGTATTAAGTGTTGTGAAGTTATTGTTTTTCTGCAATGAACAGAATCATGGATTAATTATATTTATGTCTTTGATTGGTAATTGAGTTAATTTGTTTGCATCAGTTTCAATAGAAATAGCTAAATTTCACTGAATACATCAAAACTTGGAGAGCTATCTGAGAGTGATTTCAATGGAATGTTCCTTAGGTCTTGAATAGATTTCAAAACTTACCAGCTGGGTTACAAAATAAATCAAAAAAATTTTTGAAGTGAAATTAAAACCTCAAAAAGAAAAAAAACACAATAACAATTAGGTAGTGCAAACAAACTGCCGATACCCGCCCGCCAACCGTTACCCATGTGGATACTGTGAATGCAGGGATACTACGTGTACAAATGTGTGAAATTCTCAAGTTTTAGAGAAAAACTACATATTTCTTGTAACAATATAAGGAAAACGAAACTGTTTTGTCCTACTGGGTGGTTCATCCTGTAACTATAAAAAAATAAGCAAAGTAATGTGTGGGAGAGGTACACATTTTCAATATACAAAACAATGACGAGACCTTCCACTGCTGACCAGGATGGAGTAATAATGCGCCCTGCCTAAAAACAAAAACTAACCAACAAAAATCAGACAAAATATTTGAAACGGCAGCGCTTGAGGCATTGTGTACAGAGAAGTGACAGACCCGGGTGGGACGCCAGGAGGTGGCCAGATGGGTGACTCTGCGGGAGAGAGAGCTGCCAGAGGGGGCCCAGGGCCGCCCAGCAGGAGGAGGGATATCCGGTGGGTCACCGATGGGTGCACGCAGTAAGATACAGCCTGGTGCCAGGGAAAATGCCACTGCACAGGATTAGAGCGGACAGTATCTGGCATTTAAAGGAGGTAGGTGTAGGAGAATGCTTGTTCTCAAAAACCAAAGTAGAAAACGTCATAATGGGGGGAGGGGCATAGGTTACAGTGTTAGGCAGGGTCTTGACACAACAGTGGGAGAAAAATCACTTGTAGGCTAAACATGGCTCTAGGCCCTGCTGAGAAAGCTTAAGAGCAAGGCTCAACAAAATAAAACCATTTCCAAAAAGCTTAACCTTGCCCCAGAACAAGCTCAAGAATATAATAATATAATATCCAGTAACCATCAAAGTAAAATTCACAATGTCTGGTACCCAACCAACACTATCAGGTATGAAGAAGGAGGAAAACAGAAATCCAATGAGTGGGAAATCAGAACTGACAAGGAAATTACACAGATGACAGCTATAATAAAAGGGACGTTAAAACAGTTACCATGACGATATAATTTATGTTCACCTTGTGGTATCTGATAGACCTCCTTTTCTTCAAGTTACTGTTTTCCTCTTTGTGGTTAATATCATGTTAATATCAATGTATATTTATGATATGTTTCTAATTATAGCTAAATTGTCATAGTTTTTAGCACTCAAAATGAAAAATACACCATATTCTCCAAAGGACACTAAATTAGCCTGGATATTTATTTTACTTCTAAACGCATTTACCCAGTTAGCCATGTTGCCAAGCACCTCTAGATTTGGCATAAAAGGGAAACACAGCTTTCCTTTGGCCCCTTGATTTCTGGACTCTGTGCCTATAGGGCGAAACTCCCCCTGGGGATACCTGTGTATCATGGACCACACTGGATTCTGCCCCCTGCTATCCTGTATCAGCTGAGCCACCCTGCATCCTGAGATGAGGGATCAGTGGGTGTTGGTGTCATGGTGGGGACATGGGCTTCCTCTGCACCCCATCTCTTCTCTTTCCTGTTTCTTTGACTTGGGACAAATAACATCATCTCTGAGACACCTCATTTGTAAAGCGGAAATCATAATACTTACTTGCTAAAGAGAAGAAACAATGTAATGATGCCTGGCACTTAATAGGTGCTCATTAAAAGCCAACTCTTAGGGCTAATGGTGATGATGGAGAAAGGAACGGAATGTGAATCCCTGAAGAAATGAAACTCGAAATTTGTAATAAGACCATGTGTTTCAACAAAAGCCTGTGTTCTTCTGATTAACTAGTGTGTGTGTGTGTGTGTGTGTGTGTGTGTGTTTACAGTATACTTTACTGTCCTTTCAGGGGTCCTAGTTTAAAAATGCCAACTGTTAGAATGAATGGCTTATGTGGAGAATTTACTACTTGAACCCTGTGTTTGGAAGGGCTAGAGGAAATCTTAACACTCTTCTAAAATTTTGCTATTTGGTCCATTATTAGGAGATTCAATGATGTGTGAGTGAAAGCACTCTAAATAACCTATAAAGCATTATATAAATATAAGTAGTTTTAACAGAACTTATTAAGACTTCACCAATTTTTATTTCAATGAAAACAACTAAATAAATCAGATTTTGTTTTGCTGACCCAATAAGCCAAGCAGCTCCGTGCTGTGAGCACTCTACATCAAAACACAATTGCTTTTTTTCCCATTTAACATGCCACTTCCTCGACAGAATTAGAAGTAACAGCATAGGTATTAGAATTCCAAAATTCCAGGGGAAACAGAGGTTACACCGTAAACAAATATTTCACTGACATTGATCTCACAGCCATGTTGACAGTTTCTTAAAAAATGATCTGCATCAATGAATAAATTGCACTAGCCTGACCTAAGAAATGGATTTCATCATTTTGTTTGGAAAGGTTCATTCCTTTCATCTTGCCAGTGTTTACCATTCATAAAAAATTCAGTGAACCTTATTTTCTTGAGCTGTCTGCATAGCCATCTTGGATGATCACCTGTAGCTAATCAGGTTATGGGAGTGATTGATTATTTTCACCTCTGTGTTAGGCAACCTGAAATTTATAAAATGTATTGCATACTTTGGAGCACTGTGGATGGGAACTTGTTGGTAGCGAGAGTGTATTTAATTCAGAAGATGGACTGTGGAGGCTTAATAGTTCCTTACAAAATGGTTACTTAAAGGTGTTTGTTGAATAAAAGAGATTGGTTTCCTCCGATAAAAAGACTTACAATTTTATCAAACTATTGATTGCAGTTTGCTTTAATATAGCTGTATTCATACAATGTGGAGACATTCAGTCAAGTAGCATAGTCGTTTACATTAGAAAGGTCCTCTGTACCTGCACTTTGGTAGCAAATGTCTTGGCCTAAGTCTTCCATAACCGGCTTCAAATTTCTAATTTTATTTCTATGTGTATTTCAGGATGGTCTCAAATCATTTCCCTGTAACCAAATATCCATACTTGATTCTAAATTTACAAACATTTAATTAGAAAAATATATTGGTACGTCACTGAAATAAATAACAAATGTAATAAATTCAATTTGCCACCAAAGGGAGGTCATCCTATGGAAGCCTAGGGAACTTGTGACTTGAGTTGAACGGCTGCAGGTGTGGCTGGCAGGGCCCACTGGGGAGATGCTTTCACGGGGTGGTTTAAACACGGTCTTTGGGAAAAGAGGGAGTTACTGTTGCTTGTTCTTCCTTTGGAAGGCTTATAAATACACATTTTATCAGATATACGATTATAGTGTATTATTCTAATGTTGACTGTAAAAGTCATTTTTTCTTTAAAGAGGAACACCTGTAGTTTATTCTGCCATAAACTGAAACTGCCTTTTGTGGTAAAACCACATCAAGTTATTATGAAGATGCATTGAGTTTCAGGACCCAGAAAGTGCCAATAGAAATGTGTAGGTAAGTATGCATTTGTATGAAAACGCTAATATTTCAGAATGCTAAATTTTTGGAAGTTTCTGTTGGCGCTGATCTGTTTAAGTATTCAATGAGTACGTGAAATGGTAACATCCATGACGCCTGATTGTTTGGTAACGTGTACTATTTCTTAGGGCTGCCCTAATGAATTACAAAACAACAGAACATATTCTCTCCCCATCCTGGGGGATAGCAGCTTGGGGTCAGGGTGCGGGCAGGCTCTCCGGGAGGCTGGATGGGGCCTGGGTGCTGCTCGGAGCTCCTGGAGGTCGCCCATAATCCCTGGCATTCCTCGGCTTGGAGAGGCATCCCTCTTCTATTGTCACACAGTGCGTCACCCTGTGAGTCTGCGCCTCTGTGTCCAAATGCTCCTCTTCGTGTATGATCCTGGGTGGACGTGACAGAAAATGTGAGGGGAAATTACTCAGCCCAGTATATGGACATACGGGGATCCCAATTATGACGCTTATATGGAAAGTCAGTCTTCTAGGCTTCTGCTGATTTTAGCCATCGCTGGTCTTATGTGAGTTTCTAGGATTTTTATCAGATCACTGGTGAAATTTATTGTATGTTCAGCAGAGGGGAATATGCCAATATAATGAGGGAAAAAAAGCAAGAATATAAGAACAAGATAAAAGGCTTACAGTATTGAAATTCATTGTTTTTGCAACATAATCACCTAGTATCTCAAAATCTTGGAAATTACAAAGAAAATTAATGAAAATCAATATATTGTCTTTACCAACCTTGAAAATTGATTATAATAACAAAAGAGGAAATCTTTTTAAGTTTACAGAGATTGTGAGGTGTCTCTAAATTACATAAATATAGTTTACATGACCTACCATTTAAGTATTCTTTTCTCTAAAGTGGCCTTTTGATAGTCACTTAAGTAGATGGGATTGGTCCGACATTAAAATATACACTGCGCGGTGTCATTGAATCACCGGAGATACTTTGTATTCATGAGCTTATTGGAAGATGCTTGTTGCAATTAGTGTTTTAAAGAGAAGAGAATCGCCCCTGTAAATTCCGTGTCAGCCATCATGTTTGCAGCAGACATAGCTGGATGGAAGTTACTCATGTCTTGTAAAATACAGCAACAAAATCACTTCATATCTGAGTGATTGGTGTACGAGTATACCACAGGCAGATATGTTTTCTTCCCTCTGAAGACGTTTTGTGTGATAAATGTTAAAATATGGAAGATAATATGGTCACATTAAATGACAGATCTCTGTGAAATTTTAAGGTTTGTATACCATTTATTTTAACCATGGGGGGAAATGTTTTTTTTTTTGTTTTGTTTTGTTTTAAGATTTTATTGGGGAATTGGTGGAGGGGAACAGCGTTGGGGAATCGGGGAAGGGGAACAGACAAGTTGCTGTCCTTTTGTTCTTCAGTTTAGTTGCGGAGGATGTTGCTTCACTGTTGGTATCGTCATTGCGCTCTTCCCGGATGAGGCAGATCGGT
The DNA here is from genome assembly GCA_033961575.1 of Aselliscus stoliczkanus. Taxonomy (NCBI): domain Eukaryota; kingdom Metazoa; phylum Chordata; class Mammalia; order Chiroptera; family Hipposideridae; genus Aselliscus; species Aselliscus stoliczkanus. The sequence goes on from CM066735.1 coordinate 63,549,607, forward strand.
CGCTGGCCTCTGGATGTCGCTCACTGCGGCTATTGGCAGCTCACGCTTGGCTGCCAGCCGCTCACGCTGGCTGCGGGCCACTCACTGTAGCCTATGACAGCCCACTGCAGCCCACACCATCACCGGGGCTCGCACAGCCCATCTCCAGGTGGAGCTGTTGTTAGCTGTAGAGGGCAGTGTCACTGGCCCTCATGTGGGATCCGAACCGGGGCCGCTGGCATCCCAAAACCAGCTCTTAACCAATGCGCCACTCGGCCGGCCCGGGAAATGTTTGAAGTTGGGAGAAGAATAAATTTGCTCCAAATGTTAAAGTAAAAATATAAGAACAAAATGGGGGGAAAAATATGTTAAAATGTTTCAAAAATATGGCCTTTAGGATTTATATCATTTATATTATTTTATATAATTTTTCACTTGGTTTGAAATAACTGGCGTTTAGTGTATGGCTAATGTCAAATTATTTCAAAAGAAAACTTTCTCATAATTTCAAAATTTTAGGCAAAGTGGAATGTGAATATAGTAAATGGGTGCATTTTAACATGTAGCAAAAGAATGTTATAAGTGCCAAGGGTCTCCAGGACTTAAACCCCATGTCTAGGGGTGTTCTGCCTCTCAATCTGGAAAAACACATGAAAAAAACCATCAGGCTGAGGGCTTCAGACCGACTTCGGACTGGAGAGAATTATGGACAAGCACCGAAAGCATAAGGCAACCCAGTGCTGGGAGCAGCACTTGGGGCTATTTTTCTCCTGTAATATTTTTGCGGATTCAAAAAGCAGCAGCAGAGAAGCTGCGAAGCTGACGGGAGCTTTTCTGTTTCCTAGGTCGAGATAGGGTCCCTCAGTGGTGACAGAATTACAGCCTCGCCCGGGATAGGTCCAGGTGTCCTGTGCACTGCAGAACATTTAATAGCAGCCTGGTCTCCACCCATTCACTAGTCACCTGTCACGGCATCCTTCCTGCCTCTTCCAGATTGTCCCCAATGGACACATCTGCTGGGGACAAAGAATTACTGAGGTCAAGGACATGCAATCTTAGTTTAGGGTTTTGCTAGTAGGTGCCCCAGGCTTTGAACTGACACCCACGAGCTATTCTTATGGTTTCAGATACAAGCATGAACTTGAACGACATGGGCCGTGCAGGGTGTGAAGCCCAACTTTAGAAAATTGGGATTCTGAAGTTTTATGACATGGGGTTGCTAGGACACCAAGTGTCCTTCTGCTAGGGGCAGGCCTAAGGCTCACATGATTCGAGGCCACAGTCCTGTCCACAGAAGTCCTTATCTGCTCTGTTATTTCATCAGCCTAAGCAGACACGCCATGAGAGTGGACGCCACAATCAGAAGTCAGAGACACGCTACAGCCGCGGCCTCATGTGATGATGACGTCACCACGCAGAGTGGGAAAATAATCGTGCATAATGTGTTTGAGCAAATAGAGGCAAGATTGCCAGCTGTCCCAGAGAATCGGGAAGCATAAAAATAAAACAGGTAGAAGTTATAGAAATGAATGCAAAAACTAAAATTAGGTGGCAATTATGGTCAAAAACTCTCCCAGAGGTGCCAAGAAAAAGAAAGCTACGGGAAACAGACAAGAGAAAGACAGGAAGTCTGGAGGACCCTGCTTCTGGGAAAGACGAAGCCACGCGGACTGGACTTACCTTCTCTCCTCCTTGTCTGGAAACAACAACAAAACTGCAGGAAACAGCAACACGTATAAATCACTGCCTGTAAGGCACCAGACATTGGCAGTGAAGACGCTGGGCCTGAGAGACAGGAGGCAAAGCCGCAGGAGCAGCCTGGAGAGGTTCAGGCTCAGGGATGGAGCGCCAGGGACTCCGTTAGTCGGGGAGATAGAGCCGAAGGTCCAGGGGGACCACGGCAGCTAGAGTTGGCAGGGCAAGGGCCTGAGAAAAGGGAGCCGGGCAGAGGCCGCAGCCCCTCCTGGCCTCCGGCAGGGTGACTCAGTACCTGCAGGAGGAAGCTACCTGGGATCCAGCGGGAGGGGAGGCAGCAGCCCCAGGGACCACAGGTGACGTGCGTGTCCTCCCGGCCCCAAGCCAGACCAGCAGACATGACAGGGCGGAGTCCTGGGGCAGGTCTTACCCCAGCAGTGGGGAACCGCTAGTTCTAGCCCGAGCATTGCCCCATGCCCACCCAACAAAGGAAACGCAAGACCCCAGAAGGACCAAAGTGTACCCCAGAACAAAGCACCAGAATATTTGTAGAAACACAAAAGTACCCAACATCCAACAATGTAAACTTGACCAAGTTTTTCTAGTGATAGCATGCAAAGAATGAATAACATCACCTATTGTGAGGAGAGTAATTATTCAATAAAAACCAACACAGAACTGGGACGGATGTTAGAATTAGCAGATCAAGATATGAAAACTGCTTTTATTATTATTCCATATGTTCAGAAAGTTAAGTAGAGAAATGGAGAATGTATGAAAAACTTAATTTAAATTTTTAGAGATGAATGCTACACGGTCAAAGAGGAAGAATACACTAGATGTCGTCATTTGGATAATTTGGGTGTGGATAATTTGTCTAACAGGCAAATTACACATTGCACCAGTGAAAAATAGTGAATTTGAAGACACAGCAATAGACAAGGTATAAATGAAATACATGGGGAGAGTATCTTTCAACAATGAAAAGAGCATCAGCAGTCTGCGGAATGTTTCTGCCGCCTCGTCCAGGAATGACTGAGGACTGGCCCTCGGGGCAGCGGTGCCATCCCCTCTCTGGGCAGGTGAAGCCAGTGGTGACAAGACAGAGGGGCGTCTGCTGGACCACGTACAGCAAACTGATCCTGTCTGCAGGAGACGGGCCAAGCTCTCTGCCCCTTCTCTCCTATGAACGTAGTGCCAAGAAATGCTGTCAGGTGCTCTGGCCACGAAGGCCGCTAGCCTGAGGACAGAGCTGACGGTCAAGAGCTGAGGGGACACAAGACACCCAGAGCACTGGGGACCGACCGAGGCACTGAATGAGGTCATCCCTGAGGCTGGGCGGTGGGGTAACCTTCCTCATCATCTTTCTGGGCTTCTCTGCTGAGACCGTGCGGGCATGACTATCCAGGCCCAGAAACCAGACGTCAGGGCCACAGCTGAAGCACAGGACCCAGAGAGCTCCCAAAGCCACATCCTAAGTATCCTCCCGAGGACATGTCCTCCTGCCCTGGTGCCTAGATAAGGAAGTAGCTCCGGAGCCCTTAATCCTAACCCGTCATTCTAGTCCAACCTGCCTTTCCAAATGCAACCCTAGAATAACGTACCTAAAACAGCAATATCCTCAGGTCACCATTCTACACGCCACCCCCCAGTGGTTTGGTGCTAACTAAAGGCGTTCCTCTCTTCCATGCAGGGAATGTCATGAGCTGATGGCTCTCTAGTGCCATTTCCCATCACATTCTGTCAAAATGCTTTATTTTTAAGCTACTATCTTTAGATAATTTAATGAGTACTTTCACTTTTTATTACAAAAAAATTGCAGTTATGAAGATTTCAGATTTCTAGTGTATGCTACATTATCTCCCTAAAATTCACTATTTCAGTCCAAGAACATTTAAGAGAATCTTTCTACGTGATCACCACACGACGTCCCACTGAGCACGGCTTCTTGTGTCCAGCATGCTGTTGACTGTGCTGCTCCACTAGTTGGATCTGTCCAGGTAAATGTCCTTTTCTCTATTCAGCAAGACCTTGTTGGGCGTCAGTGGTAGTACGCCATTCGTCTTCTATGTCCAAACCCTACATAAATACATGGGCAACAGTCATTGTTTAGATTCTTGTTGAATGAATGAAGGATTTATGCATCAATTATGAAAAAGTCTATGATGAAAGGTTATTTGAGTCTCTTAGCTCTAAAGGTAATAAAGTATTGAGCAGAAATTTTACTTCTCCTTCTTCAAATACTGCTGTGGTATACAAAACATATTTCAATATAGGTAGTTTTCTTATATCCAAGAATAATTTAAGTCAGTAAAGTGACAGATGCTATTAAAATAAAGGGATAATATCATCAAAACAGTATAACACAACATGGGCTTGTAAAGATGTCCTATGTTTGACTGTCATCATATTGCAATCCTAACCTCAGTTTCCATATACACAGATAAAATTAAAGTGATATATTTTTAGGAGTATAAAATGAGACACTTCATGTCAAACTCCTCTGTAAATGATTAGCAGCTATACATAGGTTAGTTTTGAACTTGTCAAATCTGACTGAACATGGAATCAAAATAATCTGTCACACTGCATGTGCTGTCTGGTACATGGTATATCCTGGTATATCTATTTGAGCTCATCTAGCACACTTGCATGGAAATTAGAAAATAACAATTTCCATTGAACAGTTTTATATAAACAAAGCAAAACTACCTGTATCCACACTGTTGTCTCCTTCCTTTCTCTCTAGACTCAAACTAACAACTGGCTTTTATAATTGATAAATTATAGAGAGGTAATTTGCTCTCATCTGAAGTCATACTGATATCAGATCACGGGGATTCGCATAATCTTTCTCTTAGGATGTGGTGAAAAATAATGTACTTACTTCTACAGAAAACAATAAATCATTATGTAAAGACCAGTTCATCAGAAAGCTCATGAATCATACATGACCCAGCACCAAAAAGGATGGTCCTAAAAGCATCGCATGATGACCGTGTTAGGAGATAGAACTGAGAACCCACGTAGGCTGTGTAAGTTATGCACTGGAGTACAGCTGGGCAGCAGAACCTTCTGCAAAGATGGAAATTTTCTGCATCTGTTCTGCTCTGAGCACTTGAAATAAGACCAGTGTGTCTGAAAAACTGCATTTTAATTTAATTTAATGCACTGAAATTAATTTAAATATCACATGCTGCTAATAGCTGCTGTATTAGACAGCAGCCATCTAGGGAATTAATCTGGGGAAAGAAAAACAAGTCCTCTCAGCTTGAAAATCAGTAAAACATCCATCATACATGCCCCACTAAGCCCTCAATGGAGAGAACTGGGGAGCCACACAAAGAAGTCACAGGCCCTGAGCCTGTCTCAGAGGCGCTAATAACAAGGGGAAATATGATGGACGGACCTGGTTTTAAAAAATATTTTTAATGCATGTGTTCGAAAACTAAAAATAGTTTTGAGAATAGAGCATGTCCTAAAGTAAATGAAAGGGTGGAATAAAGAAAGGGAAGGCAGTACGATGCAGAGGAAAAGGGAAGCATGCAGAGAATGAACCACAAGGAAGGATGAAGCAGAAATGAATGTGAACCTGTCGCAGATATCAGAGACCCAGGAGCGTGCAGCTGGGCAGTGAATGGAGGATAAGGCCCTGAGCTTTCGGGTGAGAACACCGGGAGGGGCAGAAAGCTGCTGCAATGGGGAGGACTCCACTTAGCCATGGGCCTGAGAATTACAGGAGGGGAGGGAAGGAGGGAGGCCATGTTCAGCAGGGTGGCCAGGGGCAGCTGTCCAGGGTGTGGCTTCCTCAAGGTCCTTAGATGAAGGCAAGTGAGGGCTGAAATCCAGCTGACCCTCCACTTCCCCAGCGATGAGCCCCGGTGTCAGCATTCATCAGAAGAGGCATTTTCTAATTCCCATCCCAAAGCAGCCTCTTTTCAACTTATTTCATGTAGAGATCCTATTTTTGTATTTGACCAAAACCATGTGCATTTAAGCTGAAGCTCCAAAAAGAAGCTCCCACTGTCCATTACAGAAGCACCACACGCGGAGGGTGACATCCGGCTGTGTGCGGGGAACGAGGAAGGCATGACAGCTGTCGTTTCTGCACGTAAAGGACATGAACCATGTGAGTTATAATCACTTAAATAGAAAGCAAAACCAGGAGCAAGCTGGAGATGAAAACGCTCCTAATGGTGATTTTAGTTTAATCTCAACCTCTGATTTGTTCTGCAGGTGTTCTCTGGCTGATGAGGCCTTAAACTGCAGTTGTCCCATAACCATGGGACAACTGGGTCTGTGCTGCAGAAAGCAGTTACTTCTCTGTCATTTGCATGTACCTACAGATATGCTAATTCTCTTTCATGTCTCTATGTAAAATGAGAATAATTAGCATAGGTCACAACGAAAGCTAATTCTCTTAAGTGCACGACACTTTACAAATACTTAACTAGTACTTTATACAAGGCATTCTGCTCTTTGGCTGGCCTAGAATCTCTCGGGAAAATAGTAACAAGCACCTAGCATCTGACATTAAGTGAAAGCCCCATAAGCATGTTCAAGTGAATGACGTGCCACAGGAAGGGCTGGCATGTATGCCTTCCTGTAAGGATGGACTGACGGCTGGGGTGGGCAGGCTTTCCATCCTGGGGGAGGTCTGAGCGAAATGCCCGGGGCAGAACAAGCAAAGCGCCGTCCGTGCGTGGTTTGGGGCAATATGAGAGCACGTGTGACTGGACAGAAGGGCCTAGAGAGCAGGACTGGCTGTGAAGACGTTGTCTCGCTGTCATAAAGGGTGTTGAGTAGCACACGGAACAGAACAAAAGCATGCATCGCTCAGCCAGGAGCGTGAGGTCCGAGTCTCATCAAAGCTCTTCTGGGAAGGCGCACCTGCTGTGTGTGTTGGTGGTATTGGGCCACGGGCAGGTGAAAAATGACTGAAGAAATAAGTGGAACTTCGTATATCACTCTGAAAATTCAGTTTCCTATCTGGAATAAACACACTTGTATACAGGGTGAAATCTAACTGATGAATTTGGAATCTTTCTTCATGGATTTGCAGTCCATTGTATAAACACAAACCTGTCGGACTAGGTTAGATAATTGAGGGATTCTTTTTTCATTTCTTTGTCCAATCAAACTTTTTTGAGAAACCACCACGGAATATAAAGATAAGAGCCTGCGCGCCAGTGGGGAGGGCTGGTAAGAACAGGAGGCATTGCTGGAATCCTGTATTTCCACATCAGGTCTGTGAGGCTTTCAGCACAGTCATCAAAAGGCAAAATTGAAAAGTATTGATACTATTTACAAAGGACGATAAATTAAAATCAAACTGTTCTAAACATGACTATGCATTATGTTCATCAAAGCCTAACAAATATTCCCTTGGACTTACCTTGAACTTCTTACTATTATCAAAGAGTTTCTAAGTGAGAACACAACTCTAAGTTTGAAAATATAACTCATGGAATGAGATTCGATTTCAATCACTTTCATAATGCAAGGACAATCTCAGTGCCTTAGTACTTGGCAGAACAGAATTCTATTAGCGAACACATAACCACAGGCAGCAGCAGTAATTAACTGCTATATGGATTTCCCATGTAAAAAGGGGATTTTATTGTTTTATTTTTTATTTTTTATTTTTTTAGCTGAGCCGTCCTGCCACCTGTTGGCAGCTCAGCGGCTGCTCAGCTTGGGCTGGGCATCAAACTGCTGTTGCTCAGAGCTCAGCTCACACTCTTGAGCAAGCTCTTAACCAACTGAGCCACTCAGCCAGCCCTAAAAAGGGGATTTTAAACACATGTGCAATCAATCTGAATTTATAGTTTTGCAGTTTTACATTATTTTAGTTCATCCTTGGAACATTAAGTTTATCAAATATCAAAATATGATTTACTGGTTATTTCCATGATCAAAAATATTCACAAGATTTAGTGATCACATTATAATGTCTCTTTTAATAATATCATATAGAAAGAGGAAATGTTGACACAGGTCTCTCTTTTTTAACATGACAACAGCATGAAATAGCAAAATTTGAAGATTTTTCTTTAAAGGAATCACATATTGCACAGATTTTGAATTGAAGTCCATCCTAGCTGGTAATATGATTATATTATAATTTTTATTTAAAAAGAAATTGACTTCCCTCAATTTAACACCATTCTCACAGGTTGTTGACTTGCTTTTTTAAAGGTTTAACCAGGTATTCACAGACTCGAGGCAAAGTGTAAATTGTCTGTGCTTTTTCATAGCACTTACAAGCTGAAGCTCACAAATATATTTTCACAAATGTTAACTGAAACATATTGAAAAATATATTTGCCAAACAAGTGATTTGGGGAGGTTATTGTTCTAAATCGCTAGCAATCTCAATTCACATTATTTGAATTTCAACACTGGAAATCTCACATTCAGTGTTTTACACATTTAAAGATGACCAGACTGAAAATTTTAAATTGATAATAAAGAATGTATAAGAACTCTGTACCTTCTTTAAAAAGTACTTCATCTTGCTTTACACATGGGGTAATTTTCAGTATTTAGAATCAGAATGCATACTGACAGAGTTATTTATTAACGGGTCAAAACCTAAGTAAACTATGTTGAACCTGGTCCACTGTCAAGTTAAATAATGGGTGTCTAACCGATTGATCATTCACACTATTGCTATGTGAGGATGGCACTGCTAACCACGCCCCACAGCCTGCCTGCATCAGTCACATGAAAATGGTGGTAAGTATGTGGGCTGCCAGCGACGCCACAGCGGGCGGCTCCCCAGCGAACGCTGAAGCCACTGGGGCCCTGGCAGGGTGGCTGCCGGCAGCCTGCACATCTGTCTGCCGCTGCTGGGCACGAGCCTGCAGAGCCCGTGTGAGGGCCTCTCTTTGACAGCAGCGGCACTGGAAGCCAGCGGCAGGGTATTCTGGCAAATAGTATTCACACCCGTGTCCAGGCTAAGTAGTGGCAAATGTGGAAAAGGCAGCCAGGACGCTGGCTGTGACCAAAGGGAACGACAGACAGTAAGTGGTGTTTGGCGTTTATCCTTAGGATAGAAGGGAAATACTTAAATGCATATCGAGTCACGTAAGCGTGAAATCTGAGGTGTCCCTGGGAATTGTGGACTCCTGAGACTGAATGTGTAGCATGGTTGTTGAAAATGGGCCTGAGTGCCCACCAGTTCACGTCCCTGCCCCATTTCCACACTTATCAGTTTACTTGGCACCGTTTCCATTTTAAAGATAAGCTGTGACTAGCATGGAAATGAGCCATAAGAGAGAAGAATGGAATAAAGAAGAGGCAAAGGATGATACATGGGAAGAATTATGCAAGAAATCGGAGGTACAGAAAAAAGTACCAACCGTCTCCAATGAATTAAACAGCGGGCAGCCTGTCGCTGCACAGGGTCCGCTCTGGGCTGTACCTGGGACAACCCTGACTCTGCAGGGATTTCAGGAAGCAGGTCGCGGGGGTCCCTGGCACCAGCAGCTGTAGCCCCACCTCCAGTGGTGCCAGTGGTGACACAGCAGCATCTGTGCCTTGATCTTCAGCGTGGGGCGATTTGAGGATGGGGAATGTGGTTACCCATCGGCTGAGCCAGGCCCTCAGACCCTCCTCTAGGCTGCGAGTCATCCGGTTTGCTTCCTGGTCAATTTGCTGAGTAAGTTAAAGGCTAGGTTTCTGGCTAATGTGAATACTGGGCCCCTGGAGTGCCTTTCAGGCTCTGAGCGACAGAGGGTTGATTGAAACGGGGCATCAGCACATGGAGGTCGATAGCAGCTCCAATCCAGCTGGGCTGAGGGACCAATATGACAGTTCCTGGTAGGTGGTGATAACACCGATCACCTACTATTGATACCTAGAATGGAGAGCCCTTCGAAAATAAGGCCTTGAGAGGCCTGAGAGCCTCTGCTGTTTGTCTGATTAGCAAAAAGAGTGAGGAAAACACTAGGAAAGAGACGTGATCTTTGAAAGATTCGCCCAGCACAGGAAGGAGTATAGGTCACTGATGCTGCGAGGTAACTTCTGTTTCCATGGCCACACCTGTGACAGCTCCTGAGAAGTCCTCACCCCATAGACAGAGGGACAGCCGACTGTGACTTCAGCTGCGGCTTCTTACAGTCTGACTCATCTGGGAGAGGAGAAAGTGTCCGGTCTCTCTACCCTTGTGAAGCCATCGGCTGTAGCCCCAGGATTCAGGAAAAAAAACTCCTGTAAATTGTGTAAGTGAATTGTAGCTATGTATATAATTCTTTCAAAATATTGTAAGAGAATTGAAAAAAATAAGTACTTTTTAGTTCTGTGGTTATACACTGTGCCAAAAATATTTTAATCCACATAATTTATTTAATGCACTTTCCCCCTGTTGAGTCTGAGACTCATTTTTGCGCTTTATTATTTAATTTCCATAATTAAATTATCTACCATATATCTTATTATTTTGGAGCTAATAAATGAGTGCACGTAGTATGCATACAACAATAAATGTTACTTGCATTTGCTTCATATTTTATTTGCAGCACTTCATACCATTTACCTTTAGAATGTTTGATACATTCAAGTAAAAATTTGTCTAAAATCAGAATAAAAAACCAAAGACAAGGAAATGCAACGCTTGCATGCAAATTACTTACAAATTTTATTTTAAAATGGGTAACAACAACAATAAAAAAGCACTTAGCATAAACAAGACATTTAGGGCACTCCAAACCACTTTGCTGAGTGACTCAGAGAAAACCCTTCCTTGTCACCACCAGGTATGGATCGAGTTCATGCTGTCACAGCGGTACAGAAGGAAAGCCCAGGGCCCAGAGTCAAGCAGTGACGTGGTCCCCACCCACGAGCGCCATTTCTGCATCCTGATACTTGGGCAGAGGGACAGCACGTGCAGGGACCCTCCCCTCTCTGGTCACGCAGGACGGCCGGCTCGGGCCAGGTTTGGAGGCTCCGCTCCTGAGAGGGCCTCAGTCCTGTCTCCCTGCACACAGGGTGAGCCTGGCAATGGCCCTGCAGGTACAGCACAAATTGTTTTCCGGGCTCCAGCTGTAGGCAGTGAGGATGCCAGGAATCCGGGATTTGGGGTGACCCCTCCCCTGGGGGGGGAACAGAGTTGAGAACAGTGCCCCTACTGCGGTGGCCTTCTCAGTTCCCATCTCTGAATTTCCAGGCAATCTGGAGAAAACCCTGAAACATTCAGCACCTGCGACCCTACCTGCCTCCATGCTGACTTCTGCCTGCTTCATATAAAGCCCGACCAGCAGGGAGAGTCACAGCTGTGTGGAGGGTCTGACGGTACAGCCTGGGCATCTACCTGGACAACAAGGGCAAGGCCAACGGCCCACACGCGAGGCTCCTGGAGGCCCCAAGGGCAGCACACCACGTCCCACTACATCTCATCGGCGAGAACCCATCACGTGCGTACGCTTAACAGGGGCCTGTGCAGTCCGTCCCCCGATGAAAGGGCCATGGGATCAAGAAATGGACACCTGCTGCCACTGTGAGATAAGAGAGTCATTACAAAGTTCTTTTCAGACTATTCTCGTTTCAAATTGGGTGTTGACACATTTCCTTGGAGTATAATAACAGTGTCTTACCCAATGTCATTTTCTCAACTTAAATGGTCGAAAGAAACTGGTGCATCCGAGTTATTGTGATACTTCTTGGAGAAAAGTATTTTTCCCATACAGAATTTTATTTTCATATCATGTCCTTTGAAAATAAAACACTTAACGAGAGATCTTTTTAACCCCTTAACTCTGGCATTTCTAGTTAAATTCAAATTATGGAATATTTTGTATTGCTATCTTCAAAACCCCTATCAGTATAAAAAGCAAATTTCAGTTGACACTTTGCTGACCGTAGACCACAGGTCTACTCTCTATATAACAAAAAACACAAAATATTATTTTTCACTGGAAATTCTTAGAAAGCTTTTTGTTTTTAAACATGTAAAACATTTGAAACAATGAAAATCACGCTGTGATTTTTTTTTATAATGCTGCTTAAATATGGGAACACAATTTTAAGAAGGAAAACAGATAATAAGAAATCTGTTAACTAACATTAACAATCAAGAAATAAATCAAGAGATAATTTCATATTAAATTTAACTATATAAAGGGCTTGCCAAAAGGTACAATTAAGGAACTATCAGTTACCTACCTTGATGCACTTTATAATGTTCCTCAGTGATCAAAAGCTATTTTCAAAGTTATTATTTATAGAAAGATAAGACTTTTTATTTTGATGGGTATGATAGATATTCGTAGTTTAAAAAGCATTTACATAAGGAGCACATGCCCCTCGAGACGCTGAAAAGAAAATGCATAACAGAACAACTGTGCTACCTGAAATCTGTCTTTAAAGTGATTGAAACGCTAATATTGGAAGGTTTTTAAATTCTGAACATCTCCGAGTGAAGTACTTTAGGGGAAAGAAAAGAATAAAAAATTGGAGAGAACCAGAATCACAATATACCTGCCATCCTCATGGAAGAATTATTTCTCTTTTCTTCCCAGCAAAGAAATTTCTATTGAGTTGTCAGAAAAGTCATGACGTAGTTTTTCTGGTTTTTGTTGCAAAAATGCGGCATGACTTTTCTGACAACTGAATATTTTTTGGAACACCCCAAACAGGAGTCTAATGGGGAGGAAAGATTTCTGGAAGCTTTGCTAGGTTTCATTGTTTCACAGGCTTGGGCACCCTATTATAAATTTTGTCATGTTGCCATGAGCATTTCTTTAATGATGATTCTATTCTACACAGCGCCCTGCATTCTTATTTGACAAAGCTTTCCCTTTGAGAACAGCATACCAGCACAGTACACAGCTCCACGTACTCAGATGGCACCCAACAGGCTGCTGAGCTGCCCACTCCTGTCAGTCTGACCAGAGACCTTGTGAGCAGTGGGACATCGTGTGGTGTACTGAGGTCCATTCCTGACTTGTGTCCCCACTCCATAGTGGTGCAGGAAAAAAGCTTTAGTCTCGCCAAGCAAATATTAAAAGCAAGGCCCAAAAGTATCAAAGAGGTTTTGTAACTTAACTGCATACCAAATGTATTTTTTAAGAAAATGTCAAATATATTCACAGGAATGAAAAAATATGCATTTTCCAACGAGGTAAGTGCATAATATCTAGCATGCAATAAAACGTTACTGGATATGCAAAGAAGTAGGACAATAAAATTCATAACGAGGCGGAAGTTAGTCAATTAAAACTGACCCAGAATAACACAGGTGTTGGAAACAGTGTAAAGTACAATGGAAGTTATTCGAACAGTATTTCATATGTTCCAAAAGTTCAATAGAGTTAAACAGATATTTTCAAGTCAGCCTTCGACAGATGAACGCTACAAGGTGAAAATATGCTCATGGAATTAGTGGGAGAAAGCACAGAGCAGAAGAAAGACTAGGGAACCTGAAGATGCAGCACTAAAAAAAACCAAGATGCAACGCAGATCTCAAAAAAATTAACGAACGCAGCATCCAGAAGTGATGGCACAACTTTGTGCAGCCTAATAAATATAGGATTGTAGTCCCAGAGGAGAGAAGGGACCAGAACAAATATCTGAAGAAATGATGTCAGAAAATTTTTAATGTTGACAAAATATGCAAGCCTAGAAATTAAGAAAGTTCATTGAACATAATCACAACACACATGAAAGAAAAAACACAACAACAGAAAATCACATGTACTCAAGTTGTTTATAATGAATGATAAAAATAACTTTTAAAAGTATACAGAGAGGGCTGGCCGAGGGGCTCAGTTGGTTAAGAGCTCGCTCAAGAGTGTGAGCTGAGCTCTGAGTAATGGCAGTTTGATGCCCAACCTGAGCTGAGTTGCCGCAAAGCTGCCAACAGGTGGCAGGATGGCTCAGCTGAAAAAAAAAGTATACAGAGAAAAAGGACACTTCACATTCAGAGGAGTAAAGAGGTATTATAGCAAATTTTTCATGGGAAATAAGGACATAACCATCATCATCATCACAGTAATTGCCATAAACCAGACCTCCTCCTTCTCAAAACATGCAAATTCATTTAATCATTTATATAAAATAACTGTTTACAAACTCTGTAAAATTAATTATGAATTTAAACTTCAAAATAAAATAGGAACAAGTGTGTGCTTTGCATTTACATTTAGAATAGGATTGCTAGAACATAGACATTATATTTACATAATGACAGGCTTTAACATTTTTTAAATTAAATTTATTGGGGTGACAAATGTTAGTAAAGTGACATTGGTTTCAGGTGTAAAATTCTGTAACGCATCATCTATATGTCACATTGTGTGTTCACCCCCCAGAGGCAGCCCTCCTTCCATCACCATATATTTGATCCTGTTTACCCTCATCTACAATCCGCCAACCACCCTTACCCTCTGGTAACCAGGAAACTATTGTCTCTGTCTATGAGTTTTTGTTTCTTTGTTGCTTTCAGTTTTATATCCCACACATGAGTCAAGTCATATGGTTCTTGACTTTTTTTGTCTGACTTATTTTGCTTAGCATAATAATCTCACGACTGATCTATGTTGTTACAAATGGCACTATTTCACCTTTTCTTATGGCAGAGTAGTATCCCATTGTGTATATATACCACATCTTCTTTATCCAATCATCTGTCGAAGGACACTTTGGTTGTTTCCGTGTCTTGGCCACTGTACATAAAGCTGCAATGAACATCAGAGCACATATATCTTTATGGATAAATGTTTTCAGATTTTTTAGGTAGATACCCAGGAGCAGGATTGCTGGATGATATGCTAATTCTATTCATAATATTTTGAGGAACCTCCACACTGCCTTCCATAGTGGCTGCACCAATCTGCATTCCCACCAACAGTACATGAGGGTTCCTTTTTCTCCACAGCCTCTCCAACACTTGTTATTATTTGTCTTGTTAATGGTGGACATTCTAACCAGTCTCATTGTGGTTTTGATTTGCATTTCCCTGATAGCTAATGAAGTTGAGCATATTTTCATATATCTATTGGCTGGTTGTATGTGTTCTTGGGAGAAGTTTCTGTCCTCTGTACATTTTTTAATTGGTTTGTTTATCTTTTTGTTGTTGAGTTGTGTGAGTTCCTTATATATTTTGAATATTAGCCCCTTATTGGAGGTATTTGCAAATATCTTCTACCATTCGGTTGGTTGTCTCTTTGTTTTGTTGAGGGTTTCTTTTGCTGAGCAGAAGCTTTTCAGTTTGATATAGCCCCATTTATTTATTTATTAATTGAGGAGTTGGGGGAGGGGAACAGACAAGTTGTCCTTTTATTCTTCAGTCTAGTTGTGGAGGACATTGTTTCGCTGGCCCATGTTGGTATCATCATTGCGCTCTTCCTGGGTGAGGCAGATCAGTCGCCGGCCTCTGGATGGTCGCTCACCGCGGCTATTGGCAGCTCACGCTGGCTGCCGGCCACTCACTGTAGCCTCTGGCAGCCCACTGCAGCAGGGGCTGCAGCTATGCTGTCCCGGGGAGTCACAGCAGCCCAGCTCCAGGTGGAGCTGTTGTTCACCATCTTAGCTGTAGAGGGCAGTGTCACTGGCCCTCATATGTGGGATCCGAACTCAGGTCACTGGTGTCCCAAGCCAGCTCTTAACCAACATGCCACTCGGCCAGCCCCCCATTCATTTATTTTTAATAATCAGTAGAAAAAAGGCAAACTACAGGGTGGAAAATATTATAAGCAAATAAAAGGGTAATCCACAAAGAATAAAGTACTATTAAGCAAATGCAAAAAGTCAGTCTAGTTTACTGCTGGCAATGTCTTAATAGAATGCAGACTCTTTGTCTAGCTGTCCAGACTTCCTCCCATTATATTTTATTATTACTTATTCTGTTATTTCTCAGGCTATCTACTTACTGATGGTGGGAAGCAATAAACTCAGTACTATGAAATGTATATGTATGACATTTTAAGTTATTTTTGCTCTTTCAGAAAATTGCTTTAAGCTAGCATAGGAATATTTACCAGCTCTTATGGTTGATTCATATACATTAAGCAATCTAAAAATATTCATGGAATTCAAAAGTCTATGCAATGTCTTAAGTATACAGATTAAAATAATTAACTGGTTCACCTATTTCTGTATAGTGAATAAAATATGTTGTAATGATTTCATGAACACAATTGTTACACATATTTAATCTTATAATGCAAAAACCTCTCACAATTATAATTATATTGGGCCAGCCGAGTGGCACGGTGGTTAAGCGCTGGCTTGGGATGCCAGCGGTCCCGGTTCAGGTCCCATATATGAGGGTCAGTGACACTGCCCTCAAAAAACAAAAAAAATATATTTTTTGACTATAATATATTCAGGAACCCAAAATATGATTGACACAAAGTTTTCATGAAACAACACAGATAACCATCTATCAAAATTCACTTTTACATGTAATTATTTTGAGTCTATATTTAGGTACGTAACATCCAAAAGTAGCTTTTAAAAACTATCAGAATGTATATTTTCCCAAGGAACATTTACAATGCCTTTATAGTAACAAGCTTGTTACTATAATAAGAATACACAGTTTATAATTCAAGGGAATCCCAATATCTAAATAGTTCTCCTTTATTCTTTATGTCACAGAAAACGTATTTCCAATACGAGCTCGCCATTATCTTTAAATCGCATGTCTCTGCTTGGTATGGTCACCCACACACCCACACAAAGCAGGACAGCTGTAGGTTAGAGGAAATAGTGCAAAGAGTGCACACTGTTTGGCACAAGAATCAATGTAAGTTATGGGAAGTCCTGTACGTATGGGGCAAATAAGATTAACATTTAAAATGTTTACTGAAGTACAATTGAATTTAAGGAGGATTTGAATCATTAAGTCTGAAACATCAGTGATAATTTATTAAAAGTCATGTTCACTGGAAGTTCACAGTGAGAGCTAAACTCTCGGGAAAGAAGCTTAGGAGAGGATGTTGCTGTCCCTTAGTGGAAAAGGTCCTGGCCAGTGAGCGCATCATTCAACTCCACAGAAATGAAACTGTGTTCTAACATGAAAACAAATGAGAAAAAGGAGTAAACTATATAGGCATGAGGAATAAAATATAAGGATGATGTTTAGCTTGTGAGGTGGTACGAAGTTGATGGAAATGCTAAGATGAGGCAGTCCTGGTCATCTTCATGACATATTTAAAAGCATGTCATCACTCTTACATGATTAAAATAAATTGTAATGAATACATATATTAGGACATTTAAAATTATCAGCTGCTAATTTTCACAAAACATGGACTAGGAAAGGTCATATATGCCATCACTCCTGATTTTCTCTACCTTGACATAACTAATATGTATTAGGATTAGAAAATGAAAAGCAGAGCCCATTTAACATGCCGAAATCCTGTGAAATAAAACAACTTTTATCAAACCCAAACTGCAATCTTTTAGCTTTACTAAAAAATTTTTTAAAAATCTATTTATAAAGCTAAACCCGGGACTACCCGATGTCTCATAACAAAATCCCCAACAGACGATGCCTGTACCTGTACGCATTGTACTAGAATTTAAGACCTTGAATTTGAGGCACGAGGCCATGCAGAGCCTGTAGGGCCACCACTGGGGACACAGAGTTAAGTACAATGTCACCAAGTACTGGCGGTAGACACTTCAGCAAGCTATTTAGACTCTGGAGTCCTCTCTTGTTTTAGCCAAACAAGGAATAAGTTCAGCACTCAGCCATCTCATAAGGATGGAATACAATAATATAGATGAAGTTTTGCTTTTATAATCATTTTATGTCCTCATCTTTCAGCAGTTCTTACCTCAAGAGTGTTATGAGGATTTCTCAATCACTGTACTTGTTACTTCAGTTAATATTTCAGCTGGCTTTTCTGCTTACTCTATTCCAGACACTAGAGTCAGATGTTAACCTTCACAACAACTGTAGGTTTAGCACCAATTTTCAATATTTAGAGCTCAGAGCCTAGTTCACTTCTTGTGTGTTAACACGATAAGTTTTCCATTTCAGGTATATCTGACACAAAAGACTACTTGGAACCATGGCTCTATAATGATGTTATGCCAACGATCCAATGAGCAAAATGATACCGAAATGCCCCCTCTTCCCGTGCATACAGTATGTCCTTCCTACGTGAATCCCTGGATTTTTATATCACATAGTATTTGCGAATGGGCAAAGCCATGTACAACATGTTGGGAGAGAAGAAGGAAGGAGAGGCCAAGGCGAGTCGGGAGCCCTGGGAGGAAAGTAGGTTCCAGGGGAGGCAGCGTGGGGGAGCTGGCTGACTCTAGGCTTGGGAACCGGACCCCTGCTGGAGCCTATGTGAGGCCATTTCCATTGTCGGGAGGCTGTTGAATGGGGCCTCACACAGGCCCGGCTGCCCAGGAGGGCGGAGTGTCACGGTGTCAGCAAGCAGCCCGGGCTCTACGTCCTGAGGCTGCACACAGTCCTGAGCGGGCTGCTTTGTACCCCTTTCCTCTCCCCTCGCCCCCTTCCTCACTCCTTTCCTACCTCCGCCATTCGTTTAGTGCGCATGCGCCGTCAGGGCACCGTCAGGGCACCA
The DNA here is from genome assembly GCA_033961575.1 of Aselliscus stoliczkanus. Classification (NCBI taxonomy): domain Eukaryota; kingdom Metazoa; phylum Chordata; class Mammalia; order Chiroptera; family Hipposideridae; genus Aselliscus; species Aselliscus stoliczkanus. The sequence goes on from CM066735.1 coordinate 63,567,831, forward strand.
CCAGGCACCCGCGAATGAAGTTTTACCACCACCACCCATCACAGACCCCACGCTGGTCCCCCAAGATGATAACGGAGCTGAAAATGCCCATCACCTAGTGACGCCGCAGCCGTCCCTGGCAAGGCTGTGATGTAGCTCCAAGCAGCCTCAGCCTGCAGACAGTGATGCTTGGGGGCCGAACAACCTTGGGGCGCTGGCTCCCCAGGCCAGGAGCTTCCCGCAGACTGTCCCCTTTCTGAACCATGGGACACCGGGACAACCCTGGGGGTGCTGGTCACCATATAAGCGGCTCCGCAGCAGCGACCTTAGGAAGCAGAACAGAAAGGCGTGTGTGACGTGCAGGCCCCGGAGGGGTGGCCCAGGAGGCCCAGGAGGCAGGTGAGCGCGGGGCAGGGCGGCCGCGCTGCGCGTTTATTGGGGTGCAGGCTACGCTGTGCATTTACTGGGGTCCGGGGCAGGTTGTGTGCTTATTGGGGTGCTGGACGGGATGTACATTTATTGGGGTGCAGGCTACGCTGTGCATTTACTGGGGTCCGGGGCAGGTTGTGTGCTTATTGAGGTGCTGGACGGGATGTACACTTATTGGGGTGCAGGCCGCGCTGTGCGTTTATTGGGGTCCGGGCAGGTTGTGTGCTTATTGAGGTGCTGGACGGGATGTACATTTATTGGGGTGCAGGCTGGGCTGAATGTTTATTGGAGTGAAGGCTGCACTGTGCATTTATTGGGGTGCAAGCTGGGGCCCAGGGATTCTGGGTTCACCCTTTGTTGTTGAGTGTATCGGTGAGGACGAACTGGGGTCTAAGGCACAGGGACACAAAACAACAAGTAGCCAAGATGGTCAGTTATCAAATCAACCGGAGTAACAGGCGCCTCGGAGGGGCAGGGCCTGGCCTTGGCCTGGGGCAGGCCGCCAGGTGCTTGGTCCTGAGGCTGCCCGCAGCGGGGCTCCGCGCTGCACTGCGAAGGAGAAGCCCGGAGGGCTCACAGGCAGCTGCTCAGGTGTTTGCCGCGTGCAGGTGGAAACACTGCTGCCAATCTTACTAAAGCAGGTCACTGCCAATTCTTAACGATGATAATAAACGACTACAGTACTGGTTATGTATTTACTGTACTATGCTTTTTATCGTTATCTTAGAGTGTCCTCTTCCTACTTATAAAAAGCAGGCCTGCTGTGCAGCCCTGCGCTGGGTTACGGGGCAGCAGCCTCCCACATCTCCGTGTACCGCGTCTCGATTCCATCCTCTCTCTGGGCTCAGTCTCCTGGGGGCCGTGAGGCGCTTGACTGCATCTGGTGTTGTTTTGTCCACCGTGGCTCCTGAGCGTACAACACCCACTTCCAGTGTGGCCTGGACAATTGACCTGGAAGCAAAGTTAAAAGTGACTAAGACTAAGAAGGGAGGAAATCCGGGATGGTTGTTGCTGGATGGTCAGGCACGGCCACTGCCCCACAGCTGCGGTCCTGGAGAACAAGAGAAAGGGACGAAGCTGTGAAAGACTCTGATGCACGAAGGCACAAAACTAACAGGTCTTCGAAAGGCTCAGACGCAGAGAAGCTAACTCCCAGCCTCAGTCAGGAGGTTCGCAGATGCACCCCCGGGCTGGACTTGGAGGCTGCACCCTAAAATTCACTCAGAGTGAATTCTGGTCAGGTGCATTATTGCCTTCAGTCACTCATCCTGTCCTGGCTCTTAGACATCAGTACAAGTGGGATCGACCGAGAAGTTTTGAAAAATGGGATAACTTTGTGCAGCCAAAGGTGTGAACTGACACCACGTCCCTATATCCATTAGAGCAAAACCCACACTGTTTTACCTCTCCATTTGCATGTCATCCTCTTCACTAGACTAACTCTATCCAAACAAAGTCAGTGTCTCTTAGGTGGTTTATAAATGAATGGGTGTTCTTGAATTACCTCCCCAGATTCCCCTTTTTGAGTCACTAAGCCTTTGTGCTACAGAAAGTGTCATCACACAAGTTTACTTTAGGGAACAATGTCAGAATATAGCAAAGACATTTTCCTATAGGCATAGACTGTTACTTGTAAATTTTGATGTTAAAATGTGCATTCATTGAGAAAACAATGTTGATCTAAAAATGTATTATTTACCTATATAAAAAGGACAACTTTTAATTTGTGCGTGCGTGTGTGTAGAGAGGGAGGGAGAAAGAGAAGAAGGAGACGTGGGGAGAGAGATAGAATAGATAGAAAGACAATGAAACTGAAGCCAAGTATTCAATAAAATATGGACTGAGAAAGTGACTAGGAGGTTAGAGAAAACAACTGAGGGCGGAGGTTTTTTTAATGCCTTTACGGATGATGTGGGAGTTTGAACAAAGATCCTGGGAGTTAGGAGAAGATAAACACTATAATAAATGAATGTTCTTTGGAAAGGGGGATGTTTCTAAGGCAAGAACACTTGGGGTGGATTCTATGAGGAATGCGAGGGCGCGTGATAGATTTGATTTTGGCTCTTCAGAGGACAAGAGAAAGGATGGGGATGGGAAAGGCAGGGTTGGGATAAATCAGTGCATAAACATTTAATCAATATAGATGGTCCCTTATTTGAAAGGAGGCATCACTAGAGAATAGTTTATTTGTGACAAGGATGGTGGAGGTTAATGGGACTGTGCACCCAACGAGTGATGATGTTTCATCTGCAGGAACATATGGCCAGGTAATGTGGAAGCACAGGTGCGATTAACCAGTCTGCAGTGTCTGCTAATGGCACCAAATAGAAGCAGGATGAGAGTGCTCTTTATTGTCCCTGAAGGAATTTCTCCCCAGATGGTTTAGATGGCGTTCAAAATGATCTTAAAATTAAGCTTGTGCTGATGTAAATTGCATCACATTTTTAAGTTCTCATTTAGATAATGTCGACTTCTGCCAACCTTTACTGAGAAAAAAAATGTTCAAACATGATATGGTTTAAGACTTATTTTTACACACCTTCCACTATTACTATTTAGAAAACTATTTAGAAAAACTAGATATGAATGACACATTTACATCAACAGAAATACATAAGCACAGATGCTGATCATACACACATTGACAATTAACCTGCAAATATCCTTTCCTTTTTTCCTTTATATTGTTAAGTGAAAGGAGCTACTCTAAAAACACTATATATAATTTCAATTGTATAAAATTCATGAAAAGGCAAAAATATAGAGATGTAAAAGGTTAGTGGTTGCCTTTGGGCTGGGGTTGGGGTTGGCAATGGGGAGGAGGTGAATAACTGAAACACAGAATTTTTAAGACAATAATGTTATTGTGTTTGATACATAATAGTGAATAAAAGACATTATATATTTTTTTATCAAAACTCATAGAATTTTATAGCACAAAATGTAAATCTTTAGTATGAAAACTAAAAAGAAAACTAAAATGTAATGGTTAGAGGATCCCAGAATGAAAGCCCGGAATCTGAAATGAGCCTCATGGGGCTGAAATCAGGGGGCCACAGGGTGTCACTCTGCTGGAGGCCCAGGGAAGGCCGCTCGCAGCCTCGTTCAGCTTCTCAAAGCCACTGGCGTTCCCTGGCTCACGGCCTCTTCCTTGGTCTTCAAAGCCAGGCGTAGCACCACCCGGGCTCTGACACCAGCCTCCTGCCTCCATCTTGCAAGGATTCTCATTACACTGGCCGCTCACCTGGTCCAGGATATCATGCTACTCCACGGTCTCTAACCGGATCCCATTTGCCAAGTCCCATGTGCCCATCAGGTCACCCCACAGGTCTCACAAATGGAAATGTGGACATCTTCGGGGTGGCCATGATCCTGTTTACCACCGTGAATAAAAGAGGTAAGTCAAATATGGGAAAATATTGGCATTAAATGAAGCAAAGAAATATATATTCTTGGGTGTTCATTATAATATTATTTTTCTAAATATTTGGAACATATTATAATAATTTGTAGATAAAAAATGAGACTTTGGTTGCATTAGGGGACAGTTCTTGGATTTCTCGTGTTCCTGCGTTCTAGGCCTGAGCAGAGGACTGAGCAAATGTTTGCATAACAGGCAGCTTTGGAAATGAGAGACAATGTCTCCAAGTAGATAGGGTCTCTAAGTGGAGATGGTGTCACTAAGATATCTTCAAGAGAGAGACCCACAGAATGACTTGGAAGTGCTAAGTGCTCCGTTCCCCTCCCTGAAAACATCTGCTTCCATCCCAGGGCAGTGCGCCTCACAGTGCCTCCCTCTGTCCATCAGAGAACTCTGCCGCCGAGGACTTGTCCTTTGGAGGGAATGGTGGGCAGATGTCCCTGGGGGGGCTCTGGACCTCGGAATTGGCGGGTCTTTTCCGTGGTGAGGCTCAGTGGTGAACATTTGGTTCTTATGCTGTCCTTCGGGGAATTGGGGAGTAGGGAACCCATGTACCCCAGGAGATAATGTCGCAGACCTTCCTCCACAGTTTTGAAGTTAGCGTTTAGTTCTCCATCGTGAGTCGCACATGTTGTCTCTATCTGTTTTCCTGCCAAGCACCGACAGCAGATAAGGATCCTCTTTCTGTGAAGTCGGTCCACAGAGGTTTTGTTTGTTGCTGTTGTGCTCAGAATTATATACGCGTTCTTTCTTTATCTGTATGTAGACAAACATGTCTGAAATGGTCATGAATGTAACAATGTGGGATTAGCACGGGGATGGTGTGAGTTTCTGAGTGGCACATACCTGCAGTCACCTCACGTTTTATAAAAAACCATGAACCCCCAGAGTTCCCATCTACAATTTTTTTTAATAATGCATCATCTATATGGCACATTGTGTGTTCACCACCCAGAGTTAGTTCTCCTTCCATCACCATATATTTGACCCCCTTTACCATTTCTACCTCCCCCTCCCCACTTACTCTCTGATAACCACTATTGTCTATGTTTATGAGTTTTTGCTTCTTTGTGTTCATTTGTTCCTTTCAGTTTTTTATCCCACATATGAGTGAAGATAGAGGGTTCTTGACTCTTGGATGGATCTTAAGATTATGCTAAGCGAAATAATTCAGACAGAAAAAAAGCCATCCACAATTTAACCTTTGCCTCTCATACAAAGTAAAAAACCTCAGTGGGATTTCTGGTTTCTTAAAAACAAAGTCAGGCAGTTCTCTTTCCAGCAGTTACTTACAATTTAGAATACATTTAAAAGTGCCTCAGATGTTACCAAAATCTCAAAATGAGATAAAAATGGAGCTGTGTTTAGGCTTCAACCATAACTCTGAATAAAACATTCCTCTGTTTAACCCAGACCTGGCCAAACTTACATGGAAAGTCCTCTATTTTCATTAATATTAATTTTCAGTGCTCTTTGTGTATGTAGTGTATCCATATCTATCTATATGTAATATGAGTATATTGATATCTCAAAATTATCATTGATTTTATTTGGATCATATTATATTTTTGATATTTTAATTTTGAGAAATGAGTTGTAAGAAGTTTTGATATACTTTCATAAATACTTCTTGGATTATCCCATGTTTCTACCTCTATTACAACTTGTTCAGAACACCATAACATTTCTCCATAATGGCTGCATTTTCCATCTGTTCCTCTTGCTCTGGTCTTAACTCATCAAACCCATTACCTGTCTAGCTACCAGAATAATCTTTTGAAAGAAGTAAGTCGTAATATTTAATCTCTTCACTGAGTAATTACAGAGCCACAAGATAAAGGGCGGCGTCTTCCCTTCACAGGTAGAACCGGGCACCTGACCCGCCCTCCGGCTCAGCGGCTCCCCTTTGCAGCTTCGTCAGCAGGCGAGGGGCTGCTGGTCCACCTCCCTTATGGACACGTCTTCTCTTCTGGGCCCGTAGGCATCGCTGCCATAGGACTGGCTCACATTCCCTTCTCCTTTTCCTAGGAAGTACCTACACGCACACAAATACTACACCTCTGTCACTAGGTGCTAAACTCTTGGAAGAAAATCAAGTTAATGGATTCTACTTGTATATTTATTATACACACAAATATACATATAATGGAAAAAAACATGAGATCAGTTATACAGTCTATTTGAAACTATAAATTTCCTTTTCGTAAGTTTCTTCCTCTTGTAAAATATTCTTATCACAAAAAAAATTGTACTATTTAGGAAGAAACATTTTATTAAAGTTGTAAAATATGATGCCATCCTTTATACTGTCTTCAAATTAAATTAGTTTAAAATAGTGTCTATTTCATGTCAGATAGTATTTAAAACCACAGAAAAACCCTAAGTGTAATTACTATTTTAAACATATTATGCAAAGTGAGGAAAATTTAACAATAAAAAACAAGATTTTGAAAGAATATAATGGTGTATAGTACAGTACAGTATAGTGTATCATATGTTTTCTATGAAAGTTGGCCACTTATTTAACAATTTAATATGGCATATAAGCAAAGAGTATATTTTTTTCTGAAAATATAAGCCCTTTATTCTGTTTTCAATTCAGTGTTGTAAATGACTCAGCTCCAAAATTAGAATAAATACATTTATTTGTTAATATGAGTACTGCTTCCTCTTATTTGCCTGTAGCAGCCTCAAGTTCAATTGCTAACATTACCATAAGAGATCTTAAAGTGAATGAAAATTTATTGTTTTGTATACAGTCATCGATGAAATAATCAGACTCACATATATGCAATTTAAATCAGAGTAATTGTAACAATTTTTAAAAGGGAAATTGATTATCTTTTTACATTGTCAGGTTTTCTTCCATCTGTGCAAAAAAAAAAATGAATTGATGTTATAAACCCAGAGGCAGCCAAAAATGCAAGCCCACAGATAACATCCTCCTTATGCAAATAGGGCACCTGCTGTTACAGGAGCTGGCCAGGCTGTTTCCAGCTAGACGTCAACTCCCACAATACTGTGAGGATTCCATCAATCACAACCACATCCCGCTAGAAATATCAAAACCATCTTAATATATCCATGCAATCTAATTATGTACAACCGGCTTACCAAGTGTTTTCATTAACCTGCACATCTGGGTACCAGCTTACACTTTGATTACCAATAGCCAACTGCCCACAAAAATGAACTTTCCATGTGCTTGGCTATTCGGATAAATTGTATATTTTCCAGAAATGTTTTCACATATTAAATATGCTAATATTTTTTCTTTTCTAACTATATTTAAAAACCTTCCATCATTTAGCTACCAAATTTGGACATTAAATCAAGAGTAGCAAAATTTGAGATTTTTCTTATATTTAAATATTTTATAGAACCAGTTCATCCTTTATATATTTAAAATACTTGGTTATAGATGCACTATTCTTTATTTTTATTAATAATGTTATATAGTTTTAAAATGTATTTTGCATGTTACCAAAAATGAGTCTCATAACTACTCTATGAAGAAAATACATCAAATTTTCCTTTTTTTTTCCTTGTTACCGCGTGGTAAATGGGAAACACATTCTTGTAGTAAAATTAAGCACTATAGTCTAAACTCAATATAAGGTTTTCTGAATTCAGAAGCAATAGCTTAAATTATGTTGCATGAAGCCGTATCTTTGTTTTACATTCAGGTATGCAAATTTGCTTATTATGTTCTGACTGAGTAATAAATTAATTAATGTCTATCAGTTAATAATAAGTAATTATTAACTTATTCATAGAGTAATTTATTCATAGGAAAAACAGTGCTTACTTTGCTCAGAGACATTGTTCAGTAGCAAACCATGTTACTGATCACGAGTTAAATACTTTATGGAAAGTATATTAATGCTCATCTCCCCGTAGAAACCGATTTCTAGTTTTTCTCTACAGATTTAGAAGACAACTTACTACAATTCCTCTTTAATCTAAAAAAAACAATATTTCTGCATCAATAACTGACAATACACTCATTGAAGATACTGTAATTTATAAAATTATACCTTGTAATACAAAATATTTATACTTTTAAAAAATCCACAGAGAGAGGGATGGTTTTTCCTTCCATCCCAAACTCATCTATATAACCACATATTGCCTCAAACATTCAAAATCACTTCTCTACAATAAACTGCAACTAAATAGCAAAAGCATGGCAAGCACTCTTACTATTTTTCTCAGTTTATAATTTTTGCATTTTAATCTCATGTACGTATCTCTAATCTAGGTGAAACTTCAGGTTTCGAACTTCAAAAGTTGCATAGTCACATACCATAGAAAGTCTCATTCCCGCTTCTGTTCCCGAGACACCTCATTTCACATAGAGACAAATAATTTTATTAGGTTTCTAAGAAATCAAATTATGAAAAACTATTACACATATTCAAACCAATGGAAGTATTTCCTTTCCCCTCTTTTATTATATTAATGCCATAATAGTGACAGTATCGAGAATATTTTGTGTTTTTATAACTTGACATTTGTGTTGGAGATCAAATGGCATCAATATATAAACACATTCTTTGTTATTATTGTTCTGGTTTTTTTTTTACAAATTCATAGGAGCTGTATGGGTGTTTCATGCCCAAGAGCTTCTGTGTTCAGTGCATTGCCGCTGAGTTGCGAGAAGCCAGCATCTACTGTTGATACATTAACCCAGGTCAAAGTAATCTCCTAACTAAGCTGCTCATATAGGCTCTTCACTTTCCTCCATCCTTGTTCCCCTGGGAATCCATTCTTTTCACTTCAAAGTGATTATTTAGAACTGTAAGGCCACCATGTCACTCCTGGGCTTCAAGTCCTGCCGTGGCTTCTCGTGTGTTATCCCTGCTCATGCTTGCCCCCTCGTCACCCACTATTCTTGTCCTTTTCCTAAGCTGCAACCACAATGGCTATTTTTACACTTAGTTGTTGTGTGCTAAGCAGCCACTTGTATGCTGTGTTCTGTTTTATTATTTTTTTTCTTTTTGAGGGCAGTGTCACTGTCCTTCATATGTGGGACCCAACCGGGGCTGCCGGCTTCCCAGGCCAGCGCTTAACCACCGCGCCACTCGGCCGGCCCTGCTGTGTTCTGTTTTAGATGTTGGGAAAGCAAAGTGCCTGAAGCAGAGTTCTACTTTCATGATGCCGTGTTCACATGAGGAAAGGTAGAAAATAATATAAAAATATATACAATACATTAGGTGATGAAAAGTGCTAAGAACAAGAAGAGAGGGAGTAAGGGGCATACAGTGGTATGAGGCACAGTATTTTTTACAGGGTGGCGAGAGGAATTCAAGTAGGTGCCTGAGGCCCAGCATTCTAGGCCAACATCCCCGAGGGGTGACTTGCTTTCTGTACTAAGGATTTGGAGAACAGACTGTGTCGGCCTGAGGACCAGAGTGAAAGCAGGACTCGAAACCTACTGAAGAGGAAAAGACAAAATGGATGAAGATGATGGTGTACTGCAGGGGTGAGCAATAAAGTGACTGAAACCTGGTCTAATTCAGCATTTATTTCAAACTGATTTGCTAATGGATTGACGTGAAAGGTATTGGAAATTGAAAAGCCAATGATCATATGAAGGTGTTTGGGGAAATATAAATTTCAAGAATTGGAGCAATAGGCGAGGAACACGGTGTTTGTTTTTGGGAGCCGCCACGGTTCACGGTTAGATGCCTGTTCACCATTGAAACGGCGTCAGGGACGCCAGGCGTGTGAGTTGGAGGTCATGGGGGGACCTGGGCTGAGGGTCTGACTTTGGAGATTCTCAGCGAGGAGGTGTTATTTGGCAACATGGAGCCGGGCGGGATTACACAGCCGTGCAGCAGGTGGAGCAGGAGGGCCTAGGCTGAGTCTGGGCTCTTTCTTCTGTAGGATCCTGGCAGAGGCGCTGAGAAGCGGCAGCCGGTGTGGCTGCAGGACAGTCAGGTAACCTGGAGGCCACAGGAAGGAGACACTGAAGAGAGGTAAATGTGGCCAGGGGACAGGAGACCAAGGGGAAGGACAGGCTGATGAGCAGCGTGGGGGCCTGTGGCGATGCTGCATAGTTGGGGCCGAATGACAGTGTGGGAGCCTGGTTGCACGGGTTCCGGTAGAAAGGGCGCACAGGTGGAAACAGAAAATACTTAGCACTCATTTCCGGACTTTCTACTATGGAATGAAAGATTGGGGATATATGAGGAGAAAAGAGTGACGGTATCAACATAGGATTTCCTTTTCCCCTCTGTCAGCGTTTGCATTGTGTATCCTAGTGCTGGGACGAGGTGTATGAACATTTATGATTGCTATGTCTTCCTGATGCGTTTGTCCTTTGTCATTCTAACATGTCGCCTGTCTATGTCCAGCTCTTGGAGCTGCCTGTGTCTAAAAGTCACCAGAGCACCCTAAGCCTTCTTATGCTTACTATCTATGACATTTGAATCTGGTCTGAAAATATTCGCCTTTTAGTTAAACTGCAGTTTTCTTCTATTGAATGCACTTTGTTGGGTTTATGCTTATAAGTTGAAAGCTGTCTCTGACGACTGACTTTCATGCTATGATGGCAGAGGTCAAAGGTCGCAGTAAAGGCCTTAAATGTTTAGTGTCTGACCCTTTATAGAATGAATTTGCGGACCCCTAACTGTAGAAGATGCCAAATTTTGTTCTGTGGAGCTGTTAAGTTATCCGTGGGCCCTCTTATTGGTGCCAGGCTTGGTTTTGTGCCTTGTTAGGGCCGGCAGGTCTGTTTCTGTTTCGCGCCCTCTTCCTGGGTGCATTTCCTCCTCTTAAAAAGCACAACTTGCCTGGAGCTTCAGCTGCATGTGTGACGTCTTTGGTGAGGCCGCTTCCCTCAGTGTCCGTGCTGGGTGCCATCGGGGTGCCTGCCCCGCAGGGGCACGCCTTGGAGCCCCTCACCTGCCCTTGGAGCCCAGACCTCAGGTTCCAGCGCACATGAGGCCATGGAAATGACTAGAAAGGAGGAAAACCCAGTGTGAACTATGTGGGCAGGAGCCTCGCACACCCCGGGTTTCCGCCTTCTCTGTCCCCTTGAAGAGGCAGAACCTGCGACCACAGGGAGCCATTGCCCCTGGGATTACATGCTCCTTGGCAAGAGGGACACTGTGTGGTGGAGGGGATCACAGCAGGGCGTTTCCTTGCCTAGCATCCCGGAGAACAGGGAGGAAGCGTCCTGCTGGCCTGGGAGACCTGGGGATGGGAGGGCGGCTGCGAGCCCACCCTGACCAATGGGCCAGCAGGACCACAAGCCTGGAACCAAACTGCCACAACCAGTGGGTCCGTGCAGGACACGGGGAGCCCCAGCTGACACTGACACCAGCCTCCTGAGACTCAGCAGAGGCCCGAACTCCCCGCCCAGGCTCCGGCCCATGGAACCCAGAGCAAACATTTGCTTTCTTTTTTATTTTTTGAGGGCAGTGTCACTGGCCCTCATATGTGGGACCCGAACCGGGGCTGCTGGCGTCCCAAGCCAGGTCCCAACCACTGCGCCACTCGGCTGGTCCAACATTTGCTTTTTTAAGGTGATTCATTTGTGGTCATTTTTGTAATGCGGTGATACAAAGCCATGCGGTACAAATGCAAAGAGAACACCCTGTGAGCCTATTCGTCTCTCTTTTGAGTTTGCTGTGACGCTGCTGGCTGCTCCCTTGCTTGTGTCCTAATGTGTGTTCTTCGGAAGGATGAGAGTGCTGGAATACAACTTTCTGAAATGAGTAATCTTGGTGTCCTTGCTCATCCCCAGATACAGAGATCGGCATTTAGTGTTGGAAAAGAGCCCCTGTGCTGTGGGGCTTGCCCTGATTATCCAAGGGGTGCGGCTGCCCAAGAGGTGACGAGACGGCCCCTCATGGTGTTCATACTTCTATCCCCAGGTGATCAGCCATTGCTATTGGTCTACTAGGTTGATACTGACTTACCCTAGAAGACCAATGTGCTAACCCAAACTCAAATCATCAGCTTGTAAAGCAGTCACTGTGTCTTCCAACCCAGGCAGGCTGAAGTTCCTTATGAGGATCATGGCTGTCTCAGGACTGAGGCATCTGGCCAGCAGTCCTGCAGTTCCTGGTTCAGGAAATATGGACTCAGAGAGAAGCCGTGGGACCACCTGGCGTGTGTGTGTCCTCACTGAGGACACAGCTCAGCTGTCACACCTCTGCTTTTAAATCAATGACTCCAACAGGCAGTCCCTAGTTTATTGTCTGGATCCTATTAATCCTGTGTTCCAGTTTGAACATCCTTCATCTGACCATCCAATCTCCCTTCAGATATATTAATATTTTGTTAAATAGATCATCGGTCTGAGTAAAGCAGCCAATTCTTTAATTAAAGACAGTCCCTATGCTTTTATTATGCAGATGAAATTACTTCAACCCTCAAAGGTCACCCATATATCTCATTTCAGGAAATGAAAGCTGTTCCAAATATGTTAATACGAAGAGATATAATACAGGGATTTCAGGCATGCACATGGCCAGAGGGCCTGAAGAAGCAGTTGGGTGCTGGGGGCCCAGCCCATGTGCCGAACCCTGCGCGGCGTGGCGCTCGCGTCGACCAGAGCCCACGACGTGCGAGGACCATCGGCAGCTCCGGTCAGGGCCACGACGTGGCTGAGAAAGGAGGCTGTGTCGGGTTAAGCCACTGAGATGTGAAGGCGGTTTTTTATTACACGTTCTTAACTATTCTTTATGTAATCGCATTTATCAGGGTAACATTGGCTAATCACATGTAAATTTCAGGTGCACAGCTTTGTACTAGGACGTTTGTGCACTCTCTGGTGTGCTCACCCCGAGGCCCAGCGTCCTTCTGTCACCATATACTCGACCCCTGTGCCCCCCTCACCTTCACCACCCCCTTACCTCTGGTAGCCACCATTCTGTTATCTGATTCTGTGAGTGTGATCTTTGTTCTGTTGTTTCATTTATTGCTTTTTGTGGTGGGTCCCACATGTGAGTGAAATCATATGCTTCTTGTTCTTTTAGTGTTACATGTCCTTTGAAATATTAGGAGGATTTTTAACCTGTGGCATATTTCAAAGTATGAAATATATCTTCTTAAGTTCAAAGCGATGTGCTTCATTCAGTATGTTTAAGTGTAAAAACCTAACAGTGGTGTCTCATATATCTGGCCCAAATCCATAATCGCTGTGTACACTAATACTTTATACATGGCCTTTATAATGTGATAATCTGAGAAAAAAAACCCTCTTGCAAGAGTTTTACTGTATTTTTGGCAAATCAAGAAAACTATATGAGAGAAAGTCCTATGTTCAGGTGGCCCAGTGTCACTGAATCCGTCCTTTTCCAGGCCATCGCCATGACTACACATTTGTCATTGCTTTTAATGTAAGTCATTGAATATTGATGGTGTATTACACTACTCTATGTTCTCCTAAACCAGATTTAATATAGAAATGTAGGTTATCTAGGGAAGTAGAGGTTTCTTGCTTCATTTAAGTCCTGGTACTTGTGTCCCAACAAATTGTGAGACAATACTTAAGAGGAGTGGGGCAGACCCTCTTCAGGCTGCTCTAGATTAGAGGCTGAATCTGGAATTATTTTCCCAGGTCCTCAAGCTCTCCTGGACGTTGTTTTGTTTTTATGTATCTATGTATAGTAATACTTTAAAAAACATTATCAACTTTGCGATTTTGAAGAAACCTCACTGTTGTTCTAAAAGCGACTAGCTGCCTTCTTTCTTTCATCCTGTAAATCCATTCTTTCCTCTATCACAGTAAGATAACGTTCAGATGGGCTGAAATCTGCCCCATGACGACCACCGTTTCCTCGGTTACCTCGATGCTGGGCGTATGTGCCTTGTAGTCAATGATTCACTTCTGGACAGTGTGACGTGAGTGGACGAGATGTGTGCATCGTGACTTTAGAGAAAAAGGATGGCCTTACGTCTCACTTAGCCTCTTCCTTCTGGGTGGTATTGCAGGTTATGTGGTGTTCATGAGTCTTGGTATAGTGAGGACAGAGGCCGCTAGTGACATTAAAGAAGCAGAATAGAAATAACCTGGGACATAGCATAGGGAAGCTTCCATATCGACCCTGAGGGTCTTGATATAAAGTGTCACAGAGACAAATAAAGTCCTCTCTTATTGGAGCCACACAGTGGTGTCTCTGCCATATTTGGAGCAGCCAATACAACCTCCTAAGTGGTATAGATTCGGGTCTCTAGTTGTCATACTGAACAGAATGCAGCCTAAAAGTGCTGCCCAGTCACAGACATTGCAGGCTGGAGTCAGTTTGCACTACTGGTAAATTTGTCATAAGTAAGTTGTATGCACATCAGTATCTCCAAATTGGCAATACCTCTAATATCTGATAGATTTTCACAATTGTTTTCAGCTAGAGGGGAGTCTTGGTGTGATTATTAATGCCTGTGACACAGCTGAACCATAGAAATTTCTTTATAATGTTCACCTATCCTCGTTTTAGAGTTGAATTAGAGAAAGTTTACAGTGACTAATGGAGGGAGTTTGGTTTCTGTGGTAGAAGCAGGTTCTCTGTCAGTAGTGGCCATATGAGTCGTAGCACCTCGGTAGCTGTTTGGCCAGAGAGTGTCATGGCAGAGGCTGACAGTTGTCCCCCATTCACTGTGTCACTTTCATCCATCATTGTAGTATTTCTAGATGGCATCATCTTTTGGCTTATAAGACCAGCACTAGAGGGGAGGCAGGTCAGTTGATGGGAGTGGGCTGGTCTCCAGCTCTGTGGACCTGCTGAAGTTTGGCTGGGCTGCTTGCTAGGAACTGTGAGTTCAGAGAGAAAGTATTGGAGATTAATCAGTGGTGATTTTAAAGTCTCCATCAGAGCAACCAAGCTATAGCCCAGTACTCTACCCTTTAAAAAGGGTTCAAGCATTACTCAAAGTTAACAAGACAATCAGATTTTCTTAACGTTTTTATAAGGGCTTCAAAACCACCAAGAATGCTCAAAAGTGACTCTAAAAGAAATGACAGTTGAATAATCCCTGCATCCAACAATTTTGTTATACTAAAATAAATTCTCCAATTATTAAATGAATTTATAAAGAAGAAGATGTGATTAACCAGGTATGTTGTGATTCTGGGACCACAAATGCCTATTTTAGGATCAATGATATTTTCATTGTAAATACCAATTTTAATAAGCTTATTTATCTTGTTATTTTACATAAGATTGGCTTTTTTAAATGATGAATGTGAGACTGTTTTGGTCCCAGATTTAATTAGTGCATTCTGATCTATTTTACATGTTGTCAAAATCATTGACTAATCGTGCTAAGAACAACTCATAAAGGACCCTTGTTTATTCCTTTGACAGGTACAAAACTATACTTAAACCAATGCATACAGTTACCTGGAATTTAATAATTTCCCCTTAGAAATACTGCATATACATTACTTGAGAAATTTCTTTTGGGGAAAGTAACTCAAGTACATGCAAATGTGTTGGTTCCCAGTTGTTATAAAAAAAGATATATTGATTCAGAAATTGGGAATTGTGATACAAACAAAAACTAATCTGAAATATGGATGCCATGACACCGGTGTAGGTCATAAAGCAAGGCTCACAGGATACATTTATTAGCACATTGTGGCAGCGAATACAGAGAAGAAGAAGTGATGACTTTTCTATTAATGAATATATGTATGCTTCTGACAAACCCTCGTTAATAATTCATACCTGCAATCGCAACCATCAAAGTGACTTGGTGAGGTTATGGCATGAGATACTGGCAAAGACGACAGAAAGAAGAGGCTTTAAAAACAATTTGGGGGCCAGCCGAGTGGCCCGGTGGTTAAGAGTTTGTTGGGAGGCCAGCTCTGAGCAGCAGGGCCCCCATTCAGATCCCACATGAGAGTCAGTGACACTGCACCCTCTACAGCTAAGATGGTGAACAACAGCTCAACCTGGACCTGGGCTGCTGTGAGTCACCGGTGATGGTGTAGGCTGCAGTGGGGCTGGCCGGCAGTTACGTGAGCTTTCCTGAGCTGCCAATGGCCGGCAACCAACTGCCTCATCTGGGAAGAGCTCAATGATGATGTCAACATGGGCCAGTGAAGCACCGTCCTCCACAACTAGACTGAAGAACAAAAGGAGAGCAACTTGTCTGTTCCCCTTCCCCAATTCCCCAATGCTGTTCCCCTCCCCCAATTCCCCAATAAAATATTTAAAAAAAAAAACAAAAAACAAAAATCAACTTGGACAGATTTATTTAGAGGTATGGTGTGACCCAGCAACAGCGTCTTGAAAATTCTCTGGGAAGAGATGCAACAGAAATGTGGCCCAAGAAGAGACTTATTCTTCTCTGAAGCTGAATTTCAGTTGGGAATGTAGGTATATGCATTAACAAATGCTGGTCCACAAAAAATTGAATCCTCATCAGAACAGAGCCATGAAAATGTAAACCTTATTAATTCCAGGATATTGATTAGCAATTAACTTTTTAAGTATCCTGTGAGAAAATGAGATTAACTCACACTCAGCTGTTGCTTTATTCAGAAATGTATGTTTCGTGTGTGTGTGTGTGTGTGTGTGTGTGTGTCAGAGTATATGATAGTAAGTAAATCTGATCGGGCTGATTGACTTTATAATGAGCAATTTGCCAATTAGTAAAGAACAAACATCTTCTGTAAATTGATTAAACAAAAGCTACTGGACTGTGATTTTGATAAAAATAAACGTAAGAAAAGTAATAAGATATGATCAGTAATCCAAAAATACTCCACGAACCAAGATGTATTCCGATGAACAGTATTTAAACATCCACTCTTTGGGGGTCTGTCAGCTTCAGTAAGGTTTCTGTAAGTGAATGTGTAAGGGACCATTTAAAAGAGTAGCGGTTCCTCGATCAGAATTGGTAATTGCCTTGGTATTCATCACCAGTGTGGAGAAGGTGACTTGGAAAGCAGATTTGTTTTCAAATCAGGAAGATGCTATTGCTTGTTTCAAAAGTTTTGTTTGTTTGTATTTTAAACAGTAATTGATTTGTTAGCTAACAAGTCCTGTTAGGATGCAGTTAGCAGACAAAGCCCATGTATGTGGTCCGGTAAGGGCTGCATATGCGCCCTTCTCACGAGGGCCTTGGGAGAGCTGGAAGCTGACGAGAAAGCAGCGAGGCATGGGCATCGGCACCATTAGGGTTCCCCAAAGCCAGAAGGACAAAGGAAGGTGGGTGTCACCTGCCTGAAAGCTCCCACTGACTGTCTGCAGGAGCCCCCATCAGGGGACCCGGGAAAGGCACTTCTCCAGAGGCCTGAAATGATGTGGCAGTGAACGGCCGTGGCCAGATGGTCCCTGGCTTGGCTTGGCAGCATCCATTTTCTTCCTGCCACCCGGATTTAACCCCCATTCGAAACATCATATTTCTACTTACCATGAGGCAGCTATCCTTCATCCCTAGGCTTCTCTCACCCAGATGAGGGGTGTCTCCACCGTGGTCCCTGGCCTCCAGAGGACAGCCCTTCAGACACCAATGCTTCTCAACCAGGTTATTTAGGGGCGCATCACTGAGGACGGACCAGATAATGTGGACACAGGTATCTGATCTGTGCTGGACTCATCCTAGTTTCATGGCCCCTAATGCTCAGAGACCAAGTCTCTGTGGATGGAGGGCAGTCGTCAAAGTAAATTCTATTCAATATATGACAAAGGGCAACCCATGTCAGTTCAGAGGTGACCATGGCACCATGTACCTATACTGGCAGTCCCCTGTGCCCACGAGCAGCTGTGGGGAGCTCTTGGCACTCGCACAGGTCATTTGACCCTACTCCCCGTATGAGATCATCTAAGGGACCCAGAATTGTGAGGTCCACAATGTCCATCCAGGCTGCACTCAGACAAGAAGCCTTCACTGGGAACAACAATTTGAATAAAATGGCTGACTGTCATCTACTGGTCTCAGGAGGGATGCTATCTCGGGGGGAGGGAAAGGATAACAAGCAGCCTGGAAACCATCGGAGCTTTAGGAAACTGTGTAAGACACATTTAATAGATAGTTAGCTTGCTAAGGAGGAAAGGTGTAAGCAGAAGCAGCTCAGAGAGCTTCACAGCAGACACACAGGATCTGAGCGTATGTGAGATGTATGGTCCTTATCTGCCAAATGTATCAATGCGAGGCTCAAGCACGTTCTGGGCACCCGGGAGCCTGGGAGCTTTCGGTCACCTCTGAGAGCGTCTGCACTCGCTTTCTCCTGTTGTGCCTTAACCTGTGTGGAAGCTTTATGTCGATGCCCCCGTGGGCCCTCTGAGTTGCCTTAAATATCTGTGTAATGGGAGCAGGCCTGGTTGTGTCGCTTCTCAGAGCCAATCCACAGGCCTGCACAGGCCATATGCCATCCTGTGTCAGGGAGGCAAAATACACAATTTGGATAGGCAGGCCTTAAAACCATCCACACCCCCCATTCATCTTCACTGTCACCTTTCCACGGAGCATCACTGCAAGGAGGGAAATGCAGAAATTCTTCCCACGCGCTTGGGGTCTGTGGGAAGCGGCCCGAGCCCGCTGTGCTTTACCTAGAAGTGTCTGCGAAGGAATGATTTACCTTCCAGTGTGGTCTTCAGTCACTAGCAGCATCCCTAAACTTGGAGGAAGTGATTCTTTTCAGGAAAAAAAAAAGGTATTTTTAGTATCAATAAGCAACTTATGACATGTTCTGTATTGTCTTCATGCAACTTTTAATTTAGAAGTGAAAACTTATGTTCCCAAAGGAAATGGCTCACTTTCTGCACAAAGTATTACATTCTCGTGATTTACGGAGGTATTAACATGGAAATGGCGATGTTAAACAATACTTCTGATAGCTCTAAAAGTGCAGTGGGAATCACGGTTTCATAAGAAGAAAATTAGTTATGTAGGTAACGTTACTGTGTAATTTCCCACAGGATCTCTACATCAGGATTCGTTTTATTATATCCTAAAACAAGTCACTTAGATTCTCTTTATCTATAAAGTCATGTTGAATAAAACAATATCACACAGCCGCCCACAGTGCGAGCAGAGACATCTGTTAAAGTCACCATGAATAGTCATGAACTGAGGGGCTCCAATGGCTTTCCAGCAAAGCATTGCCTCCTAATTTACTTTTACAGCAAATAAAAGCCTCATGTTTCATGGGTGAGTAGTTTGCATTCAAATGTACCAGTAACTTCCAGTGCGGTCCCTGCTACACAGCGTGTTTTACCGCAGAGCCTAAGAGGGGACCGCTCACGGTCTGCTGACGGGGAGGCATCTTCTCCATCAGCAGCTTTGTCTCATCTTTATTTTTCTGGGTTTAAAATAATTTTAAATAATAATATATGTTTTATAGTAATATTTTAAAATACTGATTGTGTATGGAGATTTCATATAATTCCAAATTGTGTAAATCTGAAATAAAATGTGCATTGTCTCTCTTTGAGCCCTGGGGCTGCTTGACAGCATGTGATTATGCTGTGCCTGAAACGTAACTGTGAAAGGGTTTTTACACAGGAAAACGCATCTGTTTGCTGTGGACTGAATTGTGTCTCCCGGGAACTCCTGTGTTTAAGCCTTTCCCTGTAATGTGAGTGGGTGTATTAGGCCATCTGACCTTCAAGGATGTAATGAAGGTAAATGAGGTCATTAGAGTGGGGCTCTGACTTGATGGGATCGGTGTCCTTATGAGAAGAGACACTAGAGAGGCCCTGCTCCCCTGGCCGTGGAGAGAAGGGGTCATGTGAGCACACAGCAAGAAAGGGGGCACCTACCAGCCACGACAAGAGGACTCAGAAAGAAACCTACTTTGTCAGCACCTTGATCTTGGACTTACAGTCTCCAGAACTGGGAGAAACAATTTTCTGTCGTTGAAGCCACCAAGTCAGTGACATTTTGTTATGGCAGCCTGATCAGGCTAATACCCTACTAAGATTTATTTAAGGTTCAATCTTTATTGATGAGAATCTACTTATAAATAAGATAGTTTTGAAACTGACAATTTCACTCATGGAACAGAGGCAGTTTGTGTGGAAAACTACATTACCAAAAGTGCAAATTTAAAATAATATTGGGCTGTCGGAAAAGTCATGACACATTTTTGCAACGAAAAACATAGAAAAAATACGTCATGACTTTTTCAACAACCCAGTAGGTTACTTTTTCTACCACTTTTGAATCACTATTCAAGAGAATTTCCCATGTATGTATCTTTATTCCTGAGCCAAAAATAGAATAAAATAGTTTTAATTCTAAAAATATAAGTCATGGCTTTCCAGTCAAATGTTATTCAACTTAAATAATTCTATATTAAGAAATTGATTTTTTAGAGAAGTAATCATTGAGTTATTTGGGCCATACATTTATAGGAATATTATTGAGTATACTATGTGAACACACTTAAATATGGATTACTCTGTTTTAAAATCTTCCAAGGTGTAAACAGGAGTGGTTTAAGTAAAATGAAACAGAACAGAATTGCCCTGTTCACAGGAACGTATAACAATAATGAAGTAGTGATCTGATTTTATGATTTTTTAAAAAATTTTCTGTCTAATTTCTCTGGCCAGAAATGCCAGTAAAATGCTGGCTAGAAGTGGCACAAGTGGGCACCTTCTCCTATTTCTCATCTTGGGGAAAGTTTGGAGAATGCGGGTAGCGTTGGTGTTTCCATAAATGCCCTTTAAGTGTTGAGGAAGACCTCTGCTGTCATGGTTTTCGGAGTGTTTATTTTCTCTAAAGGGTGTTGGATTTGGGGTTTCTGTGCATCAATTGAGAAGAACTGTGGTAATTATTTTTCTTCAGTTTGTAAATTTGGTATATACATTAGCTGATTTTCTTATGTTGAAATACCTTTGCATTCCTGGGATACATCCTGCTTGGTAATGGTAGATAATCCTATTAACATGCTGCTGAATTTGGTTTGTTGAGAATATTTTGGTCTATAGTTTGTAGACAAAAGAGGTTACATAAGAAGAACATCTGACAAAGTGTTCACTAGCAGTAATACATAGTTTGGATTTGAAACTAGAATTCTGAATAAATCACTTTGTTCTTTGAATCAGAAAAAATACAGGTGTCATCCAAAAAGATTTAAAGAGGGAAAAGAGGATTTTGATATGACTCTGGCTTGTCACCAGCAGCGTCCACACTGCGTCTGAATCAGATAATGGTCACTTGGTGAGTGAGGTGACTTTCAGTGGCGTGGAAACTATCCAATGGGTCTGGTGGGAGCCTTTCGTCTTCCCTCTTCAAGAAAACAACCACTTCTAACAACCTTAGATTTGACTGGGATATAAAAGCAGAAACGTTGTGGGTTATATTGTGGAGGATAATCATTTTCTTGGGAGCAAACGGAAAATGTCCTATGAGCAGTGAATTGTGGGAAGCTCAGTGTTGTGAGTTGTGGGAAGCTCAGTGTTGTGAGTTCTGCAACACTGTCGAAGATGGAGCAGGAACTATATCTGCTTTTCTAAAATCGCCACAGATCCCAACTTGCCATCCCATCTGTGTCCTACAAAACCTTTCATGCTAGGTGCCTGATAAACATTAATTTAAAATTATGAACATCAACCTTCTACCGCCAGAATTGCACCTGGAGAAAGAATCTCACAGCAGCAAAGAGACCCAGGGCAGGGATGATGCTGCTGCACCCTCTTTTATGCAGGTGTTAAGAATTATAACCTTTACTTTTAAATGTTGGCATATCGTATCACACGTATCAGAATATATCATATGATATGAAATGTATCATGCATGTGCGTACATATACAAGCATACATATATACATGCACACGTTTGTGTTACCATCTCCTTCCATATAGTATTGCGTGTATGAACACTTTAATCCCCTTTGCTTTGTTCAATGAATAGCTGTATGCACTCAAGACCATTCCATTGCAGTCCCCAGCATGTCTGGGCTCTCCTTTGGTTTGTTCCGGCACTTGGAGTGCTGTACTCCTGACGAACCCTTGTTCGTTCTGCCAGCCCCTTGATGGTCCCCACTGATGGACACTTACTTTGTTTTCAGGCTCCCGCTGTCGCCAGGCCTCTTGTACCTATTGCGGTTCCCTATTTTTGCCTGTGGACCTTTGGGATGGACTCCTGGAATGGAATGGTTGGGCCAAAGGGTAAGTAAATCACAACCTTTTTGTTATTGTCTCGTTCTCCATTACAGAGACTGTGTGAATTTTTATTGCAGTGACGTGAGAATTCCCCATAGCATTGCCAAATAAGAGCTTTCTTTTTTTTTTTCAAAGTTTTTGACAATGTGATAGGTGAGAAATACTATCTTAATTTTAATTTTTATTTGTCTCTTTATGAGAGAGGTTTAGCATTTTTTCATGTGGTTAAAAAGTCATTTGGTCTGTTCATAGTTCTAGTCCATTTTCTTTAGGGTTAGTACCCTTTCTATTTTTAGATGCCTATTTGATATTAGAATTACTAAACTTTTGTCTCTGATACACATTATTTCATTTGGTTTCTTATTTTGCTTATGTTGATATTTGTCATGCATTTAAAAATATGTAGTCATATTTATTAATATTCCCCATTCTAATCTGTCATGCATTTTAAGTAAGTCTTCTGTATACATTTAAATATTTTTATAAGAAGTTTCCAGGAAGGATAGCACCACTGGTTGCATGGTGGCCATTCGCGTATCGCTTCCTGTGATGCAGGTGACTGTGCAGTGTGCTTTATCTAGAACATTACTCACGTCCACAAATGCCTCTGCAAAGTGGATTCTGTTATTTTTCCGATGTGTGGAGGAGAACCCAACACTGGGAAAGTTGAAATAGATTGTCCAAAATAAACTGAAAAGAAATGACAGAATCATAATTTGAAACAACAGATATGACTTGAGAAACTACCCACATAATCTCCAATATTATGTGTAGAAATGGTACTTCAAGCGTGGTAAGTAATTGTTCCCCAATTTTCCTCCTTTAGAGTATAATATTAAAAATATCCTTCATGTAACTTTATTTTACATAAATAATTTTGGAGTCAATTTACATATTACTTTTTGAGAACTCAGATTGTTCATTTGGGTTAGATTCAGTAAATACCATTACACATAAAAAAAAATGCAACTGCGTGGCTTACATTGTTAGAACAGCAAGTTAAGACAAAACCTAAAAACATCTGAATAAGGATACTTCAAAACTAAGTGTAAATTAGTGTTATTCATTTTCTGAATGAGAAACCATTTTTATCTGAGTTAATTAACTTCTAAATAGTAATTTTAGTTTTCTTTTAAAATAAAGTGTCCAGAAAAGTCAAGGTCCTCTGATTTAGAAAGACAAGTCTCCCCTTGGTTTTGTAACACAGATGCACCCTGCTGCTTTACTTCTGTTAGCAGCAGTGATAGCTGGAGCTTCTGTAAATATTGTGTACATTTAAACAAGTCTCTTTGTTTTTGTTTGGGCTGTAAATAATTGATTAGCAGCTCATGAATGTGTTTCTAAAAGCTCACACACCTTACTTAGCAACCCCTTGTCTGTGATCATGATGCCGAAATAGGGTTGGGGATGAGAAGACACTGGTGATTCCCTGACATGTGATGCATGCAAATAAGCCTGCATAATTTGCATATTTGCTTTCCTTTTAAGGCTGTTATGAAACACTTGTAGGTAAAAAGGATAGCCAAATATGTTACATTTCTGATTTGCTACTTATTTGAGCGATGACATGTAAAAGAGTTTTATGAGTTTAGATAAGACCAACGATCATTTGTTCTCTTTTTGAAAGTATTAAAAGATGATTAGGTAATGCTGACTGCCCTTGCGTTGTATATTTGTCTCTTGTCTCTAATGAAATGTATTCCTACATTTCATTAATAAAACATTTGGTTTATTTGTTTTATGAGCAGTTTTGGACTCTTTCTAAAGATTCTAAAGGAATCTGGACAGCAACTAGTAATCAGCAGTAACATCCGGATGAGTGAAAACTTGCTATAATATCCTTGCCCACATCCTGCATTTAGATGCAGGGAATAAGCCTGGTGATTGATTAGACATATTGGCTGACCCACCCAAAAGCTATGTAACACTACACCCCAATTAGAGCAGAGTTCAATTGCTTTACAAACACACCAGTATTTGTAAAGCCACAAGTCTAACCTTTTACATCCTAAGGATACAACCTTGAGTGACATTGAGCAGTTGGGATTCAACTCTAGGCATCTTGGCGCCAGAGTCCATGCCCAGACCACTCTGTAAATCTAAACACTTCCAAAGACAATCTGATTCAATCCCTTATCTTTAAGGTGACTCTTAGAGGCTTTGAAAGCCATGTGTGCAGAGGGCAGTCACAGAGCTTTCATGGAAATGAGCACATTTACTACTGACGCACTTGCCCATGGGGGCACACTGCTGTAATAAAGTGCTGGAAGATCCATGCAGCTTTCCAAGGGGGACCTTCAGGTAAAGTTTCGTGTATATTCAGTTTTAATTCCTTTACTCTGTTTGTTAGATTGTGTCTATTGTCAAGGTAGGATGCAATCTAATAAATAGAGTCAAGGCATATTTCACATACCAATATCCCACTAACCATTTCAATTAAAAAAGTCAAAATTCAAAGACTGGTGAATTTCCCTGTATAAAATAGAGGATAAATGATGAAGTTAATTATGATCATTTTATAGATTTTTTTAAAGAACAATATAATGTTAATAAATTCTATTATAAAATATCTATACTAGAAAGTGACTTGGTTTTTCTTTTATCACTCTCACCCCAGAATATTTCTCCATTTCTTAATGAGCACACCTGAGAAATAAGCCCTTTTCTCCTTCAATTTAGGGCATGTCCTGTTGATAAGCTTCTCAGCAAATCTGTTCTCATGCCTTTTGCCTCCTAACAACGTCACTTACACTGTTTAGACATTTTCTTCCTCCAGTTGAACCTCTAGTCCCGTAATTCCACCTTCTGCTTCTCAGACAAAAGGACTGCTTATGAATTAAAAAGTCCTGTTCAGTCCAAGTGTATCTTTGTTGTTTTCTGTCATCAGTTTTTTCTGTTGCGTCATCAACTTTTAGACTAGCGTTTCTAGAGCCTTCAATGCATTGACTTTAGGTATTATGAATACGATTTTGGTACTATGACATGGGTGAGTATTCACATTACAATTTTAAATTATTTTTAGTGTCAAATAATCACAAAACTGACAAGCTGCAATGCGTCGGAGTCAGTCACACTTGAGAATAAATGTATATATTTCCAAAGGGCCCCCAACAGCATGCTTTTATTAATCTAACACCATTTACGGCATTGGCTGTGCGCTTTCGGCAGTGCAGCTCTTACCACTGTCAGGTTTGCTCATCTGTTGGCTTGTTGGTTTGTTTGGTGCCTGTTTCCAGATGCTAAGTCCACGAAGATGGGGAACTTTCTCTTATTGTGTGTGCCCAGAATACTCCCAGCGGACCAAAGGCACAGAGATGCTCTGTGAGTCTCTGCTGAAAACACATAATTAAATATAATCGCAATCACTGCCCTTACAATATATTTTTTTTCTAAAGAAATTAAGCCATGCTGGGGGTTCTCCCTTACTGAAATGAGTCATACATCCACGTGATCAACTACAGATGTAATCCTGGTGATTCTTTTCAGAAAACCCATACCTAGTGTCTCATTACATGAATTATCTAGTAAGAATGCTGAGACAATATGAAATCAGTTATTATACCGCCTTTGCTTTACTTTTTCAAAACTTGATTGTAACCTTAGACTAACGTACTCTATCTTTACTTTCCTTCGTAATGAAACAAACACTGATGTTTTCGGTGTCACTGTGATTTGTGAGAACCTGGAAAAACCCACTTAGTTAGCAGGCTTGTTTTCTGAAATTGCTCCATGATTTCCAAGCCTCTGAGCATAATTAAAGTTAATGAAGAAAAACATTAATTGCTCTACTAAAAAGTGCTATTTAGGGGCTTACGGAACTTGAATAAGTTGATATATGAGGGAGTTGATCTCTTAGCAATCTGGAATGATTCATTTAACCTGCAATTGCTCCAAAGCAGTATTGGCCTTGTCCCAGCAGGCCAGGTGCGTTCTGAACTCCGGGCAGTGCTGGTCGCTCGCCTGTATGCCCACTCTTCATCTTTCCCCAGCTATGCTGTCCTCTCCCCGCCATCCGATTCAGGAGCAGTCCACCCTCACATATGCTGTAAGGATGCACTTGTACTTTTATAAACTTGACTGCTTCTCGGAGGGACGGACGTTTCAGTTCCCTGATATTCTTTCACCAGTTTGAAGGGCATGTTCTCCTGAAAGGGGCAGAGGGCCCTGTTTCTGTGGAGAATCCTGACCAATGCGGAGGGTCATATTGCGTAATAACCTGTAATGCACCACAGGCAGTAAATGCTCATTTCCAAAATAATTTTCTATAAGTATTACTTATGCAATTTGAAATATAATTTAAGAGAAAAATTCTGAAAATCATTTATAAGTGTCTGTGCTGATTCAAAGCCCGTCATAATTGAACATTTCCACATCACAAAGGCATTTTATTTTTAGTGAGGTTTTTCTTTTTTAAAATAGATGAAAATATGAACTAGAGTGTTTTATGGGGCATGTCCTTGATTTTTAGATTGCCGTTTTCTTAAGATTGCTGTTTTATGAAAGCATTTTTTTCTATTTCCTCCAAAAGGTACATCTCTTTTTCTGCAAATAAAGAAAATTTTTCTATTTTTGTATATGTGTTTTATCTTTTTTTACCTTTCAGTAGTTTCCTAAAGAACGTCAGGCATAAAAATCACTTGGTCTTACACCCCTAGCAACAATCTGATAAGTGTAACTGAAAGGAAAACAAAACAAAAACACAGAAACCTCTCATTTCAAGTCAGCGACCCTAGGAAAAGTTTTTAAACTGTTGAAGTTGTTTTGCTTTTAGAAAGTAATTACACTGTGTTGGACATTTGGAAAACTGATATAGGTTGTGGAAAAACAGTTTTACTGTAACTCACCTTATGTTTCTGTCAAATACTAGGCAACTATTATGAAATAATTCGACATGACCATAGAAACAAACTGTATCTCTGTATCATTTTTACAATGAGATGAGCATGTGGCCAGACCTCTCATTCATTGGTTTAGTGAGAACAGGCCTGGATTTGCTCTGTAACTAAGAATTCACCTGACTTTTGTCCCTGCTTCCTGGGAGGGAAACTCTAAATCCTTGTGCTTATTTGAGTGATAGGAGTGTCTTATCTCTGTTAGTCCTGGTGGGACCTCACATTACATCTGAGTTTATGCTAATGATATGACTCATAGGTGGGTCCCTAGACAGTTTGTGCAATCAAGATGACTCAGGTTAGGGGCTGGCCCTGCTGAAATGCCAACCATGGGATTAGAAGCTTGGGGCTTTGAGCCAGGTGATATCAGCCTGACCTCCAGTGGGTAATGGGGAGTGGAGATTGAGATGGAACCATGTGGCCCATGATTCAATCAGCTTGGCTTATGACATGGAACTGAAGCTTGGATTAGCTTCCCAGGTGGGCTAGGGGGGCATGTCCTGACTCCAAAGAGAGGACATGGCAGCTTACGGTTTGTCCTCTCCTGCACCTTTCCACACGTGTCTCTCCTTTTTGCTGGCCCTGGTTTGTACACTTCTTGCTATAATACAATTGTAATCTTGACTATAGCATGTTCCTGAGTTCTGTGAGCCTTTCCGGTGACTTGTTGTATCTGAGTGGCTCGTGGGAAGTTCTGGGTTGGTAGCCAATTGGTCAGAAGGACAGATGGCCTGGGACCCCTGGGTTGGTAGCTGGTCTGAAGCGAGGTCAGTGTGGGTGCAGATTGGGACCTCAGCCTGCGGCGTTTGCTCTAAGGCCTGCTAGTGGGTGTCAGAAGTTGCTGCAGCTACCACAACTGTCTGTGTTTTCCCACCTCCTTCGCTGGAAGTCGTGGCCAGGCTCTGGGCAGATAGCTTGTCATCCTCATTGTCAGATCAGAGGCATTTACTAATAGCATAGAGCCTTGCATGAGATGCCTCTGGCTGTAGCTTGGATCGCGTGCCCTGCATGGGTAACACATCAGGCAGGACAGGGTGCGGTGCTGCACAGGGCTCTGGGCTCTGGTGTTCTCTGTTTAGTAAACTGCCCGGTACCTGCATCTCTGAGCACACTCTAATTCACTCAGACGGCAGCCTCAGAATCCCTGAGATGGTTTTGAAGCTGAATTCGCATCCCCACAGCCTGACGGTGTGATTTAATCCTCTTGATCAGGCTTCATGAGATCTCAGAGAGATTTATGAAACCAAGAGCTTAAAATACATTTGTAGAATCATTTTTAATTGAAACTTCTCAGTAAAAAGGAGCAACACATTGAATGTTACTAATTGCATGTGGATAATAGGATTTTAACAAATGGAATTAACTTTAGTTTGTGAACAAAAAAAAAATTGACTGTATCACTATATCCCTTGAACTTAGGCAAAAAATACCTCTTGCAGTATTTGACAATACAGTTTTAATAATTGTTACCATAGTATAACTTTTAAAAGGATTTGTTTGACTCTTTTTTTTTCTTCTATCTTTCATTTCACTTGCTTAATTTGCCATTTACTTTGGAATATGTTTTCTATATGCATGTTTTGAAACTTTTCCCCATGTTTTTTGCATGCTTCCTGGTGACCCTTCAGGGACAGGACCCCCTGGAGGGAGGGAAAGGGTGTCACCAACTTAGATTTTCGCCCCAGTGTGACTGAGAGGAGCAGAGTGGAGATGCTGGGAACCCACCAGACCACGTGACGAAGAGCACTGCCATGTGGGAGGTAGTAATAAGTTTAGCTAATATTGAAAAGGAGCAGTGACACTCTCTTCTGCGGTGACAGAGCTGTCCTATCACACCCCCCCCAAACAAACAGGATGGGAACTCACTAACCAGTTACACCCACAAATCCAGTTTAAGTTAATGCTTTGCATTAACAGAGTTCAGTACAATTTCATCAGTCAACTAGGTAGGACCCAATGACAGTCATGTGTGAGGAACTCAGGAGCCACTAATTCAAGGCTAGGAATAGCCATGTCATCACAGGCAGAGCATTCCACCAATTCATAGTAACCAATAAACACGATGGGCACGACTGCACCTCAGAGGATAACTGGATTCTACTGTCATTCCTTAGCAGAGAGAAGACTCTTTCATCACTTCTGTGGAAATGCAGACTTTCATCCTTGCTGAATCTTAGAAGAAGCTGTTGAAGTGGGAAAACCCAGGTTTACTAGAAGCATATGACTCTCCCACATCACGTAGGCAGGACTCCTGTAGGGAACTGAGTAATGGACCACAGGGAAATATAACCCTACAGGTAAATCATATGTCCCTCATATGTTCCATTGGTTTCATTTTTGTTAGACTTGATAGAGAAAAGGTGCTGCTATTGAAGATTTCGCACAGCACTAATGACATTAGAAAGCAAATGTACAAAAAAAAAACCTTCTTTAGAGTACACACATAGGTATGCACCATATGCACCGTATTACTGACAAATACTTTTTTAAATTGTAAGATATATGTATTTATCATTTTCTTTACTCTAGTGGAATAAACATCTCGCCTTAATACAACTGAGAGTCTAAATCAGTTCCACAATTCAGACCAGAAGGTATTTTTACAAAGGAGATGGGTTGATTATACTGATTTGTCTACTTTATGTAAAAAGTAAAAATATATTAAAAGTCTGAGAGAGCAGAGTCTGATAAATTTGACTCTGGGCACGTTCTTGCTATTTCATTTATTATTATCTTGATTAGAGGAGAGATATAATTAATGAAGCAATAGAGAAATATTTTATATTAGTTTACTAAATGTTATTGCATCTAAATCAAATGTCTGACTCAGTGGTAAGTACTCATGCTGAATATAAATACAGGAACTCTGATGAGTAAGCTAAGCATGCATCCTAGGGGGGTAAGGTTTGGAAGGAAAAATAATATCTATTTTCTCTTATTAAAATTAATAAACATTTTAAAGAATCTGTGTGTTTAAAACAAAGAAAACCAAACCAAAGAGAACATGAGGGAATATTATTACCAGAGGCCATGCAATGCTAGCAGGCTGGTATAAAATAATGATTCTCGTGGTAGGGGTAGCTAATGTTTTGTAGGTAAGATCACTCTAGTTTTATTCTTGTGTGATTTTGTTTTACTACTTTATGCTTGAAAAAAAACCGTCTATGGTTATGGATGACCCCATTGGAAGACTGAGGGTTTATCAATGAAAGATCAAAAGACAAACTTATATGTAAGCTGTTGCCTGAACGAAGTATTACCTTTAAAGGGTAAGTCGATCTGAGTAGCCTAGCTCCGATAACGTGCATTTTTTATTGCTCATGGTGTTTACAGTGTGAATGTTTTGCATTGTTACATTTAGTGAATCAAAACATATTCTGAGCACATGCAGTGGGTGACATTTAATCTGACGAGCAGTGCTATTGATAGAAGAAACACTTACAATATGATTTATAAAAAATTGCATGGCCCACATACATTTTAAATTCTTACTTTGTAATTCTTCATAAATGGAAAGAGCCACCACACTTCGCTGCACTGCCATGAAGAATTCCATGCAAATTATTCTTCTGAAACACGCCATGGTTCACATACACATATATTACCACCGGTCACATCATTGAGATGCAGCAGAAATGAAATGCAGAATTTGGGACTTATAATTTGACACTCTAAGTTGAACATCCTTAGACTTATGTATTATTAATGAAAGAAATATCAAATTGAAGAACATTTATTGATGGTCAAATTATCATCTAAAAACACTTCATTATTTTAGTTAATGTTATTTGTGTGTGTGTGTGTGTGTGTGTGTGAGAGAGAGAGAGAGAGAGAGAGAGAGAGATCTGATAAACCATAATGAAAAACTACTTATGAGTTTTTCTCATGGAAAAGTTTATATCTCCAGGTTGATCTGTTTACTGTTTAAATAGGCAATGATATTTTATGACAGATTAGCAATATTATATGACAGATTAGCCTTAATTTCAGCTTTATTTTCTATGAAATGAGCTTAAGTATTATTCTCAATTTCGGTAGCAAACATCTGCCAAGTTATAGATAGATCTTTCTCTCTTTCTAAGTGTTTCTTGGAATACCCTTTCACAGTGCGACTACCAGCAAGCATCTAGGAGCAGCCAGGGCCCCATGAAGCATGAAGTGGCCTCATTATTCGGTGCAACTGCAGATCCTAGTTTCTCAGTCGCCAGGGTCCTGCTCAGCATTATCTCCATTTCATTATCAATGGTTTTCAATTATTTTTCTTTTTCATCAAATTGCCCAGGTTCTCAGAAGACAATCTCAATTCCTACATCTCAGTGACCATTGGTCAAGACCTCCTAAACTCCATATATACGAAATCTGCATCCACAACTATCCTTAGCCCCTTGTTTTCTGTATCAACGGAAGAGGCCTTCTTTCTTGTTTCCGCTTAGTCGCTGAGACGCCATCCTAAGCGCCCACAGACGGTACGATGTCACTTGCTCCTTCATTCTTCATCTCGTTGTCTTTCTGGCTCCTTTCAGATGCAATTTGGTTTGGCTTTTTAACACTTTTGCTTTTTGTTAACCATATTGTACTTTTTTTAGTATAAGATAATGGTTAGGAAAATAATCATGTAGATGTCCACAATCCAAAGAAAACAAAACGGAAAACTCTAGGTAGCCAAGACAGCCAGGTGACTACAGGTGGCACTGCCCGATGTGGCATTTAAGTAATAATTATAATAAATAAGGAGAGGGGAAAATCAGGAAACTCTGGAAGAAATTTTAAGTGTCCACCTAGAAGGCAAGACAAAGTATATGCATACAAAAACAAAATAAGTAAAAACTCTGCATTGCTGCTGCGGTTTTTTTGGCGCCTTTTTCAGATATACAATTCTCTTCACTTGTTCTATAATTTGGGAACTTGCTGTTCTTCCAAGAGCTGCCCAACCCGAAGAAGAGACTATGTTCTGAGAGTGATGACCAGGAGAGGTGGCCATGGTGTCACGCGGAGCTCCCTGCGAGCCCCTGGGCGGTGCTGGCCGCGCTCCCAGAGGCGCAGTGGGGCAGGCGCTCCGCAGACGGGGAGACAGTGCGCAGCTGTCCCCAAAGGAAGTGACCTGACGTGGGCGCGTATCCGCTGGTGGGAGAAAGCCTGCTCCTCGCGCGGTCGTACATCCCATGTTTTGTTGAATATAAAACTGACGATTGGGATGAGCTAGGGTTTCTTAAATCTGGAAATGTAACTCTTCAATAAAGATAGAAAGAGAGATGATAGATAGATGATAGATAGATAGATAGATAGATAGATAGATAGATAGATAGATGATAGATAGATAGATAGATAGACAGATGATAGATGATAGATAGACAGATGATAGATAGATAGATAGATAGATAGACAGATGATAGAGATAGATAGATAGATAGATAGATAGATAGATAGATAGATAGATAGATGATAGATAGATAGATAGATGATAGATAGATAGATGTAGATAAATGTAGCTTGTTATGTATATATACTTACATATACAATCACAGATAGGATTAATGACCAAACAGCACAACTTTAAAGATGACTTAAAGTTCAATTTCTCACAAATACATTCGTTTGAAAGTACTTTGACTTTCTCAGACAGAACCGACACCTTTTTTGTTGGAAGATTGACAGTAGCAACACTGGAAGGTTTCCCCAGCCCTGACCTGAAACCTGGGTATTCTTTTGTAATTCTAAAGTTTGCTAGCTGGGCTTTGGGAGTGAAGGACGTGCTTTTCCGTCACTTGACTATGAGGCAATGCAGCTGCCTCATTGTCCATGAAAGTGCACACAGTAACCGTCTCTCATGAGACAGTGTGTGAAGTATGGCTGCATCTCTATGTAAAAGACATGGTGTTGATGTGTTACCTGAAGAACAACTGGAGATTTGCATGCTGCTTTCTTGGGCATTTATAAATATGGCCTAACTTAGGATGTCTTCCTGACCTGCTTATAGTGTTTCCGTTCTAGATTGAACTTATTTAAAAAGTAAAAATATATAGCTGTAATGTCCCCAGGGTTACACTGTGCAGACTTAAGTCCTGCCTTTCATGAGGCGAACTGAGCCCAGCGACTCGCACGGAAATCGGGTCGCTTCTCCTTCCTTGATCAAGCAGTCTGAGCTTAGAGTTTGACCGCTGTAAGAATTCAGAGGGAAGCAGTCAGATATTGTCTCCCGAGACACAGGATCCCAGTGGCTGTTCAGCTCAGGTAGTAGCATCCCCGAGCCTCCTGGTCACCAACAAAGTAGAAGCTGGAGCATTTAAATAGGTCAGCCACAGTCTTAGCACTCCGTCTGGGGTAAGGAGAAGCGCGTGGCATTTAGTGATTATGAGAAGAATTATTTCTTGTCTCAGAGTCAGCACCCACTACGTTCTTTTACTTTTCCCCCCCGCTGCTTGGTAGTTTCTGGAGAGTTGTCTATTTTATTTTTATTTCTCCGTATGATTTCATTAGATAGTGGTGATCAGAACCATTTTTCCTCTCATTATATCATTGTTTCTCTCTGAATTTCTGAATCCAACAAGTATTTAAGTGAACTACCATGTAAAAGAAATTATACCAAGAAGTAAAAATAGAATTATTATGTAATTTCTTTTGTTGTTCCACTGACAAACACAGACCTAAATAGTCATTAAATGGTGCATTTATTTAGCTGTGAAGACCTGCATGGATGCCTGTTCTCAGGGCTGCCTGCTCACGTTTTTCTCACTCACTCATACGTCAGGTTGTATCTGAATAGTCACCACATGTACACATGGGTGGACTGCGGCTTACAGGTATAACTAGCATGCACACCTCAAGGATGTAAGAAAGGACGTTTAGAGACTGCTGCTGGGTGAAAAAGTCCAAGGCTTAATGTAAAAAGAGATTTAAGAAACAAAACGTGCTGAGTGATCCTATAAACATAGCATTGATCTAATCCCAGAACAATACTCAATCCAATTACATGATATTTCTTGAGATATCATTGCTTTCCATAATCGTCCTCACAATTGTCCTTCACACCTCAGAAACAAACACAAAATAAAGTGTATAATAGCATGAAAATTATACATTATCTGGAAATAAATATAAGAAAAGTTGTGTAGGTCCTCTCTATGAAATATTATATGATACTACTGAGAGAAATTAAGAAGATGGAAACAAACTAGGGACAGCTAGGGTGTGTGCATGTAGCAAAGGGAAGCCCAGGGTAGGGCGTGCTCAGTAGAGACCCTGTGTCACATCCTGCGTGGCAAGGGCAAGTGGGACACGAGAGGGGCGACGCAGATTAAGGAAAAACAAGAGACAGAAGAAAGATAAGAGCGAGACCAAGGGACTCAGCCAAAGACGACTGAGCCCAAGGGACTCAGCCAAGGAAGTCTGAGCCCCGAACCGGGTCAGCGCATAACTTTTATTGAGAATTTTCAAGGAAGCAAACTGTAACAAATCATTAACGGTGGTTTGTAGTTCCCAGGATTTACACAGTCTTCTACTCCCCTGTAAGTGCTCTCTCCAGGGTGCACTGTGACTTACTCTTCCGTTAAAGGATTACCTTGTCTTTATTATGATAATTGCTATGAAACCCAGACTGGGTTTCTGTATGTCACCTAAAGAATGTTTACTAAAGCTATCTTGACTATCTAGAAATCATCCTAAATTCTAGCAGTTAAACACAATCATAAAACTCACAGTATACTTGAGCTATACCAAAAGACTAGGAGTGGCTGTGTTTAAGGTAAAAGCATCTAAAATCTATTCGTTTGTAAATAACAATACCTAGCAACCAAAAGGGTCTCACACCTCTCTTTTCCTACAGAGGGCTGCATCCGTTTCTCAGTCAAAGCTTCAGTATCTGTTGCTGCAACAAGGCACTGGGCAAAGGAATTCACACAAGGCTGATTAACAAATCCATGGTCAGCGGATGTCTTAGAGCTGCCTCTTACCCGGAACTCTCATGGCCTGAAGACTTAATCTTTCAGGAGACTATTCACAGTAGGGCCCTTAGGCAAATGCATCAGCTTCTCACAGGCCTGAGTTTTCTGGCCTGAGTTTGTCAGAGGCCTGTGCCTCAGTTTCCAAGGGGCTTGAGTCCCCAATATCACAGTTCAGGGGTCCCCCATGGAACTACCGCCTGGCTTGGGTTGTCTCCCCACTTTTAGGAGATCTTACCCTTCCTTGGCTGCGTAGTTAGCTCATTGGGGTACCACAGGAATATGTCACAAGTGTAGTGAATATATTGTCTCCTATAGAAGAAAAGGCACATGGGTTCATAGAGGCAGGAGATATTACATGACCAGCCATAAGGCAGCACCCCTAATATCCAGTGCTGAGCAGGGCAATGTGGCCTTGTCAGACACTGGGGTGCTATCAGTTTCCCACAACCCTGGATGAGAGGACGGAACCTCAGATGAGACTGAAGAGAGGCCAAAGGAGGAAGAAAATCAGTGAAATGTGGCATCATGGAAGTTGACTGAGTGTTTCTAGAGCAAGGGATTGACGGCTGTCAGGCGCCTGGACTGTCAGGCGCCACCCAGTGCAGTGAGCTGAGTCCCGAGCCCCTGCCCCTGGAATTCAGGTCCAGTTCCATCTGGAAGTAAGCAGTAACCTTTAGAAGAACAGGTAAATGCCATGGGTGTTCACAAGGAAGGGAAGCTTTGCTCTACGGCCATGGTGAAGCAAGTGTGTGTGTGTGTGTGTGTGTGTGTGTGTGTGTGTGTGTGTGAGTGTGTGTGTGTCTGTGTATATGTGTGGGTGTGTGTGTCTGTGTGTGTGTGTCTGTGTGTGTGTCTGTGTGTGTGTGAGTGTGTGTGTGAGAGTGTGTGTGTGAGAGTGTGAGTGTGTGTTTGAGTGTGTGTGTGTGTAGCCTGAGGGTCATCAGCTCCAGGGTTACAGGTCACCACTCAGAACACTCCCTGTTGACAATGTCATACATGCCTCACCTTTAATGTGTGGAAATATTTTTGCATATATTTAAAAGGTGTGAGTCCAGAAGCAAGAAATATTTTCACTCACTCCTTTGAAAAATAAGTTTGGCTTACTCTGTTTCATGTTCACACGTTAATTTATTACCGTTATTATATTCCACATATATTCACCTGCTGGTGTTCCAGCATCCATGACAAAGTATCATAAAGAGAAGAGTTAAAGTAATAAAATAATACGGAATGCCCTCTATCATTGAAAATAAGAGTTAAAGCAGAGAAAGTGTGACCTAATGTATTAATTGTTAAACATGTTGGAGGATATTGTCCATATTGTATAAAATCATCGTTTTCATTGTGGTTATCAGAAATGTTTGATATAAAAAGTCTCATCATCATTATTATATTTTATAATAATGTATGTGCACAAGAGAAAAGAAAAATCACAAAAAAACATAAAAGTCATCTAAAATATTACTAATCCCCCAGCACATTTATAGTCATGTGTTTGAAGGTACAAAATATACAGTTCAGTTTTTCTCAGAGACAACTTGCGGAAATGGGATTTTAGAGTTTCAAAGTAGCTATCTCTTCAAGTCTTTTGTTAAGCATCATCAAGGAGAAATTAAGGAAAATTACAAAGCAAAAGGGCTGTTTGCAGCTGCCTCACTATCACTACTTGACTTTACTCTTTTATTTTACATCTGTAAAATGTTTGATACTTATCATTATTTGCATTTACATTTTTGGTTGAAATTTCTTCTCTACCAAATGAGAAAGACTTTTGTTTTCACCAGTGAGTAACAATAGAATAATAACAAATCCTTTTATGATTAATTTTTTTAAAATGCCAACGGTATGAAATTTTAAGCAATGCTCATTATGCATAAAGTAGTCATACATGATTTTCTCTTTCACTGGTGTAATAAATTATTTCAATTGTTAAAGTTAAGTGATATTCATATTTCTGGATGCTACTATATTTGGATATGGTAGTGATTTGTTGGATGTACTAATATTACCTACTAATGTTATAGTTAATATATCGGCAAGTATATTGATAAGTGAAACTATTGAGTAATATGAATTAGTGATATAATCGTCAGGTATTTGTATAAGGGTTACGCGGATTTGTTATGTAAATCAAAGATTTTCCCTTTTGTTTCAAACTTTTCAGTAGTTTAAAAGGTATGGGAGATAATGTAATACTTAAAGTGTTTTTAAATCCATAAAGCATCTTAGGCCTAGTGCCCTTAAAAAAATCTTTGAAATATTTTCCATGGTTCTTAGTTGACTCATTTTTTTTTTCAATTATTTTATTACTTTGATTTTATTGCCTCTTTCCTTTATATTATACTGTTCTGATTTTACTAAAATGAATTAGAAAGTTAAAAAGTAGCCTTCATCAAATGCATGATATTCATGGTAGAGTCTCTGGGGAGATTCCACAGATTTTTTTAGGGAAAACCCTGGTCCTGCTCCATGAGTTGGAAGCTTTGATCAAGGAATGTCTTTCCTGCTATTCCTTCTTATCTGATTGTAAATAATTTGTGTTTAGTCATATTTATAGCCCTTATGCTTTCTGAAACCACCATCTCATCAGCACTACAATGTTTTTTTCCTTCTTTTAACGGTTTCATCTTAAAATTAAATTTTGATATTTTGTAAGGCATACGTCACTCTAAAATGTACTCTTTCCAAAGAACTTACTATCCCTTGACAGCCCATTTTATTACGTCTTGGTATCAAAAAAAACCCCAAAGTATCATTTCACTGGTGATCAAATTCCAAGAATAATAAATATATTTGATCGTGCATCTCTACATGCAAATTGTTTCTCATCTCATCTATAACACAGAAGAAGAATACGTGTATATGTATATGTGAATTGACTCATTTTT
This sequence comes from Aselliscus stoliczkanus, assembly GCA_033961575.1. Taxonomy (NCBI): domain Eukaryota; kingdom Metazoa; phylum Chordata; class Mammalia; order Chiroptera; family Hipposideridae; genus Aselliscus; species Aselliscus stoliczkanus. The sequence continues at coordinate 63,605,454 of CM066735.1, forward strand.
TTAATTAAAAAATTATATACTACCTTCCCTACTATCTTTATATCCATTCATTATTCTCAGTTTTATGTTTTTGTTTTTAAATTTATTCTCGGTTATTTATAATTGTATTTCTTTTTATTGTATACTAAGTTTTCCTATGACCAGAATGCTTAGATCCAATTATTGCTTTTGGATATATTTCCATCTCAATTTAAAAGTCATTTTTAAATAGTCTATAATTGACATTGGGATTTCCTCTTGCTCCAAGAGTTATTTAATATATTTTCTCAAGAGGCTAAGTTTTTTAGGTCTATATTTGCTATTCATTTCTAGTGTTACTGAAATTTCAGTCAGTGTGTTATGATTGTATTTTGCCAACCCTTCTAATTTCTTTATTCCACTTTGCATTGTTATGTTTATGCTTGGCAGTTTATCAATTAAATATACAAAAGGATACACTAAAGAATATCACACTTTGTATTACTTTCTCTTTCTCCTGGCATTTCAGGAACTTTTGCATCATACCTCTATGCAACGTTTGGATAATTCTGTCTTCATTGGGAAATTGTGTGTTTACTTCATAAATTTCCACCTTAGTATCTTCCTCTGTGTGTGTACACCAGCTCAGTTTTGTTGTTGTTATTAGTGGTATTCGTTTAGACAGACTTGACTATATGGTGATAAAACGTTTTATAAAAATAAGAAAGTACGCCAAGTTCTCAGTTACCACAGGTTTGCCCATCCCCCCTGCTCCCTGCCCACGACGGTCCATGGGGCTCCGTCTTCACTCACTGCCAGGCTCTGGGCCTAGGCTGAGGCTGACAGAGCAGCCAGCCAATGCCTGGGACACCACCGACCCGCAAGGCAGAGCATTGTGGGCAATTTAACATTACAATGTTTCAATTGAGTAATACCTATGAGTTAGTGATGTAATTGTCAGGTATTAGTATAAGGTTATGCATATTTGTTATGTAAATTACAGAATTCACATGCTAAGATTTTGAAATATGCTGTAGTTGCAAAGAAAAAAGCAGTTATTCCAAAATGATTAGCTAAATAAATATGTGTTTGTCTCAGGTTAATATGACATGTTTAAATTAAACGTTTGTAAGTGATGACTCAGCTAAATAGTATATTGCAGGCTAGATTTCGAGTAAGATTCTTCAGAACGCCTAGCAGTCCTCAAAGTATCATTATTTCAAGAGCTGACATTTTTAATACCTTTCTTCTGATCATCTGTAAAAATTCAATATCGGTTGCCCTTGAAGCTTTATATTTCATGACTGGAGAAGCGATGATGAATTGGTTGGGCTTCGGAACACACTAGAAGGATATTGTAGAACATTCCGTGCATATCTTCTGTTGATGTAATGAAAAAACACCTTTGGGTTTTTTAGTGGAAAGGCGTCATTATTTGTTGTTTCTGTACGCTGATGGTGTGTGCTGCAGTGTGTATGTGTGTCCAGTTGAAACCATTAATGATACAGTCAAAAGAATGCTCGTCTTTCTTTGCAGTGGAGCTTGCCTATACTCACTGTGGAGGGAAAGCCCCTCCCTGCATTTTCAGAGAGGAGCTAAAATGAGTCATTCACACCTAGGTAAGCCCCACGTTCCTTTATACAATCAATAGCGTCCTAATTAGGAAAGCGCCAGCATTATAGCATGTCAGTAACAACAAACACTAGTCCTCTTAGAGTGACACTGATCATTAATTAATGCTGTGTAAGAGAATGACGTGCATTCACAAGAAGACACCTGCCCGCAAGGTGCCAAATGGCGGTTGGATAATACAGGATGTATCTTTAACCAGGTCTACAAGACACACGTGAAACAAACTCGATCGTTAGTATTTCACCCTTTTCATAATAGTTTCATAAATGAGGCTTTGAAAACATGTTATGCACAGGAATATTTTTATGTTCAGCAAACATGATACTGCCTAGATATAAAACAGTGAAAAGTAACTGCTACAGGGACACATAACATTGCAATGAAATCTAATGCATCCTATTTTGTTAGTATCCCCACATGTATGACAAAAGCAGCACATGTGTCAATGAGGGCTGAACATATGCCAGAAGACAGAGGCCTGGGCAATGCAGCCGGGGAAACCCAGTATGCAGTGGTGCATCGTCGGCCGGCTAGACAGGCCCAGGGTCCATCCTGTCCGTCCTCACCGTGCTCCCCAGATGACTCGGGAGTTGCTCTTCCACGTCTGCAGGAGGGTTTGCTGGCTCCTTATGAAAGGCCTGAGCAGGGACTCTGCGGTGCCCGACGGTAGTGGCTGCAGATGGCTGTGGTCACTCACAGAAAACATGAAAAATGAGGGCAGCCTGTAGTCACACATGTGGGGCCTGGGTGTGAGAGGCTGGGCTGATGGGTGTGTGACCAGCACGTGGCCTGCTGTGTGCTGAATGGCTGAATGGCCTGATGTCGCCTCTCTCTCCATCTGCCAACAGGCTGCTCCAGCTCATGGGGACCTGCCCCTGATGGCATCACATTTGCAGTCTCATAAGTAAACATTACATAAAATGTTTACTTTATGTAAATTGAATCACTGCCAAGTAAATAAGAGAACTAAATACATTATTCTACAGTGAACTTGAAATGGAAAATTGTTTCATATTCACACATATGGACTCTTGATTTAATATTTAATGCTGGTCAGATACTTCCAATCTATATCTTTGCCTGGAGTTTCAGTGGTGAGTGTAGAGATACCGTGTGATGTTAGAATAAAAACAGGTGTAATTCTTGGCGTGATTGATAAAATAGCTGAATCACTCATTAAATTGCAATTTGACAGCAGACAGGGTGACCAGGTGACCGGGGCTGCTGGAACAGGCCCTAGTGACATGGCGGCGACAGAGGGCAGAGAACCTTCCGGTCCCCTGATTAGGGCTCAGCCTCACTGAGCCTGTGTCTCTGGGCTGTGAGCCTCGCCCGTGTTGCCCATGCCTTCTGCCCCGCTCAGGTGGGAGCGAGGGGGCGGGGCGGGGCATTCCTCCCAGGTGAGCCAGGCTCTGATAGAATCCCAGCAGGCCGGGCTCAGGGCCGTTTCTGCCGAGGTCAGGCCGCCTGAGGGCCGGGCGCTCTGGGCTGTTTCAGGATGCGGCCTCGCCCCCTCCCCGGCCGGAGCTAAGGGGACTTTTCTGATATTTACTGGTCAAGCTCAGGGCGGTTAATCTCCACAACTGTGGGGGCCCTAGAGCGTGTCCCCACTGAGCCTCCAGCAAATTCCTCAAGTTGAGGTCTGGCTCTGCTGGCAGCACTGGATCCGGGGTGCTTTGTGCACGAGTCTGATGGGTGAGTTCCTCCCTGTGCTGCTCTGACTGTCCCCCCCAATCTTGGGGGCAGTGGTTTGCTGTTTCCCCATCCCTCCTGGGGATCTCAGAAGAGCTGTGGGTGTGTCAGCCCCTGAGCTGTTGGCGTCCCAGCTCTTATATTTGGGACCAGAGACCGGACCCGTGTGCTTTTTTCTCCCCTCTTAGAATCTCCACCTCTGCGTCCATTACCCAGGTGTCCCTGTGCGCTGCCTGCTTTCCCAGCAGGGCCCTTAGCATTCTGATCAGATTTGGTAGAAATCCCTGGTCCGATACCGCAGCACCTGCCATGTCTGGTCTCCTGTGGCTCGGTCTCTTCAGCTGGGTCTGACCTCCTGGTGACAGGGGTGTTTGGTGACTCGGGGCCGAGGCAGTGTTGTGAGGAGGCCAGTGGTGTGAGGATGACCTTAGCCTTTGGGGAGCTGGCCCTGCACTGTGACCCCTACCAGAGCCCCTCAGGTCCCCTTCCTGGGGGGGAGCTGATGGTTCCTCCGCACCTGGAACATTAGAGCCCGCTGCAGTCGGGTGTCCCGGGCCCAGGTGGGTCAGGCTCCGGTCAGACTGTCCTCCGGAGGGCAGACCTGGTGAGATCCTGACGGCACCAGCACACTTCAGATGGCTCCTTTCCCTCCCTGGGCTGAAGGGGTGGGGTGGGGCGTTGCTCTGGGTTTCCTGCGAACCTGGCCAGGCTCTGCATGTCTGGGTGCCCGGGAGATTTTACTCACACCTGTCCTCACGGAGCCCCCCATTACATTGGCTTTCCCCACTGAGACAGCTCACTGAAGACATTGCTACTCTGGTTGGTTGTGACTCTCTAGCCACCTGCCTGTCCCCCAGTTCTGGGACAATGTTTTCCCTTGGACATCAGTTCTCTGAAGGATCTAAGAAGAGTAAAAAGTGTGATCAAAAAATACGGTGAATGTTTAAATTAAAAAAGACTATTACAGTAAAAGCCACACTGCCATTAATCCCCCTCAAAATACCCCCCCTCGCTTCAAACACACTTACCCCATCGTTCTAGCCACTTTCTGATCAGTTCTGGAAGTCCTCTTTCATGAGTGTCTTTAGTTGTGCTGTTGAGGCTGCCTCTATGTCCTGAATCCATTCAAAACGTTTACCTTTCATGGTCATTTTGACTTTGGGGAAGAGCCAGAAATCGCACGGTGCCAGATCCCGTGAATAAAGTGGATGAGGGCACACTGTAATGTTTTTGACAGAAATTTTCATACCGAAAGTGATGGGTGACACAGAGCATTGTCATGATGGAGGAGGAAGTAAATGCTGAGTTTCATTGTAGATCCTAAACTCTTTACATAAACATCGTTGCTTGGAAACTCCCTTAGTGTGTAGTTTTTCTTATTACGGTAGTAGCAAACATTTGTTTCTTTACACAAAATATTTTGTGCCCTTGAAAAGTTAAAATTGAAAAACACTTTTGCAAAGTTCTCTTCTTTCATGAATAATTTTATGATAAAAAGAGTGGATGCATTTTGAAAAGTATTCATGTGACAATCTACTTCTTCTTTGAGATTTCCAGCTTGATTTATTAAAGAATGTTAACTCACATAGCTATACCCGATACCTAAGAGAAAGATTAATTGGGATTTATGTATTCCTAAACATCTCTCTTACATCCACAATTTATCATTTCTTAGAAACATAATTAAGTATTATATTTTAAAATGGGGTATTGGAAATATGTCCATGTGAAAACTGAATTCTATCATTTATTTTGTTTTATATATGGAATATATCAAAATATTGTGAGCAATAATATAACATTACAATAAATGAAAATGCTTTTTTTTCTACAAGTTTGATGCTGTAATTACTTGGAAGAAATATAATTACAAATATTTTATTTCAAAGCAGGCTTGTCTCTATAACACAGATTGTAAGAATCATGAAAGCCATATTGTAGAAAACTACTAAAGAATTAATTAAAAGAGAGTGAGACAAGAATCAAAGAGGATAGATAAATGGACATTTTTTAATAACACCAACCACTGTCTTGGATTCCTGCTCTTGGAATGATTCTTTATTTCTTGTGAAAAATGAAATAAATATTTTCATTTATTTATGAAATCATACAAAAGCAATGAATGGTACCTTCTCTGTTCCAGGCACTTTTATACCATGTATAGAATGACGAACCAGAAGCCATCTCTGCCTTCCCAAAACTCAGGTGAGGACTTAGATACGGACTTGGCTTTCAAACTTTTGTAATGTCTAACACATAATTCTTACGTTTAGTGTTTGTGTATTAGATCATCTTGAACTATAATGCTGAAAATAATTTATAAAGCTGAAAGTTAGCTTTGAAACTGTGTTCTAAGGGAAGTGTGGAACTGGGGCCCAACATCCATGAGAACAGAGAGGGGCAGACATTTGCTGAGACCCTTTCTGAGAGGAAAGTGTACTCTGAGGTGGTGACAACTTTTACAGCTTCTCAAACGAGAAGCTCATACCCTGAGCAGAGCTTTTGACAGGCATGATTAACACAAATAAGAGTTTAGAGTCTACTAAGGGGTAAGGTCTCTGAAAAAATACCCAACGTGTTAGTTGGGCCCCTAGCAGTACAGGTGAGCTCGACATACAATAGCTTTTAAGAGTCGAAAGCCCAGATTTAAATATCTCAATTTCTTTTTGAATTAAAGTAACCAAAAAGGGGTGTCTCTACACTACGTACCTATCAGAAGAAAGGAAAATGATACTGGGATACAAATAGTACCATAGCAAGTTTCTTTTTTTTTTTATTTTTTTTTTTTTTAAAAGATTTTATTGGGGAATTGGTGGAGGGGAACAGCGTTGGGGAATCGGGGAAGGGGAACAGACAAGTTGCCGTCTTCTTGTTCTTCAGTTTAGTTGCGGAGGATGTTGCTTCACTGTTGGTATCGTCATTGCGCTCTTCCCGGATGAGGCAGATCGGTCGCTGGCCTCTGGATGTCGCTCATCGCAGCTATTGGCAGCTGACGCTTGGCTGCCAGCCGCTCACGCTGGCTGCGGGCCACTCACTGTAGCCTATGGCAGCCCACTGCAGCAGGGGCTGCAGCCTACACCACCACAGGGGCTCGCACAGCCCAGCTCCAGGTGGAGCTGTTGTTAGTTGTAGAGGGCAGTGTCACTGGCCCTCATGTGGGATCCGAACCGGGGCCGCTGGCATCCCAAAACCAGCGCTTAACCAATGCGCCACTCGGCCGGCCCCATAGCAAGTTTCAATTATTAATAAAACATTTCATGTAAAGCATGTAGTACAATCACAACATCTTACTCATGTGAGAGGATGGGTCATGACGGAGTAAAAAGAGAAGAAAAGACCATGGAAACACGAATCTTTCTGTTAGGATTAATCAGATATCTCGAGATTATTAGAGCAATGGAAACACAAAATTGAAATTTCAAGGAAGACCTGACAATTATAAAAATAATTAAACGGAGATCTTGAAAATGATAAAAAATACAATGAAATAAATTCAGTAATACAAAGAGAATTTCACTTCTGCTTGGGATGCAAATAGATGTGTTCACCTCTTGCTCTTATGGTAAGAGAAAGAATTAAGATAAAGTGGTGGCTGCCTGAAGTCTTGCATTGACTGGCAGTGGGCGGGCCTTTTACAGGTGAGTGACAGGCTACTATCGGTCACACATCAGGTCTGTCCTGGGGGCCAGGAGGCTCCTGCCAAAGACTGCATGGTTACTGCACGTAGAACAGGCAAGTGAGACACAAACAGCAGCATGGGGATGGCTCACCACAGCAGTTTTGCATGGCGTAACACTCCTCCATGTTTTTGTTAAACTTTTGCAAAGATAATGAAAGTAAGTGTAGCCATGATAAACAGAAGGCAGCTACAGACATCGTGCCTGGGATATCTGAATACAGAGATCTTCTGGAAGGCCACCTCTCTCCACGCATCAGTGTCACACACGAGTAGACACACCATTAGGCAATTACAATAAAAGCAGTGTTATTTTATGAATTTGATGAAAAATGGTTCCACAAATCCAAGAAACTCAGTGAATTCTACATCCTGCAAACATTCAAGATAAACAATATTTAAAATACAGTATTTAAAATACTAAAAGAAAGTAAGTCAACCTAAAATTCAAAAATCACCTTCAAAATTTAAGGTAGAACAAAGACATTTTCAGACAAACAAGAGGTGAAGGTATTCATTACCAGCAAAACTACTACAGGGAATTTTAGAAAAAAATGAGGTAAAATTCTTTGGGCTGAAAAGAAAGCCTACCAGCAGGAAACTGAGATATTTAGGAAAGACTGAAGAATAGCAGAAATATTACAGGTGAAAGTAAATATAAACAACTCAAATAATTTATAGTTTTATTGAAATACATTTGCCTGTTCAAAAATGGAGGTCTTCTTCCAACAGTCTCCTAGCGTCAGTCTCATCAGCGTGCCTCCAGACCAGTCACACCTTCAGAGTGTAGTTCCAGCTAATTAATATCTGACTGCAGCTTCACTGGGCAGCCCACGTTAGAATGCCCAGTCAAATGGTTTCAAAATTCCCCACAGAGGCCAAGAGAGATATTAATGGTAGTTCAGTTTCTAGTTTGATGTGTTACACAGCAATTGATAACCAACACATATTTTTGGTGACGGTGACTTTTTCCTTTCAAAGATTGCTTTTTTTCTGATCACACTAGCTAAGAATCCTTTTCCAATGTTGAATATAAGTGATAAGAAGAGAAAACCTTGTCTTATTCCCAATTTCAGGAATAAGTCATTTCACCATGAAGTAGGATGTTTTCTGTCTTGTGTATGCACTTTATTGTGTTGTGAAAATTTTCTCTATTCCCAGTTTGCTAAGAAGCTTGAAAAAATAAGTAGATGTTGAATTACCTTCTTTCTCCATCCATTAAAATGCTCACTTAATTTCTTTTTTACTGGTAAAGGTAAATGTCATTGGTTTTCAGATATGAAACTCCCCTTGCATTCCTAGAATAAGCCCACTTAATCATGGTGAATTGACCTTTCTATACTTCGACACAATTGAATGAAAAATTGTATAGAGATTTTGCATCCATGCTTTTGAGACAGACTGGTCAGTGATTTTCCTTTCCTCATGCATTGTCTTCATCAGTTATTAAGATTTTGTTGGCCACATAAATTAGGTTGAGAAGTGACCCGATATTTCATTAGTAGAAGGATTTGTGTAGGACTGGTATTATTCTTTCTTAAATATTCCATGGAAGTTACTGGTGAAGACATCTGGGCCTGGGGCTTTCTCTGGGGAAGTTTTCCAGTTGGAATTATCTAATATTCATGTAGATTCAGTGTGGGTCTGCTTTGGTTAATTATTCTAGTTTTTGTCTTAAACTGTCTTTATTGTTCGCTTTTTAAGTAATATGACATTGAATAGAGAATTTCAGTTTCAGCACTGACCCAAGCCCCAAGACGAAAATGAAAGAGAATTAGTGGCAAATAGATCCTATTTGGGGAGGAAACATTTCCTTTTTGGAAGATAAAGGAAATTAAGTCACATATATGGTGAAGCAAGATTTCCGATGGCCAAATTCTTGAGCAGAGACCAGACATGAAATGAAATACTATTAACAATGGGGAAGAACAAAAACAAAACAAAACACTAGAGATGATCTACTACTATCCCCTTATTTTAAGGACAAAGAATATAACATCAGAGTAATGAAATAACTTTTTAGAATTCATAGAGCTTGTTAGTGGAACCTGTGCCCCTAAATCATAATCTGAATTGAAAATAGTCACTACACCACGGTGTTAAATAAGATGAGTCGATCAGTAGACTGGGGGTAGCAGGCATGCACACAGCATGGGAAAGTGCCAACAGTACGGGGATAATCCAGTGACGATGTGCTGGGAGCTCTTACTGATCTTTTGTCCAAAATCCCTGTAGGAAACACGTATCGAAGGTCCCAAGTTATATGCATCTCGCCTGGTATCCTGTTCATACATTTTTTAAAATAGCTGTAGTATTGACATCTTTATACTTCTAAATTGGTCATATTAGCATACTGCAAAAGCAAAAACACATTAAAAAGAAATGACTGATTCTAAAAAGTGCAAAGGAATTCAAGTAGCTGGAAATAAGTAACTATAAATGTTAATGTCTTTGGCAGTAAATACCTTTTACAGCTCGATCATGATTTCAGCTCGTCTAGAAGTAGTTATGTGTCAATATTACCATTAAAAGGGCAGAGATGACTTTGTAAGGTGAAGTTTTAAGGAGCGAATTGAGGTTTGTTGACACTAGTACTATATGTTTGCAGACACACCAAGTGTCATTTGAAGGGTAGCTTCTAAGTATTGAATTGTGTCTGCCCCCAAATTTCATATGTTGAAGGCCTGTTCCCATATAGTGTGACCTATCGGGAGATAATTAAGCAGGACCTTTAGGGAGATAATTAAGGTTACATGAGGTCATAAGCAGAGGGACCCTGATCTGATAGGATGGTGTTTAGAGGAGGAAACACCAGAGCCCTCTCTCTGCATATGTGCATGGGGACAGGCCATGTGAGGACACAGCAAGGTGGCTGCCTGCAAGCCCGGAGGAGAGCTCTCCCAGAACCCAGCCCTGCCAGCACCTCGATGGGGGGCTGCAGCATCAGACCGGGAGAAATAAATTGTCTAAGGGGTTTTGGCATGGCCGCCCTAGCCGACTAACACAGTATGCTCTTCACACAAGAGTGTCACATGATGCTGAGCTGTGTCTGGAGGTGGCACTGTCAGAGTAGCCGTTGGCAACCCTCCTGCCTGTGAGAGAAGGATGCCTGGAGACAAAAGTGGATCATAGCACTAGACCTGCTTGGAGCGTGAAAGCTCCATGAATGGGTGCTTCAGGCAGGAAGAGGAAAGGGTGCTTTCTCATGTGTGTTCATCCAAATCTTCCCCTTTAAGGGTCTGTTTCCAGGAGTCAGAGAAAATTCATAAATCAGTGGGTGTTTGTTACAGTTCTTTGTGCATGAGCCTTAGAAATAGCCACCCAATGGTGCTACAGGAGAATGTAGGTGGCACTGGGAAAATGGGGAGTAAAACGGTCACTGTACACAGTAAAGATAACGCTTTTCTGTTCACGGTTACAGAGCTTTTTCAATTTGACATTGCCATTCCTTGTAGTAACAAAAAATAGTAATAAATGCATGCTATGTAGTAAGCTTGCAGATCAGCAAGCACGTTAGTATGGGTTTGTTTGTTTTTTAAATTTCTTTGTGAACCAGAGAGGCCAGTTCTGGACAGCATCCAGATCTTAACCGCACTGACTACCTATAGAACCTGCCCTGCGTTATGCCCAGGTGCTCACGGAGATGGCCTTTTTAGCACGTGGACTCTGAGTTTCCAAGTGTTCCAACAGCAAGGATGCTGATACTGTTAAACAAAAGAAGGAAATGAGTGTGTGTTGTTTGTTCAAGTCACACATCATTTCACAGATGGATAAATCTCATTAAGAGAAGGGGGAGCATGTAAAGCAAACATGGAGTTGGGCTGAGCAGGCTTGTGGGAGCCATCCCATCCCGGGCTTAGAGCCGGGGCTCGCCCCGCTTACCTGCCGGGACGCCCACAGCAGTGGTGCTTGAGGGGAAAACACTGTCGTTCCTAGAAGTCCTTGCTCTTTTCCACATTGCCCAGCTTTTGCTACCTAGCTGGAAGCATAAATGACAAGAGCTTATGAAACTGCCAAAAAGAGAGAGAGGAGTTAGTGACAGAACTGGGGAGATATAATGAAAATATGCATGGCTATACGTGAACTGAGTTGGCCTCAGATCAATAATGTAAATCAGAGGGGGAAAAACACGGAAGGGGTGAAAAGGTAGGATCTGATTATTTTCCCAGTACAAAAGCTATGGTTAACAGTCAGGTCCAAACGAAAGCAGAGAGTGCTTTTATGCAAAGGAGTTATTAGATCACCAGCTGGAAGTTAATTTAATACGCGGCAAAGAGGTTTGTTAGAAAAATTTGTTAACAATGAGATTTCTAAGGTGATTATCCTTTCACTAAAAGGGAGAAACTCGGAAACAATTATACATTTTTTGTTTGTTTCTGATATATATAGATAGTATTTTTAAGGGAGAAGAAAAAGGTAAAAGTTTTTCATTGAATGACTGAAAGTTATTATTTACCAGATAAAAGTAAACACCATGGAAAAATAGTTTACATTTATTATGAAAATTGCCCCATAATAATGAGCTTTGAATTCAAAGAAAGGAGACTAGTTTTTGTGATTTGCATATTTCTTATTGAAACTCCTCATTGGCTGGGACCTAGCAAGCAAGATGCAGCAACCACTCTAGACTCCTTGGTGAGACGTTTGCGAGAGGAGAGCGAACAAAGCTGCCCCAAGTTCAGGGGTGGGTTCCCGGGGCTCTGGTGGGCTGGGCCTTGTCGAGGGAGCCCCTCTAAGGCGAAGAGGACGTTGTTGTTGTTGGATCTGGTTCCTCCTCGGGCCGGAAAGGAAGCACGGTGCCTTGTGGGTTCACTTCCAACTAGGAGGCGACATGTCCCTCTTTTGGGCGTGTTACTGCAGCCCATTCACCAAGTGACCTGAGAAGTGGCTAGAGCTGAGGGGGCCCCGGACAACAGATGCCTCTGCCAAGTGTCCTGCTGCTGTGCCGGCTGCCCTGCCCAGGGCACGTGAGCCAGCGGCTCCGATGGTGCCCGAAGCACCAGGGGCAGGTGGGGATGCTGTCTGGAGCCTTTGGCAGCCCCTGCGGGTGGGCCGCCGTGCAGGCCCTGAGGATGTGGGAGCAAAGCCCTGCCACCCCCAGAGAACTGCTCTTCCTGTTAGAAACAGCTCGTGGCCTGTGAGTGGGCCTCAGTAGAGACTGAATGCTTCCGCGTGGGCCACCCATGAGCTGCCCCAGCTGCCCGGCAGGCGCCAGGTGTTATCCGGCCACCAAGCCATCATGCTGGGCGAGCACAGCAGCCGTCAGTCCTCAGATGGAAATGCACATACGCTATGAGGCCAGACCAGGCCCTGCAGGCACAAGGCAGGGAGGCAAAGTGACCAGCTGTCCCCGGTCCCACTCCGGCTGCTCTGCCTCCTGTCTCCCAGCCTGCACTGGGGGCTCCTCTGGGGTGTCCCTACAGTCAGGTGACAAAAGAAGACAAGCCTCAGGCCTGGTTTCCAGATGGTACCAGTAAAGTGCCGTGACCAGACGAGGTGCTTGCTGCAGACAAAGGGAGCTGGGAAGGGCTGTGTAAGAAGGTGGCTATGAGCCCCAGCGATGGCCACATGGCAGATGCACGACTGGAGTGCTCAGGCGCCTGTGCTCCTTGTCTCGTCATGCACACGCGTGTGCATGTGTGTGTGTGTGAAGAAAGTGTTTCGTTTTCTGTTATCCCATTATCATGACGCATAAAATGTACTGACTTTGTATCATAGTGTCTAAGTTATGGGATATCAAGCGACATCACCCTTGTGCGAAGAGGCTGGTGTGTTTTAATTTGCATGCAGGATAACTGTATCATGTGAGGCAGAATTAGGACCTTGGTTTTGTCTTTATTTGGATATTAAGGATGGTTTACAGAGGTGAGCTTGGGTGCCAAGTTGCAGGACTTGTAATGGTTAATATTATATGTCGACTTGCCCTGGCCACAGAGTGCCCAAATGTCCGGTTACACATCATTCCTGGGTGTGTCTGTGAGGGTGTGTCAGGAGGAGGTGAGCCTTTGAAAATGGACTAAGTAAGGCAGATGGGCCTCCCCAGGGAGAGTGGGCATTGTCCAACCCCCTGAGGATGCAGACAGAACAAAAGGTGGACAAGATGGAATTCTGTCTCTCTGACCTCTTGTCTGTCTGCCCCTGCTCTTGTCAGGAACTCACCTCGCTGCTGCTGCTGGTTCTCAGGCCTTAGGACTCGAACTGAACTCATACCACAGGCTGTCCTGGGTCTCCAGCTGCTGAGAAGATGGCAGACGGTGGGATTTCTCGGCTTCCCTAGCCACGTGAGTCAATTCCTTATGTTAAACATCATGTGTAATGGAAGTATATAAGCGTATACATTCTGTCGGTTGTTTCTTTGGCGATCACGGCTCAGGGCAGTGTTTGTGAGGATGTGTATGTCTGCAAAGAGGGAGATGGAGAGGGAAAGACACAGTGACAATAAGGACCTATAAACACACCAACGGTTAACAAGAGATGTATTTAAAACTTAAAAGAAAAAAATATATGTGTTTTTGCTCCTTATTTTCCCAATAACACAGAGTATAACACAGGATGCTATCAGAAAAGTAAACTCTTCATTTTAAAAAGAAAAATTGGAGAAAGGTATGCTTCCCTGAGAAATGTAATCAATGGTAATATTGTGAGGATGATGAAGTCTGTATGCCATCCATCCTTGTGGAGACATGAGCTGTGAAGAGTCCTATCTCATAATTATTTAGAAAATATTGTGTCTTCTCTACTCAGATTGCCTCCCTGAAAGACAAGGAATCAAATAATTCTGTATAGAAACATGAAAGTGTGTTGAATTTTTGTCACATGCTTTTTCTGCACCTTTGAGATGATAATGTGATGTTCACCCTCCAGTCTGTTAAGGTGTATCACATTGATTGATTTACCTGTGTTGACCCATCGCAGCAATCCAGGAATAACCCAGCCGATCATGGTGTGTGGTACTTCCACGCTGCCATTCAGAAGGGTCATGCTGAGCTCGGTTTGCTAACATTTTGTGGAGGATTTTTGTTTTCTGTTTTTTATTGGGGTTATGGCCTGTGCTTTTATTTTCCTAGGGTGCTTGTGTCTGGTTTGGGTATCAGGGTGATGGTGGCATTACAGATGAGTGTGGAAACATTCTCTTTTCAGTCCTTTTGGAAGTCTTTAAGAAGAGTTGACATAAATTCTTTAAACATTTGGTAGAATTCCTGTGGATTTTTGTCTGGTCCTGGGCTCTCCTGTATGGAGAGGGTTTTTGATTCTGTTTCCCAGTTTGTCATTGTTCAGTCTTGGTAGGTTGTATGTTTCTAGGAATTTTTCCATTTCTTTTAGGTTGTTCAATTGTTGGTGTATAATTATTAACAACAGTACATTATATTTTTTTTTCTGTGCCATCAGTTATAATATCTCCTCTTTAATTTCTGTTTAATTTGAATTTTCTTTCTTTCTTTCTTTCTTTTTTTTTTTTGGTGAGTATAGCTAGGGGTTTGCTGATTTTATTTCAAACAACCAATTCTTAATTTTGTTAATTTTAAAATTGTTTTTCTATTCACTGTTTCATTTGTTTCTGCTCTAATTTTTATTATTTTCTCCCTTCTTTTTCTAATTCCTTGAGGTATAAAGTAGGTTTGGTGTTTTTGAGTCCCTTCTTATTTTTTCAAAGTAGGTGTTTATCACTATAATCCTCCCTTTTAAAACTTCTTTTGTTGCATTCCATAAGTTTAGATATGTTATGTTTCCTTTTTTTGTTTGTCTTAAGATATAAGAAGACTGATGTAGCAATGCATTCAGGAGCTAATGTAGAAATGCAATGAAATGAGTTATTTATTTTACCAATCAATTTGTATGGGGGAACCTTCATACAACTGCATATATACCCGATTATATACCCCATCGTACTGGCTAACTTGAGGCTGTGTTTAAACGTCAGAAACTCAGGTATGTAGAAAATAAAGAAGTTTTGTTTGTAAATATCTAATGTGTTAAAAAAAAAAAAACAAGCCAAAACATAATGTTTCAGTGTGTTAGATTTTTATAATTACTTTTTTTTTTTCTTGATGGAAGACAGCCTATGACACCTCTGGGTTCTTAAAAAAGTGGTTTTAGGAGCCAGGCTTTTGGTCTTCCTTCCCTCGAAAGTCAGGTTTTCTGTGAGACAAACAATATGGGATGGCGCTGTGGGTGCATTTTACGGGAGTCAGCGGGCACCCTGACACTAGACAGGGGAGGTGCCCTATGACAGTCCAGATTTAATACCCGGATTCTATACTTAACCTCCTGTTACACGTGCACATCCCTGCCCACATATAAAATAATAAAACTGAAAGCTACGTGGGCTCCCACTTCCAATCCGACGGGAGTGACAGGGTCAGGACTTAATCCGTGCTGTATGCAACTAGAAACCTGGGCGAAATGTATGGAAACGGTATTGGCAGATATTAGACAGCAGGCAGCAGACAGCTGTGAGCTAGACGACACATTCCAGGCCAGGGAGCAGGGGTGGGGATCCCGCACACAGCATGGCGATCCCGAGTTGAGGAGACCAGAATTTGGGGAGACTGAGGTGGCAGGGCATTGCTGTCCCAGAGGGAAAGCAGCAATGCTGGAGAAAGACTCGTGGGCCCCACTGGGTCAGCTGACCGCCAAGTCACGCACACATCAGGCCGTGCAGGGAGCTCACTCAGGTGGGGCCAAGTGGCGTCTGAACAGCTGGGGCAGAGCGGAGGTCAGCACCTGAGGCTTGCAGAGGGCATCCCTGAAGGTCAAAGGTTAGTAACAAGGAAGGATGGGCCCGTCCATCAATGCTTCGGGGTGAGCCTTTAAAGCCGGGTACCGGGTCATGAGCCCCTTGGCCTGTAGACCCGTCACTTCGGTCTCTGTGAAGTCTGCCTCCCGCCTCCTCAACGCCCCTCCTCCCCCGGCACCTGGCTACCGCTCACCTGCTTCCGTCGGTGGTTTTGCCTTGTCCCAAATGACAGAGGAATCACAAGCTCTGTTGCCTTTGGAGGCGCCCTTGTTTCACTTAGTAATATTCAGGCCATCCAGGCATTCAGTCCATGCCTTTTCATTGCTCAGGAAGCCTCCATCCTATGAATGCACCAGTTCATCCATTCACCCATGAAAGGACGCCATGGTGTTCTCTGTTTTCGTAAGTGTAAACAAAGCTTCCATAAATAGCTGTTTGTCAGTTTGGTGTGGACATAACTTTTTGAATCAGTTAGGTAAATACTTAGGAATGCCATCGCTGAGACATATGGTGCAAATGTTTGGCATTATATGCAACTGCCGAAGGCCTTCCAAATGGCCGCACTAGTTTGCATTCCCACCAGCAATAAATGAGGGTCCCTGTCACTCCTACTGTGCCCATAATTGGATGACAGCCATTTTAACATATGTTTAGTGGCATCTCTTAGTTCTTTTAATTTGCAGTCCCCGAATGACAAATGATTTTGAACATCTTTTCATGTATTTATTTGTCATCTGTATATCTTCTTTGGTGAGAAGTCTGTTCAGATCATTTGCTCATTTTTAATTGCTTTTTTTCCTTATTGTTCACCTTAAAAGTACTTTTTTGTACTCTGGAGGCAAGCCCTTTATCAGCATTTGCGCGTATTTCCTCCCTGCCTGTGGCTTGTCTTTTTAGTCTCTTCTTGGTATTTTTTGTAGAGCAGAAGTCCAAAGAAAAAAGTCCACTTTTTTCTTTTTCAGGATTATGCTTTTGGTTTTGTAACTAAAAACTCATCAACAGATCCAAAGTCACAGAGATTATCTCCTGTGTTTTCGAGATGTTTTATACTTTTGATTTTGACACAGTGAAAGGTCTATATGTCTGGATTATTTTGTTTCACTTTTTGCATGCAGATGTCCGAATGTCCCAGTGCCATTGGTTGAAAAGACAGCCCTTTCTCATTGTATCATCTCTGTACCTTTGTCCTAAACCAGCTGATTGCATTTGTGTAGCTTGTTCTCTGGACCCTTTCTTCTGTCCCAGTCATCAATGTGTCTATTCTTTAACCAGTGCCATATTTTCTGATTATGCTATCTTTACAGTAATTCTTAAGTCAAATAATATAAGCATCATTATTTTCGCTCATGGTCTCGTTCTCAAATATTGCATCGTAACCCAAAACTGAACCCCTTCCTTTATGCACAGGCTGGATCATGCTCTACCATTTAATATGCCCCACTGGGGTAGAATACCTGCCCCTGTGGTGGCTTTCTCCTTCACAGAGTTGAAATCCTTCTCATAATTCCATGTTGACTGACGAGAGTATTGCTACCTGCTGATGGACTTCTAATATTGTCACAATATTTACTCACCCTGACTTTTCTAACATCGGGTTGTACATGCCTATCATATGTCCCTTAGAAATATTTAGTTAATACTCAAAAATGTTACTCAGGAGAAAAAAACGGTATTCTACTTCAAAAAAAAACCAGTGTGTCTTAGAATCAAAAAGAGATGCTTACATAGACCTTAATTGGCAAAGTAAATTATTTTATGGGTCCGTTTTTTGTTACCCAAGGTTGTGTTATAATTTAGACTTAGATTTTTCAAGGTATTTGCCTTTTATGATTCTGTATATGAGACAAGCTTCAAAAAATTCAAAAGTAATTACTGTCTATAACCTAAATCTATAGAGAAAAAAGTGGAGATCAGTAATTAACAGCTCCTAGACCCACCCCTTACGAGCTTTCTTGTCTAGTTCGGCCTTCAAATTTTATGTCTGGATTCAACCTATCAAATCCAGTTTCTCACAGCCTCTGTTTTAAGCAGAAAGTTGGAACACGTCCATGTTACTTAGCGCCATGGGCTCTGCCATGATCAATCAGAACTCAGCAAGGGCAAAAGACACATGGTGCTGTTTAGCAGCAGCCATGTTAGCAGTTTCTTAACAAAAATGTTTGTTCAATAAATTACTTGATAAGAATCACCATAAGCCTAATTTTCACCATATTTTGTAGAAATCAAATGATCCATCCCTTGTAAACTTTAGTAACAAATTGGAACACAAGTTCTCAAACTATGTCCGTTGATGATAAGGCAGTTCTGACAGCCTCCTCTGGGCATCACGCTAGTACTTGTCACGATGAGCCACAGCTGAAAAAAATGCATCGATTGTTTTATACTCCCAAGAGAAAATTGTATTTTACCTACCTCATTTCTCTGTCTTACATGCTTTAAAGTATTGGGAATTGTCATATGAGTCATAAACTTTTTCAAAATCTATTAATTTAGAAAACAGAATTTTTATCATGAAAACAAGGAGGTGTATGCTTAAAAGTGCCACATCTCTATGTGTTCTAAATGAGTCAGGTTAGAGTGTGCAGAAGACACTCTGGTAATGAGTTTCCATCAATATGTGCTATTTTCATCATTTAGAGCAAGATTTCACACCTGTGTGATTCTAGCATTATGTTAGTAGAAGCCAAGTGGAACGAAGTCTCTAGATATGCGAAGCGAAACCAGCAGGGCACATCGCCTCGCCCGTTATCGTTATCTGACATTAGCAATCGGTGCGTGGCTGTTTGGACTCTTTAATATTTATACCTGACCCTGGAGAACACCCAGCCCCATGTCCTTTTCATAGCGTTAGTGACTGGCTGGCTGGTGTCCGGGCAATAAGACACCCCCCCGCCCCAACCTGAGTTAGACCACCCAGGTTGGGATCCTGTTTCGCTGCCTACTTAATCTGTCACTCTGGCCATTTGCTATTCCCTGTGGGTCTCAGTTTCCCCATCTTCAAAGTGGGGGAAATGGTACTTCCCTCCAAAAACTGTTGGTTATGGGGATAAAATGAGCTCCGCCATCTCCAGGGCACTGAGCAGAGCGGCAGGCCAGGGGACGTTCACTCTCTGTGAGGTGACTGCAGTCACCTCCTGTCTGTATGGAGCATGCCTAGCAGGCTTCCTCCAGGTGCAGCGGGGGGCCATTTTGCTTGACCATTAACTGCGTGTACATTCATTGGACAGAATGAACCCATCAAACTATGAAGTCTAAATCTTAGAGAAATAGGTCTGAGAATTTTGTGTGGAGAGATGAGGTGTAATCAATTCCTCCATATGATCTGAGAACAGGAATCAATTTTATATCAGGAATTAAGGAACTTTCAGAATCTCAGATTAAATTTAAACATTTAAACATCCAAGTTCATTCATAATCCATTTTTAAGCTTATTTGCCTGGGGAAGTTCTCACGAGAAGCCTTTTTCTAAATGTTTGTTACATCATCCAGCGGAGTCCTTAGATGGGGAAATTCAGTAACAGCCCTCAAGGATTAAACAGAAAAACGGGAGTGTTGAAAATAATAAGTCTCTCACTGAATGAAAAGGTCCTTTCATCCAGAGAAAGGATGGTACAAAATGGCGGTCTGCTGAAAATTTACTAATATTATTTGGGCAATTATATTTTAATTTTTGAATGTTTCTAATTATTCACTTTCAAACAATTAAATAACTAGGAATAAGTGTTTTATTGTCATACTTTGCATATTTAATCATATAAACTAGCTATAAAGAAATATCAATCGGGCCGGCCAAATGGCGTGGTGGTTAAGCGCTGGCTTGGGAAGCCAGCGGCCCCGGTTCGGATCCCACATAGGAGGGCCAGTGACACTGCCCTCAAAAAAAAAAAAAAAAAGAAATAGCAATCTCCGAATGCAAGTAGACTAGAAATAAAGAAAAAAAAAACTACAAAGGATATTCACCCTCAGAAAAATTCTGAAATTACTCTCATGTTTTATGACTTTTAGGACAACAACATAATACCTTGAAACAGAAGGTTAACACTTTAAATAACAATAAGAATCTTTCCTTTTCTGCAGAAATAGAAAGGAAATAATGGCATGTCCGATGGCTATCAAATAATTTTTCCTTGTATTTATGGAACTTTGATTACTTTGGGTAGGAAAGTTGATGAATAGTTAAGATACTGTTGGATCTTCCATCTCTGTTAGCATTGAAATGTAATAACAACAATAATGCTACAATGATCATTTATTACTTCTCAGGTGACGCTAAGTGTAATTTTATATCCAGATAGCTAGACAGTTAAGGCATTTTGGAAGCCCCATAGCAATCATGAGAGGGAATGGGTCTGTGAAATAGGAAATAGGAAGTAAGTCTTTTGAAGAAGCCATCAGACTCATGCCTCGGCTCACTGGAACATTCCTACCAGGACAGAACAGACATAATCACGGCAGCACCATTTTCCACATATGGAAAACCACGTCGGGTGGGTTTTCTCCTATATTCCATGTCATATAATTAGACAACCAAAGGGAACAAAGCAAACCAGGATCGCAAAATACAATAGTGCAGTTGTGATGTTTACACGTTGCAATGGCATTTTTGTACTTTTGCCCCTTCATGCAGAAGCCAAAATGACTCGTTTCAAGCAATGCCCAAAGGGTCTCCCTGTCAATCTTAGGGCAAACTTGGACCTCCCGACTGCGGCTATGGGCCTTTCCACGAGGCGACCCCTGCCGGCCTCTGCCTTCCTCCGTTCTGTCGCCCTGGGTCCAATGGCCATTCTTCACTGTTGCCCTCCAGCATTAGGACTTGCTGAGTCCGAGGACGTTCTCCTCCAGATGTTTGTGGTTTTCTCTAACTTCACGCCAGCCTCTATTCAGTTGGCACCTATTCAGAGAGGCATTCCCGGGCCCCTGCCCACCCCATCGAAAATCCCATCCACAGTCATGCTTCATCCTCTTTATCCTTCTTTTCTTCCTAGCATTTCTTCACTAGCTGTCTGCAAATTCTAAATATGATGTCTGCGTTCTCTAATGTTTCTCTGAGTATTATAGAAGCTCCATGAGAGTGTGTGCAAGAGTTATTTTATTCAATTAAGGTGGCACTTGGCAAAACAAATTACTGAATACTGATTTCAATTTTCATTAATTCTTACATTTCAGTAAGAGACTGCTTCTATTAACCTATTCCAGGAGTTTAGCCTTAGACAATGCTTCATATTATTTTTACTTGCTATGTTACTAATAAATACATTTGCAAATAGGCATTCTAGAATTTGGAAATGTTAAATATTGAGTTTTTTCCTTATCTATTAAGTATTCAATCATATCACATACTGTGTTTTTTTAAGTGTTTTAATATGTCTTAGCTATAAAAATGACAAGTATAGTAAATATCTCTTTAATTAAATTATTCAGGACTGTTTGAATCAGTTAAATCTCAAGAGACTTTCTAGTTTCATGCACAAGCTTAATTGCATTATGTTTTGTTAATGGATCTAAGTATTTGCTGATCTCCATCAATTATGACTGCTAATTATAAACACTGATTTAAAGTGACTTGGATTTCATCTTATGAGTAGCTCTATTCCAACATATCTTGCTTCTTCAAATGCTATTGAATTCTAGCATTTAAATGTTCAATAACTTGAATTACCCAAATTAGAATTATTAAAGGGTTGATATGGTAGAGGTATATGAATATGCATACACATTTCATTTGAGATAGAAAAATATTAAAAGAAACGGCAATGTATTATAAAGTTCTAATGTACTTTACTATTTTAGCAATATCAGAATCAATGTCAGTGTATCTTTTTGGGGATATTATGTTTTAAAAAGGCACATAAGTCATTTAAAAGATTTTTTTTAACTAGACTATTCATAGAAATAAGAATGTTAAGTTACAAAATAAAGACACCAAAGGTACCATTGTGTAGCTAATTGGAACTAATTATTACTATTAAGATACAGTGCCTAGATTATAGTGGGGCTTTCTTTATATTGTTGTTGTTTTTTAAATCAAATGCTTCTCATAACAAAATCAAATTAGCGTTTTAAAAGATACTTGGCTCAGTGTGTGGCGATTCTCTGTATAGGGTTCTCAGATACGGGTCCTTTCATTTCTCTCTGGGTTCCACTGTAAATTCATTGATGGAATGTAAATTCCTTGAAGTACCATAGTATAATTAATACTCTGTAATTAATAGTATAATTTACTATTATATCACAAAAGCAAACATTAACATTAACACATTAACATTATCTGGCTTCTGGGGTCTTTCATCTTTTAAAACATACAAACCAATAAACACATGTGAACATATAATATTTAATCCATGGTTTTGAAGGACCAAAAAAAAATAAGTCTTCCACCATTTCCCAGGAAGAAAAACTGGGCTCTAATCAAAGATCTGGGGAGCGATCTCATAATTACTCTTGACCCTGGACTGCTGTGCGTCCCACTTTCCCTCTTCTCAGTGGTAGTGTCTATTGAATTTTGCCTGTGTCTTGGTGTGTGGGGGCCACAAACCTTGCTTCTTTCTGTCACAAGTCTTCAAATAAAAAGTGGAACAAAAGAGAGGGCCCAGGGAGCCCTTCTGTGCCTGGATATAATTTAGCTTTCATGTTCTTGGGTAATAAACTTGAGCTTGTTGCTATATTGGCAGGTGACTTTTGTTTGCATGTGCAGGAAACAGTGTTTATTTCATGTAAGAGGAAACAAAATTTATTTTCAAGGGAAAGAATGTGGCTATTTAAAAATTTAGTAATTAAGCGGCGATATCTGAGTACATCTCCTACTAAGAGACGATGTCTGAGTTCCCTCCGTCCACCTCCACCCCACCTTGGAGTTAAAAGGCTTTCCTGCTCTGACTGTGACATGATATGTGACTTCCAATGAGAGGTCATGAAAGGCCATGTGTTCTGCCCTTTTCACTAGAAGCTCAGTCATAGAGCCTACAGCCACTATTCTGTGACAGTGCCAGCCCACATGGAGAGGCCACCTGGAGGCGTGCGGACAGTCCCAGCTGAACCTAGCCTTGCCTTTCTGAATTCTATTACCTGCCGGACACAGGAGTTTCCTCTTGCTGAGGCCTGGGCTTTCGGGCAGGCAGGCAGCAGAGTTCCTCGCCAAGCACCTTGACCCTCTGAAGGCGTTGTGAAAACTGTGGATGAGCATGAACTGTGGATGAGCACGCGTTAGCTTTTCCCCAGGGCAAGTTCACGCTTACTGTTAGGACGCTGGCTTTCCTGCGATCACTACCAAACGTGGAGTCTCTGTTCCGATGGGATTCTTTCCCACCCTTCCAAGTGTGCAAGTCTCCTAGTCCTCACTGAATTCTTGGAAATTTTGAATTTACATTTCCTCCGCTGTTCTTGGCTTGGCCTCGTATTTTCACCTTATGCGCGCAGGAGCTAATCTGAACAGCAGACTCTAGGGAATGTTTATGCAAATGTATGGAGCCCTTGAATCACTGAACTTTCTCTGCGAAATGACCGCGCTCAGCAGATGTCTGAGGCGTCCGCTTCTCCTGACGCCTGTGTCTCTGGTTCAGCACCATCTCGTCTCCGTGGGGTTCTCCCCGCACAGCGGGCTGCAAAATGCAGAAAATCAGGGCAGTGTGGGGGCTCTCCTGACTCCTCACTGTCTCCCTTCTCCCAGGGACCCCACTCCTATGCTTTCCAATACCTGAAACAAGTTAGTTCCTGTCGGTTATGTAGTTTGCGAGTTATTTGCAGTAGGAGTGGAAGCCCAGGTCCCCTTTTGAATCTAATAATCCTCTGTACGGCAGGCATAGAGCTGCACATAAAGGACTATACCCCCCTACATTCAATGAAGTACACATAATGGTATCAAAATCTTTGAAAATATTATTATACACATTTTATTCTTTGTCAAATAGTGCCAATAAAATTACTGAAAGCATGTTATATAGCATTCCAATAATTATATTTTACATTTTTATAATTTTATGATGTTAATGTGAAATATAAATCTAAAATCCAAATACTTAGATTATACTTTATGTAAATTTTAAATTAAAAATTTGGACTACAGAAGATCAATTGATGTCACAAGCTCCAAGAAAAGAGAGACTATATGGAGGGAAAATGGTTCTTTTTCTTTTTTTCTTTTTTTGTTTTAAGAGACAATTTTAAACTAACTTCTAATGACCTTCCTTCATTTTAGCGATAAAATGACATTTCACATGTATGTATAAATACTTGTGCTGTTTACTTTGATCTGACCCTTTTTGTGAGGCAAAATCTATCATATTTACAAAGGTAGGGTTGAGGACCTGTTAAAACTACTGTGAAACAGAAAACTCAGCTCAGGAATAACACAAGTATTTTTATATTTAGTATTTCAGAAAATGATCACAGTCATATTATCTGTAAAACTGATACATTCTATACATAAAATCAGTTAGTTTCACAAAAGTGTGTACTTTCCTGAATGAACTCGACAACTCCCATCAACCACTGCTCTCCTGTGTTTCCTCCTGATTGCCTTCCACAAGTTTGATTTTTTTCCCCCTCACTTCTTGATGCCCTACTTTTTGTACCTCTATTTATAATTCCTCACGGAGTTAGTTAACTTCAAATAGCACTCCACACTGAGCTGCCGGAGCCCAGAACTGACTAACAGCTAGGAGAACCGACGGAAACATCGCCCAGCGAATCCTTCAGAAGGCAGGACTATCCCGTGAGCAGTCATCCTTCAAGAAACAGAATCCAGCAAAAATAGGCAACTACAATATTG
This sequence comes from Aselliscus stoliczkanus, assembly GCA_033961575.1. Classification (NCBI taxonomy): domain Eukaryota; kingdom Metazoa; phylum Chordata; class Mammalia; order Chiroptera; family Hipposideridae; genus Aselliscus; species Aselliscus stoliczkanus. Next base: position 63,629,916 of record CM066735.1, read on the forward strand.
CCACTGGGATATGAAAGACAGTTTGGGGAATATAATTAATAATGTTGTAAATATTCTGTGGGGTGTCAGATGGTCACGTCTTGTTGGGGAGACCACTTCATGGATGGAGTAGAGGCTTGATCACTGCACTGTACACCTGAAGCTGAGGTTGTATAATATTGTATACCTACTGTAATTGAATATATAGATAGTCACGGGACGTGGATTATACTGTGGGAGTCAGAGGAAGTGTAATAGATATGTATGATATGGGGGGGAGGAGCGGGGTGGCCAAATGGGGGAGGGGGGATGTCACTTTGAGGGGCAAAATGTATAACTATTGCACTGTGTTGTACACCTGAAACTAATTAAAAAATAAATTAAAAAAATAAAAAGAAACAGAATCCTGACGATGGAGAAACAGGTCGGCACTTTCCATCTCGATTCCGTGTACAGTGGCTTGGCGGCCCCGGGACGTGCAGGCACACAGTTGATCAGATTGTCCCGTTCAGTATCTTTAAGGTCACCACACACGCTGGACAGCGTCCTGGGCGTGTGCACAGCATCCAGGATGACAAAACGCAGCCGGGCCGTCTCAATGGAATGTGTGCTTGAACTCTTGGAACACTTGTGCTGCTGAGCCGTGTATTCCAAGCTTGACACCTTAACTCTATCAGCAATGACCATGATCTCAGGAGACACAGAAGGCACAAGACACTTGCTCTGGATTCCAAGAGAAATTTGAAGACGGATGTGAATTGAGGGAGAGATAAGCATCTACTCAAGAAGCTTTGGATATGCGTATGTGAAGTTTAGCAACTGGATATGCAAAAACCATGATAATGAAACTTGAGTTTCTTAGCTGCTAGCGTGAGGAAAGTCCGTTTGGGGCTTTGCAGCGAAAAGATCTGTCCATGAACTGACAGTTTTCCCTGTCCAGCCGCATCCCTATGTGCTAACATACACCAAATGTGATTACTGACTGGACGGCATCAACGCCACAACTCTTATCACTGCTAATAGGGGAGCGATTTATCAGTGCGCTTTGCTGTTGCTCTGGGGAAATAGTTTCAGGTCTGATTTTCAGTAAGAGGTAACAGAGCACAGTAGCGAAGAGCACACACTCTGGATGCAGGCTGGGTTCAAATGCTGGCTCGCTCAGCTCCTGGCTGTGTGACCTTGGGCGTGTGACACAACCTCTCTGTGCCTCCGTTTCTCCTCTGTAAAATGAATGAACGGATGGATTATAACAGTCTTTACATGTTTCTTATAGATAGATAGATAGATTGATAGATGATAGATAGATGAGATTGATAGATTGATAGATAGATAGATGATAGATGATAGATAGAGATTGATAGATGATAGATGATAGATGAGATTGATAGATAGATGGATGATAGATAGATGATAGATGATAGATAGATAAATAGATAGATGAGATTGATAGATGATAGATTGATAGATGATAGATAGAGATTAATAGATTGATAGATGATAGATAGATGATAGATGAGATTGATAGATGATAGATTGATAGATAGATTGATAGATGATAGATGAGATTGATAGATGATGGATAGATGATAGATAGATAGATAGATAAATGATAGATGATAGATGAGATTGATAGATGAGATTGATAGATGATAAATAGGTAGGTAGATAGATGATAGATGACAGAAGAGATTGATAGATGATAGATAGATAGATAGGTAGGTAGATAGATAGATGATAGATTGATAGATGATAGATGAGATTGATAGATGATATAGATAGATGATAGATAGATGATAGATAGATAATAGATTGATAGATGACAGATAGATAGATGATAGATGAGATAGATTGATAGATGATAAATGAGATTGATAGACAGATGATAGATAGATGAGATTGATAGATGATTGATAGATGATAGATAGATGATAGATAGATGAGATTGATAGATGATAGATGATAGATAGATGAGATTGATAGATGATGGATAGATGATAGATAGGTAGATGATAGATGATAGATGGATGATAGATGATAGATGATAGATGAGATTGATAGATGATAGATAGATAGATGATAGATAGATGGATGATAGGTAGATGATAGATGAGATTGATAGATGATAGATGATAGATAATGATATTGATAGATGATAGATGATAGATTGATAGATGATAGATGATACATAGATGATAGATGAGATTGATGATAGATTGACAGATAGATAGATGAGACTGATAGATGATATAGATGAGATTGATAGATGATAGATAGATGGATGATAAATAGATAAATGATGGATAGATGATAGATAGATGATAGATGAGATTGATAGATGATAGGTAGGTAGGTAGATAGATGATATATTGATAGATGATAGATGAGATTGATAGATAGGGAGATAGATGATAGATGATAGATGAGATTGATAGATGATATAGATAGATGATAGATGGATGATAGATAATAGATTGACAGATGACAGATAGATGATAGATAGATAGATAGATAGATAGATAGATAGATAGATAGATAGATAGATGATAGATAGATGATAGATAGACACAGTGTCATCTCAGTGGGTTTCCTGGAAAGCCTGCATTTATGCAGCGCTGAGAGCAGCGCCTGGTAAACAGTCAGCAGTGTGACGGTTTGCTGCGGCCGTTGCCGTCGCGGTCACCCTGACACACCGCCCGGGCGCTCGCCGGCCCCGCCATGGCCGCTAAGGAAGAGGCCGCTCCTTGAGGGATCGGGCAGCGCGTCCCGCCTGCGGCCGCGGGGCCCGGGCCGGGCTGGGGCGGGGCCGCACCGCCCCCTCCCCGCCGCCCCTCCCTCCGCGCACGCGCAGCGCGGCGCTGCCGGGGCCGTGATTGACGTCCGAGGGCGGCGCCGGGCAGCCGGCGGCGGGCGCGCGCGCGGGGATGGGCGGCGCGGCCCGCGGGACCCGCGCAGGGGCGGGCGGGGGCGCGCCGGGGCCCGGCGCCCGGGCTGGAGGCGGAGCGGCGGCGGCGGCGGCGCTGTGAGGACGCCGCGCCCGGGCCCCCGCGCCGCCATGGCGCTCCGCAAGAAGAGCGCCAAGAACCCGCCGGTGCTGAGCCACGAGTTCGTGCTGCAGAACCACGCGGACCTGGTGGCGTGCGTGGGCATGGTCTTCGTGCTGGGGCTGCTGTTCGAGGGCACGGCCGAGGCGTCCATCGTGTTCCTGACGCTGCAGCACGGCGTGCGCGCGCCCGACGACGGCGCGGCCCCCGACGCGCGCGCGCCCGCGCCGCCGCGCACGCTCTACCACTACGGTGCGCGCGACCTGGCCACCGTCTTCTTCTACACGCTGGTGGCCGTGCTCGTGCACGCCACGCTGCAGGAGCACGTGCTGGACCGCGTGGCGCGCCGCCTGCAGCTGCCCAAGGCCACGCAGGGCCGCTTCCACGAGGCCGGCCAGCTGGGCGCCTTCCACCTGGCGTCGTGCGCCTGGGGCGCCTGGGTGCTGGCGGCCGAGGGCTGCCTGCAGGAGCCGGGCCGCCTGTGGCGCGCGGCCCCGCGCGGCGCCATGACCTTCGCCGTGAAGCTCTTCTACGTGGCGCAGCTGGCCTACTGGCTGCACGCCGTGCCCGAGCTCTACTTCCAGAGGACGCGCCCGCAGGACGTGCCGCCGCGGCTGCTCCGCATCGGCCTGCACCTCTTCCACATCGCGGCCGCCTACCTGCTCGGCCTGCACCGCCTGGGGCTGCTGCTGCTCGCCATGCACTACGCGGCGGAGCTGCTCGGCCAGCTGGGCGCCCTGGCGGCCCTGCGCGCCGGGAGGCGCCCGCGGGAGCGCGGCCTATGGGCCGCGGCCTGCGTGCTGGGCCGCCTGGCGACGCTGGCGCTGTCGGCGCTGGCCGCGGGCCTGCACCTGGCGGGGGGCCCCGCGCGCGCCCCCGACGCGGACGTGAACGTGCTCGCCGCCGAGATCGCCGCGCTGGCGTCCAGCTGCGCCGTCCAGGCCTACGTCACGTGGGGCCTGTGCCGCGCGCAGCTGCAGCGCTGGCGGGAGGGCGGCGCGCCCCCGCGGGCCCCGGCCGCGAAGAGGAAGCGGACCAAAGGCGGCCGGCCGCCCCGGAAAGCCGCGGAGAACGGCGTGGCCGCCGCGCATCGGGCGGACTCGCCCCAGAAGCGGAAGGAGAAGCCCTCCTAACGAGCGTGACACGCGTCCCGGCGCCCACGGAGGGCTGCCCTCTGCTCGGAGAGGCCTCTGCGCAGGGCGTGTTCCGCTCCTGGCCGTAGTTTGCGCTATGCTGGTGGTCGCCGTGGCCCTGTGCGATGCATTGCTGGTGGTCCTGTGCGATGCATTGCTTAAATGGTTGCCATGGTCCTGTGCGATGCATTGCTGATGGTCCTGTGCGATGCATTGCTGATGGTCCTGTGCGATGCATTGCTGGTGGCCCTGTGCGATGCATTGCTTAAATGGTTGCCATGGTCCTGTGCGATGCATTGCTGGTGGTCCTGTGCGATGCATTGCTGGTGGCCCTGTGCGATGCATTGCTTAAATGGTTGCCATGGTCCTGTGCGATGCATTGCTGGTGGCCCTGTGCGATGCATTGCTGATGGTCCTGTGCGATGCATTGCTGGTGGTCCTGTGCGATGCATTGCTTAAATGGTTGCCATGGTCCTGTGCGATGCATTGCTGATGGTCCTGTGCGATGCATTGCTGGTGGTCCTGTGCGATGCATTGCTGGTGGCCCTGTGCGAAGCATTCTTGATGGTCCTGTGCGATGCATTGCTGATGGTCCTGTGCGATGCATTGCTTAAATGGTCGCCATGGTCCTGTGCGATGCATTGCTGATGGTCCTGTGCGATGCATTGCTGGTGGTCCTGTGCGATGCATTGCTTAAATGGTTGCCATGGTCCTGTGCGATGCATTGCTGATGGTCCTGTGCGATGCATTGCTGGTGGTCCTGTGCGATGCATTGCTGGTGGCCCTGTGCGATGCATTGCTTAAATGGTTGCCATGGTCCTGTGCGATGCATTGCTGGTGGCCCTGTGCGATGCATTGCTGATGGTCCTGTGCGATGCATTGCTGGTGGCCCTGTGCGATGCATTGCTTAAATGGTTGCCATGGTCCTGTGCGATGCATTGCTGATGGTCCTGTGCAATGCATTGCTGATGGTCCTGTGCGATGCATTGCTGGTGGCCCTGTGCGAAGCATTCTTGATGGTCCTGTGCGATGCATTGCTGATGGTCCTGTGCGATGCATTGCTTAAATGGTCGCCATGGTCCTGTGCGATGCATTGCTGATGGTCCTGTGCGATGCATTGCTGGTGGCCCTGTGCGAAGCATTCTTGATGGTCCTGTGCGATGCATTGCTGATGGTCCTGTGCGATGCATTGCTTAAATGGTTGCCATGGTCCTGTGCGATGCATTGCTGGTGGTCCTGTGCGATGCATTGCTGGTGGCCCTGTGCGATGCATTGCTGGTGGTCCTGTGCGATGCATTGCTTAAATGGTTGTCATGGTCCTGTGCGATGCATTGCTGGTGGCCCTGTGCGATGCATTGCTGATGGTCCTGTGCGATGCATTCTTGATGGTCCTGTGCGATGCACTGCTGATGGTCCTGTGCGATGCATTGCTTAAATGGTTGCCGTGGTCCTGTGCGATGCATTGGTTAACGGCGTTTGAGGGCAGAAGGATGCTCAGAGTGCAAAAAGCAAACAAACGAACTGGGTTGACACGAAGCTACTCGTTCTGAAGATAGTGTAGGCAGCACCACCAGATTTTGTTTTGTTTTTTTTTAACCTTTGAACATGTTCCTAATCCTGTGTGGAGACAACCACAGAATGCCGAATATCAGTGACACCATGTCTTGCTCGCACCAATCTTTTATAACAATCAAGAGGGTCTGTTAGAGGTCATATTTTTAATGTTCTCTTTCAGAATAAAATGCAAAAAACGTAGGTGTCATTTTCAACACATATTCAGTATTCTCTAATTCTTAGAAAAATTTTTTTAGAATTTAAAACTGAAGAAAAAATTTGTAAAACCCCCAATAAATGATGTTGTTTTTTTTATAGGTAGTGGTTGTTAGGGTTAAATTCCCATGAAAAAATACAAACAAAATATTAATGGGTAACATCTGTGGAGGTTTTTTTGCCATATAGTGAATCGAATTATAAGTATTACTGAAGAGGTAAAACCATTCTTGTCCATTTTAAACACTTGTAAACTGGAAGTCAGGAAATTAAATATTTAACTGTAAAAAAGGAAATCAGACCTTTTTGTTTGTTTATTAAAAATTATTCTTAATGAGGCTTGTTGTAAGTTCAGTATCCATGGCATCTTACAAAAATATCATTTAACCTGCAAACCATTTAAAAAATAATGCTTACTTGATACATGTCTTTAAAAAATGGTAGCTACTTAAATGTGGAAAGCAGTTAACACACTAACCTTAAGCAACTTGAAAATCAGTTGGATAAATAGTCCTATGAGAGGCTTTTTAGAAACAATGTCAATTATAACTTGTCTTTCATCTTTAATTGGGAAACATCTGTGTGAGGCATTTCGGGGATAAATATTGTATATAACTTGTATCTTTACAGAAACCAATAGAAACAATGGACTGGGGTGGGTATTTTTTATATCTGTCTCCTCTGAACTTTGATTTCATGTCAATATGTTATAGTTTTTGTCAGGAGACAATGTTTTAAAAATATGGTAAGATAAGGCCATACACAGCAGGTCCTTGAATAACATCATTGCATTCAAAGTTATTTTGTTATCACGTTGATGACAATAAGAAAAAAAAAAAAAGGATTCTGAGCAGGGGCCGCTATCAGGATGGAGGTTGCACCTTCGCCCCATGTCAGTGGGTTTTCTCCAGGGCTCGGTTTCCTCCCACATCCTACAGGTGTGCTGTGAGGTGAATGGCGTGTCTATACTGTCTGAGTGAGTGTGGTGGGTGTGGTGGCCCTGATGGAAGGGCGTCCTGTCCAGGGTGGGTCCCCCCTGCGCCCTGAGCTGCCCGGAGAGACTCCTGTCCTGGACCCTGAAGTGGAATCAGTGGGTTGGAAAATCATCCTCTTCCTTGTTTTTATTCATCTTTCTGAAATGTTTGTAGAGCTCACATTTATTTCAGTGTTACATTTTAGAAGCATCTGGGTCTTTATGTAGAAGTTTGGTGACGTTTTGTGACCAGAAATATACCATAGGAACTTAGCTCTTTTTACTATCAATTAGCCTTTAGTAAAATTGGTTTTGTAATACATTTTTTCACATAGAGTCACAGTTTCCAGGAACCTATTGATGACATTGAGCATTTACTGTATTTTTCATTCCTCTTTCTCATTGTGTATCATCTCTTTGTTTTTGATAACCTGTTTGGCTTGTTGTAGGTCATTTGACTTTTTCAATTCCAGGGGTCCCTGCTGTGAAACTTAGTGTATACACCGCGTTGCAGATGTAGGTCAGCAGGGCCACTCCTGGCAACACTTGCTTTCTCATCTATTTTGAGAGGCAGTTAACAAAGCAAGATTGTTTCCTTTTTGGCGATAGAATCCTTCATCCAACTGTTCCCCCCACTCAATTGACTGCAGTGTAGGTAGCTCATGTTGTGAGCTCCAAAGTGGGAAATCTCCACGTAAACAGCTGTGCGATTGTAGAACAAAGATTTCAGCTCCTCATGTGACAATGGTCGCTCGCACTCCCTTCCTTGGAAAGAATTCTAGGCTGGTCCTTGCAACTCCACTCCTGGTCACAAATGTCTCATCCGTTGGGTACTTTATTGACAAATAAGTGCCAGCCTGACGCCTTGGCAAGGGACTGCAAGAACATTGTTGTCCCATGTGACTGAATGCCAGGAGTTAAAACGGGCTTGACATTAACATGGTGAGGGCCCACACCAGCGCCCCTGACCTTTTCTTGGCTGGCCCCCTCAGGTTGACCTTCCAACTTGGCAGGAAACGACTACAGCTGTTCTGGGCTTCGCGTCTTCCCTGCACGTATGTAGGAGAGAGGAAGACAGCGTGATTTCTGGAATTCCCAGAACACGGAGAGTTACCTTTCGGGAACTCATTTGAGAAAGGAGGTGTACTGGGTTGGCTGCTTAAGGTGGGTGGTGTGCGTCCGCTGGGGGAAAGCCGAAGCCCCTTTTTTGTAAAAAATGGGTCCACAGAGGCAGCAAGGTCATTGAGAAGAAAAGGGGCAAGGAGGCACGGAACAGCTCGGCTATTTATAAAAGTTCAATCAATGTTGCCAGAAAAATACATGCTGAAAAAGTTATGAAAGCAAGGCTACAAATGAAATTCAATACAAATTGCTAAGTTTCTCCTTTTTTAAAATCACATTCTGAAAAACTCATGCTATTGGGTTGTCGGGAAAGTCATGACATGTTTTTTCTGGTTTTCGTTGCAAAAATGCGTCATGACTTCTCCCACAATCCAATATATGAATTTCAGTGTGACGTTTTAGTTTCTGTCAAAATGGACCACATGGAGACAAAAATGTGCATGATGGTTATCTGAGGTATTACTGCAGCTGGTATCAGCCCTATGAGAGCGCAAATAACCAACCCATCACCAAATGTTGCAAAAGCTCTGAGGATGTGTCTTGAATTTAAAGGTTGTGCTCTGATTTATCGGCATCAATGCTTGTCAAAATTTATTACTTAAATAAGACTCCAGGGTAGAGTCAAGTAAATTTTCCTTAAAAAATTATTCTGCTAGCATTGAATTAAAAGTGTATCCCATTTTTCTTAACAATTAGCAAAAATGTGTTTCTCAAGCTGCACATTTTGTAGGAGGTTTAGGTCCTAGTGATCGGCACACCCCTCCCTTACATTTCGGTAAGAAAGCCATGACCGTGACCTTGTAAATATTCCTTCATTTCTCTCTCATCAGTATTTGTTTATCTGCAGAGGAAATGTGTTGGCCAGTGGCTAACTTGGAATACAGTCAACATTAGTTACCACGTGATTTAAAGCTTTCTTGAAGACAAAATGCTCTGATATCATGTTACTTTTAAGAAACAATGGGAAAGTTTTAAGTCTCATTCAACTAAGCTACATGAGAATAACTTGTATAGAGTAATAATAGACTGATGTTTACACCAGAAATGGCATCAGAGAGTGGCTGGGGGAAGCATGCTGGAGAACGTGGCAGCTGGAGCTGCCCTGTCCTGGGCACTTGCGCAGGGCAGAGAATGCCTGCCAGCCAGGAGCTCAGGCTTGTCATGTGGAGACACGGGGACTTGTCCAGCTGGAGAGGACAGACAGTGGGAGTGTCTGGAGCTACAGTGACAGACCAGGTCACCAGAGAATTCACCAATACCCCCCGCCTCCTGAATTCCTCTGGAAATAGAGGAGTTTTATTATTCCATTGCCATCTTTCAATCAACTTTACGTCCCACGAGAAACTATTCACCGAAGACAGAGCAGTACCTGTAAATTCCTGTCAATTATGTAGAAACATTACCATCAGCCTATCATACCAGAAATCATACATTTCCAAGTATTGAATCAGAATTTTCCTCATGATTGTACCGTTATATCACTCTGTCAATTTTGTCATCTAAATCCTTACGAGCAAATCCTTTTTAGGCTCTGTGCCCCCTCCGCTCCCCGGCGCTTTTAAGTATTTAATAGATGTGGCTTCGATAGACATTAAGTAACCTCCTGAGGTGACTCGCCCACTCCTTCTCCCCTGGCAGGTGCTTGGGTGACTGCATTGGGTCAGCTAACCTGTTGCCTTTTACAATCTGAAAAGTACATTGATGCATAAAGTAACCACTTTGGGGGAATACATACATAATTTAGAAAATGACAGTGGACTGTCCTACGTGGTTAAAGGTTTGCTTGAATTTAAAACAGGACAGAACTAAATTAACTTCACAGTAGTCACGGACTAGCATTGCTGTTAAGGGATTCAGTACTCAGTAATTCAGGCAAAATACCTATTTAACACAGAAGGAAGGTAAATTCCCCAAATTAAAAGTAAAACAGATCAATTCCAACACCACCAACACCATTTGCCAAATCAAGTCGTATCAATAAACAGAATCTTATACTTTAGGGGAAATCTGAGAAAACAGAACATTTCCTAGTGCCTAACTGGGATTTCACTTAAGCCCAAAGTGAAAAGTATTCACATCTGAAGTAGATTTAATATCCCTACCTCTTGCCTCCCTTAGTACTTAATTCATTTTTAAAAAGCTGTCCCTCAGATAAACCAATAGATACAAAGTTGCCGAAGTTGTCAACATAAATATTCAACTATAACTTGTGAACTTCATTGTTTTTTAAGAGATGGTTCCAGTTACATTGATATAAATTCAGCAAAGGAAGGCAACAAAATGATGATAAGGAATGGTTAACAGAAGTCGGCTTAAACCCTAGAGTGGGGGCAGCCCGGAAGACACCGACACAGCCCAAGTCCTGGCTACAGGTCACTGCAGTGACAAAGATACATACCTGTTTCAGAAAGCTGCTCGAAGATTACAAACAAAGCATCATAAATAGTTTGTTTTTGAGTGTGTAGACACTTGTTCATATATCGTCTACATGTACTTATGAGTGCAGCCTCACTTAACACATATATATGTATTGCATTTGTGCATACATGTACATGCACATCTGCACACACATAAATAGATTCCCTCCATGCATTTACTTATTTATTTTTTAATAAACTCATTTAGAGAAGTTTTAAGTTCACAGCAAAATCAATCAGAAAGTAGAGTCCCCGTTAGAAGTTTTGTGTGCTTGAAGATATTGGGAAAAAAAAAATCCAACTAAATTTAAATGGTATTATTAGGATAATTATATTTACATTTGTGTTACTCGTAGGATGCTATAAATTATATAATATCAAAAAAATCAAAGCTCCATAGGTCTTTAAGCTGGTCCCGACCCAGGCCATTGCGCTCTGATTTGGGACATCATTTGCAATTACTATGCAGTTTTCAATTATACATTGCAATTATCACTGTCTTCCTCACCAAACTGTGATCATAGGATGGAAACTGGGAATGTTTGTGGACCTCAATGTGTCTATTTGAAAAACGTTTCTTTATTTTTCAAATTGGATAAGGCTGTTCTTATTTATCATGGAAATGGCGTTATTTACAGGTAAGAAATTGGGCTTCATTAGGGTTTACAGAAGAGAGGTGTGATAGAATTTCAAGAAAGTATTCGGATAAGCGCCCCAGTGATGGGCTGTGGAATTGGTCCCTGAAATATGTGCCCAGCAGCAGTCAGCAGCTTACTGTCCACGGACTTACTGCCTTCCATCTGAGTGGGTTTGCATCACTTATGGCCAATTAAACCGTAAGTCCATGAGTGCAGGCATCTAATGCTTCCTTATATGCCTTAAATCCCAGCATAAATCACCAGACAACATACAGTCTGATGACCTGTTAAAAATTATACTTAAATCAGGGCCGGCCGAGTGACGCGGTGGTTGAGCGCTGGCTTGGGAAGCCAGAAGCCCTGGTTCGGGTCCCACATATGGGGGCCAGTGACACTGCCCTCAAAAAAAAAAAATTATACTTAAATCATATATATATATATAATTAATTACACGTGGAATGAAAGGGTCACTCAGCTCTTAGCTCAGCAAATGTTAACTGATTGCCCACATAGCATGTGGCCCCAGTAAGGCCAGGCCTGCAGCCACAGAGAGTGGAAGGCACCCTTCCACCCTGAGAGACAGACACCTCATCAAGCAGGCATAGTACTCCGATAAGCCGCAATTGGTATGGGGAAGCTGGTCTGGTCTTACTGGTTTAAGGAGGAGCATCACAGCACAGGTGACGGCAGGGAAACCTTTAGGTCAGACTGTAACCAGCAGGCTGCGTGCTGCTCAGACAGACGGGCATCGGGAGGATTCCGTGGTCTTGCGCGCTGGCAGTTTGTTAGCATATGGAGCACACGCGGGAGAGGAAGGAGGAGCTGGGATATCGTACTGGGAAACTTAACTTCCCTAAGATCAATGTGATATCAATATCTTCTACTTTCTTCTCTTTGGCTCGGGTAAATGAGCCACTGGTGGCACTGTTTTCTGAGACAGGAAACACAGGAAGAGAAATGAGTCTGTGGACTAAAATCAACTGAGTTTTTAGATATTTTTAAACTGATATGTTCTTGAGACAATAAAAATTTCAAAATTTCAAAAAAATATGAATACCAGGCCGGCCGAGTGGCGCGGTGGTTAAGCGCTGGCCTAGGAAGCCAGCGGCCCCGGTTCAGTCCCACATATGAGGGCCAGTGACACTGCCCTCAAACAAACAAAAAAAAAGATCAATACCACCAAAATACACTGGACTTGAGATGGAGAGAGAGACCCTTCGGAGAGACACCATCACGTGGACGATTCTGGTCACAGTAGGATGAAACCTCAAAGAATGAACACACAGAGGGAAAGAGGAAAGAGTTTACAAGGTCTCTGTGGGCAGGTAGGCAAAGATGAAACGCAGATGGGCTTCGGAGGAAGTCCTTACAAGTCCAGGCAGCGTTAGGAATGGGCTTGAGAGTCTGCATAAGCACAGGCTTGACTACAGCTTAAATCCACCTGGACCTATTCTGAGAACTCCCCTCTCTGTGGTCCAACAAAATGCTCATTTGAAGTAAGAACTAGAGACACTAAATTGGTTACATTATTTAGCGAAAAGAACTTCATTCAGTTATCCAGAAAAGGATTTAAATCATTGCCAACAGTTATTTTACAGTGAAATGAGCATTCACAACAAATCAAATAATAATTAAGCGCACAAAGAAGCAAAGCATCATGAACATGGGGTAGATGACAGAAAAACAATTTTCATACTAAAAGTAACAGAATTTCTGTACTAAACAGCAGCAATTTTTATTTTATTTTATTTTTATTTTATTTTTCTTTTTGAGGACAGCATCACTGGCCCTCATATGTGGGACCCGAACCGGGGCCGCTGGCTTCCCAAGCCAGCTCTTAACCACCGTGCCACTCGGCCGGCCCTAGCAATTTTTAAAACTATGATTAGCATCTTAAACAAAATGACACAAGCTTGAACATATTTTCAAGAAACGAAACTGTAACATGATGTAGCTGACTTGGATTGAAAATAGAAGTTCAAAAACATACAGAGGGTGCCAAAAAATGTATCTACATTTTAAGAAAGGAAAAAACTATTATTGAAATTGTAATACTCAACATACACCATAACGAAAGATGAATAAAAGTCATGTGTATACATTTTTTTGGCACCCCGGTATTTAATAAGGAAAATTTAAAATTCAATGAAATTGTTAAACAACAAACCAGAGGAGATGTAAAAAAAAAAAAAAAAAGAAGAAGAAAGGAAGGATGCCAAAATAGCACAAGGAAACAGGGAATATAAACATTAGAATGAGAATGTCTAATGTGTGTTTAACTAGAGATCCAGAAAAAGAGGCGAGAGAAGGGACAGAGGCCATCTTTTAAAAGGTATTAGCTGGAAATTTTCCAGAACTGTCAAAACAATGCCAATCTTCACATCTAAATAGCCTAATCTCTCTCTCTCTCTCTCTCTCTCTCTCTCTCTCTCTCTCTCTCTCTCTCTCACCCTCTCTCACACACACACACACACCTCCCCTTTCCCCACATATTTATCTAGCAGTGGTAATTAGTAAAACTGAAATGAAAAGAAAGACTAGGAATACTTAAGACAGTAACAGAATAAAAACATCCCTCAAAACTATGGCCCAAGATTCAGTGGTTTTATTTTTTTATGGACATTACTACTTAAAAGGAATTCAACTTGCCTTTTCATGACTTACACTGAATGGAATTTCAGAATTATTGATTCATCTACAAGAAACATTCCTAGAATAACCTAGATAATTAGATATTTAAAAATTATAATAATAGCTGAAAAGTGAAATTCAGCTTCCCAGTACTGAATAGCTTGTCTCACACCCCCTCCCCACATAAAGCCCCTGGCCACATCCGGGTGGAGTAGAAATGAGACCTTTGTGTCGGGGCTGTGCAGACCGCTGACCGCGTGGCCTAAACTGGCCGTGAGGGAGCAGCTGGCAGAGTGGCCGCAGGCGTGTGGGCAGCTTCTCAGGCATCCAGCAGCACTGCGTTTCCCCTGCAACCTGGACATTTACTTTCCAGAGTATCCTAGCCTGGGCCTCCAGACGATAAAACAGCAGCTACTAACCGATTTCCTCCTAGTGAATGCTGCATGTGCCCATTGCCCAGAAGGCAGAAATATTTTAAGGAAAGCATTACTGCTCCTGTGCTGGGATATTGGCAATGCTGAGAATACAGCATTTCACTAGCTTGAGATGTTGGATTTGGCTCCACAAGAGAAAATAATGCTGTTTAATAAGAAAATTGGATTGCTGTGAATATAGCATTTCTATTCATATGTTTAGTTATCAACTTGGATAAAAGTATCTGGGGTGTGTGTGTGTGTGTGTGTGTGTGTGTGTGTGTGTGTGATCACTCATCGTATATATGTATATACTCGTGCATAAAGCATAAATATCATATAAGCATTGCCTTATTGCATCTTATAGATTGCTTTGTTTTTTTAATAAGGGTTTTATCTTCTCATGAAAAATAGAGGGTAGAAATGACAGTATGTTTTGATTTTATAGAAAAATAAGTACATTCTTAGTATAACATAATTAGTGTTAGAATTAATCTTTCTCACTAGGTAATCAACATAATAAAACTGTTCTGGCCTTACTGAAATGTCACAAGCTGATAAAAAAACAACTTCTGGTCAATGATAACGGGTTTCAGTGGACTATTTTCAGTGGGTTAGATTGTGTTAGGAAATGAAAGCATAATATGCTTCATTATTCCTTAAATCCCAAATCAGATTATAAAACCCTATGCTAAGTTGAGCATAATGAAAATTATAATGAACTTACTTGTTTATTGCCATGAAAAGACCATGGGTGGCAACGTCTCAGGGAGAAAATACGAAGTTGTGTTTAAAGCAGTAGACCCTCCCTGTGCTGGTGGTGAGTTTGCATTAGGATGTGCCAGGTTCTGCTTTTGGAAGCCTCCCCTGGTGGTCGCACTGGGCCCCTGTCCCGCGGGACCCTCGCAGCGGATATGGAAGCAGAAGGGAGGGGGCCTGGTGGCCAGCAGCGGCTGCGCTGGCTCCTCTGCCACCGCCAGCTGTCCTGCTGCCCGCTGAGACACTCGGTGAGGCAGTGTGCGGGTAGCTGAGAATGGAGGCGTTTTTCTCTGCAAACTTCTGAGAATCATTTCCTTCAGCTGTCTGGACTGATGTCTCTGCAGCCGTCCTCTGATCAGCCCTGTGAGCTGTCCTTTCTAGGTGTGGAAGCCCTGAAACGTCATCCAACCCTTTGTGTCATAGCACTTAGCGTGGCTCTGTTGACGTGATCAAATCCAGAATGGCGACCTTCACTAAACGCGGTAACGCCTGGGCCCTCACCACCCGCACTGGAGGCCTGCGGCCAGGCTGGGAGCCAAGCGGCGCCAGATCCAGGCAGAGCAAGCCGCTCTCCGAATAATCAACAAGCCCCAAATCAAAAATCCCTCCTTCATGTGGATGTCAGGGACCTGAGTCCTATTCCTTAGGAGCCCTTCGCGATAGGCTCCGTTTCCTCTCACGGGGGAAAGGGGCATCGCCCTCAGCGGCCACATTCATGTGGATCTTATTGTGACTAGCAGGTCTTGGACTGTGCTCTGTACCCAAGCGGGCCATGCTAGTGCTTTATCAATCCTGTCTCTCGCTTCACGCAGAGAATGACTATTGTGTTTTGGCCGAGACAAATTTTAAAAAGTGGTCTTTAAAAACAGAACACCAATGTTCCTGTTTTGGAAGAAAGTCAGTGACGAAGGTCTGTCATATACTCAGATAATATGTTGTCTCTTCCCTTCTCATGTAAGTTGTTTTGTGGTCAAAGGCCAAGCCTTGTGAATCAGCATACACACCTTTGTGGCTTTCAGCAGGTAAGTAGGTAGGCGCCCTCTACCTACTTAAAGTAGTGAAGTTCAATTCAAGTAAAAGGTGAGAGGCAGGGAGGTTGGACAGAGTGCCATACTGGCTGAACCATTAAACTGTGGTCACGTTACACTTGCTGAGTAAACAAAGCCATTCCGATCCACGGGATGTAGATGAGAATAGAAGGATGGAGGTACCCCATCTTCAGTGGGAGGCTACTCACCTAACACATAAGCTCAGGTAACTACACGCACACATCTGTGCAGCAAGAAAAGCGGACGTTATATTTTACTGTGTTGAACTTGTCAAAGTGATGCTGTGTGTTTCATAAACTGTGATGCTTGCAGTCATGGTGTGAGGGATAATCAAATCAAACTTCTCCTGTATCATTTCCTCTAAGGAGCTTTTGGTTTCCATCTCAAACCAAATTATTTACTCCCCTCTCTGTGACCCATTTTTTTATTCAGTGCAATTTCAACATTTCATTGCACTGATTTCTCTATGAAACATCATACTCCTACTTTGTGCCTGCCTTGGGGACAGAAAGTAAGCGTTAAAATATTTACTTCTACACCAATGAGTGAACTCCTCCCAAAATGCCTTGTTTAATGAATGAATGAATGTTTCTTGGATAAATGTGTGAGGAAACTGTTTTCTTCCTATGAGTTTGTGCACCAAAAGTTATTGTTATTTGACGGCTTGGGTGGAATATTCTGCATTCGCCAGTCAGTCGAGGAGAATGTGAGGACAAGGGACAGAGCAGAGCAATGCAGCATGTGTGGCCCATCACGCCAGGTGACCAGACACCACGCCCCTGCCTGGCATACCCCACTTCTCCAGGTGTCCTTTCATATCTAGCAGCAGAGGGGACATTTTCATTGGAGAAATGGCCTGAGTGGAAGGAGCCATGACGCCGTGCCTCTCCCTCTGTGGCCCCAGGAGAGAGCATTGAGCAGCTGGGATTCAGGGGTGAAGGCCACAGGTTCTCAGGGTCAGCAGCTGCCTGGGGCCAGGTGGCCACACGTGATTTGTTTTGCTGTCACAAGGGTGAACTCAGCATCACCCTGACTCTCCAAGGGAGAGAAGTGCTCAGATCACTAGGGGACAGCCTCCCTGATAGTGACGCTGACATTTTAGGATGGCCCGGGAGGTGGGGAGGCTTCCACACGCGTCTGTGTTGGAAGCAGGTGTGGGCCCTGCTGACGTCGGGGTGGGCACCGGGTAACCCAGTGTGGGGGTAGGGTTCATAAGCACAGCTGGGGTGTGCAGGGCCTCCCCTGAGATGCCCCGCAGCGAGCGGGAGACCCTGTGAAAGGCACAGCTGTGCCCACACTGCGACTCGGGGCAGGGCTGTGAAACCGGGGCGGTGTGAGCAGAAGGATTCACGAGGATTTTGAAGGCCCGGCTGAAATTGGAAAGTGTAAATCTGCCGAGTCTGGCAGAGTTATGTGGCTTTCTCCAGGAAACCTCAGCAGCTCGGAAGACGGAAAACCCTGTGAGCAGAGAGCCAGGCTGGGAGTGAGTTCCGCTGGAGGGGCTCTGGGCGGATGGCAGGGGCTGGAGACGAGGGGGCAGGAGGTGGCCGGACACACCAAGGACCTCTCTAGAATCCAAAGCCAGGAATGGTGTGAGAGGAATGCACTGAGATGAGAAGAGTTAGTGGAAATAACATTTGTTATCCGAGAGAGGATTTAGGGGCTAGTTCCATTTATGGGATTGTAAATCCTTCCTTTGGCCTCAGGAGTAGTTTACTGAAGAAAATGGATGTAACATCATCATAAAAAGATTAAGGAATTCGGAGTGTGACAAAGGACCTCGGGATAATGAAAACTGGAAATGGATACGGTCATGTAGTCCATTGTTTTACTTCTTAAAATATTGGGTTGTCAGAAGAGTCATGACGCATTTTTGCAGCGAAAACAGAAAAAAAATACATCATGACTTTTCTGGCAACGCGATAAAGTATTGAAACTTATCAAATCTAATGGAGAAACTAGAATGTAGCCTTTCGGTGAAAAGGAATCTCAAGGGATAAACCAGAAGCAGGCAGTTGGTGGAGGGGACAGAGTGATGGCCACATGGGGAGAGTGGTCACAGGCACGTCATCTTCACGTTATGACAGCCATGCAAATGCAGGTGCGATTACCCCTGGGCCCAGGGCTCAGGGAAACAGGCCTTAAACATCCGGCTGCAGGTGATTTGTTTCATGCTCCTGACATAGACGATATCTCAAGCAGTCTGGAAAGCGCTACGGTTTCTAAAGTATATCCCACTGTGCAATTATATATGGCCTTAGTGCGGAAAAAGAAATGGAGGTGTATTTTAAAAGTTAGTGCAGCTGCGCCTGAGCTCCGAGGAAATAAAAGGTGAGCAAATATTTCAAGGAGGAAATAAGGAACAAAAAGCATCTGAGGAATTTAGGAGTACCACAGAATTTTAAGAAAAACGTCAGCCAGGCCAAAGCCTCAATAGAAACTATTTTATTTTATGAGCTTTAATAATTGCAAATAGTTGCAGTGACTGCTTTGATAAAGATATTTAGAACTAAGTGATGAAAGATTACTTGGATCACTGCTTGAGGCTGATGATGAAATGTTTATGGATAATATTCATGGAGAAAATAGCAGAACCCACCAGCTCCTGTTTACTTCAGGTTTCTCTAGAAAAGAAGACTCTGAATTGAAAAGGATATCGAAATTATTTGTAACCATTATTTGAGAGAGTGAGAGAGGAGGGGTGAGGGGAGGGAAGGAAGGAGGCAGGGAAGGAGGGAGGGAGGAAGTGGGGTCCACTGCAAGTTGATGAATTGTGAATTGGGACAAACTGCTCGCTAGGTCAGCCCAGATTCAAGCAAAGTGACATTGTGACGCACATAATAACAGGCGAGGCTGGAGCACTGGTGTAATTTTTACTCTATATGCAATAGGGAGTACATGGAAATTATAATTAAGAGGAATATATATATATATATATATATATATATATATATATATATATATATTTTTAGCTGAGCCATCGTGCCACCTGTTGGCAGCTCAACAGCAACTCAGCTCGGGCTGACATCGAACCGCCGTTGCTCAGAGCTCAGCTCACACTCAGCTGGCCCGAGGAATATATATTTTGATTGTAATTTCAGTACTTGGAAAAACTCAGGGACTCTTCTGGGTGCTGAGGACACGAAGGTGGCAGAGCTCGTCAGGTCCCCGGGTCTTTCTGGGGCCTGCCCCAAAGTCCGGCTGGGGCCCGCGGGGACAGAAACCAGGGAGCGGGCTCTTACCGAGCCCGGCAGGTGGAGACAGTGTCCCAGAAACTGGGGGAGCTGGATTTTAAAGAAAAAGTAATTTCTCTAGGCAACAACAGGAAAATAATCTGCTTGGAGGGAATATTGTACCTATTCCCTAAGGCAAGCAATGTTTTTCCTGAAGGTAATCTAGAAAGCAATGTTTTTCCTGAAGGTAATCTATCTATAAGAAATGAGACTGGGCCTGGCCTTAATTGTTCTACTAACTTTAACCAAAGTATGAACTCATGATAATAACTATTATAGCTACTCTGTTACTTCAAACATTTAGCCAAGTCAGTATGTGGAGATCATCGGGTGGTGGGAAAATGGCCTTCAGGAGGGGCCCAGGGGTCCCGGGTGTGCTGGAGAACAGGGAAGAGCAGATCCCGGGCGGGCTGGGAGAGCCCGTGGGACAGGGATGTGTCCCAGAGACCTAGCTCGCTGGACATACTCTCCCTCGGTGGCCTCTCTTTCAACAAATACAGACGTTTCGTATACGACATAATGAATAATTTTCTCCAGATAGATTAGGTTTAAATGAACTGATTGCTCAATTTCCAAACATCCCTTTATAATCTTATTTTTTTATTTATATGGTCATTTCTTTTTATGCACAATGCCATATATTTGAAAGCTTTCTCCTGAATTCCCTTTCCTTTTGGCGATCAAGAGAGTACAAAACAGCATCTTAGGATATGTGCCAAACCCCAACATCTGTCCCCCTTTTAAGTTTTAAATTTGGGAATTCATTACCCAGCAAATGGCAGCTATGATAAACATCTACTGTGAATCTAAATTTACCTGTAAACCAGCATTTTAAAAGTTTAGATTTATTTTTTATAAAATTCTAAAATATACTTTGCTTTATAAAATTAAAGCATGAATTGTAGTACTCGATTTATAAAGTTAAAGCATGAATTGTAGTACTTGATTTGTCTACATGATTTGAAAAATAGATTTGATTGAATGGTTTCTGACTAAATAAATGTATTTGATCAATTGTACTGCATTGCTTTCGGATTTTAGAAAGCACACAATTAATTGTTGGAGTTTTCTAGATAAAATAGAATTAATATCTAGGAGTGTCTGCTAAAATGTTAGACACACAACACAGAGCAGCTCCAACTTTTGGTCATGTTAAGAAAAAATAAAACACAAATAGCCACCATAGTATTTATTATTTTATAAAATATACCAAGATTTCCCCTATTTCCTTGCCTGAGTATATTAATAACATATTAAAATGATTGTGTTTACCTTAGAACTACAATAAATTAAAATCAATTTGAAAAACTCCATAGTGAATTAGTATTTTATAGAAAGAAAACTCTTTATTCTCAAATTTTATCATTCCCAACCTAACAACTAATTTTCAGTCTTTTGTAAATTTGCACTGATAATTATAAATGCCTAAACTATCCCATATCATACATAACAAAGGAATAGGTACAACAAAATTAGATCATACAAATAAAATGTATTTGGCATGTCATTACACTGCTACTAATATTCCGCTTTATTTTCAATGTCCCTCTAAAAGTTAAAATGTTTCCGAATTATTCCCTAATGTTTTTCCACCTTAATATGTCCATGTTATTAAGGCCAAAATGGACCAGAGAGTGCAAGTCTCATTAGTTTTCATATCACTGAAATTCAACTTCATAAGAGAACGCCTGTGTTTTAGGATGCATCCATGATTTTATGTCCTTTGCTGATTTTAAATATCTAGTCACTCACTGAGAGAATCAATGTTCACAGTTTGAGCCTAGCATCTCTTTATCTTTCGGTATATTTCAACATTCTGCAGGGCTAGAGTGGAATGATGTCACCCAGAGTTTGCAGAAGATTACTTGGAATAGTTAATGAGAAAACAATTTTGCTTCAGTATTGGGACAAAAGTAGTGAGGGGACATGGTTGCATGAGTTCTCAGATGTGTTTTCACTGGACAATTATTTGGTGCCCATTGAAAACCAGGATCTGTTGTTTGAATCTAGTAAAAGATTAACCATGTTAATTAAGTTTTCATTTTGTTTATATAGTCATAGTCTGGAGAAGAGATCCTCCTTTTGCAACATACGGTTCTCATAAATGTTTCGACAACATTTGTGATCACCTGCTACATGCCAGGCAATGCGAAAGCGCTCTGGGGTCCAGCACAGATGAATCATCCAGTTTCTTAGCTAAGAAACTCATTAGATTACCGAATCTGGATTATTTTTTCCCTTGGGCATTTTTCTATATTGTGAAAGTTTCAGGTTCTATCTAAATCAGGCCCTAGAGAATCCCGATGATGGAAAACATCATTATTACACAAGCGGACCTCATGTGGCACAAATCTCTGCTTGCTGTCCCCATCTACACACCTTCTTTTTGTTAACAGAGGCTGTGATGACTGACATTTACTTAGCAAGGAATGAAAGTAGTAAATGTAATAAGAAAACAAAAGTACCTAGGAATCTCCACAGTACATTTGGTCAGCCATTCATCTAGGTCACATATGTAGTCTGAGTAGTTAGTTCCCAAAATAACTAAGACCAGATATTTTAGAGAAAAGCATAGTGCTGACATAATATAGCCTAATTTGGAACTCTTCCGCAGGGAAATCCTCCTCTTCATTCTACTAATTATTATGTAAAGAGTAGTGTCCTCAAAGTCAGAAAGCCATAGTAAAACTGTTGTTATTCCATCTTAGTAATGAATGTTTATTTAAAATACATGTTCCTGTCAATCAACTCTTAAGAAATAAAGGGTGGACTTTTAATCACTCTTTGTCATTATACACAGGGTGCCACAAAAATGTATATACATTTTAAGACAAGAAAACTATATTAAAATTGTAATACTCAGTATATACTGATAATAAAAGATGAATACAAGTCACATTTGACTTCCGCAATGACAAGAGGTGCTCAAAGTGGTTCCCATCAGCATCCAGACACTTCTGATTACGGTGAACTACTGCTTGAGCAACGCTGACCAAAGTGTCCACTTGTGTACATTGTTTTGGCACCCCAGTGTATGTGAATATACTTGATAGAATTTAAAAATTTGAGACATGGGGAAATTATTTAATAGCAGACCTGTTCATTGTTATTAAAGCAATAAAACTGAAGCCTTTTACCATATGCTGTGTGAGTTAGGAAAACGTAGGACTACCCTGAACATTGATTTGGTTTTTGGTGAGTTATTTATATATGCTGAACTTTTTCTGAGCTAAAGTCAGTGGGAGCACTTTGCAACTGCAGAGTCAAATTTAAATATGATTCACATATTATATGCAATAGAGTGACCATCTTTTTTCATTTCCTCTGTAATAAATTAATCATGTCTAGAAGCTAACAGAAGTTGGATTCAGTGGGGTGGTGGTGGAAGCTTTTAAATTTTAATATGCTTTTGGATAGTAGAAATAGAAATGTTTTTCCAAAGCAATGGGTAATTGTTATAAATACACTGTATCTTGCGAGTCTAACTGCAGTCTGAATGAGTGTCACCTCATGTAACACACATTTCATAGACTTTTTCACCCATATCTGGCCAGTTATTTCTTGGTGGGGAATATGTGGTTATACTGGTGAAGTCCATGAGCTTAAGAGATTGTCTGAATGTTGTTGCAAAATGACTTTTTTTTTTTTTTAAAGATTTTATTGTGGAATTGGGGGAGGGGAACAGCGCGAGGGAACTGGGGATGGGGAACAGACAAGTTGCTGTCCTTTTGTTATTCAGTCTAGTTGTGGAGGACATTGTTTCACTGGCCCATGTTGGCATCATCATTGCACTCTTCTCAGGTGAGGCAGATCTGTCGCCAGCCTCTGGACGGCCACTCACAGAGGCTCTTGGCAGCTCACACCGGCTGCCGGCCACTAACGCTGGCTGCTGGCCACTCACTGTAGCCTATGGCAGCCCACGGCAGCAGGGGCTGCAGCTATGCCGTCCCGGGGACTCACAGCAGCCCAGCTCCAGGTGGAGCTGTTGTTCAGCATCTTAGCTGTAGAAGGCAGTGTCACTGGCCCTCATATGTGGGATCCGAACTGGGGCCGCTGGTGTTCCAAGCCAGCTCTTACACTCAGCCGGCCCCAAAATGACTTTCTTAATCGGAGTCAGTGTTGGTTAACATGATAATCAGAAAAGGTCGTGGATAGAGTCCCTGGCAGATGCATAATCACAGGACAAAGAAATGCATATTTAAGCTGCATGTAAGTAGCTCTTACATAATAAATACCCTCAAGCCTTCCCATCTCCTAGGCCCTTGGACATCTTCTTCTACAGTATCGCAAGGAGGCTCTGTCACATCCACTTTATTTGGTAGAGGACGCTTCATACCAGGATTCAGTCAGTCAACCAGTGAAAACAATTACAGCATTTCTATTTGATTGTAATGCATGTGATACAGGTTTTCCCAGTGTCAATACATTGAGATTGATCCAAGATTATATTTTGTTCACTTTGATCCAACACATTAGGATTCCACTCCTATACATAGTCTCCATAATTTCCCTGCATTGTTTGGCTAAATCCTGCAGCTATTTTGATGGGTGTGGTACCTGACTGCCTCAGACTTTGCACCTGAGCCCTTTGGGCCTCATGGTGGGGGATGAGCTGAATCAGCATTTTTTTTGCCTGAAAACCACTCAGGGGAAGCTGATACCTTTTCTTCAGGCACGAGTGACCCAACAACCACAGACAGGGAGGTGATGCATCTGTGGGCGAGAGGGCTGAGTGGGACTAAGGGCCCAGGGTCTTCTTATGATCCGACCCACACACATGCACCAGCCTGGGCGCTTAGGCTCTTTGTTCTTCCCAGACACATCCCTATTGGTGCTCCGTGTTTTTCTGTCTTGCTAGTGCCTACAAACTGAAAAGTTCTGGGGAGCTGTCACACAAAATTAACACTGCTGAGCTGTAGACTTAAAAACGGTGCAGACTGTAATGTTTAACATTTTTAAAAAATAAACATAAATAGATAAATCTAGGGGTCCCACCACGCCTCCAGTACAAACTGAGCTAGAGAGAAAGAGGGAATTCTGGGAACTTTGGACAGTGTATGAATTAGTTAACTCTAACTAACTTGTGGTAACTGGCACATCATTGGACAGACACCCTGAAGAGAAGCATACATGGCAGTGCACACAGGGTCCCTGGAAACCCTATGTTTCTGCATCCGCATCGGCACCGGATCCGTCTTGGCTTCATCCTCCATCAGGACAATGCTCCGTTATGGGGTGTCCTCATCCACCTTATTCACCAGATCTGACACCGTGTGACTTCTGGCTCTTCCCCAAAGTCAAAATGACTCAGGACATCAAGGCAGCCACGACAGTGCAACTAAAGACACTCACACAAGAGGACTTCCAGAACTGGTTTTAATTTAAACATTCACTGTATTTTTGATCACTGGTCACACCTTGGATTTTGCTGACCCCACTAGCAGGAGCATGCTGCCACCAGGTGAAGCTTGGTGTCTGAGACGCTGCAGCTCAGGTACCTGTGGTGACAGTGTAGATGCTTGTGAAGCACGTCACACTGGTCTGATTTGTCTCAGAGACATTTTGAAAGTGGAGGACATTTTGAGAGCTTAGGTATAAAAGGTGTGACTGCTGCATATCACCTAGGGCATCTCAAGTAGCATTATTTTGATAAACAGCAATATGATAACGTAAGTAGCAACAGTGTCTCTACCAAGGGAATAAGCTTATATTTGACATATTTATGTTGCTATTGAGAATTCCATAGGCCAGGTTTCCACAGTTCTAGTGTTGATCACCTGATGTCCGCTGCAGGCCCCTCGCAGGCCAGAAGGAGCACACGCTCTCTGGTAGCTCCCGACTTTGCCTGCTTCCAGCTGGCGTGCACACTTCAGAATCTGTGGGCCCCGGAGGGCGACAACCAGCATCAAACTCTGCAATAGGCCACAAAGGAGCTGTTTGGAACAACCTTGATTTCCAAGCTAAGGGCATTTTAATTATTAAATGGTAGCTTTTGAGAGTGGTTTCCACATTCCGATGTTGTCGAAGTTGGCTTTTATCAGCGTCCCAAGCTCATCACCAAGTGGAGTATTAGTGGGAGCAAACCGTTCCAGGAACCAGTAGATCTTCCACAAGGAATGCTGTCAGGGCAGCTCCATAATCTGTGGGGCTCAGTGAGAAATGAACCAGGGCGCCTCGTTCAAAAAGCAGGAAAGAGGTGCTGTCACAGGTGCCACACGCAGAGGTCTTTCCTGGTTTTCTTTTTTCAGTGTTTCTCTTGACTTCTCATGGCACTTCATTTGCTATTTAACGCCAATCTAAGTAAAGAAATATTCATATTGTAAGTGATCAACATGAATCTTGCCACTCATTCTTATTTTGTATAATGGCAGTTTTCAATGCAAATATAAGAATACTTTACTCAGATGCAGAATCCACCAAAATAATACAGCTGGCATTTCATCGGCTGTATGTGCGCGCATATTCCATTCTTAGCTGAATTGGGGTGATGCTGCAGGGAGCTAACTCAGGTGTTTTCACTTTAGTTCTTTGGACACTCACAGTCAGCTGGCGCCCCTCCCCTCTGCGTCCTGGCGAGTGAGGGCCATCCGAAAGGGAAGAAGGTCCAGCCGCCCATCTTTCTCCTTCCACTGCATCATGCCCAGGGGGAAGGCTTGGCTAACACAGGGCGTCATCTGTGAGTCAGGAAGAATACCAGGGGCTGAATACAAAGCAAGCTGCGTTTCCGGTGGAAAGCCTGACCTCTCGTGCTGTGGGTACCCGCACATACTCAGCAGTCACGCACCTCACACGCTCGCCCTGTACTCCCTGTGACTCTGGCTTTCGTGTGCATCCCATCTGAGCACACACCTGTGATGGTAAGGACGCTGACACACATACCGACTGTTGCTCCTCTGTACACACACGTGTTCACTTGCAAACCAGAAGTTTGGAGGTCAAATTAGTAAGGATGTTAGACAGCAACAAAGCTCTCAGCCAGGCCTCGCTGTCCAGCCTGTCAGTGCAGGGAGGGCCCGCGCACCACCGTGAACACCCTGCCACCAACGCACGCCCCACACTCACCCTGCATGCACACTCACCCGAAATGATTCTGGAATAACCGAATGCTGAAGTCGCTGTAGCACTTGATTTTGACGGTAAAACTTTGTGTTACTCACAGCTGTTGTCAGTATTTCATGTGCGCAGTTCAAACAGACACAGGTAGTTATAAACCAGGGTGAGTTATTTCTGTCTCCAGCCCTGAGCCTGGCAGCAGTGGGCACTCAGAAAGTATTTATTTCAGTGTTTTTAATATTTCACTGGATCAAGCATATCTTGTCATGGATCATTTTCATTCCTTGTGAGTTTTACATTACTGCATGGTTTAGAGAAGAACTCCTTTTAAATAACAAAATGTTACAAAAAAAGATACATGCCCAAAATAGCAATAATTACTTACCGTTTTTAAATATGAAAGGTTGGTTATATTTCTGATTTAGTAATACACTTTATTTTAGTTTAATTCCATTTTTTGTCTTTTGATTCCAGAATGCTGCCTATGTTGAGTTTTAAAAAATACCAGTTTACATTGTCTTCTCTATTCCTGTATGTTTCCTTCTTCCTAGCTGGTCCCTAGCTTTAGGGGAAAGGGACAAGGTGTCATTGGAAGGGACCTCTGGTCCTGTCTTCTTCTCCCGTCCATGTGGACACCCCAGGGATAATGGAGTTGGAGCTCCTCGCTGGGCATGTGGGGTGCGCGCTGCAGGCCTCTGGTTTTCAGATCTCTGTGTTTGGACTCTTCTTGTCCAAGCCCAGGACTCGTCAGGTGCACCAGCCTATGCTGTTCGTCGGTTCCTTTTTTCCTGCTGAGGCACAAAGACCTTTCCCTTTCCTGCAGACCATCACCCGGCCCCAAGGAAGAGGAGGCGTCATCCTGGGTCTTCCCCTGTGTGGCCAAGCCACCCACCTCCTGTCGCCTCCATGTGTCAGCAGTGGGCATTTGAAAGGCTTTCTTCTCAGAGTTCCAAACAGGAAGCAGTTGTTTCTTATTGGTATTCTCTTGAAGGCCATTTTCCCAGTTTTGGCAAAAAAGGATGGAGGATGGTCACTGGGAACTCATTTAAAGGGAAAGATCTCTGTAGTTTTATCCCAACTAAAATTTTCCCTGAGATTCCACTCCCAAAGAGGAAGGACTTTTGCCTGTCAAGGCTCTAACCTGACAGAGACATTCATCCCTCTTCTGAGAACCGGGCTTGCCCAGGGATTCCTGAAACCGGCGGGCACATCCTGATGGTAAACCTCTCTGAGAACCCCACTTTCTCCCCGTGGTGAAACATGCCTGTGCAGCCACCTCACAGCTAGGATGGAAGCTGACACTTCACGACACACGGGGCGATTTTCTCGTAGCTCAGGATGATTGGTCTGGTGACTTTCCCACCCCCATGGAAGTTCGGTAGGGCTGCCTGTCCGTCATTGCTGTGATTGCACAGCTCCTAAAAGAACAAGGATGCAGGCTACATTTGACAATAATCTTAAAAGCATATTTTTAGAGACCATACAGTTTTCATGCTTACTTTCAAATATCACTTGGCTTTATTATCCTAATCCCATCTCAGATTGTATTACATACAAGTTTAGATGAGCCTAAAAGATTGATTCTCAGCCAGGGATGATTTTTGTCCCTGTTCCTGAGGAGATAGGTGGCAGTGTCTGGAGACATCTTTTGTTGTCCTGACCCGGGGAAGAGCCACTGGTCAATAGCCGGGTATGCTGCCCACATCACGTGCGGCACAGGCCCTCTCTCAGCACAGAGGATTACCTGGCACAAAATGTCAATAGTACAAGGTGGAGAAGCTCTGGACGGAAAGGGAGACACGGCTTGATCTTTGTCAATCCTTACACATATCAGTAAAACTGGAGTGAATTAGCCATTTTGCCAGGCACCTTAATGCTTAGAAACCACTGTAAAGCTAGTGGCTTTCTTCAGTGGATTAGCAGGAAGCT
Organism: Aselliscus stoliczkanus; assembly: GCA_033961575.1. Classification (NCBI taxonomy): domain Eukaryota; kingdom Metazoa; phylum Chordata; class Mammalia; order Chiroptera; family Hipposideridae; genus Aselliscus; species Aselliscus stoliczkanus. The sequence continues at coordinate 63,658,056 of CM066735.1, forward strand.
CGTTCTAACCAGCAGTCAATTAGCATTTGTATGTTGGAGTAGTTCAGAATTATGCAGTTGGGGAGCCATCAAGAGGGCTCAATACACGAGAAATGGAAAGGCTCACATAAGCTCTGTACCAATTTCTCCCAAATATTGATGTGTTGTTTTCTGTAGGCAAAAATATTTTACAGCTGTGGACCTCAGAATCACACAGTAAAAAATCATACTGATAAAAAAATTAATAGCAAATTTAAATCTAATATGATTTCCTTCCTTTATCGTTGATAGAATTATTTCTCACATTGAGATAAGTCTAAAGTAGATATAAATCTCCCAGGAAATAGTTTTCAACATTGAACCTCCCGTAGACTCTTAGATTGTTCCTGTGATGCTGTCATATTTTACAACTTTCATAATTTTAGTTTCCTTTTCAGAAAAGAGACTTTTCTCTGTTGGCAATCTCCTTTTTGGGTTGCCCAAGAAAGTCACTGTGCTAAATAGTCTTTTAGAAGATGTTTTTCACAATGGTTTAGAAGATGTTTTTCACAATGGTTTAGAAGATGTTTTTCACAATGGATCGAGGATTTATAGACACCCAAGAGCTGAGTGTAATGACAGTCAGGTGAGTAGGGGCACACACTGAAATTAGGAGGTAAACAAACGTGCTGTATTAGCCACAAGGGAACTGCATCTAAGATGCGCTGGCCACGTGCCTTCCGTTTCCTGGGAGTCGCTGGAGCCTGGCTGTGGGTATGGCAGAATGTTGGTTTGCTTTACTGGAGTAAAGGGGCCGTTAAGAGGCTGCTCACCTGTCTGTGTCATCTACATTGAGTGGAAAAGTTTAAATGAGTTGGACAATTTAGTTGAAAGTGAAGAGAATGTGAAGTTTAGTTTTTATTTCTGAGGCATTCAAAGTCATGTATTTTTTTTTTGAAGAGATGATAATTATTATTGATAAACCTCTAGTATTTACATTCCATTTAATTAGCCAGAAAGATTTCAAAATAATATTAATATTTAAAGTAAGGCTGTGTTTCCTAAAGCTCTCTAACATTGTAAGGACACATTTTACTTTTTCCTGAAATGGAGTGGTTTATAGCTTTTGTAATGGGACATTCTGGGAATTGTGGTGTCTCTTAATGACAACACTGGTTGCAGTCCCATCATTTATCTTGTCTCCATTCTATAATGCATTGTCAGCAGTACAAGCCAGGAAGAATGAAAGGCACAAAGATGACAGATGGGGGCAGCTTCTATAGCAGCAAGACCTCAGGCAGTAGAAATAAGGGAGAACGTATTGGGATCCAAAGGCACGATAAATTTTCAAAGGCTTCAGTTTAATCTACTGATGACTAAGATGTCTGTAAAGGTAGGACATAAGTCATATGTCCTGAAAAAGGATTTTTTGTTTTTGCTTTATGATCATATCTCATAAGATGGCAGGTTTCCAGTAGACATTTGAACTCGGTCATTTTTATGGATATGGTGAGGACCCAGATATTATTACAAGGAAACAGGCAAAAACAGTTAAAATATGTATGTTCCACCACTGCAGGATCAGAAGCAACTAAGTTGAAATTACAAATGTATTTTCAGTCACTAATTGTTTCATAGGTTTGAGTGTATTCATCTTGGAGATGGTTTTATAATATTTCAGTTTTTTTTCTCCTTTTCTGATATTTGTTTCTATATAGTTTTCAGTCAGTTATTTTTTGTTCCACTGGTCTTCATGCATTTTACATTTAGTCCTGGCTCTTAGCAAATTGTCTGAAAGCAAAATGCTACTACAAATGATTGTTTTGATATTGTTCAGATATTTGTTTTCATGAAAATGGATAATTAGGAAATTTAAATTTGAAAGAACTTTTACATTTCCACAATTATTTTTATTTTAATAATAGAACTTGTATTTGACCAATGGTGGCTATATTGCCTCTCTCTCTCTCTCTCTCTCTCTCTCTTTTTGTTTACTACCATTTTCCTTGAATTTTTAATTCTGTTGAAGCAGGATTTCCAGTAGCATTTTCAATATAATTTCTGTCAATGTAGTTCTATTGCTATAATGTAACGAATTTCTCCTTTCAAGACTAAAGCTTTAGAAGACAATCTCACTGTGATTCTCAGTCATAGTCAGTGACATGTTCAGACATAGAAAATAGAACTAAGATGCTAAGAATCTCGTGTCAAGGTTCAAAACTATCTCACAGTTTGCAAAAATTTCCCCCAGATTTAGATGAAAGGATAACACTGCTTAAAGGTGTGATAAAGTGATAAAACACCCCCATTGTGCACAAGATTACAAAATTATTGAAAGTAAATTGCTGGAAATAATCATTGTTGGCCAATTTGTCTTTTTGAGTAATGTGTCATTATGATCAATTTTTGAACCAACCAATTCTTTTTCAACTATTTCACTTCAAAATAAGGAAAATAGTTCTTTGCTTGCTGGTGTCAGCCCTGGAATTGCAAAGCTACCAAGAGAGAAAATTTTGTTTGAGGAAACTGCTCATAAAAAATTCTGTGGAAATTACATTTTTCTCTTGATTCATTGAGGTTTAGTGTGAAATTTCCTCAGGATTCTCAATTTAACTGTATTTCAGAAATGAAAAATGGATTGTTGAGTACAAATAGCACTTTTCCAGTAAAGTACGGTTAGGTGGATACTGATTATGAACAAGAAAAATAGAAAGCAACTACATGCAGTTGGTTGTCCTTGTTTCCAGTGGGAGGACAGGCATCCTCACAGCTGTCTGGGCATCCGTAACCTCGGTCATGGTGATAATGCGGAAAACCATTGCACAGCCTCTGAGAGCACACAACTAGATTCAGTTCTGAGAAAACGGTGTAAGATTGGCCTAATTATTGAACCTGGCTACCAGCATATTTAACATAACATTTAAAAAGTCTCAAAATGGCAACTGAACAAGAGTAAAGGTGTGTGATGCTTTGAGACAGGGAGGCCTGATATCATAGAAAGTAAAGTAACTGTGATTCTTTTTACACATATTTTCTTTCAGAATTTAAGCAGTTTAATTTGGGGAAATTGTACAAAATAGCCTTAAAAATAATAGGGGCAATAAATATATTAGAATACTTAAGAATATTATGAGTATTTAATATAGCTATATTAAATATAAAACATCCTGAAATAATTTTGTGGCAATAGTTTGGAAAGTCTGCTTTTATTGAATGAGAAAACTCTTTATTTACCAAGATCAATATTTTGGTGTCTGAATGTAGACATCACACAATTATTTCAGAATTCTTTATATTTAATTATTTAGTCCACTGCAAACTTATTTTCTGTATAAGGCTGGGGACAAGGTGTACCTGTATATCAGTTGTGGTTATTGAACAAGAATAACATTGACCAAGGTGATCAACTGCCTATCCTCTGGCACCACTTCCAAATGAGTTTTGGGTATTAAATACACACACACATGCACGCACGCACCCATGCACCTCAAATCTAGCATCAAAGAGCTATTGACACCAATTAAGACATTCAGAAGAATGGGTTGTGGATTGTGAGTGGAATTGCAAAACAAATTATTGCAACTATTTCAAGCATGTTGAAAAAATATAAAACCTACTATTACAAAGTAATCACCTTTTATTTGGATAAATAACCTAGATGACTATTCAAAAAAGCTAATCTACAATAATATTCTTTCAGGAATAATGGACACAAAGCATCATTTAATATACATTCTTTCTTGACAATATATGCTAAAACATAAAGCTCAAAATTTTCAATTTTTGAAGATTTGTCTTCAAAGAAGATAATTTAAATATGAACTCATGAATATAAAGGAGCTTGGTTATTTGTCACATGAAAATACAAAAACAAACAAACAAACAAAACCCCTCAAGTTTGCATGTAGGATATAATTTTCACATAAGTGCTTGATGCCTTAGTGCTTTGGGGCTGCTATAACCCAATGCCATAGACATTTGTCTCTCATAGTTCTGGGGGCTGAAGTCCAAGATCAAGGCATCGATAGGTTCAGTGTCTGGTGAGGCCCCCCTTTGGGGACTGTGTCATCACATGACTGAAGGGTGGGGAGTTGACTGGGATCTTTTTCCCAGGGTACTAACCCTCCCTAGCGTGAGGCTTTCCTGAGGTGGAAGATCTTCGTGAGGTCATCCTAAATTTGAACAAGTCATGGCTCTGCTACATATGCTTTAACATCAGCAGAGTTTGAAAGTACTTACTGTGTTTTTAGATTGAAGTTCCCCAAACAGGAGAGTCCCTCTGACTGTAGGGAACAGAGAAGACAGTCTGAGAAAAGAATAGGACTGAGGCTCGGTGACACTGACAACTGTCACCAAACTGACCCTTCAAAAAAGAGAAAGAAAATATTGGGTTGTCGGAAAAGTCATGATGTATTTTTTCTATGTTTTTCATTGCAAAAATGCGTCATGACTTTTCCGACAACCCAATCAGTATATCTTTCTTGATAACTTTACTCCTTTTGCTTCTCCCTAAAGTTTGTATCCAAGATTTTGTAGCTAGTCTGTTGTTATATGATATATGGTACCCTGTTTCATTCTCCTCTCACACCACATTAAAAACTGGATTATCTATTGACAATATTATATCTTAAATGTATGGATTTGTCCAGTCTAAAAGTTTTGTAGTTTTTCTCATACGTACTATATACTTTTCAAATCCAAATTACATTTTAATAATGACTTTCTCTAGAAACTTGAAATTCCTATGTATTTCTGAACATCAGAAATTACTTAAAACATACTCAGGTATACCCATGATAATTGATTTTTGCAACTTGAAAGGCCAAAAACAAACCCCAAAGCAACTTCTGAATAATACAAGGTGTGACCAAAAAATGTTTAAATAAAAAAAAAGTTTTTAAATAATATTGTGAATGTTTAAATAAATATGGTGAATGTTTAAATTAAAAAAAAGTTTACAGTAATAGACACATTGCCATTAATCCTCCTCAAAATACACCCCTCGTTTTGAACACACTCGTCCCATTGTTGTTGACACTTAATGCAGCAGTTCTGGAAGTCCGCTTTTATGAGTGTCTTTAGTTTCACTGTTGTGGCTGCTTCCATGTCCTGAATCAATTCAAAATGTTTAGCTTTCATGTTAATTTAACTTTGGGGAAGAGCCAGGAGTCTCATGGTGTCGGATCTGGTGAATAAGGTGGACGAGGACACATCATACTGTTTTTATTTGACAGAAATTGCCATACTAGAAGCGATGTGTGACATGGAGCCTTTCCATTGTGATCACAAAATATGGTGAATGCTGCTGCCAAATGACATCCTTTGGAAAGGCAGGGACCTTCAATACAGGAAGAGGGGTGTGGAACCTTAGTAACAGTGTGTGACAAGTTTCAACTTTTTTGGTGCAGTCAGTCTGGGGTGAGCTATGGTTGAGAAATGGTGTGTTTTAAAGTGTGCTGTAAGTCATCCTCCATCATAACAACTCTTTGTGTCACCCATTGCTTCTGCTATACAGAAATTTCTGTCAAATAAAACTATTATGGTGTGTCCTCACTCACCTTATTCACCGGATCTGACACCGTGTGACTTCTGGCTCTTCCCCAAAGTCAGAAGGATTCAAGACATTGAGGCAGCCACGACAGCGCAACTAAAGACACTCATGAAAGAGGACTTCCAGACCTGCTTCAGAAAGTGGGAAGAACAATGGGACAAGTGTATTCAAAGTGAGGGGGGGGAGTATTTTCAGAGGAATTAATGGCAATGTGTCTTTTACTGTAATAACTTTTTTATTTAAACATTCACTGTATTTGCTGATCACACCTTGTATGTTTTTTACCATGTGTTAATTAATTTATGTATTTAAAATTGTATTATATCATTTTTGTTGTTTAAATTTTTGAAATGGGGTCATCCATGTAAAGTCTACATGTTAAATTATTAAGTCTTTGTATTAGTTAAACAGATAATTCTGTTTTCTAACCACTGCAGGAATTGATAACTGTATGTAAACAATCTAGGGCTTATTGGCAATCAAAAATATCAATGTCATAAACCTGAGTCCAGCAAGTAGGATTTTTCATCTTTACACCATATTGTGAAATGTTATAGTCCAATGAATAATTAACTCCTTTGGTTAAAGATCTCTACATACATAAGAAAATATGAAATAATTCACTATCTTGTCCATCAGCAGGGTTATAATGTCTTGATAATTATTATCATGTCTTCTTTTCCCATCCAGTGTAAGGGTTCTAAAGTCAATTGTATTCACCTTTTGTCTTTCAATCTCTTCAGGAGTTTTCCGCAAACTTCCCTTTAACAGTGTTACGTACACATCACCAGGAACAGGACTGATATCACAAACAGATTTTTTTAGCTATCAAATGATTCTTCAACGAGTAACTCTTTTTGGATACAAATGTATTTATAAATGTTCTTTAAGTAAGATCTAACTTTATTCAGTTATTAATTTAAGAGAGAGAGAGAGTGTGTTTATCCAGACACTTATCTATCCCACCCTCCTCCATTGTCCAGAAGAAAAGCGTGCAGTGCAGGCATTTTTACATTGTGATCTTTTTCATGACACTCTTTTAATGTTTTTTTGACTCAGAAAAGCAGAATTCTTTCTGTTTTATGTGAATTTATTTTATTGAATAACAATCATCTAAGCTTCAGATTTCTAGTGCAGTACACTAATGTACATAGAATTCTTAAGTAGTATAAAATTTTTAATAGTTTAAGATTGTCTTGGTATTACATAACAGATTTAATAGTTTTTATTTTTAGTTTAGAAAGAATATTTTCTATCAATTTTAGATGCTTTTGAAACAACCCCCAAACCTACAAAACTGTGCACAATTATTTAAAGTACATAATACCCCCGATTTGCAAAGCAGAGTTTTCAAACTGCATTGTAATATTCCATCATAAATGTTTACTGTGAATTTAAGAAAAGTTAAGTTGTTCTAGTGATAAGTTTTAAACTAGCCTACAGATGCCCTTTACTTAAACCCAGTTGGGCATCTCAAAAAATATCATTCATAAAACTGTCCTATAATAGAATCACAAGAACTGAAACAAACAAAAAATGAAGACCCAAGTTTGATCAGAAAGGCTTTTGTGCTTCTTTTTTTTTTTTTTTTGAGGGCAATGTCACTGGCCCTCACATGTGGGACCGAACCGGGGCCGCTGGCTTCCGAAAGCCAGCGCTTAACCACCGCGCCACTCGGCCGGCCCCCAGAAAGGCCTTTGTGAAGTAAAACCTTTCTTTCTACATGATGTTGGAAAATAAAGCTTCTAAAATAGACATTGATTATTATTCTTTTATCACATCAGCAATCTAGAGACGCTATGTCTATGTCCAGGGAATGATTTGAACATCTCGAGGCAAAGAATAAACACCTCTGCACCAGGTCCCTGATAGACTGATAGGGCTCACACACATTAAGCATGAATCAATGCCATTTGGCTCTGTCACTTTCCAAGCAATCCATATCAATATAGATTTCTTTTGCAAGTAGTGTTTAGGATGTTTTATTCTTTCAGTTATAAATGGATATCAGCCTATTAAATACTCATTTTTACAACTTACAAAATAGCCTGAAAGAGCTAGTGAAAAAAATTTAAAAAACAAAAAGAAAAACCCAGCCTGTCAGCAACAGTGTATTCACATTATATCGTATTTCACTCGGAAACAATAAAACATCCTTGTCCCTGTTTCATCAGGGCTTCAACCTAGACTGGGGCAGTAATGACTTGTAAGAAAGCGTCTATGTAATGACCTCTGAAAATGCTGTAGGCCAAATCTTCTCTAATGAACAGGCCATCTGGTGTTTGCCTGGAAGGAAATCACCAGAGAACCAGAATATAACCTGAATATAACGTTCTCTCACTGACCCCCAGAGGGGTCTACAAGTTCATTTGCTGTGCTTTTGCTTGAATGCATCTTTAATTCAGGATGGTATCTGTTGGCATACAATTTCTTTTTTTTTGCTCTCAGCAGAGATGTTCTATTTACAAGATTTTAGCCTCTAACCTCATCTATTTGTCTGCGTGTTAGTCCCTGTTCTGTATTGGATGATAATAAATTATTTCTGTGTAGCAGCCACACAGTAGAGAAATATTTGCTCTCTGCAACAGAGGAGAATCCCTCCAGCATGTTAAAACTTTAATATTGTGGTGCCCATGTTTTGAGGTGATGAAGTTGACACTCGAGGGCTCCCCTGCCTGGCCCCTCCTGGCCCGTTGCCACCTGTCCTCAAGTTATGGCAAAAACGGGGACAGTGGTACTGGGAAGCTTTCTGCTTTTTTTCCGTTTTCTAAAGCCGTGAAAATATGCCACATGCTTAGGGAAATACAATAGATTTTTAACACATACTTCATGTAACAGTCAATCATCTAAAACTTGTATATTTTGGAAGCATATGCCTAAAAGTCTCACATCATAAAAACTGCTCAAAAGCAAAGCAGAGTTACACCATTTGGACTTCTGACAATCACAAATGACAAACTCTGAATTTATATAAACTATTGGTGTCATGGTTAGGTCATAAATATGGATAATACATCTCACTTAGTAATAATAACTTACTTTTTGAGCCCTCGCAAGGCAAGCGTTTCCTAAATTCTTTATACGGATTATCTCTTTAGTTATATCAATGCAATCTGAAGCTAATACTGTTACTTTCAATCTATAGATAATGAAATGAAAGCACTGGGTCTCAGTCTAAGTCCACAGCCATAGAACCCGTAAACTGTGGAATTGGGACCCAGTCTGAAAAGTAAGTGAAATAGTCATGAAAATCATCCTCTAGGATTAGAAGTTTCATCTCAAAATTATTCATATGGATGTGAACTAATCAAATCATTAGTGTCTGGGATTGAAAGAGATTTTATAAAGCATATACTTTACTCTGGATGTTAGAATACCCTCAATAACTGTTTTTCATTTTAATGCTGTTATTTCTACAGTTTATGTTTATATTCTCAACCTGTACCCGGGTATCTTCTTAAATATTTATGTGTGGACGCCATCTTGGTTTGAAACAACGTGATCTTTCCTTTACTTGCTGAGATCTGCCCTGACAGAGCCCTGCCGTCTCTGCCTCGCCACCCATGCCATCATTCCTGTGATGACAGAGTGCACGGCTGTGACCAAAAGAAAATGTCAGGATTCTTGTTCCTTGTCAAAAGTGTCTGAAACTGTTGAAGTTAAATCTAGAACCTTCACTTAAATCAGGGTGTGCTCTAAAATAGCCTCACCCTATTCCTGGTCTTAAAACCATGCCACGGGCTCGCTGCCCGGCCCTTCTGCCCCATTAGCTCCAGGAGTGAGCAGCTGTCCCAGGCGCTGTCCGAGGACAAGACGGGGACAGGGAGATGTGCCCTTTCCTGCGAAAGGGGAGAGAATGGCTGGTACACTACCCCCCAGGCAGTAAGATTGCTTGTACATATTGTATTTAATAGACAGTACTAAAAAAGATTTAAAAATTGTGTTAGCATTAGAAAGTTCTCATTTTTAGTCAGTAAGGTAAAGTAAGCTCAGTTAAAGAGATTAATTTTTCCAACCAACACATTGCAGAGAGAGAGAGACTCCTTGTTAAGGGTGCAGGTATGCAAATCCTCCTTACTACAGGGAGAAAATACGTTTCTGAATACACTGGTCAGGCATTACTGAATGAGATACTATGACTGATCAAGTCTAAGACTCAGAAATCTTTGTTCAAAAAAAGCCTCAATAGATTAACTATGTGTGGGTGCTTCCAGCTTGTTTCATAACTATTTCTTTAAGGAAGATTTTTGTTTGGATTTTGCCATTTCATAATTTAGGGCAGCTTATAATCTGGTGACCAGGGTGAGCTGCGTGTGTTTCAATCATGACAGAGATCCTGAAGCCAACTGTTGGTTGAGGGATAAATTGTACCTTTGTGGCAGGACCTGACTAAATGGACTTGAACTTTTAATAACTAGTTAAGGTGGCATCTTGCAGATAACTTAAAATAAGACAATAGAGTTATTTTTAACAGTGATTTTTTTTCTTTGAATGTTCTTCTTCATTCATTTGGCGTTTCCTTATGTTTTCAAATGAGTCCGTATGAAGTTTTATTACTGGTTATTTCTTAAAAAGTTGTTTATAAGGCAATGGAAAACTCTGAATATAAACATTATTACTTTTTTCTTTTAACATTATTACTTTTAAAAAGGGGGAAAGGACCTGGGTTAGAAGCAATGATCTTACTTAGTTGATGCAAAACTTCAGCTTATTCATATTTGACAGGCTCCATCAGTGAGTCCAAATGTAAGGCTGCAGTATGTGGGTACACACACACTCATGTCCACACGCAGGGAGACACACACATAAGCACGCGCACGCGTGCTGGCACAAGTTTGGAAATGTTGACATGCCTGTCTCTGTGTCTCCACATCCATAGCATTCCATCCTTTGGTAGACATGAGGCATCTGTTTAAATTTACCTGGATGTGGGTTCAAATGTGTTTCTAGATTTCCAGAAAGATCTGGAGGTTTCACTGGACAGATTCAAAGTCCAGTATTAATGAGATGTGAGGCCAACAAAAAAAGGAAAAAAAAAGGCGGTAGTGGTAAAAGAATACACACAGATAACTGAGAAAATAGGGCGGTTCTCCAGAAGAGCCTGGAACCAGCCGCACTGTCCATGCCCAGGTTTACTCCTGGGCATCTCCTTAACGTAGCACTGCTTTGGAACAGAAGCTTCTAGAGGAAAATGTAAGATCTGGGGGGAAGGAAAAAGGATGTGTAACAGTGTTCTTATCAGAAGGATGGTGAAAGATATGAAAACTGTGTTGAAGAACCTGAACCTTTAACACCAAAAGAGAAATAATTTAGTAGGCACAACTCTACATTAGGGAGGCATATTTGGAAGAATACTCCAATGATTAAAACTATTCAAATGGGTTACGTTGTGAGAAAAGCGTCTTAAATTGTAATTCGTAACAGTTTCAGTGTCTTTGCATTAACCATGTCTTACAACTTTGTTGAGACAATGCAAGGCGGACATTTCTTTGCTGTTTCACAGATGAGAAAACAGACAAGAAAGATCAGAAAAACCATCATAGGCTCAAATCCCAAATACTGACTTTATTATTCAAATCCCTGTTTTCTATTCATTACATCGCAATTGACCTAATGGGTCAATGGCTTATGTAAGATGGCCTGACCTGTCAGCACCCACAGCTGAGCCTGAGAGGTGGGCGAGGGACTGGGCAGAATGCAGACTCCAGCCCTAGGTGTGTCCGTTCAGCACCCCTCTTCCAATTACTAGCATTATTTTTTATTTTTATCATTAGCAAAATGGTGTTGAAAGTTCCCATGCCCGAAAAGACTGGTTGTGAGGAAGTTAAGTTATGGAAAGCAATGTGTAAGGACTCCGTAAGTGTTAGCTAAGATAATAATCATTGTCATCTGGCACACACAGAGTGCTCATCACATGAGAGCTTCATACAGCCTCCAGAACGCCACCTTGGAGGACAAACTTCCACATCGTAGCAGGAATTCTAGAAACACAGGGATTGGGAGTGCGGGTGGCAAATTTGAAGATGGCAGCCTGTTGAGTTCCTTCTTTACTGTGATATTCTGCTAAGTGCATTATTATGTGATAGGTATCGGAGAGAAGCCATCTCCCAAACTAGGCATGTCCTTGATTTTTTTTCCCCCCATTTCTGGTACCAGTCAATGCCAGAGATTTCTAAACTGGGTCTAAAGTGGAAGGAATTGGGGGTGGGGGGTGGGTATTTGCATGCATGAGAATGCTACTGTAGGCCTTAGAAAAGAAGCGGATTTTGATAGTGTATTTAGTAATTGTCTACGTAACATGTGCTTACTGGAAGAATTTCCTGAAATGTTGAGTTTTGGTCTTAATATTATTTCCAGCCTTGCAGCCTACGAACATAGTGAAAATAAATTCCTTCTATCTGCTTTATTATGTACAGGGCTGAAATTCTCAGGGATATAACCAATTTACACATTTGACTGATGTTCTCAAAACCTAGGTGAGGGGGTGCATTTTCCCCATGGATGGAGGAGGAGGAAGGTAGTTTAGTCAGCAAAGCAGAGGGAGCGTCCGCCTGTTAGGACGTTATGAGCTGGGAACGACGGATGCACTGTGTGTATAGCACTGCTTGGTGTTCAAGGGCGTGGACTCAGCTTCATCTGGGCTACATATTTATTTTCCTCAATGTTACCAGGAAATAATTAGACTGAACAGAAGACTTTCACGTATAAGCTAGCACCCACTGTCATTACAATGAGCTTCCAACTGTGTGTAGATAGTTTTGATATAGGCTTAATTATCCTGTTGACCAAGGAAGGTAATGTTTTAGATATAGAAATATAGAAAAAGGTCCTATGAAATAATGACAGAGGGTACATAGTACCCAATATGGCCTCTCCTGTTAGAGAAGGGCGTAAATAATCTGATTACTGCAAACTGGAAGTCCCTCAAAATGAATCAAGAAATAAAAGTAAGACATGGGAAAAGCTGATAGAGCAACACAGAGACTTTCATGTGGGAAGACAGAAGTATGAAGACTGATCTAATCGCCACTTTTGTAGGGAAGGTAATGTTTCTTGTCTATCCCCTCAGGGCCTTCAGCAGGGACCAACGGTAAGAAACGGAAAGCATACATATTTTTAGTGCTCTTTATGCATACCTGAGCCCCCCACAAGAGAAATGAAAACCCGAAGAAGCAGGCAGGGCTGAGCACTCTGACTGAGCGGGACAGAGGGTAGTAAATTGTGAAACTCCAACAGGACAAGGGGTTTGGAGGATGGAAGTTAATGAGGAAACATAACTAGCAACGCAAGAGCTGGTTTAACAAATGTGTTCCTATGTATTTCTCTCAGCCTCCACATCCTGTCTGCAGTTAAAAGAGAGTCCTCCTTGGCCCAGGGGCAGCAAGGGAAGCTTTCAGTGGGAGGTTTATCTCCTGCTTTTAGGGAGGAATAAAAGGTCAGAGCACCTCTCTGGCATCTGCTGTTCCTCATGTACCTGTGACTCCAAATATCTAATGTGTCAAAGTCGTATATTTTGGGGTGACATGTTCCCAATCTATACACTTTCAATAGAAAACCATAAAAGCACTATCCAGGGTGAGACCTCTCATTTTCCTAACAGCTAATAATCACAGAGCCTATACTTTAGTTGTGATAATGGGTAAAATGATAAAGTGCTATATTTTTTTCAAATGAGAATGTATTATCATGCATTTATGATAAATATTATTTAGCTGACAACTCAAACTACAGTGCGCTCGCCAGCAGTAACAATGAGGGGAGCACAGAGCCAGACTCGCTTGATACGAGTTAAAACTTGTGCTGATTTCAGGGTTTCTTACTCAATTTGGACCTGCAAAATATGATGGAATTCATCAAAGATGATTAAATATACAGGGATAGAGAACTTTTGGAAGAAGGGTGATGCTTTAACATTTTTGACATGGCAAACGTTCTGGCATTGGGCATCTGGATGGTTTGTTTGGCTTTTCACTATTCACTGAGAAATGTGTAAGCAAATATTGGTTGGACTTTTGCTTTTTGAGTTTGCCTGGGTGGTAGTGTCCTGTTTCTCTGTTGATATGGAACACTTGAGTCACATCTTTAAAAATGACAGCTTGTGGATTTGAATTCAGCAGTTTTGGCTGCTTTTAAACACTAATCTAATTTACATGTATCTTCTGTGCCAGGGGCATGTTTGGAAACAGAAGTGGCAGCAGTGAGCTGGTTTCTCTTTGCCGTGAATGAGTCTCAGTTTTAGAGTCTCTCTCTGGGGAGGGTTTACCAGCCAGACGAGACTATAGTGGGAGGCAGCCCTACATAGCGCCAGCACGAAAACTTGGCTCTCCCTGCTCTTTCTAGAGTGCAGAGAGGCCGTGCTGTCGGCCTTGTGTGGACAACACCAGTAGTAGGAGGAGGGAAGGGGTGAGTGACCTTAGAGCCCGCGACATTTGGCTGTGGGATGCCATCATGTTTGTGAGACCTCTTATGGGTCAGATGGTCCCTGTTAAAATAAATAGCTTATTTTCTTTTTTCTCTACATACTTTTTCAAGCAATCCTATTTAAGAGTATTTTATATAGATATTGTCACAAATGTTAAATCAATAATCCCCTGTGATCTTTGATCATGTCCCCAATTCACATAGTTGAGCCCTTGATTGTTGTTATTTTGTTAGTAGGTGTCATTATTATTGATGGTATTTTATTAGTACTATTAGTGTTATTTTTTCCTTACTAAAGAATTACCATAGAAGTTTTTCTCCCAGATCACTCTAAGCTGACTTTTCTGTTCTGAAAAAGCCAAAGGAAGGGGATTCTGTAATCTTATCTGATAACATACATATTCATGAAGTGTTTTTGCATCCATGAACTTCTTCCTTATATCAAATCTAACTTGCTTCTCTTAGCAATTACACCCATTTCCTCGAGGTCACTGACGAAAGATGCAATAGATGGTTGACATTTTCTGTGAACTGACATGAAGAATAAAACTTGTTAGGGAGCTTTGTAATTGTGTCCGATGGAGCAGAACCATGAAGAAGAGATGAAAGTCCACTGATGTTCTATAGGTCAATATCAAATCACTTCAAAAATAGTTGTAAGAATTTCCTGGAATGATACCCCCAAAACACAGTAATCTATGACAACTCTTTTTGTCAGAAAGTTATGATAAGCTTAGTACAATAGAGAATGTAATAGAGTTTGTCACACTTTCTAGCCTTTTCGTGCCTTTATGGATTGGCATTTTCTTTTGTTCATCTGCCCATTATTGACTTAGTAATCTCCTCCATATAAAAGCAGCTTGGATATGCATCACTCAGAATGGCAGTTACAGTTGTTCTGTATTTTTGAATGGCAGGCCTTACATTTAAGTATATAAAGTGACTGGAATTAATTGAAACCATTTTTAGTTTATTCAATAAACACATATACGAGGTGTGATTGAAAATATGGTCAATGTTTAAATTAAAAATGTATATATATCACAGTAAAAGGCACATTGTCATTAATTCCTCTGAAAATAACCCCCCTCACTTCGAACACACTTATCCCATTGTTCTTCCCACTTTCTGAAGCAGTTCTGGAAGTCCTCTTTCGTGAGTGTCTTTAGTTGTGCTGTCGTGGCTGCCTCGATGTCCTGAATCATTTTGACTTTGGGGAAGAGCCAGAAGTCACATGGTGCCAGATCCTGTGAATAAGGTGGATGAGGACACACTGTAGTGTTTTTATTTGACAGAAATTGCTGTACCAGAAGTGATGGGTGACACGGAGCATTGTCATGATGGGGTATGAAGTAAAGACACTTACAAAAAAGGACTTCCAGAACTGCTTCAGAAAGTGGCAAGAATGATGGGATGAGTGTGTTCAAAAGCAGTGGGAGTATTTTGAAGGGTATTAATGGCAAGGTGTCTTTTACTGTAATTATAATTACTGTAAAAATTACTGTAATTTTTTTATTTAAACACTCACTATATTTTGTGATCACACCTCATATGTATGTATTTAAATTTTTATGTACTTTTTATAACTTAAGCATTTAAACTCTAATATTGTTGAGCAATTAATTATAATTTATTATCTCTGATTAATAGAGGCCATGAATTCAAATTCAAATGATAATTAAACACTGGCTCCTTGATGGAAGTGTTTAGGAGAGAACGTAGGGCAGCTATGTCATTGCTCAGTGGATTTCATCTCATCTACTAGTAATCTTTGGTTAAGTTACTCCACATTAATTTTTCATCTCTCTTTTTGTATAAAATAATTTTGGTACAATTCTTTAAATACAAGTTGTTAGATCCTAACAAACTTTCTCACCTGATTTATTTCAATTGAAAAATTAAAAAGAGTTAAACCTTAGATGATAAATAAAACCTATAATGTAGTATTTTCAGAAAATGCTCCTTTTTCCCCATTTGCCAAACAGATGTGACAGAGATTTGAGGACAGGAAGGCCATGTGCCTCCACTGTCAACTGTTCCTACTCCTACATGTGGTTACCAAAGCTAAGTCAAATTTACTGTGACTTTACAAGACAGCTACAGAAAGACATTTTCCAAGAAGCATTTTCATTTTTGCTGAATTCATAAATTTATAAAAATTGCCATGAATTTATATGCAAATAGTGTCTTCCTTTGATGTCTCACTTTCAGAAGGCAGAAGGGAAATGTTTTGCCCCAGGCATGTCATTTTCATGAAAAGCCATATGGAACCAGGCTATGGTATACTGTATTACTCTTTAAAGGATCCTTCTAGTTGGAGTAAGATTAAAGTTAATCACCTTGTAAGCTTGCTCCCACTTATGCTAAGGTGGTGTATAAGAGCATATCAAAACAAAATTCTTACTGAGAAAGTTAATTTGAAATATGCATGGGAGTATTTGTTTTTTGAAGCAAAACTTAAAAATTTGGAGAAACATCTATTAATAAACAGCATTCAATGTGAAATATTCATATTTTTAGAGGTTTATACTGAGTATAAAGTTTATTTCACACATTAATGAAGGGGATAGACTTGGAACAATTTACATGATACATTTATATGAATATACACACATGTATATACATTCATTACAGTGTATAATATGTAAATTAAAACCAATAGATTTTAAAAATCTAATTGAATTTCCTCATGTGAATTGATTTGCATTGCTCAGAACTTTATATTTATTGAAATACATAGAAACACACACACACACACACACACACACACACACACACACACATATACCCATATATATGGAGGGAAAAGTGAAATAGAGGAGAAGGTCATGATGGTAACATGAAAAATATATTATTTCTGGAGTCAGTGATGATAATAGATTATTTTAATCTAATGTCATCACAAACACTTATGGAGATGTCAAAGAAAAACATGCATTTAAGGAAAATTAAGCAGAATGAAGATAGTGGGGTAATCTACTTTAAAAAAAATAAATTTTTAATAATAGCAGTTAATATTTATACCAATACAGAAAAAAGAAATCTCAAGGTAAAAGTGGTGAAAGGTGTGTGTATCTCTCTATATATATCTGTATTTCTATATCCATATCCATCTCTATGTGACAGTTACTAGAATTGCAGAGCATGCATTTTTCTCCTGTAACCTGCCTTTCTAATATGAATTCTTCTTTATTGTTTTTTTATTTTATTTTATTTTTTTTTTTGAGGGCAGTGTCACTGGCCCTCATATGTGGGACCGAACCGGGGCTGCTGGCTTCCCAAGCCAGCGCTTAACCACTACGCCACTCAGCCGGCCCTTATGAATTCTTCTTTAAACGCCATTGAAATAACTGTCTGTATCTAACCAATAATGACATGGGGACATTTATACCACAGGATGTGGGAGAACCACGCTATTGATCCAGACCCCACATCACTGAGGACGGAACAGGAGGGAAGTCTTACTGGGGCTGGAGGGTTCATGTTCAAGGTCACCCACAGGGCTGTGATGGAGTATTTGCTGGCTATTGGCCGGAAGTCCCAGTTCTGTCCCAATACGCCCTTCGGCAGGGTTGCCCAAGTATCCTCAGGTCATGGCAGCTGGATCCCCTCAGAACAAGTGATTATAGAGACAGAGAGCTCAACACAGAAGCAGCAGATGTTTTGTAAACTAGTCATGAAAGTAATATTTCTTAACTTTGCTCCTTTCTATTGTAAAAAGAGAGTCACTAAGTTCAGCCCGATGTCAAGGGGTAGTGGTTATACAAGGTATGTGTACAAAGAGACAGGCATTACTGGGGCCATCTTAGAGATTGGCCATTGTGGTTCATTAATATTTCAAGTAAATAATATTTAATTACACTGACACCAATAATCAAAGCCCTGGTTAGTATGTCTCTGTTCATTTTACCATACAAATTGTATTCTACCTTCTATGATAATTATTCCTCTATGATGATTATTCTTCTACCTTAGCTTTTAGATCCATTGTGTGTCTTTCTCTCTTCAATTCTTTGTCTCAGGAGAGGGATCTCTAGATTGGGTCGCCTGGGTAGTTCTGCCTTCTGCTTATGTTTGGGGTGAGCCAACAGGAGATGGTGACAGGATGTCAGGGTATTCCTAAGTCTGGGGATGATACAGGCCCCTCATTCACAAAAATGGGAAAAAGTGTCATCAACAATACAAAGATAAAAAGACCTTCTTCAATAATACTTTAATAACTTATAAACTGTAATAAGATTAACAGATACATGAATAACAACATAAACTTAAAAATTACAAAGCTATTTTAGCATCATAATTGTATATAATACGGTACAAAATTTTATAAATGTGATACTTAATCGTCCATAAGATGTTGGCTCACATTTCTGCAAATATTCCTATTAGATTGTCAAAGTTTTTACTTTTAACAGTTTCATTTTCAATTGATAAATTGAAAGTAACACTATTTGCTTTTGGCAAATGCTAGATGAAAATAATTTCTGATAATTTTTTATTCTGAGTAGGATCTTTCTGCTGAGCAACTGCTACTGAAGGTAGGAGAATTAGGAGAATTTTACAGGCTGGGACAACACTGGGGTCGATTGTGATACTTCTTTTTGAAATATATATTTGAGTACATCTATTCTAGTGAAATAATTTTTCTAAGAAGATAGAATTTGTCACACAGATCAGTTTTGTGTAAGTCTGAATTTAATTTTAAGTGTAAATTTATAAGATGGCATTTTTATGTTTTTTTGACATTTCCTGTAACTTGCATAAGTCATACAAGAGACCAAAAGTGGCTTCATGATTTGTATTTAATTCAAAATGTCTCTTATTGGCCGGCCAAGTGGTTGCGAGCTCTGAGCAACAGGGTTGCCGGTTGGATTCCCGGCCTGAGCTGAGCAGCTGTTGAGCTGCCAACAGGTGGCAGGGTGGCTCAGCTCAAAAAAAAAAAAAATACAAAATGCCTCTTATGAATTCTCTTTCTATATCTTGAATTACAAAAGAAACTTAAACATTTTATTCATCATTAATAATTAATTAATTCAAAGGTTTGTATGGGCTGAGTGTTATTTTCTGTCAAACATGATAATTTTTAATTTCTATTTCTAAGCCTGTGGACATTTACTTTACAACAGTGTAGCCATTTTTAAAACCAGAGATTCTAAACCCTTTGAAGAAGTCTAATAACTCCCTGGTATGCATTTTTTTGCGATGCTGGTGTGTGCACCTTTTATTTCGTAATAATTGACTGATAGAGCTTATTGCCTGGTGGAGCACTCGCACTTCCTGTCCGGGTGCTCAGGCCGAAGCACAGATGCAAACAGCAGTGCTGCAAAACATCTGATCTGAAATTTCTAGAACTGAACTGAGAAACAGACTAATCCCAATCATAGTTGGAAACTTCAACACCAATTGGTAACTAAGAAACACTTAGACAGAACATCAGCGATAGACAAAGGAACTAGAGAGAAAACCAGCAAAGATACAGAAGAATTCAACACCATCAACCAACAAGCTTCAGTCAGCGTTGCTAGAACATACTATTTGTAATAGCCAATATTACATAATAACCATATTATAAAGCATAGATGTTTCATTTCCCCTAAAGATCTGGATGCATCATTTTGGGTGTATTTGGAGTAACAGTATGGAACTTTATAATTAATACACACTTTAATATGAGGAGCCCTCACTATGCTGAGGCTGTTTGTTTGTTTATCTCTGTCACTATCATAATCTTCATATTCTGCAGTCATAATCTCTAAATATAATGGAAACGTAATTTATAAAAAATCGAGAGACATATGAAAAACATACTTTACCACAAGTTTACTGAGATCAAGAAAAAAATAAAGCACTAGCTATGTAGGTATTGAAGCTATAACTTTAAGATACTGTATCCACTCTTTTTGGTTTTTGTAGTGCCTAAATATTTCTTCCACCTTTTATTAGTTAATTCATTATTTCTTTTGTATACAATACAATAAAAATTCTTTCTTTTGTAAGAATCTTTTACATTTTCTCTGATATAAACTATCCCTTACACATTTCTACTTGAAAGAATACCATAGTACAACTGGACATTCACATACAAACAAAATGAATATAGAAAGAACTGTACACCTTTCCCAAAAATTAACTAAAAATGGATTATAGACCTACAGTAAAATGAAAAACTATAAAAGTCCTAGAAAATAACACAGGAGCAAACCCAGATGACCTTGGATGTGGTGATGACTTCCTAGATACAGCACCAAAGTCATGTTCCGTGAAAGAATTGAGAAGCTAGACATCATTAAATTTTAAAACTTCTGCTCTGAGAAAGACAAGGTCAAGAGAATGAGAAGACAAGCCACAGACGTGGAGAAAACAATTGCAAAAGACACAGCTGATAAAGACCTGTTCTACAAAATCTGCAAAGAACACTTAATAGTCAGTAATAAGAATGTGAACAACCCAATTAAAAAATGGACACAAGTCATGAACACACCTATCTGAGCGACCAAAATCTGAAAGACTCCCAACACCAAACGCTAGTGAACGTGCATGTCCTTGGGAACACTCCCTCACTGCTGGAGTGGTCCAAGGTGGGGCAGCTGCATCACGAGACAGCCGGCAGTAAACCGATGCGCTCACTGCACAACCCAGCATTGTGCTGCTTGATACTTAAGGGGATTGAAAGCTTATGTCCACACAAAACCAGCACAGGGGTGTGTATAGCAGCTTTATTCATAATTGCCGAACACTTGGAAGCAGTAAGATGGTCTTCAGTGAGTGGATAATAAGCTGTGCTATATACAGAAAGCAGATTCCTATTTAGCGCTAATGGGAAATGAACGATGAAGCCAAGGAGAAATCTCAGGTGCATATGACAAAGTGATAGAAGCCAATCTGCGAGGAAACACACGATATGGTCCCATTCTGTGACATTCTGCAAAAGGCAAAACTGTGGAGACAGCAAAAAAAGATCACTGGTTAATGGGAGGGAAGAGATGAACGGGTGGAGCACAGAGAGATTTGGGGCAGGGACCCCCTCTGTGTGACACCGTGGGGGTGGGTACATGTCATTATACATTTGTCCAAGCCCACAGCGTGCACCCCACCAAGAATGAAACCTGTGGACTTGGGGTGATGACATAGCAAGGCAGGGACAGCAGCTGTAATAAAGACAGCACAGTGGAGTGAGACATCCATCATGGGGCGGGGGGTGCTCTCCACTCAGTGTCGCTGTGAGCTTAAACTGCCCTAAAAATAAAGTGTATTTTTAAAAATCACCGTAGCATTCCCCCTACTCACCTCCACATTAACCTTCTTCTACATCCATGATTATCGGGAAAGAAAATATAGAACTTTATACATTAAAATGAATAATAAATGCTTCCACTTGCCCTCATGTGAAAACTGAAACCACGAGGAAGAGACAAATGCCTGAGGCTGGGACAAGTGACTGGTCAAGTCATATTCGGTATTCTGGTCTCCTGTGATGATGAGTTTCATAACCTCTCGTTTTAACAAAGCATATTTTGAGTTATGTAATATGTTACTTATGTAAAAAGGTATTTTTATTTCTAAAAACCAATCACCTACAAACAAATTAGATTTGTAATCTCCACTCTCACTCTCACTCGTGGCTGCTCCTCCTTTCTCTCTCCAAGGAGTCCTTTTCGGGATATACTTACACCCTCGCTGGTATTCCCCTCTGCATTTCTGCGGGTCCCATCACCCAAACCCAAGCTTTGCATGGAGCTGGCTTTGGGGTGTGGCTCCCTTGTCTTCAGCTCCTCAAAGACACTGCCCAAGTTCTTTCCACTCCCCTTGTCTTCCAGGCTTAGCACTTTCTGTTGATTTGCTTCCGATACCTTCTGTTGAGCTTATTTCCAACTCTGTTTTATAATCATGCTGTATTTCTCGGCATCGCAAGGACTTAGCATGTGTATGTGTACTTATATGTATGTATACATATATGTATTCACACGTGTGCTTGCATTTGTTTTATTACTCCATTTGGAGACTAAAACTCTACCCACTTTGTCCATCCTACAACTTTCCATACCAAATCACTTATGATGAAGATATGCATGTGCATACCTCTCTTTCAATCTAGAAGGGACTACTTCATTTATTCAACTGCCAAATATGTGTTACATTGGCCCCCTTGCTACTGGGGACCCTGCTGTCTGGCAGAGCAGCAGAGAGTGGCTGGGGCCCAACAGGCAAGGGGAAGAGAGCCGAGCAGGGGTTGGGAAGGCTGGACTGGTGCAGGCAGGCAGGGCGGTGGAGACAGTCTGGACTGGTGCAGGCAGGCAGGGCGGTGGAGACAGCCTGGACTGGTGCAGTCGGGCAGGGCGGTGGAGACAGTCTGGACTGGTGCAGGCAGGCAGGGCGGTGGAGACAGTCTGGACTGGTGCAGGCGGGCAGGGCGGTGGAGACAGTCTGGACTGGTGCAGGCGGGCAGGGCGGTGGAGACAGCCTGGACTGGTGCAGGCAGGCAGGGCGGTGGAGACAGTCTGGACTGGTGCAGGCAGGCAGGGCGGTGGAGACAGCCTGGACTGGTGCAGTCGGGCAGGGCGGTGGAGACAGTCTGGGCTGGTGCAGGCAGGCAGGGCGGTGGAGACAGTCAGGCGATGGGATTTTAATGCAGCATGAGACAACCTCGAGACGGTGCTGAAGTGACCTGAGCTGCATTTCCAAAGATTGCTCTGTTGTGGAGACCATCTTAGGGTTATAAGTAGAAGCCTATTTGTGGTGACAGCCCAGGCTCCGGTCAGGGTGTCCTGGCCGAGGCAGGGACAGTGGGAGAGAGGGGGAGCACTGTGGGTTTGCGGGGTGAGAGATGCTGCTGTGCTGCGGGCTGTGGTGGGTGGGGTGCGTGCTGCCTGATGGCGAGGACATGTCACTGACTTCTGGGTTTCTGGCTGGAGAACCTGCGTGGGTTTCATAATACTTTATAATGAACAGCACTTCAGTATTTCTGTTTCATTTGAAAGACAAACAGCCTTTGATGTATAGCTTAATTTTTCAATGCACTTAAGAAAACTGAAGTTCAGAAAGGTGGTGTTTGTCAGTCACACGGAGAGTCAACAGCAAGACCCGAACCTGTGTGTTGGGATTCCAAGTCCGCCATACCAACCGCAGCCCCCCGTGAGGTGAGGCGCTGCCCCCCACCATCCCACCATCCTCTTCTTCAACAGCAACAGTCGCCCTCAAACTGGTCCAGCGGGTGACTCCGGAAAGGAGTGGACCCTCAGCGGTTTCTCCAGCAGTTCAACGAGGAACCAGGGCAGGAAGACAGGAAGCAAGTCAGTTGAGTTGCAAAACTTCTTTGTTATTTATTGATTATATTTTCTGTAAAAGCGTAACGCCCAAAGCACACACCGGTCTTCTAACCAGTTTCAGAAAACACTAAGGCTGCTAGGTGAGTTTAGTTGTTAAGATCCATTTCTGTCTCCCTTCTGACTTTTCAGTAAACATTTTAGACCTCCTGCTGGCACCATAATACGGTTAAATAACACCTCTCATCATGTCCAGTATTGGAACATTTTACCAGAGGTGGAAATTTTTTTACATGCTAGAATTTCTTCAGCACAAAAACTGAACATATTGTTCAAAAGCATATATCCTGTGATAAAAGCTGTGATACTTTGGAAATAAAAATGTCTTGGATTTCTAAAGTCTCAACCAAAAAAATGAAAGGAAGAAAAAGTAAACCATTTCTTGATGCAGCTAGAACCGAAATCGATTTCAAATGAAGAGAGTGGGATGTCAGTGAAAGCAAATACAGAGAAGTTCTATTTGGAAGAGCTGGGTTTCCATCAGCTGTTATCTTAACATCATGGGAATCATTTACACTCTTAAAGAATGTACTGTGTTTAGAGGAAGTAAATAATACATATAGGAGCAGTACTGATGTGATTTCAGGTACATTGTTAGAAATAATATTAGAGATTCTGAATGCAAATACTTAGATTCAAATCAAGTTACTGGAGTTTTTGTAAATTATAATGGATGAAAGTATTTTGAAGATGCATATGACTAAAGACAAATGTCATATGGACTAGAAAGTAGATTCCACGCCTCAGAATTAGAAAATAGGAGGAGATCAATCACTGATTAATAAAAAGTAGGTGAATATTATCAGGCATTACCTTCTCTCTATATTTCAGTTTCTTTCTACTTTTTAAAAATTCTGAAAAAAATATGCATGCACAGCATTATATTTCCTTTTCCCAGTCTAATTTTATTGATTCCATGCCTAATTCTACAAGTGGCTATTTATTTACTGATGGTTGAAGATCCAGTCTTGCATGTCCATATAGTTCATCTGAGGTCACTTAAAAATCGAGATTCCTGAATTCCATTAGAGAATTCAGGAAATAAGGGTAGGATTTAACAATTTTAAAAGGTATTCTAACAATCTGGGCCTAGCTCTTGGAAATCACTTGTTATACGGATAGCATTTGGGGATTTTATATCTCCATGTCATCACTGATGTTTGGTATTATCCAAATTTCAAAATTAATCTATTGGGTACAAACAGCTATCCCACTATTGTTTCAGTTAGTATTTCTAATATAAGTAGTGAGTGTGTATATAAATCTCTCCTTATTCCTTTTAGCCATATGAGTTTCTTTTTTTGCCAATTGCAAATTATTTATGCTTTGATATTTTTTCTTTTGAGTTTTCTCTTTCTCTGTGATTTGCAAGATTTTTTTGGATAGTATAGATAAATATTACTTTTCATATTTTGATATGATTTGGGGGCTTTTTTTTATAAATGGAAAACAAAGAACACTGCAGGAATTCTACTGAACATGTCTAGAATCCATTGTTGTCCCCCAAGTGTGTCTATATCATTTTCTGTCCTTGTCATATCCTCTACTGAACTATAATATATATCCTATGTGGGCAGGGTTCATACATGGTTCATGTATGAAATTGACAATGTGTCTGAACAATGTCAGCACATACTTAGAGCATTTAATATTTTGACATAAATAATTATGTTCTCAGCTGATAAATCATTAAAAACTACATTTAAAGAAAGATCACTTTGTGATTTTTAGCAAATAACTTAAAAGAGTTCAAAAATTAAGTGACAGTGTGATAACAAAACTTCCTGATTCAAATCTATGTGTTTATATAAAAAGGTTTTCTCTACATTTATTTTTTATTTTTTTAAATGAAAACTTATAATAGAATTCTGTAGTTATATGTTTAGGTTTAAAAATGTAAATTCCAATACATGAGTCCTCTGTGCCTAAAGACTTTATTGGAAATACAACTGGATTCTCACAAAATATTAAGATATGTTAGAGGATTACATTTTCTAAAATGCTGGGTCACATTTGTTAATGTCACTCTGTTGTTTGAGGATATGAGTAGATTCTATCATGGCAGAGATAAATTCTACCTAACAGGTATTTAATAGCTGGCTATTATAAATATTAACATTTTGTTCTCTTGGTCTCCTAAGTGACATGCATATTTTCATTATGATTCAAGATTCTTCAGTCATTTGACAAATGTCAATATAATGTGGTTATGTGTCTGTTGGGTTGGAGGAGACTTGAAGAAAGATTAAATTTGGAGACTACTCATCTATTATCTTGTAAGAAATTCTGCTAGCCAATGAAACCAATTATTAAAAAATGTAAGCACTGGCCTGGGAAGCCAGCGGCCCCAGTTCAGTCCCACATATGAGGGCCAGTGACACTGCCCTCAAAAAGAAAAAAAAAACAATGTATTTTCAGATTGTTCAGTTAGCCGCAGCGATTAATTCTAAATATGTATTTTATATTTAAGTGCTAAATATAAAGTCCTTTTATCTAACAAACTATCTTGCAAATTGTATTATTTTTGTTACTACAAGCAGGAAAACAAACACTATATTTGTATGTTTTCATATAAAAGATTGTTTTCAATTTCCATGACAACATGAACATTTTCCGTGCTTCTTACCTTATGTCATCATGGTTCTGTTGCAGAAAAAGGAATCTACTCTAGTTATTTATATGAAAAGGGATTTAGTATTTAAGGGCTTATGATATTATTAGAAGGGCAGGGGGCTTGGCTCTAAGCTTCGTCTCCAAGGACGAGTGCAGGACGCTAGGGAGAGCTGTGGGGAGCTGTGCTTAGGGCTCTCCGGGAGGCGAGGACACAGCTGACTTCCGCTGCCTCCGTTGCAATTGCTTCAAGCCCCAAAGTAGAAGCCTGGACAATGGCATCCTGCTCAGAAAAAGTTCTTTCCACAGCTGTGCTTGCCACCAGAAAAACAACCAAGACAAAGTCTTTTCTACCTTCCGAATCTCAAGTGAGTCCATGAAATTGGCAGAAAGCTATCTGCTGATCAGGAGTCTAGGAAATACTTGTAACCTTACACCGTCTCCAGGGCAAGAAGGCAAAAGGGAGAAAAAAGGTAAAGATGGGAAAACGACTGCCCCACAGTCATCATAATCTTAAATTGTTTTTATTTCAAATTATTACTGATTGTATGGTCTTTTCTAAATTAAAAAAAGAAAACAAATTGAAAATAAAAATAACCAAATATCTTGATGGCTACCTGGAATTTTTCTAATGAATTTTATGCATGAAATCAGATAGTTTATTCAAGAGGAAATATTTTCACTGACATACATGCACATGCCATTCGCAGTTGCCAAAGAGCCCATATTTTCTAACTGGTTAACCTCAGCTTACTTTCAACAGTGTGTTAAAGGTTAACTAAGGATTGAAAAAGCCTAAGGATGAGCTCCCACTCGCTATGGCCACTTACAGAGTCAGGGGCTTTCCAGAAGCCATCCCACTTTGAAAACGTTGGGAAATGGAAGAAGGGTGTGAGGCTGAAAGGAAAGTAGAAAGAATCCAACTTAGGACAGGCTTTCAGCCTGCAGAGTCAGGGCCACAGCTGTGTGGTGGAGCTCATCTGATGTGGCTGCTACTGACCCGACTCAGCTGATCTCTGGCTGCGAGGGCTCCATCCTCCAGCTCATTGCCGCATGCCTTGTGTGGGCCTCTGTTTAGCACGAGGCGGCTGAGTGCAGCTCTGAAGCTCACAAATGCCAGAGTCCATCTGCCCACATGGGCATCTTAGCTTTCATGAGTTACAGTGTTTTCTTGGACACACTGATTATTCTCTGTGCCTCAGTTTCTTCCATCTGTAAAATGGGATAATAGTCCTAAGGACAGGATTGTTGCACTAAATGTTATAATCTATAACATCCTTAGTATAGTGAGAACGCAAAAATTAATTTATATTTATTATATCAATGCAAAAGTAATCAATAGTTATAGTAATTCAAATTTTCTCTTTGTCTTTAAGATTTATAAAAGCATTTTGTAATACACCCCAAGTACATACAGAACAGGTGCTTACATATTCGTTGATTTAGTAGTTAATATTTATTCATCTGTCTCAGAAATATAAGTAAAATTGCATTAAATTCTAGCAATACACATTCACACTCATACATACCATAAAAAAGCATATGGTAATCATTTGACCACTAAGTTTATTTTAGTATTTATAATTATGATCGGTAAAGAGTTGATCAAGTGATAAGACACAGATGTTTAAAACACTGAGGTATTATTTATTTCAATGAGATATAGAAGTATTTGGTTAGTATATTTCTAGAACATATATGCACTTCTTACTAAATTCATTATATGATATAGAAATTCACCAAAAAGCAATAGATTCATAGACACTTTATATATGAAGGTTAAGATCCAAATTTGTTTTGCTATATAAATCATAAAACTTCCCTGAAAGTAATATTTTTAAAAAAGAGAGCTGTCATACAACCTAAAGTCTATATACATTTGTATGTAGTCAAACTGTAACATAAATCATATCGTCACAATTATTACAGTGGTAACAAAAAGTGAATATTAATAAAAAGTTACAAGTTCAGAAGGTTGCATTATATAATGTGGAAATGTGTGTATAAATGATTCATAAACACTTGAATGAAAGTAATTATTAATGACAAAAGTTAGTTTTGCCCATTCTTTGAAAATAAAGTAAAACCTAGAATTTTAGTGCCATAATAGTTAAAAGAAATTGATTTTAAATGACACAACTAATAGGCATTTTTATTCTTTTTTATGTATCTGATTTCAATAATTGATTCACCTACATTTTAAAAAATTGACCGTTATAGAAAGTTGTTATTATCTTAAATACACCCACATATGCATGGTTTCCAATCATTTCCTCAGCACTTTCATTTGTTATGTTTCTGGTGGTGCTTTGGTATATATTTCAGTTTAGTTTATGTGTGAAAGGTGGTTAGATTGGGTGACATGGGTGCTAAAAGCTTGAGGAAGTGATATGTCATGAACCCGCGTATAAACTAATAACAGACGGTTTGATTGGAGTTCTGCAGACACTACACAGCCAAGTCTGCAGAAGAACATTTCAGCCTTACTAAGTTTAGAGGGAGTTTTATTGATTAATCAGAAATGGGCACTTTTTAATCATTTTTATGTCACTGTACTGCCCAAGGCTTCAAAATCCATTATATGAGGATTATAAACTTTGTTTTCAACTGGGTCCTAAATTGATTGTTGATGTATTGTCAACAGAGGCTCTTGGAAGGTCAGTCAGAACTCCTGTCATATTGAAATTGACTTGGTTTTTTTTAATTGTTCACTTCACGGCTCTCTGAGATGCTGCTGGTCCTAAACTCAAATCCCTTTTCTATCAAATAAGACTCCATTTTGTTGATGTTGTAGTAATCGTCCCCATATGGCTACTGACCTGCTCTTTGCTTTACATGATTTTTCTTACAACTTCCTGTCCCAGCCTCCAGGTTTACTGATCCCTAGAAACGTTTATTCTTCCTATAACCTTATTAGCAACAAACATTTAAAAAATAAATCATTAAAATTGAGAGAAAACTTATCATGTGTACAGAGACATGCATACACATATATTTTATATGGAACATCCTTGCAGAATCGAATGGTTTAACTCTGTACACATAAGAAACATTATAGTGAGTGTTTTTAACAAAATAATACATTTCAAAGCATAGTTTAGTATTTGATGTATTGCATAAATAAAAATATGTTATATGTATTTGAAATATTCTAAATCTATTCCCGTATTTTATGTCAGTGACTAATCTATGACAGAGAAAGTGAGAGGACGAAAAGGTGAACATGAATAATACACTAATTTGTGAAAAACATGGTTTTGGAATCAGAAGATCTAGATTCAAAACTATGATTCCTCACTACCTAGTTATATCCCTTATTTCTTAATTTCTCTAGGCTCCTCAGTTTTTACTTGTTCAAGAATATGAACCAACGTAACCACTGACTATGTCTTACAGAAACTTCCAATCTCAGTGTGACAGTATATTTGACAGTGGTCTGTAAACATTGGAGGTTGTTATATGTATGTGTATACGGATTGTTGATTCTCAGAATATATACATAAACATATATTTTCCAAAGTTTGTGCAGAAGTGACTTTCAGGCTCCAGATTTTAGTTTCATGACTACATATGTCTGGTAGCTGCTGTTTTTTCCCCTCCCACCATCCAGTTACAGCTTCTGGTGAAAGAAAAAAGCAGTGGTGCCTAAACCATTCCCAAGAAGTGTGGTTGTAAGGCTGCTGACATCACGGGACATCTCGCTTTGTTTACTGCAGGGATTGGGTCCAGCTAAGGGCGGGGACAAATGGCTTGGTGAGAGTGCAGCCTAAGACATTTGCTCCCTCTTTTCCGCTGGGGATTCCATGGGGCAGCCACAGCCCTGGGCTGCTGAATTCATCCTGCAGCACAGATGGAGGAACCAGATTACAATCCCGAAGCCTGCGGGGGTGGGCCAGGGTGAAGCCAACACACTTGGGGGGGCTTGTCTGAGCTGCGGGAACCAGTGTTGTAAAACTTGTATTTTCCCATGAAATTTCTGCTACTTTTCCAATCATGTACCTTTATTTCATTTGATTCAAGAAGCAAATTGAATCTAAATGGGAAAATTGAGATGCAAAAATAAATGCTACGCAGGGAAGAAGTAAAAAAAGAAAGGGAAATGTGGACAAATCTAAATAACTTAGATTGTAAAACAAAATAGTAATAGCTGACTTGAGGCAGCTAAATGGTAAATAAGTAACATCCTAGTCTATTTTTGAGCAGGATAAAAGTAATTGTTGAGAATTGGTTAGAAAAATAAACTACAAATGCATGTTGTAAATGTATCAGTTACCACTGAAAATAGATTTAGAATTGATTTGTTTTAAATCAATAGAGTAAAAAATTGGAACTCATATGAAATGTGTTCAATAATACCACAGAAGGCTCTCATTCAAAATGGCACCACAAAATCACACTTTGACCCCTGTCGCCTACCTGGTGCTCATAATACAGTGTGATGATAGATACACATAAAATGTCAAAGTTCAAAAAAGGTGTATCCATACTCCAACCAAAATAAATATATCTGTGGACAGATATGCAGCAGACAAGAAGGTCAGGGCCTGTTGTGTAGAAACCAGGCTGACGGTGAGGTGGACTATTCCCTGTGAAAAGGGTGACCGGAGCTCAGACCTCTGCTTGGCCTCAGGGCTGTGGGGCCGGCACCTTTCTCTTTACTCTTGACGATGATCTAACAGAACTATCTGTACTTTGCCACAGTCTCTTGTCTTTAGAAAGTTCCTACATTCTCCTGGAGGTATGTTTAAAAATATGCAATTTCTATTGATTTCCCAACACAGTTACATTCATTTAAGGTAATAAAAGAAACCACGTACCTCGCCGGCTTGTGCGAAATGGATGTCAGGTTTACTCGCCTCGTCTCTCTTTGCTGCTGGTCATGTTCATGTCGCCAATCTCAGGAGGAGCATGGGCAGGAAGTGGTCAGACTTCCAGTGACTCAGAGCCTCGTGTTTCCAGCTAAAATCTCCTAAAATACACAGGCCGATTGAGTTGACAAAGAATCTATAAATGAAGGACATTAATAGGTGAAAGTGAGATGTAGGACTGCTCCATCATGGTAAATATTTTCAACAAATGCATAACTCTTTTATAATGATTTGTACCGTTGCGGTTTTTAAGTTAGGAAACTAAAATTAACTTGAGAGGAGCCTTCATCTATGCAATCTGGTGTTTAAAATTCGAAGGAGGCATTGCCCAAGTGAAAACATCACCCAACTTCCACTGTTCTGTGACTTCCTGTTAGAAACTCACCCACATCCCTCTAAATAGAATGACTACCTGACCCTAGAACTGCTTTTCTACTTTCTGTTTCTATGAGTTCAACTTTTTTTTTTTTTAATTTTTTTAGTTCTACGAATAACTGACACCGTACAGTATTTGCTTTTCCCTGCCTGGCTCCCTTCACTTAACATAATGTCCACCAGGTTCACTGATGTTGTCACAAATGGCAGGAGATCCTGCTTTCCCATGACTGAATAATATTCCACTGTGTGTGTGTGTGTGTGTGTGTGTGTGTGTGTGTGTGTGTGTGTTTGTGTGTGTGTCCTATTGTCTTTATCCACTCATCTGTTGATGGACACTCAGGTTCCTTCCACATCTTGGCTATTGTAATAATGCCACAATATCCATGAGAGGAGAGGTATCTCTTTGAGATATCGATCTTGTTTGGGATATATACCCACAAGTGAGATTGTTGGATCATATAGTAGTTCTATTTTTAATTTCTTAAGGAACCTTCCTACTGCTTCCCTGGTGGCTGCACCAGTTGCTACTCCCATCAGTAGCGCACAGGGCTTTCTTTTCTCCGTGTCCTGGTCAGCATGTGCTATGTCTTATCTTGGTAAGGTTAGCTGTTCAAACAAATGGTACCACATCATGGTTCTAATCTGCATTTCCCTGGTGATGAGTGATATTGAGTTAAATTGTATGCAACTGTTGGCCATTGTATGTCTTCTATGAAAAAATGACTATTAGGTCCTTAGCTCATTTTTAACTTGGGTTGTTTGGGGGTTTTTTTGGTTATTGAGTTGTGTGAGTTTCTTGTACATGTTGGATATTAACCCTTTATCAAATATATAGTTTTCAAATATTTTCTCCCATCCCACAGGTTGTTTTTTCATTCTGTTTATGGTTTCCTTTGCTGTGCCGAAGCTTTTTAGTTAGATATAGTCCCACTTGTTTGTTTGTTTGCTTATTTGTTTATTGATTGCCTTTGCTCTTCACGTCAAATCAAAAAATCATCGCCAACACAAACATCAAGGAGTTCACCCCCTATGTTTCTGTCAAGAATTTTATGGTTGCAGGGCTTACATTCTGGTCTTGAATCCATTTGTAGTTGATTTGTGTGTATAATGTAAGACAGGAGTCTGGTTTTATTCCTTTGCATATGGCTGTTTTCCCAACACTATTTATTGCAGAGACTGTCCTTTCCCCATTGCATCTTCTGGCTTTTTTGTCAAAAATTAATTGACCACATATGCATGAGTTTATTTCTTGGTTCTTTATTCTATTTTGTTGCTCTACGTGTCAGTTTTTTATACCAATATCATACTGTTTTGATTTTTATAGCTTTTTAATGTAGTTTTAAATCAGAAGTATGATGCCTCCAACTTTGTTTTGCTTTTTCAAGATTGAATTGGCTGTTTGGAGTCTTTGTGGTTCAGTTTTTGCTGGTCTGGAAAATTCTTTCTCTCTCCTTAAATTCTGAAGGACACCTTTGCTGGGCGGAGCATTCTTGGTTCACCTTTGACATTACATGGAGTCTTAGAGATTTATGTTCTACAAAAAAAAAAAAAAAAGAGAGAATACATGTTTATTTTAAATATCCTTGAAACATTTAACAAATCCAGAAAGTTAAAATTTTAAAAATGTCTAAATTATAGTCCACATAAAAATATAATTAAGAAATCAATACCTTAAGTTTTTAAATGCCTGTCCTCTCTATAAATTAAATATTAGTCTCAAAAATCACCCACACCAAATAAAAAAAAATAAAGAGTTCTATTACTAAGATGACAATGACAGGGTATATTATGTCCAAATGGGTGCCAATAAAAGTCGGGTTCGTAGGTTCCTGGTTTTCAATATTAACCGCAAAATTTTTGTAAATGGACTTAATATTCAAATTAAAAGGGTAAGAGAAAATGTTAAATGCAACCCAAGGAAAGAAGGAGGCAAATATTAGATAGTAGAGTTGAAATTAGTAAAAAATGAAACCGCAATGCAAGAGAGCTGATAACTGTATGACCAACGGAAACCAACGGAATAAAGCAGCTTGGTTTCAGTTTCATCTCTGTCACTTCGCAGACATACAATTTTTGTGAAGGTTTTTAAATAGCATTTCTTACCGTTTCTTTTCCTGTTAAACCTCAGTTCAGTTCATGTCATTCTCCCTTTCCCTTGGTGGAAATGTTCTCTGTAGATGGTGGAGAGGAAAGACTAAAATTTTGGGCAAATTTTAGCCAGAAGCATAACCAATTGAGTTTTATTTAGTGAGTGTGAGATAAAAGTGAACACATCCAAATTTAAAGCTAGCATAATTTGTATGGAAATTTATATCCCCCAAATTTTAATGCCATTGGATGGCCCCATATTAATACAGGTTTTGCAATAAATGCATATTTGAAATGTATCTATGTGGAAATGATTAGGAGAATAAGACGATGACCTTGAGGGTGGGCATTTAAGACACCATGCATAATCGATTTTACACTACATTGCTCTAATTCCCTTTGCGGGAAGGTGCTCACATGGAAGGCGGCGCTGTTTCCTAGGGCTCCACGAGCAAAAGTAACCCAATGGTTAATAGGATTAGGCAGCCTGCATCACCGGTGTCCCGCCCTGTGGGCTAGGGCTGTGCAAACTCCAAGCCTTCTTACAAAGTTGTTGAGGAACACTTAAAATGCTAGTCTAGCCACATTTTCATTTGCACAGAATCCAGAGGCTCTGTAGGGCAGAATTTAAATTTCTTCTCTGTCTGGTTCAAACACGGACCTGTATGAATTCCAGCAAGGGGAGGGGCGGGGGAAGCTCAGGGGAGGAGCACTAACACGCCCCTGGGGAAACGGGGGTACAGAAGAAAGTTCATGTGATAAGCAGGAGGTTACAGTGCCAAAGGAGGGTTGATTCCTGTCGGGGGCTGGGACAGACAGGAGCAAGGGCTGCATTTGAAGGACAGAGCGGTCAGGCTGGATGGCAGGGAGGGGGCCCGATGGACCTGGGCCTCAGAGCATCCCCTATCACACACACACTAAGCACAATCAATCCGACCTTGCAGTCTTCCTGTAACATGAGCCTGCCACAGCAAAACCTGTCCCCATCCGGGCCTGTTTTAGAGTTGATCGCACTCCAGCCTCAAGGAATTGACTCTCCTTATCTCGTGTTTTGACGTCAAAACACAAGGTGACTCTGTCAAATCCTGAGAGCTTGTGGCTTGTGCCATGGTCAGCATCACAGATAGGCACCGCATTGGAGCCCAGGGAGCAGGTGAGCAGCGGAGGTGCTTAGAAAAAGAGGTGGCAATTGATTAGCGAGGCGCATCCTGCCTCTTAGGTCACAGTAAAGCAAGAGATGCAAGCGCCTGAGGCACCCCTTTTGATAGGGTCACAGCCTCCTCTCTTGTCCGATACATAGTTCCAGTGGAATTCACAAATTAACCAGACTGTACAACAGCTGCACACAGAGGCGGAGGGTTAAAGGTCATTGCTTACATCCCATGCTCTTCATTCACTCTTAAAACATACTTGTCAACTCAGTAAGAGGAAACGTATTTTCATATGTTCTTTTGCTGATTTGTAACTGAAATATTTGGGTCGGTGTATGTGATCTTCCATTTGTATTCATATGTCACAAATAGAGGCGGGTCTGGACCCAACAGCTTAGCCAGGAGAAGCCACCTGATAATTAAAGTATTTTTCTACTCGAGATACAGGCAGACAGCTTCAGAGAGCAGTGAGCAGCAGAATTGTCACAATGGCACAGAACTCTGGTCACTCAGGCTGCCTGGCTAACTGTATGTGAGACAATCCTGTCTATTATGGTCTCTTGAAACAATAACTGACTTTACCTAGGACCTGAAAGTGTTGGACTAGGGATTTGGGGCCATACATCTAAGCACCTCTGGAGCTCCTTTAAAATATTTTAGGAGAAGATCCTGGGGAAAGTCTAGAAATCCTACTCAGATCAGCCTGAATTTAGATCATTTGTGAGTTGATCTTCCTGATCTTCATCAGGAGACAACACAGAGGCACAGCCGTCAGGGTGGTTGGCCAGGGCCGTGGCAGAAACACCCACATTGCCTGTTTCGTACAGGGAAATACAAACACTTCTAATGAAGTTTTACTTACAGCTCATATTGTTCATGTGAAATAATGTGAAAAAACAGACATATTTTTAACAGAAATCAGAATATAATGAAATGGAAAAATGCATCCAAGGGAACCTAATTGCTTAGTGATTTCTGAATTTCAACCCATTTTTTTCCCATTACATCATCATGCATTATCCATGCCAAATCAAAGGATCATTAAGCTTCTCATCTTTTATGACTGAAAACTAAAACATGGTGAATACACTATGTGAAAGAGTTTTAAAATCCTTAAGTGTTATGGAAATGCAAAATATTATAGTATTATTTTACCTACTTAGGTTGTAAAAAATGTGTCCATTTCCTGTCTATTGATGCTAAGATTCTCTTTTGTTTTTTGTTTAGTTTTTATTTGTGAACAGCTAAAAATTGTTATTTCTTAAGCCTGTGAAATAGATCATAAAAAGATGGCACCATTTGTCT
The DNA here is from genome assembly GCA_033961575.1 of Aselliscus stoliczkanus. Lineage (NCBI taxonomy): Eukaryota > Metazoa > Chordata > Mammalia > Chiroptera > Hipposideridae > Aselliscus > Aselliscus stoliczkanus. Next base: position 63,693,709 of record CM066735.1, read on the forward strand.
GATTCACTACTGCTCTAACCCCAAGCCACCCGGAAACTATTCATTGAAAGAGAGTTGTAACTTAGGTTCTCCTCTTAGTCATGATCGATATGAGTTTGACAAGGCAAAGCACAAAACTATAAACTGTAAGAATCTGTTTCTAATACTGACTTGGGCTCCAAGAAAAGAACTCATGTTTGAACCGAGCGTAACTGACTACAGTAAGCAGGCTGTATGTAGCAGGAGTGGCTTTTGCATTCGGAGTCATTTTGGTGGGTGCAGCTCATCCGCCCCCTCAGGCACAGTTACTGACTAGTCACGGCCAATCAGTAGTTTCCAAGAACCCTTCTGCATATCTGTTTGCAGATGCAAAGTTAGAATCTGAAGTCTTGTTATCATGTAACAAGCTGCTAGATAGATTCTGTGACAAGCGAGATTGAATCTTCATTCAAAGAGAAATATAAGGAGAAGCTCAGTGGGTTGACTCCTTCTATTCAAGTGACCCTTGCGTTGAAGACCTGAAAACCTCATGCTCTCTGCCATTCGATTGGCATTTACAGAGTAGTTCTAATTTGCTTAAATCAAGGAATTTATTAATTGCTAGAGTTTTGTTTTACTTTGTCACCCTTACCAATTACGGTGCCTGTCAAAAGAGACAACTAGTAACTGCTATGCATAAAGTCAAACTCTGCATTTGGGCCAGAAGACAGGTAAATGATATTGTGGCGAAAGATAAAAGTTAAAAATCACCCTTCATGACTGGCTGGCCCAAGCGTGGCTGTCAGCTTAAATGATATCAGCACCTTTCTTGGTGTGAGATTTAATTTTCTTTTATATGCTAGCAAGACCTGTGACATTTCTTTTGGAATACTTGTCAGTATTTGGCACTGAACATGGTGAGAGGTGTGCTGAATTTCACCACGGGGAGGAAAGAGGGTGCAGCCTCCCAACAGCACATCACTACCTGGCGACTGGATTCTCTGTTCTCAGTAGGTCTGGAGCTAATTAGATGCATGAATCATGTCCATCTTGTCAGGAGAAGCACCCTTTAATTTCCTGCAGCAAAGATGAAAGTATGTGTTGAAATTTATACAACTCAGAGATATAGAAATTCAAAGGATAGCAGGGGATGTTATATGATTATGCCCATCAGTTTTACTGAAATGTGATGTGATTAGAATTAATATACAGGTCAAGTATATTCCATCTTCAAGATGCCTGTTCCTTACATTGCACCGAAAGACAAACTCCACGATAGAAGGAAATTTTGTTGATTTCTTTCACTGCTGATCCCCCAGTAACTAGAATTAGTGCCTGACAATATGTAGCATGTGTTAGATAACTAATCAATTGAATGAATGAATGAATGAATGAATGGCATGGTGTCAGCCAAAATGCCAATTGTGACAATGTCCCTAATTGAGCACCAGTGAAGTACACAAAAGACTATGCATCTTTATTTAAAAAAATCATAAGTTACTTTAATTTAACCTTGCCTTCTCCATCCCCCCTATTTTAGTTAGGTTTCAGTAATTTTCACCAGAGATCCATGCCCTTCATGCACCCTCAAAATTTCATCTTCCATATTGTAACTAAATTGCATTTTAAAACTGCTGTGTGATGATGCTTTCCCTCTGCCATACAGTCCCATTAAAAGGAAGATTCAGATGAAATTCCTTAGAGTGGCATGAAACGCTCCAGTGACCGGGCTCCTGCTTGCTTTGCAACCTCACTGTGGCCGTAGAGCCATTTCCAACGTCTCCAATGCCCTTTCAGTTTCCATGCTTTCACATGAGCCCTGCCCTTCCCTGGTAATTTCTACCCCCTTATGTCAAAACAGCTATTATAGTTGTCCTTTCAGTTTACTTCAAGTAATTCCTCCTCTGGAAAATAATTCATGGTAATATTTTCCCCCTTCCCCTCAGAGACGTTCAACAGCCTCCATGCTCCAGTTCCAGGCACTTTATATCAATATTCACCACACTGTTGTAGGGAGAGGCAGGAAGTCCAGGAGAAAATGAGATGAATAGTCTGTGAGGTCACCTTGGGGAGACAGAAAGCTTCACATCAGCAACAACCCGAAAGTTGAGACTGGAAGGATGAAGGAATTACCTGTCGGGCAAGAAAAGACTCCCAAGTAGGAGAGTCTACATCAGAGGCTCCAGCCAATGAGGAGCACGATGTGGGGGGACGTGCTTCTTGTTAGTCACCCCGGAGCCAAATGAGGGTGATCTGCCTGGACTCTGCTACACTGAGCTTAGCAAAATTAAGTTCTCTCTGGAAAAAGACTACCAGGAGCCTCAACATGTCAGTAACGTCTTTCATAGACTGTCCAAAATGCAATGAAAAATGACATGGAAGACCAGGAGAAAAGAGCAAATAACTAAAATAAGAAAAAGAGACAGAGTACAAACAGACTGAAGATCCATGTGTGAGGGTTAGTAAATGTAGGCTTTGCAATAACTATAATTTATAGGCTCAGAAATCATAAAAAATGTAAGCAGAAAACTATACATTATAAAATATTAAATTGAAATTCTAGGGATGAGACATAAAATAACTAAAACTAGCAACTCAGTGAATGATTGTAAGAACTGATTAAACAAAAAAAAAATTAATGAGTTAGAAGATAAGTCCATAGAAAATTACCAGACAAAATCTTAAATAAAAAATATAAGGGACAACTTCAAAATCATAGAAAAAACTCCTGAAACAAAAATATGGGAGAAATTTGTAAAAAGAAAAGAAAAAAAGCCATGAAAGGAGAAGAAACAAAATCTATCAACATGGACAGTTTGAGGCCCAAATAAAACGTCACCACAGAGAAAAGGTGTCATTCAACAAGCCCCTTCATATACTAGCACACACAGAATTTCAATACGCTGTTTTATTGTGCTTTCCTTGTCTTGTTTAGATCTATTGGGTTGTCAGAAAAGTCATGATGTATTTTTTTCTACGTTTTTTCATGGCAAAAATGCGTCAAGACTTTTCCGACAACCGACTAGCTTACATATCACACATTTCTCCATTGAGAGTATACCTTTCAGTGATTTTCAGTGTATTCACTGAGTTGTAGAAGCATCGCCACAATCATCTATCTCTAAGAATACTTCCTTCACCCCACAGGAAACAGGGTACCCATCAGTGATCACTCCCCATTCTCCCCGACTCCAGCAGCCCTGCCGACCACTAAGCTACTTTCTGTCTCTATGGATTTGCCTGTTCTGGACATTTTGTATAAATGGATCATAAATAGTAAGTGGCCTTTGGTGGCTGGCTTGTTTAGCTTGGTATAACTTATATAACTTAGTTAAAATTAGTTTTTAAGGTTCACAGACAAGCTTTTAAAAATACACATAATAGGGCCGGCCAGGTGGCGTGGTGGTTAAGAGCTGGCTTGGGAAGCCAGTGGCCCTGGTTTGGATCCCACATATGAGGGCCAGTGACACTGCCCTCAAAAAGAAAAAATACACATAATAGCTTTATTGATATCTCATTCATATATCATACACATCTCCCACTTCATGTGTAAAATTCAGTGCTTTTTAGGATATTCTGTTTTACATCCATCACTGTCATCAATTTTAGAAGATTTCACTATCTAAAAAGAAATCCTGTTTCATTAGTCACAACCCATTTCTCTCCGACACCTCTAAGCCTAGGCGACCACTCGTCTAATTTCTGTCTTTATAGACTTGTCTCTTCTCAAACTTTTCTTTTGAATCACCTACTATGGTCTTTTGTGACTTCCAGTCGTATGCAAGGCAATGTAAATTAAGGAGCTGTCAGACTGTTCAGTAGTAATCTCGGGAGACAATCCAAACTCCGTGGTCAACTGTCAGTTAGGGTTGAGGCTATTAAGGTACTCTAGTACGACACTGAGGGCCTGAGGAAGCTTATTCCCCACGCCTCCCTCCCAGGGAAGTGTTTGGGGTGAGCAGCCTTCCAAGGACAGGAGCCCAAGGAAGAAGGCGCAGAATCTAGGAATTTGGGGTTAGACACAAGAGAAGTTGGGGACAGGTGATGGTAGCAGTGAAGGGACTGGCCGTGGCAGACGAGGGGTCACACAGGACAGTGGACACAGTGTCAGGGTGAGGAATGGGCAGGACATTCCTGGATGTGCAACTGTGGGAGGAGTCTCAGAGTTCCTTTGGATACACTGTGAGGACCAAGGAAGTGGGGAGGGGTGGGGGTGGGGAGACTAAGCAAATCCCCGTCTTCCACAATGTAAAGTACATAAACGACTTATAAAACTGAAAACAATAAATTTAAGAAGCAGCAGTATTAGTACATTATTAAGCAATAATGAGGTAAATACCATAATAAAGAGGTAATTTGCAAGAGGTTGCCTTCGAGAGGCAGGTCTCCGAGAGGATAGGGCAGTGTTTCCTGCCGCTTTCCCCCCCGCCTTCCTCCCTTAACTCTTTCCCGTCCTTGTTCTCCTCCTCCTTCTCGTCATCCTTTGTTCCTCCTGTTTTGTTTTGTTTAGTAAATATTTTTAATTATTTAATTTAAAAACAAATTACTTTGATAAAAAACACATTGCAGTTTTTTGTTTGTTTGTTTGTTTTTTGAGGGCAGTGTCACTGGCCCTCACATGTGGGACCCGAACCGGGGCCGCTGGCGTCCCAAGCCAGCGCTGAACCACCGCGCCACGCGGCCGGCCCAATTGCAGTTATTTTTAAACTGATGAGAAACGAGAAAGTGATTTCTACTCAGATTTCTATTATTCTAAGTTTACTTGATAACTTTAGCAGGTAAGAAAGGGAACACATATGCAGTATGTAGCAATGTTTGGGGGATGTTTTTGTGTTGTTGTTTTTTTGTATTTATTTTAAATATATAGGTGTTTTATTTGCTGTTTTTGTTTACTTGCATTAGAATGGATGGAAGGAGGACATGTTAGTAGCCTGAAGGTTAATTCTAGTGGATAAGGAGAAACTGATGGGAGAAATGAAAAGAGACATAAAGCATGGAGAACTTTCTGGAAGAGAGTGGAGTGAGTGGACACACATTCAGGTAGAGCAGTCAGGCCCTGTCACAGCCACCACCTCATCAAGGGCTCATTTTACACCAGTCACAGATCACCTCAGCACCCTCCAGTATGACCTAGGCTTTACTATTTCTGTTTTGCAGTCAACAACCCTGAATTGTAAATGAGTTAATAAATATGGTGAGTAAATGCAAGGAAGCCCCAGGAATTGAACTGCTGTCCTGCACTTAAGCTTACCTCTGAGGCTCCATTTCTTCATGCGTAAAATGTGAGCCATGGAGCCACCTCTCCTGGTTATTCCAAATGAAATGGGTGAGAACAGAGCACAGTGGTGCAGCAGTGACACACAACCACAATAATGAAGGCCACTCGGCAAGACACCGCCACACGTTGACAGGAACCCAGCCGTGAGACCTTGATACACCGCGGTCAGAAAACCTCACCCAGCTGTTTGCGCAGAATCGCCAGTGTGAGCGCATGGTGGCGTGGTCGCAAACCTGATTGTCAGACCTTGTCTGTGCTTCTCTGCCATTCCGTCTCCTTCACTCCCTTCTTACCTGTCATGCATCACTGGAGTGAAGAATGAACCTGCACACGCTTTAGAGAACACAACGATACAAAGAATTACCAGTAAGTTCCTTCATGTCTAAAATCAGCAGCTTCAATTTTAGCTTACTTGGTATGCAGATTAAATTCACCTATTGATAAATTAGCAGCTTGTACAAACGCATGTGTAGACGCAAGATGCTAAATTAAAACTACGAGGTTGAAAAAAATAAAGCTGGCAAAGCCAAAACTATTTTGTTCAGTAAATGGATTTTTCTGTAATTGAAAACAAACAAACTAACTAAATTAGTCACATTAATGTAACTCAATCTTAATTATTGCCCTAAGAGTCCACTTAAATATGTATGAACGGTTCTCTCTGAATGCCTTGTCAGCTCTGTTCAGTTAAAGAACTTGCCGTCAGTTGCACTTTTCTAAAATAACTTCGGTTTCTTCATTACCCTGCAACCCGTGTCACTTAAACATTTGAACCTTAGGAGCCCCACATCTGAGGCTGGCGGCTTGGGAGGCCCCAGACAGCGGCTCTTGGTGTGAGGTTAAGCACCCCCCAAGAAAACCAGGAACCTATGTGTCGCCTTGGTCACCAGTTTCCGCTCCTGGGTGTGAAGAGCGCGCTTCCACCTGCTCAGCTGAAGGTCACGTACTAAGCTGAGGTCACAGGAAGTCAGTAAATGCATGAGAAGTTCACACCAACATGTGGTTATGCTTCCTGTGGAGGAAGGCTGAGCTCATGCAGCTGACAGCTGTGTCCGAGTCACCTGATTCCTCCCTTCACAGGCCTGGAAGAAAATGGAGAGAGATGTGGGCGGTCAGATTGTAGAGATGCATCCTGTGTATTTATCAGGATGGGTTATAAGTAGCTTGGTTTCCCTGTCGAGAATGACCTACATTGTGTGTAACCCCGAGGAGCACGTCAACCATCACTGTCCTGCAGGCCAAGTCCATCTTACTAGTATTACCTGCACATCAGCTGTATGTGTGGGGGGGGCTGTGTGTGCATCTTCAGTTACTGTCTTTATCTCTAAAGGTTCATTTCCCAAATCGACCAGGAAAGAGTTCCATTAATTATGCAAAGCAGAAAAACAATCTGGCAGGGTAAGGAGTCCTGTCTCTTGGTCACTAATCATGAATCAGCGCCTCAGATTGCAGACACAGAAGCAGCCCAGGCTCATTGCTTCCCTCCCGTCCGCATTCTCCTTTATTCAAGAATGCAATTAGCAAGGTAGAATTTCTTTGAGTAGGAAATTTTAATACTATATGTATTCTATGAAAAAGGAATTCTACTCCGAATCAGCTTTGTCTGTAGGGAGAGTAAGGGTGGAAAATCCGTCTGGTGAGATAGTTTCTCGTTTTCGTGTCAGGTCCTGCATTGTGGACTTGTTCTGACACGACTGTGACACGTGCCCACCCGGGACCCAGGTGGGGCCAGGAAAACCTCCCAAAGTGCATAGATCCCTGGTGGCCAGGTGACGGGAAGGACAGTGTTCCAGGTGAAGGAGCCATGCTTGAATCCTATACCTGGAAAAGCTGAGTGCTTGCAAAGAGGTGGGGAAATCTCTTACCCAGCTTTGCTCAGTTCATTAAAATTGTACCTTAACTGGGTGAGAGAGATAGCTAATCCAATTATTGCAATACAGGGACTTAGGGGTTTGAATAGATGTAACATAATATAAAAATAGAGGCTCCTCCTATGTATCATACCCACTGAGCAAAAGGAAGGGAGAGAGGGAGGGAGGGAGGGAGGGAGGGAGGGAGGGAGGGAGGGGGAGGGAGAGAGGGACGGAGGGAGGGAGGGAGGGAGGGAGAGAGGGAGGGAGGGAGGGAGGGGAGGGAGGGAGAGAGGGAGGGAGGGAGGGAGGGAGGGGGCGGGAGGGAGAGTGGGAGGACGGGAGGGAGGGAGGGAGGGAGGGAGGGAGGGAGGGAGGGAAGCTTGCGAACCCCAGCCCTGTCGCCCGCTCAGCCCAGCTGTCCCCAAACAACCTCTTGGAATAAATTAGTGGCGGCCTCCCCTAGACCCGTAAACCTTCTTGTCATTGTTAAGCCTGTGGTTCCATTAACTCTGTACCCACTTGTGTATAGCCGCAAAGTTACTGCCTGTACACAGATGTGGCCAAACTCTGTTATACCTCATGAAGGAATGCTGAAAATGTCTTGATAATGTTCCATATTAGATCCATTGTTTTCCCATATCAGCATTTTTTAAGCCCAACTTAGGTGCTTATATTTTCAACATTTGTCAACAAAAATAAATATTCTCTAATGAAAATTGAACTGGACTAGAAATTTTGTTGGCTTGACATGAGGCAGGTTGAATTCAGCTTCAGATCTCCTCAGCTAAATTCATTTGTATGACCCAGAGTTGGAGAGATTTGTTTTGTTAGTGATATAAACAGAGGTGACACAGAAAGCACAGGGCACAAATATATATATACAATACAGTATTCCTTAATAGTTTTCTGCTCACACAGTATATTTAAACAGCTTTACAAGTACAGATTTTCTAAAAAGGTACTATTTATACTTGAAGTGGAATTTGAATTTCAGATTAAACATCTTTTAACAGCTGAACAAATCAGTTTATTGTTATAGCCAATTATGAAAGAATTGAAGACTTTTTTTTTAAAGAAAGCCAAGTTTTTATTTATTATTTATTTTGTACTTTTTTTTTTTTTTTTGAGGGCAGTGTCACTGGCCCTCATATGTGGGACCCGAACTGGGGCTGCTGGCTTCCCAAGCCAGCTCTTAACCACCGCGCCACTCGGCTGGCCCTGAAGACTCTTTTTTAAAGTGCCAAGCAGTATGAACTGCAGGATTCCCATCATATGTCCTGCCCCTCAAACGGACATGATGCGGCCTTGGTTACAGACTCTTATGGTTTCTACTTGTAGTATGTATTTCAGTGTACAAAGCAATTGTACACACATCAGTTGAAACAACCATCACCACTAATTCAGGCATTTTTCTTATTATGCAGATGGGGAAACTGGCAGAAATATTGAGTCCAGGATTTAAAAAAAAAATCAATGACCCACTTAGCTACTGAGTTGCTAAGCTCATATCCTGGAATGAATGTCACTCACATTTTTCTTCTTATTCATCACCACACTAAGTGGTAAAAGTTCAGACTTTCTAACCAGCAGAACAGGCATTCCTGTAGAAAGGTGGCTTTGGGGCACAGAGCAGTGACCAGGATACATCACATCACATAGATTTTGTATTTCTTGGAACGTCCAGCTGATGCAATGACTCTTAGAAGTCCATTCTAATGATAAAGGATGTGGGTAACTTCTGTGTAGCATACACAGAAATAGAGGGGTGTGAGGGCTTGAATTTTAGATTTACTGTTTGATACTCAGATGAAACTGCTTGGAAGAAAATTTCTAAAGGAAATAATCACATTCCCTTCCCTTTATATATATGTCAAGTCAGTTTAAACGAACTGAAAGAGAGAAGAAGGCCAGAAGGCAAAATTTTCCTTTATGGAAATTAGGACAGGATTTGCCCATTTTGGACGTTTTTGCATATTACTCATTCTCATAAATTGATATAAAGATGAAAAAAATAGTTCTGCTATCATCCAGAGATTGGCCTTTTGATTACGTAACCCCATGAGTTTCTTTTGCTCCTTAATCCCTCGCAGCGTCTATACCGATGATACATCGCATTGCTCTGTGAGTCAGCAAGGGCATGGTCTCTGAGCTCACACTCCCAAATAGACCTGTAACATTTTCCCTACAGTAGAATAAAGCACGCTTTGATTTAAGAAAGCATATCGAATCAACTTCTAGCTTTAAGAATATCTACTTGATGGGGCCGGCCAAGTGGCGCGGTGGTTAAGAGCTGGCTTGGGACACCAGCGGCCCTGGTTCGGATCCCACATGAGGGCCAGTGACACTGCCCTCTTAAAAAGAATATCTACTTGGAAAAGATCTACATAGTGAGTTCTCTCTAGATATAAAGCTTGTATATCTTCTGTATTTTTAACTTATTGTGTTATTTCTTAAAACATATGAAGATGCTAAATCGATTCAGTCACTTAACACATTCTTTCCATCCCAATACTCTCAGAAGATACTTCTGTGATGTTCGGGACATTTTTTTTTTTTTTTTAAGCTGAGCTGCATTTTATTGGATGGGTGATGGAAGGGGGTGGGAATGCCCAAGAGGAAAATATGGGGGGAGTCACCAGCCAAAGTACCCCCACCCCCCTCACAGGTCATCTTTTCTTTTTAAAAGGAGCTATTTCTAGCTCCATGTTACCAAGAGGTAACTGTAAGCTGAATCTTTATCAAATAGGACTCCTGTCTTCCTGTTAAAGATACACTTTCTCTGCCCTAAGGCTAACAGACCCATCAGAGACTGTCACCAGATGTGACATTCAAGTGGTCCGCAGCTATCAAAGGAACAGAGGTCTGCCCTACTTCTGGGCCCAGTTTATTTTATCAGTACTTTTACAAAGTAATTTTCGTATTTAATCTATAAAATATTATTGATAACTTTGGCATATCACAAAAGGCATTATTTCCCTTAGCATGGAGTAATTTTGATGAATAAATAACTAATATGCAAAGTTGAAATAGGTGACAAATGAGTCACTGAGTATATGTTTCACCAGTTTTTACTTTGCCCAGGAAAACAGAAAATTAGACAGTCATTAAACTCTGCTTTAAATCACTCTCACCAAGAAAGGTTATATTTCCTAGCTACTGAATATTTGAATACCTTCGCAGGAACTAATAAACACATTCACACATCTGTTCTTTATACCATATATCTGCAAAGCTCTTCCTGGAATGTATATAAATGTGTATAAATCAGTAATACACATGTGTAAACACTTGCAAAGATTGCCTAAATGTATTGTTCTATGGAGAATTACACATTAGAAAACATCTTACTTGCAGTCTGAAAAGAACAAAACCACAGTCTTGGAATTTTTCAAAGGTCTTTCTCTTTTCAAAACAAAATAAAGCATCCTGTCCTACTAGATATCCAAACAAAATCACCGTGCCAGTTTGCTGAGTTTATTAAATCTGCTTCTCTAACAAGATGAAGCAAAATCACAAAGGTCTGTTTTTCACTCCCATCCTACATTCTAAAGGAATCCAAATGAATGTGCTTGAGTGGGTATTCCGTCCAGCGCATTGGGTTATTTCCATCAGTAACACCTGAAGTCATTCAGGGATCAATCAGCGGTTTAGGGATAGGGCACCCATTTAATAGTTCTGATAACATTAGGATATTGGGGAGGCAGAAAGATGAACATGGCAATGGTTTTGATTTCTTGGTCAAGCACCAAATAAAAGGTTTCTGTAGGTGAATCTGTATTGGCATTATCTTTTCTGTTTTGTGTCTTTGAAAATAGTTGCAGACATAGATTAATACCCAAAATTTCAAACAAAAACTGTACCGGTTTTCTTGGCTGCCCTAACAAAGGACTGCAAACTGAGAAACTTAGAACAAACCCCACTTACTGTAATAGCTCTCAGTTCTGAAGGTCAGGAGTCCAGGCAGACGGGGCTGGACGCTCTGCGAGGAGTCCCGGGAGGCCACACCCCAGTGTCAGCCAGGCAGGCTCCTGGGCGTCTTCAGATGATTGGAAGAATCCCCTCCTGCATAGCTGCAGAACGAAGGTCTCCCTGCCTTGGTCGTCGTCAGTCCCTGTCTGCTCCTAAGAACTGTCCTCAGGGCCTATCCATTGGCTTCTATGTCTTCAGCACCAGGGCAAGGCCACACCCCTGACCACATCTGGATAACCTCCCTTTCCCCTGTTCCTCTCATCCAAGCAAACGCCCTGCTTTTAAATGGCTCATGTAAAAAAATAAATAAGCAAATAATAAAAATAAAAAAATAAATGGCTTATGTAACCAGGCTGACCCTACTAAGACAGCCTCCCTTGGATTAACTTCAAGTCTCACCTAAAATGCATCTTCCCATATTACATAAAGTAACCATCTCATGATATCCACAGCCCTGGGTTGAGGGCAGGAAATTGTGAAGGGTCCTTTAATAAATCTGTCTGGTATAGAAAGCCAAAATAAAAATTAGACGAGCTGGCTTCACATGTTCAGTGAGATTAGATCATTTACTAAAAAAAGGACAAATTAAGAGGCAGATTTGTCCTTGAATTTCCGCATGAGTCAAAGAAGACCTCAGACTGGAACTGAACTAAAAATAGCTTGAATTCTATTTTGAATAAAAGCACTCATTAACATAAGCCTCTTCTTGATAAGAGCTTTCTCTTAAAATTAACATTCTCATTAGTCAATTAAGTAGACAACCTGATAAAGGAAATAATGGCACAATTAATTCGATAGCTTTATCAGAGTATTTCCTGAAAATAGAAACCATGCTTGTGTAACAACTGCTTAGGGCGCAAAGAAATGTGCTGTGGTCCCACAGGGTCTTGTGCAAGCATTGGTCACGTCCCGACCAGGCAGCTGTGGCCAACACTGTTGTTATTTTTTTCATATTGTGAGTACATACAAAAGTTACCATAATACATTTATCACAATGCCTGGCACATACGAGTGCTCAATGCAAAATGAGTAGCAAAGGAAGGGGTAGAGAAGGAAGAAAACGAAGAAGAAAGGGAGAAAACAGAGAAGGAAAGAGTGAGAAAAGACAAAAAGGGCAGGAAATAATGAAAGAAGAAAAAAGGAAGAGAAAATAAGAGGGAAGTAAATAGAGGAAAGACAAGAAATATAAGAGGAATGAAGGAAGAAACAGACAGGAGGGAGGAAATGGAGTAAGAAGAGAAAAAAGAAAAAAACAACATTTAAATATTTAGAGGTTGAAGTAATGCTATTAACTACCTTTCCACTCCGCAGTGGGATGCTGTGAAGTGTCCTAGACAAAAACACAAATACAGGGTACGGCCCCTGCACTGTCATGTCCTCTGTCCCCAGAAGCTGCCGTGTTCCTGAGTTTGTCCCTGACCAACTCCAGTAATTATTTCTGTTCTGTCCTTTTCTTAAGCATGTGCTCAGGTCCTACCTGAACAGCTGACCTGGGCTTATACTGGAATGCATAGGAAATGTTTAGACCATTGGGTGAGAATTTCTTAATTCACAAACTGTTTCCTATAATTTAATTTACTTCTCTTATAAGTAATTAAATTTAGGCCCAGAGATTGATATGATTCTCAGGCTAATCAAGTTTATTTATGCTTTAATTTTCTTTGTCTTCATGTTCTGTGCATTTCTTGTAGACAACAAATAGTTGGGTCTTGCTTTTTTTTTTTTTTTTCAGCCTAATTAGAAAGTCTCTAATTGGGGTCTTTAACACCAATTACTTTTAATATGATTATTGATATGGTTATATTTGAGACTGTCCCTAGATATAGTTTTTTTTTTTAATTTGTTCTATCTCTTATTTATTTTGTCTTCTCTAAGAATTGAGTTGTTTGTTTTGTTTTGTTTTCATTTTCCCATTTTCTCTTCTTTGTTCAGTGTGGCTTTTTTTTATTAGTTTCATAACAATGCAATAGTTATACTCTTTACCCCCCCAAAGTGATAACACCCCTCCCCCATTTCGCCACCCCACTCCCCTCCCCATATCATAACAAATCTATACCATTCCTTTGACTCCCTTCCACAGTATACTCCACATCCCATGATTATCTATATATTCAGTTACAGTTGGCATACAATATTATACAACATCAGCTTCAGGTGTACAGTGCAGTGATCAAGCCTCTACTCCATCCAAAATTTTTACAACATTATTATATTCCCCGAACTGTGTTTCATATCCCTGTGGCAATATTGTAGTTGTCTATTTATGCTGTCTAATCCCTTCCCATTCCCCCTTATCCCCACCCAACCCCCAACTAGCAACCCTCAGTTTTTCCTCTGTATCTATGAGTCTGCTTACTTTGATCGTTCATTCAGGTTTTCAGATTCCATATATAAGTGAGATCATATGGTACTTGTCTTTCTCCAACTGACTTATTTCACTTAACATAATAGTCTTTTCACAACATTATCAATTACATTCCCAGAACTGCCCCCATATCCCTGCGGCAACATTGTAGTCCCACCTACACTGTCCAAAACCTTCCCCCTCTCCCTCATCCCCACTCCCTCCCAGCCAGCAACCATCAGTTTTTCCTTTATATCTGCTTGGTATTACTTCAATCTTCTTAAATTTACTGAGATTTGTTTTGTGGCCTAACGTGGTCTATCTTGGAAAATGTCCCATGTGTACTTGAGAAGAATGTATATTCTGTTTTCTCAGGGTGAAATGCTCTAA